>CM053769.1:185042328-185063133 GCA_028658325.1 Potorous gilbertii
GTAAGGATCATACGTGGTAAGGATCATATGTGGTAAGGATCATATGTGGTAAGGATCATATGTGGTAAGGATCATATGTGGTAAGGATCATATATTGTAAGGATCATATGTGGTAAGGATCATATGTGGTAAGGATCATATGAATTCAGATACATAAAATTACCTGCAATCCTTAAAGTGCTGTATGAGTTTTAGCTATTAATGCTGTTATAATTATCATTATTGTTTATTACATGGACCCCATGCTTTATTGGGGTTGGGAGTTAGGGGGGTTAGGGAGATGGCATTGAGGAGTAAGAGCTATTTTTAAAATAGGAATCCTAATCCTATATATGATCGATAGGAAATTAGACTTTACTTCTTGATCTTTCACTTTCTTCTATCAAACCTTGTTCTGATATTATCTTGATTCTGCCTGTCTAGTTGATGGATTTCAATATGACAGAGCTTTGTGGTAACATCTCAGACTTTCAGATCTACTTTCTTAGTCTTCAGCTCTGGAGGTGTGTATCGATAATACATTTTTACTTATTGTTAATGTAATTTTGTTTCTTAATGGGAAGATCTTTCCCATTCATTAATAGGCCCATATGACTGTCTTAAGTCACATGCAAATCTGAGTCACGAGTCAAATCACATGGAACAAGAAGGGGTGGAGAAGGAAGGGTGGACTAGGAAGAGGGGGGGCTAGAGTAGAGCTGAGAGAAAATTGATCAGAGCAGTCAGAACTGAGGAAGAGGGAAAGGAGGCAGCTGACTAGTGTGAGTGAGAGAGCCTGTTTGTGATTTGTTTAAGGGAGCTGGTTTGTGGGAAGCCTATCAGAGGGAAGGAAGGCTTGAGGCTGATGTTGCCATCTGAATTGTTTCTGTGTATAGATTTTTTTGTTACTATGATGGATTTGGCTTTCTGGTGTCCGAATAAATGTTTTGGTTCTGTCTTCCATTGGGAGAGTCTATTGTATTTCACCACTCAGAACTGTACCCCCATATTCATGGTCACTGTAGGTGCTGTGAATATCGCATTGGTACTACGGTGTGAGAGTCCATAGCCCTCCCCATTCCTTGACCAGATGCAAAAGACCTTTGCCCAAATGATCTCCACAAATCTCTCTCCCTGGTTTCAGGCTCTGTGCTGCTCTTATTCAACTTCAGGGATTTCAAACGGGCTGCCCCCTTAAAGCTTTCAGTCTGATAGCTCTTATCCTCCACCTGTTCTCTCCATTTCCAGTTGATTTGCCTAAAGAAAATCTCCTCACTTAATTGTCATGTCTCTGTCCTTGGTAGTTAAATTGTCTTTTCTTAAATTGGCTCAGCTTCAAACCATGAGACTATAATTCCACAATCTCTTCTTAAAGTTTGACTCCCTCAGTGCAGCTCCCAGTAAAGGGTCTCCCAGAATGAACTTCTACTTTGTTTCTCACCCTGTGCTCTTCATGGTCTATCCTTAGCACCCTTCTCCTCAGCAGAGCTGAAATGACTAATTCTTCCCAAAGCCAATGAATGCTGGATACCTGTCTCTCCTTTCAGAGAGCAACACCAACCACGTCCTGATCTCAGGGTCCTGAACATTTCTCAATTTTATTTCTTCCTACAGAACACAGTTCAATCATTCACTAGCTATTTTCATTAGATGAAGAAGATAGAAAATAAGCATTTTCTAAGTGCTATGTACCAGGCCCTTTGCTAAGCCATGGGAATAAAAACACAAGCAAAAAAAAGAATACAGTCCCTGCCTTCAAGGATCTTACATTCTAATGGAGGACATCAATATACAAAAGAGAGTTGAAAAATGTAGAGGAATGGGAGATGAAGGTACCTGGAGTGAGATCTTGCTTTTGACATGCAGAAGTCAAGAGCAGAGCTGAAAAGGGAAGCAAGGCTGTCCAACCAGGGCTCTTTAACAGAATGGAGTTTCCAGAAGAAACTTAATCAATAAAAGAAGGGAGTTGGTCTTATAGAGAAATATTCCAGGATGAGAAGGCTATTGAAGTGGTTGGATATTCCAGGGCAAGAAGGTCTCAGGCATTGAGGGAAGTTCTATATGAGAAAGCAGCAGAGGGATAGTTTTGTGTGATTTTAATGAATTTCTAACAAATAGCAGAAAACATAATTTTACTTTTCTTTTCAAAGTAACTTTTTAGAATGGGTAGGAGTTCCTGAATTGCCTTCTTTAAGCTAAATTTCAAAAGTATTTCTAACTGAACATTTTATATTTAGAGTTTACATGGAAAGTTCAAATGATATATGCAGATATTTAAATTGAAAATAAATTCTTAGTGTACTTGGAATGGCAATGTGGAGGAGAATCTCTAAAAAATAAAGTAAGCACAACTTCTAGCCAACATGGCAGCCTTGACAAAGGCAGAACACCCAGCTCCCACACACCTACTCCAACAAAAACTCACATCAGACTGAAAAAAAAATGATCAATATATTGAGTGAAAAGTCACAGTGAATTCTTCTATGATAGAGAAATATAAAAAGTCAACCAGAAGCACAATGCCTAGTACAGAGTAAACACTGAATAAATTCTTGTAGCCTAATTGGCAGAATCCCATAGGCAATTAAAAAAAAGCCAATACAGATAAATAACACAACTTTCCAGAGTCATGTGTAACCTAAAGGGAAATATGTCTAGAGGTAGCAAGAAAGGAGTCACCCACCCCAAAGACCCAGAACCATCAGAATAGCAAAGACCACCTTGGTGGTATACTGGGTGGTACAACTCCTTTGGGGCTTCTCAGATCAGACAAGGACAAAAGAAGCATGCATCCAGAGGCTCTGAGATCCCTAGAACTCTATCCTGAATGCCATAAAGTGTCCTGAAGATCCAGTGCTCTTACCCTCAAAGACTGAGGGAGGCCTACTCCTGGTCAGTAGAAGAACCCAGGGTACCTAAAGTGAGACTATGTAAAAAGGGCAAGGTGCAGAAGCAGGTAGATTCCGGTCTTGTCACAAAGCTCCAGTTCAGGAGAAATGTGTGAACTAAAAAAGATATCAATCATGAAAAATTATTTTACATCTAGATTCTATCCTCCACTCCCCCCTCAAGGAGAGAGCTATTCTTTAAGAACTACAAGCAGAACTGCAAAAGAAAAAAAATGGATTCCACACAAGGACTATATAAATATCTAGAACAAATCAAGAAAGAGATAAAAATGAAATAGAAAGAGGAAAGAACTGGAAGGGGAACAGAGAACAAAATGGTAAGCCTAACGCAGAAAAGGACTCCTTAAAAACTAGAATAGAACAAATAGAAATCAGTGACTATAAAATGGCAAAAAAAAAAAAAAGGGAAAAAATAGAAAAAATGTGATATATCTGATTTAAAAAACACCTGATCTAGAAAACTGATCTGTGGAAGATAACTTAAGAATTACCATACTCCCTGAAAACCATAGTTATGAAAAAAAATCTGGACACCATGTATATTCCAAGAAATTATAAATAAAAAAAACCAGTCTAGATCTTGTAGAACCAGAGGGCAAAGGGAAAAAAGAAAGAATTCATCGATGAATTCTTGAAAGAAACCCCCTAAAGAAAGTCTCTAAAGAAAATTCATGTCTTCCAAGTATATTGAAGAAGTTAAATAAGAAAAACTGAGGACCTGGAGGAGACTGGTTTTATTCTGAGGGTTTGTAAAAGGGAGAAAGAAAAGGGAGGGTGTTTTACAGATTACACACAGGAGGCACTGGAGTTTGCTGTCTCCAGCCTCTAACAGGTTCACTATTTATCTGGTCAGACAGGCAAACAAAATCCCTCCGGAGGGATTAATAATTTTACTATTTTATACATTAACATATAATAATTTTATCATTATATTTGTTATTTTAATATGTAATTATTTTATTATTTATTCTAATATTCTATTATTTATTCCAGTCTAGTCTTCTCAAATAGTTGCTGGGAGAACCAGCTCATGCAGCATTCCCTAATCACCCTTCTCGCAAGGAGTTGGAAAGAAGTGGAGGGGAACTATCCCTATGTCTCAATGGGCTCAATCGAAACAGGCACACTTATGCATTCCCCTATATCCCCTATATAAGTCTCAATGGCGACACACAGATTCCCCAAGCTTTTTCCCCAGTATGGGTTTTTCCCCCTTTACTGACAAAAACCCACTTGCTTTTGTAGGGCAATCAGACAAAAAAGGCATCTTGTCAACATTAAGCTCACAGGTTAACTTTAGCAATATCACCATTCTGTGCAAGCATATCAAATATCAATTATGTCACTCCCATATCTCACAGCACAGTAGGACTGTCTGTCACTATGATTCTAAGAACTACTATCTAGAACCATTGGGGCTATTCTGGGAGTTATTATTAGACACCTGGAAACTAGACATTCCCAGGGTCATGGATCCTGAGAAACTAACTCTAAGAAAGATAATACAATCCTCCTTAAGTACAGAGAGCAAAAAAAGAATACACTAGTATAGAAAGGAAGAAGAAAGAGGAAGAACTTGCTATTTCTCATTATTAGGGTTGATGAGAAAAAGACTATATAAATGCGGAGGGAGGGGTGAGGGGAAGCAGATATCACATCCCTCTTTCCTGAAATGGGCAAAAGAGGGTTGAACAAATGTTCATCCATTCTCCAAAACAGTTCCATGTGGAAATATATTAAATTCAAGAAGGAAAGAAAGGATATTACCCCAGGAGGGAAGAGTTGCAAATAAATGCATCTTGAAGAGGAGATTAAAAAGAAAAAAAAAAAGAAACTAAAGAACTAGAATTGAAAGTGGTGTTTATCAATTGGGGAATGGTTGCAGTATATAAATATAATGGAATAATATTACTTCAGAAGAAATGACCAAAAAAAAGGTGATGTTAGAGAATACTGGACAATATGAATTGATGCAGAGTGAAATGAGCAGAACTAGCAGAAACAAGTTATTCAAGGAAAAGAAAAACAAACTTGTAGAGAAAAACAACTTGGAAACACTTAAAAACCCAAATCAACACAATGATCCTCTTTCTCTAGGGAACGTAGTATGAAACATGTTACCCCACTTTATGACAGAAAGCTGAGAGACAATATACAGAAAAGGAAACATATTTCTGGACAGTGACTGCATGGATTTGTTTTTATTAGCTATGTTTATTTGTTACAAGGGTTTTTTCACCCTTTTTCTCAGTTTTTAATTGGAGGAGAGGGGACTTGAAGGGATGAAGGGAGGTTAGCAATAGCAATGACAAAAATGAGGGTCACTGAAATTTTTTTTTGATGAACAGAAGGCACTAGTAAAAATTCAGAAGGAAGAACAGTCAAGCAGGACTATTTTGAAAATAATGTATAATTATTATATACAATTTTTTGAAAGCAAATGGTATGAAATAAAGATTCAGATATTCATATAGATACCTCTTTTGTGTTCTAATATGTATAGGAAAACATGTATATGGAAACCCATTTTTTGGTGAAGTTAAGAAAAAAAATTAAACTTTTTCTAAATGCAAAAAAGAGAATAGAAAGAAGTTCAGAAGTAAGCACAGACAAGCAGGATAGTTTTGCAAGTACTATGTAAATTTTTTAATATCTTTTTTTAAAAACATATGATAAAGATACAAGGTTTCATGAACAATTCTTTTTTTATGTTCTGCTTTGTATGTAGAAATGTTCTTTTCTACATTTAAATTCAGAATAAAAAATTAAAATGTTATATGTGAACAAGAGCCATTTCTCCAAAAGAGAAATAGTCAAAGGAAAGGAACAGGCAGTTATCAAAAGAAGAAAGGCAAACAATCAAAGGCACATAAACAAATGCTTGGCAGTTCAGCTCAAGCAAGGACTTCAGTGTCTGGTACCTTTTCCTGCCAGGAGATCCTCAGCATCTTCCTAAGACAATTCAAATAGAAGAGATTCAGTTTCCTGATATGGCACTGGTAGACTGTCCATGTTTCGCAGGTATGTAACAATGAGGTCAGCACAACAGCTCTGTAGACCTTCAGTTTGATGTCAGTCTAATACTTCTTCTCTCCCAAACTTTTCTTTGGAGCCTCCCAAACACTGAGCTAACTCTGGCAATGCATGCATCAACCTCATTGTCAATGTGTACATCCCTGGAAAGTACACTATCAAGGTAAGTGAACTTATCCACAGCATTCAAAACTTCTCAATTTGTTGTAATTGATGGTTCCACATATAGATGGTATGGTGGTGGCTGATGTAGCACCTGTGTTTTCTTGGTGTTAATTATTAGGCCAAAATTAGCACAGGCAGCAGAGAATTGATCCATACTTTGTTGCATCTCAGTTTCAGAAGCTGCATTGAGTGTACACTCATTTGCAAACAGAAAATCATGCACTAACACTCCATCCATTTTGGTCTTGGCTTGTAGTCTTTTCAAATTGAAGAACCCACCAAGTACCAATTACAGTAATTGACCTTGATGCAGTGTTCAAACTCATTGAAGGTATTTGACAACATGACTGAAAACATCATGCAAAAAAGCATGGGAGCAAGCACACAGCCCTGTTTCATTCCATTGGTGACTGGGAAGGCATAATTCTTGATTCATGATTGGAGTCACAATGCTATAATAGTTTAAATTTATGAGGTTTGACTTTTTAGGTTCAGGAAGTTTCTTTGGAAAGAGGGTGATGGGCGAGGTTACAAAGTTGGAGGTAATTACAAAACAAAAGCTTGACCTTTAGGCAAGTTTCTATAGGATGTGAGTGGTGAATAAAATTTACCAGGGAAAGGAAGCTCAAGGGAATATTAAATCTAGTTTAAGTCTTAGCAAAACAGAATTAAAGTCAATTTTTAAATTTCATAATAATAAGATAGTTAAGAAGTCATTACCTCCTTTTATGCATTTCATCCTATGGACAAGATCAATGCCCAGACTTATCCTGTACCATCTCAATTCAGTATCCCTGGTTCACTAGCCAGGACTTCCTCTAACAGGAAGTCAGCTGGTGGAAAAGGGGGAAGGAGAACCTGAATCTTTGCCCCATTAGACGCTTTTGCTGAAGGCTTGCCCCCAGTTACGTTTGGGCTAGGTAGACAATTTCACCTCTCCCTTCTCACCAGAAAACAGGTGCTTAGAAAACAGAGTATTTCTGAAAATTCCCATCCTTTAGTCCCACAAGCCCTCCATGGCAAGGAATTACCTATTGATCACTGGGTACTCTTCTGATAGTAATGTGGCAGCACCTTACCGGTTCTAGATTGACTGAAGTAGAGTATTACCATGGATCCACCAGTGTCAATTCCACTTGACCATTTCTGGGATCCATACTGAGGCCACTGGAGACCACTTTACTTGTTTTTGCCTCTGGGCCCCACGCTGCTACCTGGTTCTACTGGGGTCCACCAGTCTGATGAACTGGGGGTCAAGCGCTATTTCCTTAGCCCATGCTAAGCTCACACATTACCCCACTCTGCTACCATCGAAAGGGAGAAATAGCTTCTACTGTCATTCTGGAATTGTGAATATGTAACTTTTTCACTGTGACTTCAAATGAAGGAGGAAGGAGGAACACTAAGGAGTGGGCCCCGATGCTGGTGCTTACTACTGCCCTACTGTACTTACCTCAGACATTTCCTTGCTGTGTGACCCTGGTCAAGACATTTAACCTCTGTCTGCCTCAGTTTTTTCATCTGTAAAATGGGAATAATTATAACAGCGACTGGTTGTTGTGAAGATAAAATGAGGCAGTATCTTTATAAACCTAAAAGCAAAAACTAGTTATTATATTCTAGGTAGCTGAACTAAAAAAAAAAGAAGTTATGAAAGAATAAGGAAGAATTTATGTATAAAGAGGCCTGCAGAGATGATCTTATTTTCTGATGATGGCATGTTTTCATTTTGTAATGAGTCATTGTTTTTAAAACTAGGAATAGCAACATGGAAAAAGTTTGGGAGTTATAGTCATAGACCTAGGATTGAATCTCAGCTTTGTCATGTTTTAGCTGTATCCCCTTGGAAAGTCATGGTTTTCGGAGCTAGAAGCGATTCTCAAGCTAATGCAAACCTTCATTAAGGCCCATAGAGTAAATGTGTCTCAATTCAATTGAACAAATATTTAATAAACATCTACTGTGTGTAAGGGACTTTGCTAGATATTTGGAATATAAAAACAATGAAGAAATAGTCCCTGTTCTCAAGGAGTTCACAATCTATTGGGGGGATGCAAGGTGTGTGTGTGTGTGTGTGTGTGTGTGTGTGTGTGTGTGTGTATGTGTACACAGTAAAAATTATGTATTTATATATACATATATGTATATATATATATATATATATATGTGAAGAACAATGAAGAAATAGTCCCTGCCCTCAAGGAGTTCCTGTTCTATTGGGGGAATACAATATACATATATTTATATATGTGTACATATATAAATACATATAATAATGAATACATGATGGTAGAACTCATATGTGCTACATATTGTAATGTTAATTATGTTAATGAGAGTTAAAGACCTTCCCCACCCTTTAATGGACCTGCCTATTAAGGGAAGTTTGATTAGGGGAGACTTGTTTTGTAGGAAGGCCCACACCTTTGGTTAATTTCTAATGAGGCACTGGTTCTCAAGGGTTGTTATGCCCTCTGACTCTGAAAAGTGTATAAATACCCGGAGGTGAAGTTTTACTTTGGGGCTTACTCACTGGAAGTGTTTGACCAGATAAGACTCTGGGTAGCCACTAAGGAGCCCTCCAGCTTTGAAACCCAGATGTTGGTGCTTCTCTCTCTGGTATATATGTAATAGACAGTTGGATCTGTTGATATGTGATGTATGTATTGCTTATGTTGTTGGAAACCCTGTCTTTTGGTCTTTATTTCTCTCTTTGTATTTTCTCTGAAGTTTAGGGTACTGACATTTCCCATGAACTAACTAAATGATACATGTGCTTGATTAAATTTGATTGTTGACCCCTCAAAAGTTGTTTTCCTCTTAGAAAAGCAGATCTAAGAACCTGTACAGCAGGCCTTCCTATGTATGCCAGGTTCCTCACCATTACATGAATACATGCACACAGAACACACACATATGGATAGGCTGCCCTTGTTGTTCAAATGTCAAACATATGTTTACCTAAAAGACTATTTTACAGAGAATTCATGTAAGGCTAGCACTCACATGATGGTCAGAAGAGATACAAGGATAATCTCAAGGTCTCTCTAAAGAACTTTGGAATTGATTGTGTGACATGGAAGACACTGGCAAAGGCCTGACTGACCAGAATGGTGTGCCCTCATCAAAAAAGATTCTGTGCTCTGTGAGCAAAGGAGAATTGCAGTAGCTCAAGAGAAACACAAGATGTGCAAATTAAGAGACCCCTCCACTCCAAATAATCATGTGGATTATTTGTGTTCAACCTGTAGTGGAGTCTTCTGAGCTTATATTATTCATCTGATCAGTCATGTTCAATGCACTTTAAGTTGATTCTAACATAGTGAGGTCATTTTGGTCCTCTTTCCAGACGAGGCACAACAAACACACACACGTGTGTATGCGTATGTATATATGTGTTTGTATAGATGTATGTATTTGTAGAAGTATGTATGCATGTACAGATACTGTGTGTGTATATATATGTAAAAAGTTGGTGAGAGAGTGGACAGAGAGCCTGGCCTGCGTCAGGAAATTCACTTTTTGAGTTCAAATCCAAACTCAGATCCTTACTAGCTATATGACCCTGAGCAAGTCATTGAACCTGTTTGTCTCAGTTTCCTCATATGGAAAGCGAACTGGAGATGGAAATGGCAAATCACTCCAATATCTTTTCCAAGAAAACCCCCAAAGGGGTCATGAAGAGTTGGACACAAATGAAATGACTTAACAACAACACATGTTTATATACACGTATACATACATACAATGTATATCTATACATATATACACACAGAGATATACAGAGAAATCTAAAAATCTATAAAATAAATATAAATAGAATGTAGATCGGCAGGCCTCAGAGTTTCCAGGAATGGGGAACCTGAGGCCTCAAGGTCACACGTAGCCCTCTAGGTCCTCAAGTGCAGCCCTTTGAATCCAAACCACAGAATTTGTGCAGTTTTTGAATCCAAATTTCATAGAAACTGGGAAGTTTGGATTCAGTCAAAGGGTCGCACTTGAAGACCTAGAGGGCTTCATGTGGCCTCAAGGTTACAAGTTCCCCATCCCTGGTTTAAACCCTAAGCCCTTGGTAAACAAGGGGCCTGTTAATGGGATATATTTAAATAGACAAGAAGAGGGTATGGAAAGCCCCATTCCTGTACCCACTGTGTAGAGTAAGAGGGTAGCCATGACTGAGTAATCACTCCTTCATGCTCCTAAATCCAAAAGAGGTTTGGGGCTAAAATGATGTTGTTCTACTACCCATTTGATATTTGGAGCCCAGTGGTATGAAGTTCTTTTAGGAGTTCAGAACAAAAGCTGCTTTTCCTGGTCACTCTTGGTGGGAAGCAGTTTCTCCTAGACTGAGAGGATAACCATAAGTTTACTCCTGGCCAGATTAGCTCCCTCCCACCTAATAAATACTTCTTATCCAAAGGATAATCACAGATAGCTAGCAAACATATTTATCAAAGCAAGCTGTAAGACCAAATTGGACACATAATACAGAGTAAGGCAGATACCCGGGCATGTAAAAGGAAATGGGTTCTTCAACTAGGCTGCAAGACCACTTCCCACTGCCTATTCCCCTGCCCTCCTGGATCCCTACTCTCTCTCTACCCATCTGGCCACTCCTCCTCTATCTCCTTTGCTTGATCATCATGCACATCATGCTCCTTAACTATGGTGTTCCCCAGGGACTGTCACAGGGTCTCCCTCCTCCCCCAATCTAATGTTCTTTCCACCACCATCTTTCTGAGTCTCAGGTTTCTAATCGGTAAAACGATAAAACTGTACTTGAACCAGCTATCTCACAGGCTTCTGACAAAGCAAAACACTTGGTCAACCTCAAAGGACTAGAAATAGTAGTTCATATTTATAAATGTTATATGTTTAATTGAATCAGTCGATCAATCAGTATTTATCGTCTAGTACGTTCTAGGTGCCAGATACAAGTACAAAGAATGAATGGTAAAACACTTCGATAGCTCTGGTATTTCTTGCCTCAACAGAGGAAGTGAAGGCCGGAAGCATATGGGGGAGGGGGCAGGGGGAGGGAAGGCACCACTGTCTTCCTCTTCTTTTTCTCTGGCTCTCTTCTCTCTAAGAACTTTTCTTTCTTTCTTTCCCTCCAGCCCTGCTAGGACTAGCACGGGAGCGCAGTTAGATAGGGGGAAGCAGAAGATGTAGACAGCCAACCGTCCTCCCTTACAGTGGCATGGCATAGCGGAAATGGCACTGGACCTGAATTCGAATTCTGTCTCAAATACTTTGACCCTAAACACGGCATTTAACTGCTCTGGGGCTCATTTTCCTCAAGGGGCGTTGGATTGACTCCAGGGTTCCTTTTAACTCTAAATCTACGCTCTTCCCAAACTCAGCACAGCCTTTCTCCTCCAGTGTGACCTTGGGCAGATCTTTTCCCCTTCCAGGCCTCAGTTTCCCCATCACGAAATAAGGGGGGGCTGTACGGGATGACCTCAAAGACCTCTTCCAGCTCGATCTCGTGTAATTCCCTCGGTCAGGAGAGCAGGGACATGACGAGCTGAGAGGAGCGCACCCCAGTCCAGAGCGGGGCGGCCCCACACTTGTTTTGGGCGGTTCCGGATGGGCGGAGTCCTGGGGCGGGGGCCGGAGTCTAGCGTGACCGCCCAGCCCAAGGGCTCGGAAGAAGGCGGAAGGAGCCCGGGGGACGAAGCAGCCTAGGCGGAGCGGCAGCCCGCGGGAGGCGGGTGGCAGGGCAGCGCAGCCTCGGACCCCGAGCGGCCATGGAGGCGGGGCTGCTCTTACAACTGTGCAACTGGAGCACGCTCGTGGTGTGCATGGTCATCAAGATCCCGCAGATCTTCGCCCTGCTTTCCGCCAAGAACTCGCGGGGGGTCAGCCTGAAAAGTTTGCTCCTGGAGCTGGTGGGGTAAGGATGGAGACGAGACGGGGACCAGGACCAGCCAGCGGAGAAGCCCTTGTGGGCTGAGAGGGCTTCATTCTTCCTGCTTTGCCCTCGCTAGCAGTCATGGGTGGCAGATGTGGGCTCTGTTTAGGGGAGGGAAGCCCTAACAGAACTGCACGAGAGTGCTATGTGCTGTCCCAAGTGGTAGGGAGTTTTTGGTCGCTGGAGGTATTCAAAGGGAATCTGATTGGATGGCCCTTTGCACTTTGAGATTCGGGGATAACCTACACCCCTTCCTCCTTCCACTAAACCCTGGGGGCAAAGGGGACGGGGGGAAGGGGGGTGGTCCGGAAGGAGACTGCTACTAGGCAAAGAGTATGAGAGTAAGCCTGCCCTCTGTGGGAGGTTCCCGGGGCTAGGTCCAAACTGGCCGGCTCAGGGTGTGGCCTAAGCGAGGTGCGCGAGCTGTCTGCTCACTTAAGTGTTTCTGCCTCGTTTGTGTGTCCCTTGCCTTGCTTGCTTGGTACATACACGAGATGTTGTGCGACAACTCAGTAGAAGTGTAGACCTGGTGATGTTAGTTATAGCTTTGGGAACCCGACAGATTTTACTTTTAAGAGCCTCAGTTTAGGTATCCTCCCAAGTTATGATAGCTATAATAACTCACTTAAGGCTTGACACATCGTAGGAGTTTAATAAATGTCCACTTGTTTTCTGTTGATGAATAGGGATACAAAGATAAAACCCAAACACCTCTTCTCCCAACGATCTGACTTTCTTGGGGGCTGTAACACATATATAGAAGTCTTGGGCAACTCAAGTTTCTCTAGACCTCAGTTTCCTCATTTGTAAGATGACGTTACACCAGGATAGAGTTCTTAACCTGGAGTCTGTAGACTTCTTTTTGTTTCTTTCAGTATTTTGATCGTTGCATTTTAATGTAAATGACTTCTCTTAAAATCCTAGATACATATTTTAAAACATTGGGAAAAGGGGTCCATCTGGCTTCATCAGATTGCAGAAGGAGGCTATGGTACTAAAAAAGCTTAGAACCTTTGGACTAGGTGGTCTCTGAAGTCTTTGACTCGATCTGTGATCCAATTAAATACAAGCTGATTTGTAAACACAAGGAAAGAGTTCTAGCCTTTGGGAAAAGAAAAGGAAGATGGAAAAGAAAAGAAAAGTTTTAAAACTAAGCCATGAAAGAAGAGCATTCTGGGAGATGTGGGCAAATGTTACCTCTGGGAATTCATGGAAGTGAGAGTTAGGACATCCAGTTAGATGAAAGGCCTTTAGCCGATCTTGATGGGAACACAGAGTCCATGAAGAGGAGTAATTAATCACTCAATAAACATTTATTAAGCTCCTCTATGCCAGACACTGTACTCAGTGCTGGAGATGAAAAAAAAAGAGGCAAAAGATAGTCCTTGCCCTCAGAAAGGTCACAGTCTAATGGAGTGGTCCTTGAAAGGCTAGAAAGTTAAGTTGGAACCACATTAGGGAATACCTTGAATGCTGGGCTTGCAAAGTTGTATTTAGGGAACCCTAAAGGGAGCAATTGAGTAGGGAAATAACATGGCCAAAGTTAAGTCCTAAGAGGTTTTGCTTTGTTTTTTGGCAAGTGTGGCCCTCAATGATCCATTTTCAGTCAATTTCACAATATTTCATGTTTCCTTCACTCACTCTGTTTTACTAGCCAAATTGGACTACTACTCTCCACTCCCCGTTTATTTCTCCACCTTTATACGTACATGTACATACAAGTTGTCTTTCATCTTGGAATATATAGCCCTTCAACCCTGCCTTTCAGAATCATTCTCCTTTAAGGATCTGCTCAGATGCCACCATATCTTTCTTAGAAATCTTCCATGATTTGCCTAGCAGTTGGTATTCTCTTAAAAATTTCCCAAACTGTATTTGATCTCTCTCTTGTCCTCTTCACTCACCAGCTCCCATGGATTCAGTTATCTCTCTGCTGATGATTTTGAAATCTCTTTATCCAGCCCTAACATCTGTGCTGACCTCCAGTTTGGCATCTCCAAATGCCTTTTGTGTATCTTGTACAGGACATCTCATAAACATCTTAACCTCACAGCATGTCCCAAGATGGACTCAGTATGCCAAACTCTTCCTTCTTCCAGACTTCCCTCCCCTCTTACTGTTGATGGTACCACTGTCCTCAGTGGCCAGGGATCACAACATGGATGTCATACTTCAGTCCTTATTGTCTCTTACCCTTCATCACCAATCTGTTGCCAAAGACTTGATTTTACCTTTGTAACATGTCTTGAATATGTCCCCTTCTCTCTCTCCATTTTCTCTCCCCTCGTGCTTGGACTATTGCTGTAGCCTTCTGGCGGATATACCTGGTTCAATGGGCAGATTTGGGCCCTGTTTAAGGGAGGGAAACCTTTCCTTCCATTTTTCTTACTCCTTAGCCCTCATGCTCCCTCCTGTACAGGAACCTTGGCCTCCTTACTGTTTCCTTCACAAAACTCTCCATCTTCTGGCTGCTGTCCTTTGTCCTCCACACCTGTGCCTTCTGGCTTCCCTGAATTATTGTATTGCTACTGGGCCTTCACTCAATCCTATTTTCTGCCAGAGGCTTTCTTCCCCTTCTTCCCCTCCCCCCCAGTGGCTGATGCCTTCTGTCCACAAATTACTTCCCATTTACTTTGTGTATGTCTTGAATGTACCTAGTTGGCTCCTCATTAGAATATGAAGGTTAGGGACTGTTTTGCCTTTGTAGAATGTCCAGGGCTTAGCTGGATAACTAGTACTTTTCAAGTGCTTAATAAATTGGTGTTTACTCATTCTGAGGTCAGAGGCTATTTAATTTTTCTTCACAGTGCCTTGCAAATAGTAGGTGCTAAATAAATATTTTTTGCATTTAACTGAACTAGGAGGGCTTAAAGGGACCTAAATCTAGAGTTAATGGGAGTCTCTTGAACTATGTGATCCCTCATTTTATGAGTAAAGAAACTGAGGCATGGAGTTTAATGACTTGTCCAAGGTCACATAGATAGTAAAAATCACCAGAATGATTTGAACCCAGTTCTTCTGATTCCAGAGACCCCTCTCTTTGCATCAGACCAGGAGGCAGAGGTCATCCATTCCATCTTCCTGATCATGTTCTCAAGAGGAAACTGAGAACAAGAGAAACAAAGTAACTTGCCCCAAGGTCACTGCAGTGAGGAAACCAGATCTGACATCCAGGACTCTTGGCCAGTGCTCTTTTCACCCTAACACCCACTCTCCTAGTCAGTAGGCACCCATAATTTAGTGTCTACTAGTGCTAGGTGATAGGAGATGCAGGAGATATTTAATGGTCTCCTGCCATTGAGAAGCTGATGATTTATTTGGTCTCGGGGACAAAATATACAAACATGAAATGCATCAGAGAATAATTCAGAGCAAGGAAATCGGCTTTCTGGGGTACTGCTTTCTCCTAGGAACTTTTCTACAAGGGCATCCTGGGTGTAGCAGGAGGAGACCTGGGTTTGAGGTCTGCCTCAGCTGCTTACCTGTTGGGTGACTTGGATAGCATTGGGCACATTATGAATGATGTCTTTGTTTCAGTTTGTGTTCATAGATCTCTGATGATTCACACAGTACCTGACAGATAAGTAGTTGAGTTGATTTGGACTTTTGTACCTCTCCTGCAACATCAGCACGGTAGGGGCAGGAAGACTGTTGTCTTGCCTTCCTCAGTTATTAAGAGATTTCAGTGAGATAATGGATCTGAGTGTTCTTCATAGACCCAAGTGCCTTACAAATGTAAAGGTTTTTTAAAATTAATAATAAATAACATAATGTTATTTGGATCTGTGGTCTCACCAATTTAGAGATTGCTTTCTCATCCTTCTGGATTACTCCTCTGAGTTGTTTGTGCCTTTTGCTTTGGAATGCCTCCTTCCTTTCTCCGCTTCCCCTCCCACCCCTTTTAGGATCTCTGTTGCTGGGGTGGGGGAGGTCATTTCTTCATCCCATTCAGTTCCTGTGAGCATGTTCTCCAAACACCTATGAGGGAGAATAGCTCAGTCTTAGGGAATGAGGAAGTGGGATAGAAGAAAGACTTTAGAAGACCAGGTTCTGAACTGGAAGAAATTTTACTGATCACTTAGACCCAGTGTTTTATAAACCTTTCACTTAAGGAATACAAAAATTTGTATCCACATTTTCCAAATGAGAAGCCCAGAGAGAAACTGACTTGCCCACAGTCACACAGGTAGCAAATAAATACAGTGGAAATTTCTCTAATTCCAAATTCATATTTCTTTCCACTACATTGCATTGACTCCAAACTCTAGCCTGGCATTCAAGGTACTTCACAGTTTGTCTCCAATCCACCTTTCCAATTGTCTTGTTGTTAAATCATTTTCAGTAGGGTTCTACTCTGTTACTCCAGTTAGGTTTTCTTGACAAAGATACTGGCGTGCTTTGCCATTTTCTTCTCCAGTTCATTTTAGAGATGAGGAAACTGAGGCAAAGTTAAGTGACTTGTCCAGGGTTACACAGTATCTGAGGCAGGATTCCAGCTTGTGGCTTCTTGACTCCAAATCCAAAACATCTGCAGCACCAGTTAGATGCTTCTAATATACCACCCTTGAAAGTGCCAAATTCAGATCCACAGTATAGTGTAGCAACAGAGGGGGAATTTTATTTATTTTTTTAAAAATATCACTTTAATAGAATTAACATTTCTTTTTTTAAATTATTATTTTATTTATTTTTTGTATTCTACAATCACTTCCAATTAACTTAGATTTTCTTTTTGTTCCCTCCTTCCCAGTAGGGACCTCCCTCCTCCCTCCCTGAGACAGCATACAATTTTATATAGGTTCTACACATACATTCCTATTAAATACATTTTCACCTTAGTCATGTTGCATAGAAGAATTAAAATGAATGGGAGAAATCATAAAACAAACCAAATTGTAATACAGAAGAAAATGATCTGCTTCATTCTGCAATTGAATTCCATAGTTCTTTCTCTGTATATGGAAGGCATTTTGCCTTAAAAGACTATTGGGAATTTTTTAAGTTCTTGATTTGCAATGAAGTTCTATGTCTACCAGAACTGTGGTTGTTGCTGTATACAAACTTCTCCTGGTTCTGCTCCTTTCCTTCAGCATCAGTTCATATAAATCTTTCCAGGCCTCTCTGAAGTTTTCTTGTTCATCATTTCTGTTAGCACAATAGTATTTCATTACATTCATATACCACAATTTATTCAGCTATTCTCCAATTGATGGGCATCCAATATTTTTGTCCATGTGGATCCCTTTCCCATTTCTATGATCTCTTGGGGATAAGGTCCTAGAAGCAGTATTACTGGGTCAAAGAGTATGCACATTTTTGTAGCCCTTTGAGCATAGTTCCAAATTGCTGTCCAGAACGGACTGGATCAGCTCACAGTTCCACCAACAATGAATTAGTGTTCCAAGTCTCCCACATCTTCTCCAGCATTTATCATGTTCCTGTTTTGTCATGTTGGCCAATCTGATAGGTGTGATATGGTATCTCACAGTTGTTTTGATTTGCATCTGTCTAATCAATAGTGAGTTAGAGCATTTTTTCATATGACTATAGATTTCTTTAATTTCTTCCTCTGGAAATAGCCTGTGCATAACCTTTGACCATTTATCAGTTGGGGAATGACTTGTATTCTTGTACATTTGACTCAGTTCTCTATATATTTTAAAAATGAGGCTTTTATCACAGAGAGTGGCTGCAAAAATTCTTTCCCAGTTTTCTGCATCCTTCCTAATCTTGGTTGCATTGGGTTTGGTTGGGTAAAAACTTCTCAGTTTATTGTAATCAAAATTATTCATTTTGCACTTCATAATCCTTTCTGTCTCTCATTTAGTCAAAAACTCTTACCTATAGAGGGGGATTTTAGAGGAGATTTGGCCCCCACCAGAAAGAAATTTGTAGGTGATTAGCACAGCAAGTCAAGTACTGATTGAGCTGTGTGTCAGACAGAGATAGGAATTGGGAGGTGGCACAGTGTACAAGGAAGTCAAAGACATGGTTTCCTGCTTCAAAGAACTTGTAATGGAGTCAGGGAGACAAGACAGAAAAAGATCACTATACTTTACTTTCTTCTCGTAACATTCCCTAACTACATTCATTTCAATTGTGTTTGTCCTTCATTTTCAAAAAAGATCATGATGTCAGAGAAATGATGACATGACTTGCACTTGACTTTGTTTTGAGTGAGGGCTGTGCAAGGTCACCAGCCTTACTTTCTCCTCCTGAGCCATCTGGGTCTAGTGACCAGATATTCATCAGGATGACTGAAGATGGCCCCATTCATTTCAATAAGTTTTTATTGAAAACACCCACATCACAGAATTGTGATAACCGAATGAGATAACCCATGTGAAGCACTTTGCACACCTTAAAGTATTATAGAAATACTAGTATTATTACTTTTACTTTACTTCTAGTATCACTCCCTTTCCTTCCTTCATTCATTCTTCCTTCCTTCCCTTCCTCCTCATAATAAGATCTTCCTCCTCATCTCTTTTTCCTCCTCTTCCTCCTTCTCCTTTGTCTTAATTTCCTCACATAAAATGAGCATATTGGACTAAATAATCCCTAAAAGTCTATCTAATTTAAGTCCTGTGATTCTGCAAGCTGTTCACCCCATTAGCTGAACCATCCTCCATAATAAACACATTTGGGGAGATAAGAAGGGGGAATGAGACTAAGAAGAGACTGTTTCAGATGGAAAGTGTTGGTCATCCGACTGGTTAAATGTTCAATTTGGGCATGGCTTTGCACGAGTTGCTCAGAAAATTGCACTTCTAAATCCAGCCATGTCCTAATAGAGTACCTCACTCAACTGAGGGGTTTTCTTTTCTTTTTTTTTCTTTTTCTTTTTGAAACTAATTTTGTCTTGTCAAAAATGTTCACCTTTGGTCAGATTTGGGAGTTGGGGGTGGAATGCCGTACACCAAGTCTTGCAGGTTTTTTTTCATTTCTAAGAACCTAGTAGTCAACTTCTCCTTTGTCCTGCTGCCCTTCCTATTCCAGGTGTAGAAGGCAGCCAAGAAAAATGGAAAGAAGTGTTCCTATCATCCATTCCCTTCCCCATCCTAGTTTCCTGGGCATTTTGTTGTTGTTAAGACAATCCAGGTTAAGTCACTTGACCTAGGTCACACAGCTAGTAAGTGTGAGACCAGATTTGAACTCAGGTCTTCCTGACTCCAGGGCTGGGCCTCTATTCACTATACCACCTAGCTGTCTCTTCCTTTCCTTTTTCTACTGGGAATGCCTTTTCCCTTCATTCAACTCCTACCCTCATCAAATCCCATGTCTGCCTTCTGTTCAAAACAAAACAAAACTTGGGTGGTTTCCTGTTAACATCAGAATCAATGATAGAGTTGCCTTTTAAAACTCTTCACAAGTTGACCCCTTCCTACAGTTCCAGTCGTCTTATACTTTGCTTCCTCTGCCTAGTGTACAATCCAGCTAACTAAACTAATATAATAGCTAAATAGTAATCCAGTAACATTTAGTTAAATAGCTAAATTACTATTTAAGTGATTGTTTCTCTTTTACCCAGGAACCCTGAGGGTCTTCCCTTCCCACTTTGCTTTTTTTTTTTTTTTAATTAAAGGGGCCTATTCATTGAATGGGTGTATCTCACTCAAAGTGAGCATGTGATAAGACCTTAGCCTGAAAGGGCCAGGGCCCCACATTGCATCCTGGGCAGTAGTCCTAATGAATATCAGGCGGTTGGACCCAGATGGCTCAGGAGAAGAAAGTGAAGTTGGTGGCCTTGCACAGCCTTCCCTCACTCCAATCAAAGTCAACTGCAAGTCATGTCATCATCTTGATGTCATGGTCCTCTTCAAGAACAAAGGACAAACACAACAACTCTGCAATCCAGCTACATTAACCTACTTGTAGTTCCGTGAACACGTTTCTTAATCTCCTACCTCCATGCATTTGCACTGGTCTCCCATGCAGGGAATGCTCTACTTCTCTCTGCTTTTTAGTATCTCTGGTTTCTGCCAACTCAGATCCTACCTTCTGCTTCTGTAAGAGGTGGAGGCTTTCTCCTCTCAGGTCATCTTCCATCTACTCTATATAGATCTTAAATGTGCCCTTTTCTTCACATGTTGTTTCCCTCATTAAATGTATACTGTTAAGAATAGCTATTCCTTTGGCTTTGACACAGCACATGGCATGTAGTAAACACTTAATGATAGATTGTTACTGTTTATGTAACACTTTAAGATGGATACATTCAAATCTGACTCTAATACTTTCTAGCTGTATAACCTAGGTAAGTCACTTAACCTCTGTCTGCCTCAGTATCCTCAGCTATGAAATGGGAATAATACCTCCCGCTCTGATTTATTGTGAGCATCAAATGAAATAATCCTTATAAAAGGCTGCCACAGTGCCTGGCACATGGTAGATGCTATCTAAGTGCTATCTGTTATTATTTTTGTTGTTTGCAAAGTCCTTTATGTTTGTTTTCCTTTGTTCCTTAAAACAATTCTATGAGGTAGTTACTATTTTTTTATTAATATTTATTTCCCCCAATCACATATTAAACAATTTTTAACCATTTTTTAAAAAGTTTTGAGTTCCAAAGTTTTAGGAACAACTGTCGAGTATTGTTCTTGCTACTAGGAAATAAGAAATACAGGTAATGGGGAATAGAAAGTTATCTGGCCCTACAGGACAAAAGAGAAGATGGGGACAAGAGAAGGGAGGGATGATAGAAGAGAGGGCAGATTGGTGATAGGGGAAATTAGAATGCTCAGTGTACTGGGGTGGGGGGAGGGGACAAATGGGGAGAAAATTTTGGAACCCAAAATTTTGTGA
>CM053769.1:185063633-185142407 GCA_028658325.1 Potorous gilbertii
CTAGGAAATAAGAAATACAGGTAATGGGGAATAGAAAGTTATCTGGCCCTACAGGACAAAAGAGAAGATGGGGACAAGAGAAGGGAGGGATGATAGAAGAGAGGGCAGATTGGTGATAGGGGAAATTAGAATGCTCAGTGTACTGGGGTGGGGGGAGGGGACAAATGGGGAGAAAATTTTGGAACCCAAAATTTTGTGAAAATAAATGTAAAAAGTTCAATAAATTTATATTAAAAAAATAAAAATTAAATTAAAATTAAAAACAAAAGTTTTGAGTTCCAAATTCTCTCTTGTAGTGTGTGAAAAACTGAGACTGAGAAGGAAATTAAGTAAGTTGCCCAAGGTGACATAGCCAAAAGTATTGGAGGTATGATTTGAATTCTAGTCCTTCCTACTGTAAGTCTTAACACTCCAGTGTCTGACCACTGTTAGTGGCTGATTTCCATCTCTGAAGTCTTACCACCATATCCCAAGATGTCCCATCCACAACCTGTATATTGTCCCTTCCCTGGTTTCCTTGCAGGAGGCTAGTATGGGTGGAGAGATCTGAGGGAGGTGGGGGATGAGATTCATGGCTGGGAGGAAATTCTCTCTTCGCTCAACTTGAAACTCTCCCAATAAAGCAGCAGCTAGCGGCTGGTCTGCCAGGCTTCAGTCTTGCCCCAGTCAGAAACAAGATACCAGGAAGATATAACTTAATAAGATTTGTTTTCTTTTTATAAGTTCATGTTTCCTTATTGCCTTTTTATTTGGAGAAGTACAGATGGTTATTATAAAAGTAATGAGTTGGATGCTTAGGGACAAACATCAGGGAAATATTTGAGTTTGATTTTTTTTAGGAGTCAGTAGTTCATTGAAGCTGAGGCAGGGTGATGGCTGCAGTCCTATGGAAAGAGCCCTGGATCTGGGAGGATCTGAGTTCAAATCCTGACTCTACCAGTTAGAGATAATAAATCACTTTGGGCATGTTATATACTCTGAGTCTCAGTTTGGAGGTTAGATTAGGTGATTTCAAAAGTCCCTTCCAATTCTAAATCTATGAACCTGTGCAGATCTCTAATTTATATAACCTAGGGACAACTAGATGAAGTATAGTAGAAAGAGGGCCAGTACAACTCATCTCCCTGACTTCAAATCTGACCTCAGATACTTACTAGTTGTATGTCCCTGGGCAAGTCACTTAACCCTATTTGCCTCTGTTTCCTCATCTGAAGTCCCTGTTTAGGGGAGGTCGAGCTAGTTACTGGGTTGGGGTTCCAAGCTTCAGTAGTACTAAGTCAGGCATGAATATGATGAGTCCCCGGGACCAGGGCACCACATCAGGCTGCCTAAGGAAAGACAAACTGGCCCAGGTTGTAAATATAGCAGGTCAAACTTCTGTGCCTACCAGCAGCAGGGTTGGGCCAGCCTAGGGAAAATAGAGACTGGGTCTTTAAAAGGACATGTTTTATTTTCCCCTGCAGTGGTGGGGTGATTGCATATACAAAGACACATACAGAGTGTCCCCAAAATAGCTTAAAATTTCACTAGGACTTTTGGAATTCTGTGTATCCATACGATAACAATAAAAGAAACACAGGCTTTCTTTGCACAGAGTAGTCACTTGTCGAATAATTCCGTTTCTTCTCAGCCTTAGCCCTCTCAGATGCTGGGCCTCCTGCTGACTTTATCTTTGCTGATCAGTTCTAAAACAGTCCTTTCTGAGCAGAATCCATCTTCCTTCCCATCCAGATTCCTTGTGTTTTTGCAGTACCAGATTTATTACAGCTACCCTCTGCTGACCTACCTGGAGTACCCAATCCTCATAGCACAAGGTAATTGTTACCTTTTGTGGGGGGAGGGTTTGGAGCCATCCTAGGATTTCATTGCTAAAAGGAATCCCCTGGGAGGAAACCACATCTAAAAATTCACACTGGCCCCTGCTCTGAAACTTGAGTCCCAAAGAAATCCTGGGGACAACAGAATCTTAAGTATCTTACACTGGGTCACACAGCTGGTGTGCATTAGAGGTGAGACTCGAACCCAGGCCTCTTGAGTCTGCCTCTCTCATTGTTGCTTTCTGTTTTCAATATTCATTTGTCTACTCTCTCACCTCGAACTATCAACTTTTCTCTTTCAGATGTCGTCCTCTTGCTATGTATTTTTCATTATAATGGAGGCATGAAGCAGGCCATCCCACATATCGTCATGTATCCTTTGGGCATTTTTAAGAGGCCGACATCCCAATGGCATTTGTTATTCAGTAATAGTGTGTGAACTGTTGGCTCGAGTTTGCTTAGTTCATTTAGGTGGCAGAGCTATGAAGATGAGAGTCAGTGTTCTGGATGATATGTGTGCGTTAAAAGAGACAAAAAGGCGCACAGGCACTGCCTTAAGTTCACTGATTTCATCCCAGAAAAGTGGGTCTTTCTTCCTCCAGAATGGATGGCAACCTCTCATTCCTTAATTACAAAATGGTTTCATGATTTTCTTGTCTTGCCTTCAGGGTCTATTTCTGCATAAATCCTAGCGAAAGCTCACCCATTACTAAAAGCAGTGGTTTACAACTTTATTAGTTTATAAATCGGGGATATTTATTCTCTGTGTGCCATGGAACCCAGGGGTAGACTAATGAGGTCTGCGGACCTCTTTTCAAAATAATGTTTTTAAATACATAAAATGAGTACTTAGGATTACAAAGGATGCCAAGTATATTGAAATACAGTTATCAAAGGGGCAGCTAGGTGACACGGTGGATAGAGTACTGGATCTGGAGTCAGGAAGATCAGAGTTCAAATCCAGCCTCAGGCACTTACTAGTGGAGTGACTATGGGCAACTTATTTAACCCTGTTTTCCTCAATCTCCTCATCTGTAAAATGATAGAAGGAAATGGCAAATCACTCCAGTATCTTTGTCATGAAAACCCCAGGTGGGATCTTGAAGAGTCAGATACAACTGAAAAATGGCTGAATTCACAAAACAGTTATCAGAAAGTTTGTGGAGCCCAGGTGAAGGTCTGTCCTTGGTTTAAACTGTTTCATGGGGTTGCATAGGAAAAACAGTATAAAAATTGCCACTGGATGTAGGACAGGAAAACTCAAAAAAATAAGATGATCTGAGTACTTCACCCTGGTCAGATTAAATCAGGAATATTGGGTGATGCATTTTAGAAGGACACATTCAGAGGGGAAACAGCTAGAATAGTGACAAGCCCCAGGTTTGTGCTACAGGAGAATTCATTGAAAGAATTTAGCCTGGAAAAAAGATTTTAGCTCTCTTTAAATATTTGAAAGGTGAGCATGTATTAAGAGAGATTAGACTATTACAGGAAGCTGTTTCCAACTTCTCTTAATTCTTATTACTTTATTTTTGCTAATTTTTCCTCTTCTCGTATGTAGTTTGCCTTGTATATATTTTGTTTGCATACTGTCTTCACAATTAGATTGTAAGTCCTTGGAGGACAATCTTTTGCATCTTTTTGTATCCTCAGCACTTAGCACAGTGCTTGGCATAGAGCAGATGCTTGATAAAAGATTAATTTGACCAAGTTCACATGGTGCGTTAATATCAGTAGGGATTAGAATCCAAGACTTCTGACATGTAGTATTGGGATCTACCATTATTACAATATGAGGATGTGCCTGTTGGCAGCATTGCCAGAAATTAGGTTTGGAGGTTTATGTCACTACGGGGAAGAGGTAGGCTGCCAGGATCTGACACATTAGTAGATCCATCAGTATCCCACAAAGTATCCCATTTATTGGGATGCCTCCATATTCATCAGCATCTACAGAACACAACTCTTTTTTACATTGGCCAGGGTGGAGAAGAGAGGAAAATAGAATTCTTTACTGCTGCTATGAGATAGCCTTTAAAATAGGTATAACATCTCTTTAATTCAGGAATTGCTAAGTCATAGTAACATTTGTAAAGCACTTAGCACAGTAGCTGCTCTCTTACCCTTTATTTTCACCCCCTTCATTCCAGTTGCTTTTAATAATGTACTTAGCAGTAGAAAAATAGTGCATCCATAAAAGGTTCTTGTTTCCATCCTCTTGAGTAGGTGTTTACTAAAATCATCCTTGGTCTTTTCTAAAGGAGAAATGCTAAATGAGGGTCTTCCTAGATGCAGCCTAATATTAAGACACAACCTGAGATGATAGAGGGAAAACTGGATTGGGAGTGAGGAAGAGTTCAGAGAGTGTACTGTCACTAACTCTTTGTGTAACCCTGGGCGGATTACTCCATCTTCCTGGGCACCAGAACCTAGTGCCCCGCCCATAGTGAGAGGAGGAGGAGAATTTTATTGGTCAGATTGTTTTTGTTGATACATTCCAAAACATTTGTTAAGCAGCTGCCTTTCTAGGTAGTGGGAAAGGTACCAAGGGTAGACAATGTTCTCAAATCATAGATTTCAGGCTGGAAGAGACCTCAGAGGCCAACCCCATCATTTGACAAAGAAAGAGACTCAAAGTGGTTAAGTAAATCTCCCCTGGGCTTCACAGATTGACACTGTTAAAGGAGGAATTTAAACCTAGGCTCCCTACTCTAGAGGTGGTGTAATTAAAAAAGAAATTTTTTTTATTGATAGCATTTGTTTTGATATCACTTAAGTTTTCCACTGTATCTCTCCCTCTGCCTCCTCCCAGAGAAACGTCATTTATAATAAAAAATTTAAGAGTAAGGCAGAAAAAACTTAACAACAAAAAATCTGATGTTCTATGTAACCCTCTGTGCCTGTGCACCCAGACATGTGCAAATGGGAGGGGAAAAATGCTTCCTCACATCACTTTTTTAGGGTCAAGCTTGCCCTTATACTTTCACAACATTTCATTTCAGTTGTTTTGGTGGTGTTCTGTCCATTCACATTTTTGTAGTCATTGTATATGTTATTTTTCCTGCCAGTTAAGGTGGGGCACGTCTTAATCTAATCCTTGCTTCTTGGGAGAGGATAAGGCTAGAGAAGTCATTTGAATTCTGTATTTCTGAGCTGCAGTGGGGCTAACTCCAAAGGGTTGTCCACACTAAGTCTGGTACCAATGTAGAGAGTGCCTCTAGGGAGGGCCACCAGGTCGGGAAATGGATCAGGTCAACTTTTCTGTTGACCTGGGCAGTTAGATGGCACAGTGGACAAAGTGCTGGGCCTAGAGTCAGGAGGACTTGAGTTCAAATATGGCATCTAATACTTCCCAGTGGTATGACCCTTGGCAAGTCATTTAATGTGTTTGCCTCAGTTTCCTCTCCTGGGGTTGTGAGGATCAATGAGATAATTGTGAAGTGCTTAGTGGAGTGCCTTGCATGTATACTATGCAGGTGTTAGCTATTACTCAATATTATTATTGATTGGCTGTGAGTCTGGCTCTGAGTGGCTGCTACATTTCCTATCTCAGCAGGATAGGCAAGACCTAGTCTTGATAAAATGTGTAGTTTTCCTGGTTGTCTTTATTCTCTTTGTATTAGTACATTTAAGTCTTTTTCCATGCTTCTCTATATTAATGTTTCTTATAACATAGGAACAGTCCATCACATTCACATATGAGAGTTTGGGCATCTACTTTGTTTCCCATTCTTTACTGCTACAAAAAGAACTGCAATAAATATTTTACTGTTATATGGGACCTTTTTGTCATTTGACTTCTATGAAATATATGCTTAACGGTGGAATATCAGGGTCAAAGGATATGCACAGAGTAGGTGCAGTTAAGAATTTGCCAGAATGGCTGTACCAACTCAATCGCTCCACCACCAAAACGTTAGTGTGCCTATTTTTCCATAACACTCCCCTCCCTCCCAGCCCCTGCCAGTGCCAACTATTCCTATCTTGTTATTGTTGCCAATTTTCTGGGTGTGATGTAAAACCTGAGATGTACAGTTTTTTGTTTCTCTTATCATTGCTTTTGAAACATACTTTCATGTTTGTAATTCTTTTGGGAACTGTTTGTCATATCCCTTTGTCATTTATCTAGCACTTTTTACACTCTGTGTGGCGAGTTTACTTCCCCACATGGAGTTTACAATCCAACTGAGGATCATAGGATTATAACCCTGGAGCTGAAATGGACCTCAGAGACCATTAGTTCACTTTCATTCACCATTTTCTAGTGGAAGCATGAGGCTCAAAAAGGTCAACTTACTTGCCCCAAGTAAGGGTGCACAGGTGGTGAAATTCAGAGGCAGGATTTGAGGCAAAGACCTCTGACTTCAGAGCAAATGCTCTTTCCACTGCTCCATCCTGCCGTCCTGGTCCCTATTTGGAACTTCTGTTCCAGGAGAGGATTAGAAACAAATAACCATAATACACAAATTTTGCTTTACTTTGGTTTGGAAGGCAAACATTTTGTATTGGAGGCTCTGGGTTGGTTTATTAAGTACTTGGATGTGCCAGGCACAGTGCTCAGACCCAGGGATACAAAGTCAAAGCTTATACTTTTAAGGGGGAAGCACGTAATTAGAACCACCATGAAGTAGATACAAGGTAATCTTCAAGGGGAAAGGATCCTTTACCTTACCACAGTGTTTGAAAAATAGGAACTTAATAAATGTTATTTTCCCCCCCATTTATTCACTGAAGGAGTTGACGTTCTAATGGGAGTAGAGCACATATTGGGAAGTGGTGGCCTGGAAAAAATGGGAGCTTTATCAAGGCAATCACAGAGATTGTGTACAGAGCCATTGGGCAGTGTCCTTTCCAGTGACGATGTGTGATTTGATTACTCTTGGGTTGATTGAGTGGTTGTCATGATACTGTCACAAACCATATGCTGCTGTTGTGTAAGTTAACACTCTGACAGATTGCTCGGTGGATGGTACATCTTGACTCTTCAAAAGTGGATAATAGACTTGGCAATGGTAAGTTTTTCATCTCTCTGAAAATGTTTGTGTATCTCAAACTTCCATTGTCATAATCAACAGTTATCAAGTATCTACTATAAAGTAATGGATGGGAAAGTCCTTAAGAAAACAACAAGTTCTATACAGATGCTATGAATTCTTCTTCTTCTTGTCGTTTAAATGTCTTCGCCAAATGCTCCCACTTCCTTTTTTTTTTTAAAGATGGTGCTTTCTAAGCATTACAGAATTCATTTTTAAATAGAAACATTGCATCATCAGAATTTGTTATGGGACAAACTGTTTTTATGGATTTCTCTAGGAACCTAGTCAGCATTTCAAAACTTTTTTTCTCAGATACTGCATTTTAAATTTCACAAATTCTTAAAGTAGTATGTCCTAAATAGAAATGGATTGGACAGTGTCATTACAATAGGTCTCCTAATAACCCAGATCCATGTCTTCTAGGCCCTGATTTAGAGTAGATTCTGATTTTTGAAGCCTTAGTGCCAATTGGCAGAGATTGAATTCTATACAGAACATGTAATGGGACCAGTAAATAGCTATAAGTATATAGCTTCATGTTTACTCTTATGGGCCAAAGGTTTGCAGGTTTTTAGCAATAGTTGCAAACTGTTAACTGCTAAAATTAATTTTTAAAAATTATACTTTAGATTTGCCAGTGAACACAAATATTGAAATATACAAACAAGAGCAAAAGAAAACATGAGAAGATAGTAAAGCATTTTATATGAAATTAAAAATTTTATTCTTATATATTCTATAAG
Source organism: Potorous gilbertii (assembly GCA_028658325.1). Lineage (NCBI taxonomy): Eukaryota > Metazoa > Chordata > Mammalia > Diprotodontia > Potoroidae > Potorous > Potorous gilbertii. The sequence goes on from CM053769.1 coordinate 185,071,230, forward strand.
TTTTTTCAGTTTCTTTAAAAATGGATACACATTAGCAGTATTATCCTTATGTACTTCTTTTCTTGTGGATTTAGCTAAGCTTTGCTGCTCTGCCTGTATTTGTAACTGGCGTGGATATTATTTTGATTGTGCTTTACATCATCTCATACAAGTCTTCCTCCCACTTTTTGGTTTAAACTTCTGATTTCATAGCTATTAGCAACTTGTCCATGAGTCTTCTGAGAATTGCCAGAGGGCACTAAGACGTTAATCAACAAGCATTTATTAAGCACCTATGATGTACCAGTGGTAGGCTCTGGGGAATACAAGAACAGTAATCAAATAGTGCCTTTTGAGTTCTCTATGTAGGACAACAATATGTGCATATATGTATATATACATATGTATATATAGATACATACATACATACATACGGTAATTCTTTTGAGGAGAGGCACTGTCAGCTAGAGGGGCTTTTTATATAGGGGGCAGCTGAAGGAAACTAGTTCTCAAAGTAAGTAGATGGTCATACAGATCCCAAGGCTGGGATTTTATCTGTTACAGTTATCACTTCCACATCACAAGCATCTCCATTGCTGTTTCATGGGTTGGCATAAGAAATTAAATGGGAATTTGGGGTGAGTTTTGTGGAAGCCACAGACAACACACGCAGGTCTGCAGATGATAAAAAAAAGTTTAGCAACTCAGAAATACATCAAATATATGTATAGTGTTTTATAATATCAACATGTTTTATCTTTTAATACCATCATAATCCAACTTCTTCTCTGGTACAAAGGGAGGCCCCAAAAATTTTACGGAAATTCTCCAGGTTGCAACAGCATCACAACCCTAACCCTCAATGTGGCAGGGATAACTGTATATTTCATTGTGCCTCCCAAGTCTCCCATTTCTTATGGTGTAGTAATAACCCATTATATTGATTTACCACAGTTTGTTCCACGGTTCTGCAATCAATGAAGACATAGTTTGTCTCTAGCTTTCTGGCCATTACAAATAATTTCAACCTTATATAAATTTAAGGTATAAAAAGTCGTTTTCCTTACAACTCTGTGAGTTGGTAGTGCAAACTGTTACTATCCTTATTTACCAGAATAAGGCAACTGGGGCTCTGTGACTTGCCGAGAATTGTAAAACTAGAAAGTGTCAGAGCAAGTCACTAACCCACGCCTTCCAGTTCTGAACCTAGTATTCTGTCCACTAGACCGGGCTATTTTTCATATATAGGACCCATTGGTGGACAAAGAATGGCAAAAAAAACATTTTCTTCCCTTGGGATGATCTGGCAATTTACTCTTGGCAAAAAGGGAGTATGATTTTAGCGATAAGAAAATTGTCCTTCAACTCTGACCTAATCCTAGGAGAAAAGGGACACTCACAAAATTGATGATACTCCCACCCCCTGCTCACCACATCCAAGACCCTTGGGATGTTTGTTGACAATGTTTGCCCATTATTGGGTAGACCCAGACTTTGGAACCCCTTGAAAAGTAGACTTTGTTTTTTTCTATTTCTGCCCTCTCATTTCTCTTTGGATTTTCATTACGATAAAGTGCAGGATTTTGATTGCCTAATTATAAAGGTCCTACCCTGTACTAACATTCCCTGATAGATTTCAGAAAATGTCAGTTATTTCAACTAAGTAATTTGGGAATTAATGATGCCCTGGAGCACCTTATTTTCTTAATCTTATTTGGCTCAGTGGCACTTAAGGCAGTGTGGAAAAAACACGAGACTTTGAGTTAGGGTTGTCTTGGCCAAGTCACTCTCCTCACTCTCACTTTCCCATCCCAGCCTTTGCTCTGGCTCTCCTCCTTGCCTGGAAAACAAATATACCTTCCTTACTGCCACCTTTTTGAAGCCTTAGACTTCAGGACTCAGTTCAGTTGCCATCTTCTGCCAGATGCCTTTCCTGATCTTCAAGGTTGCCTAGTGCCCTTCCCTCCCGCTAAATTACTTTGCATCTATTTTGTATACATATGTCTATTTAGGTACATGCTGTTATCCCCACTGAAGGCAGAAACTTGTGTCTTTGTATCCCAAGTGCCTAGCACTTGTGTTTGACACAAAGTTGGTGTTAACTGGTTGAATAGTAAGGATATAATCAACCTTCTTAGCATGTTGGGAGAATCCTATGAGGTAATGTATGAAATGCAATTTAAGAAGTACTGGGTAAATATGAACTGTTGTTACTGTTTTAAGTGCTTCTGTAATTACTACAGGGATATTTCTTTCATAACTCCACTGTAAGTGATAGTAGACCATCCCTATGAGTTATTCTCTCTCCCCACCCTTCAAATTCCTCCCCCAAAGACCCTCTGCTAGCCAGCCTTCTTTCTGGTAATGAACCTCTCCGCACCTTACTAGGGTGCTAGGTTTTGCACATTCTATATCTGAAGCTCTTCTAGTTATCTAAGACCTGCCAAACTTTTGTGTTTTGTTGGTATGGTGGCCTTTGAGAACCCAGTGTCACTTCCATGCCACAATGGGGCATCAATAGAAGTTATTTTAAGTGCTTCACATCAATAATGTTATCAGAGCTGGCACCAGGACAGCATTGTGCCTGGGATAAGTGATATGAAAGTGCCTTCAGATTAACTTTATAATTCATGATGTGAAAAGAATATCAGATGTAATTAAGATATCCAGTTGAGCCAGAGAGAGTATTCATAATTACAGTAATTATGTTTTGTGTTTTCTAAATTTTCATACCCTGATTAAAAAAAAATGACCCAGTTGCCTTGGCTGGTTAGGTGTATGTCTATGCTATGCCTTTGTTTTAAGCAATGCTTATGATGTATGCTTACTCCCAATGGTAGGAGACCTAGGTTTCTTTAATTCTAGGTTCTGCCCTGTGAATATAGGCAACTCCAGGACTCTGGATCTCATTGGCCTCTATACAGTGAAATGGTGGGGGAAGGAAATTGTGGTGTAGGATGAAGGGCACTGGATTTAGAGACAGGACAGAGGCTAACGCTGAGGCCATTTCTTACTTCTAACCTTAAGAGGCCTTTTCTTTCTCCTTTTGCATATTTTTTTAAAAAAGCCTAATGGATGGAAGGACTTGTCTATGGTTATACAGGGAACAAGTAGACCTGAGATTTGAACCTGTCACCTGATTCCAGAATACCTGGCTTTAAAAAGTTGACCCTGGCCACCTCTTGGTACCTCAGGTACCATTCATAACTAAGTCTTAAAAGGTATCCATTTCATTATTCGGGCCCAAGCATATATTATGGGCCTACTACAAGTCAGACCCTGTATCAGACACTGAGGAAACAACTATAAAGAATGAAACAATCTCTGTTGTGAAGTTTTTATTTCCCAACATTTGGGATTAAACCACCTGGAGGTTCTGACCTCACACAGCGTGCCTGTCATTTGAAAAGAAATCTAGACTCTCATGCTTGGTTAGTTGTTGGCGGCAAACTAGATCTTGACTTTAACCCTTTCCCCTTTTCTCTGGAACAGAATTTGTGCACCTTTACTAGTGCTGCCAGCAAGTTTGCCCAGCTTCAGTACTTGTGGGAGGCAAGAGATTCTGGTACAGTGAGTGCCCTGACCTGGAGCATGTCTGCGTATACTTGTGCAAGTAAGGAAGGGGGGCAGGGGTGAGAACAGTGTGCTTCTCAGTTTGGTAAAGTCTTAGGAATAATAAACATATACTGCTAATATCATGGTAATGGAATATATAATATGTAAGATATAACCATTATAGGTTATAACACTATGAGATTTGCAAAGTGCTTCATATAACTTATTTATTTGATTTTCACAACACTTTGGGAAGTAGTTGGCCATTATTACCTGTTTTGTAGTTCAGAAAAACTGAGGCTTAGGAAATTGAGAGAGGTTAAGTAACTTATCTAGGGACAGACAGGTAGTATGTAGTAGTAGCTAAGGTGGGATTTGACTACATCAGCCTCTCTCTCCTTCATGTACTCATGCTGTCTGTCTAGAAGTAAAACCCAGCTATATGAGAGCTTTGTGCTCAGGGCATGTAAACAATATTACATACTGACAGGCTGATAAGATGCAGTCTACCTTTTTTGCCTTAAAGAATTTTTACCAAAATAGGAACTCTGGTGTTTTGCACTCTTGGAGTCAATACTGAGGCTCTAGCAATATGTCCCCACTCTAGAATATTGACAATGATGGTTGTTGTTCAGTCTTGTCCAACTCTTTGTGATCCCATTTGGGGTTTTCTTGGCAAAGATACTGGAGTGGTTTGCCATTTCCTTTTCCAGATCATTTTACAGATGAGGAAACTGAAGCAAACAGGGCGATTTGCCCAGAGTCACACAGCTAGTTAAGTGTCTGAAGTTTAATTTATCTCCCTGACTCCAGGCCCTATGCTCTCTACCAGCCCACCATTAACTGATTATGTCAACATAAAAAATTAATCATTAAAGGCAGAGTTTTCCCTTCTGAAAGCAGACCTCTGTTTCCAAAACTTCCTCGCTCAACTTTCTCTCTGTAGAAGTAATGAGTAACCCCACAGAGGTCCCAGACCGGCACTTAGGAACGAATCTTTTCTGCGTAGACCAAGTCCAGAAGTCTTCCAAAGCCAAAAGAGTTTGGGAAATTCTATTCTGCAGGATTTTGCTGTTTTCTGGCAACAAGATAAAATGGTTTAACAACATTCTTCCCTTCAAAGATCTGGCCCAATATTAATTATCCTGTGCGATTTCTCTGAATAATGTCATGAAAATTTCTTCCTAAAATTCAGTGTCTTTAAATAGTTGACTGACTTTAGAAAGTCAAGATGGTATCACAGTTAGAGCTTGGGCTTAGTTCAGGGTTGTGATCCTAACCCAGGGTGGAGAACCTGCAACCTTGAGGTCACATGTTCATATGTCCCGTTCCTTGGGTGTGGCCTTTTGACTGAGTCTAAGTTTTATAGAACTTACCTTTTTATTAAGGGGATTTGTTCTGTGACATTTGGATTCAAAGAGCTGCACATGAGGACCTAGAGGGCCACATGTGGCCTTGTGGCTATAGGTTCCCCACCCTTGTCCTACCTATGTAACCTTAGGCTAGTCCCTTATATGCATCATCAATGGTAATATTTGTACTGCTTGTACATTAGAAGATTTTTGAATATAATGAACATATTGTTAAAACATCCTTCAAATTATCAATTACAAATTACTACTGCTAGATCATTTATCTTTAGAGAAATTTGTGATTTGGGTCATTTATAATCTCTTGGAAGGCAGTACTGGGTTCACCATGATGATAGCTTACAGAAATCTGTGGGGCCTTAAAAGCTTACAAGGTAACTTCCTATCTTTACCCTGTGAAGGATCCAGGGCAAACATCATCCCCATTTTATAGAAGAAACTGAAATTTTAAGACTTCTTGTCCAAGCTGTTAAGGAGCTGTCATAGAGTGGAACCAGGTCTGAAACCCAAGTCATGTTCTCTTTTTGCTTCTTTAGACTTCCTCTCATTAATTGGGTGATCAGTAACTAGTTGCTGAATGAGTGATGGTGAATTGGAGATAAAACTGGAGACTAAAGTTAGCATTGGAAGATGAACCAGTCATGGTATAATGGAAAAAGTGTTACCTTTGGTATCATTAGACTCCAGTTCCAGCCTATGGATTACTATGGGGGACTTTGTGTAACTCATTCCTCCACCCCCAGCCCTCTTTATACCTCAGTTTCCTCCATCTTTAAAATGGTTTAAAGCACTTCATAAAGCATTACGCAAATTATGGCACACAGCTACTTTATTATTACTTTTCTTGTGATGGATTAGGCTTCCTTAAATGTCTGTCAGGATTGAAAAATACAAAATTTCCAGTGTCATTATGACAAAGAGTAAGCAAATAGTTTGTTGGTGTTACTCTGTTCAGTTCATTGGCATTATATGCAACCTTGTCTGGGTTCCATATTCTCCTTCTAAGAGGAAGTAAAAACTCTATACCTGGGTGAGAGAATTACCCCACCTGGAAAGTGACTAGCAAATTGAGTTTGGGTTTTGAATCCTTCAGTCAACGTTTTGCCTGTCACTTTCCCTGTGCAAGGAACTTCAAGGTATTGGATTAAGTTTGGAATAAAAGGTTTCATTTCTGTCTTTGAGGAGATATTTTAAATATTCTTCAAGAGTCTATGATCTCATTGGCGTGGAAGAGCTTCTTTCACTGCTGTCCTATTTCTCTGACTTAATAGTTGTGTTAAGTTGCCGTGGCCCCATCTGACTAGTCTTCTGGTGAAACTAAACTCTCAAAAGGTGGCTCTTAGATGCTAGAAATGGTCCATCAATGAACAGGACTTCATCTCTGCACCAGAAAGACACTAAAGAATTAAATGCAGAATTAGTACAAGAGCACATATAATTGCAAAAATTACTGACTTGTTCAAAGATTAAGTGAAAGAGTTCATTTCAAATGTTCTGTGATTCCACTCTATGCAGGTGGGTATTCAAGAAAAGTCACTTTCCAATTTGGCTTAGAACGTTTTGCAGAGAACTTGTATAGAGTGTGGTGGGACTGGGAATCTGGAAGCTGTGTATTCAAATCTCATTTCTGCTACTTTTTAGCTCTGTGATTGGGCAAATCACTTAACACATCTGAACTTTACTATTCTCATCTGTAAAACAGGGATAATACTATGTCTTACATTAACTCTACAGGCTACTCGTGAGACTTAAATGAGCTTTGCATGCTCACAGGATCAATGTCAGCTGTTGTTAAAACTTTAACCTCAGTTTTATCTTCTGAAAAACTGGCAGGGGAGGGGAAACATTGCAGACTACATGATCTCTAACGTCCTTTCCAGATTTTAACCAAGTTTTTCTTGGTATATTAACATAATTTGCATGTTATAAAAATATTGCAAAGATGGAGTAGTAACTTTGATTACTTTTAACTTATAGCAAGAGTAGTAACAACTTTAATGACCTCACAGGATCTTATGGGTAAGTAAACTTAAAAGGTAAGCATACTCTCCTCTTGCCTTTCTCTGATGCACACTTAACCTTTCATTTCCTAAGATAATCACACATACTCTGTGTAACCCTGTAACACTCTATAATTTCTCTGTAATCTAGACTGAGGGGTGAGGGGTGGTGTGTTTGTTTTGACTGCATGTGAACTACTCTCTCTGGTGTTTGTTAGCTCATGTGAGTTTGCTGTATACTTTAGAAATTAGTAAACAGGGTCAGCTTTTCCTTGATCTTAAACAGTTGCTACTGGTTCATGTATTAAAAGGCAAGACTAAAAAGGATGTGCCCCCAGCTATAGATAAAACCTCTTGCAATACTTTTTCATTTGTAAAATGGAAGAATTTCCTAGATTATCTCCAAGGTGCATTCCAGCTCTAAATCTGATGAAGTTCACTGGTATCCTCCTCCTCTTCCTCAGGGTAGTGTGCACTTTGCAGAAGGAAGTGAATGAGGGCTTGACGGGCCATCTAGTCTTTCCTTTTCCTCCTTCTCCTCATACTGGGTTTATGTTCTCTAGCATGTAGGGAAGAATCAGCAGCATGGTGATGTGTTGGCTTTAAGGTCAGAGAACATAGATGTAAATCTCAGGTCTCTGTTTCTTTAACCTTGGACAAGTAACTTAACTTCTAGGTCTGTTTGCTCATATGCAAAAACCTCTTTACGGGGGATGAATGTTTTAAAGGCACCTATACCCTCTAAAGAATAAAAAATCAGAGTAGCTGGATATTCCTTAAGCTTCCACATCTGAAATCTTTTCAGCTTAATATATTTTTTTTTTTTGAAAATTTGTGGTCCAAGGTGGGACTGGTGGATGATTTTGTTATGGCTCAACCATCACAACATGACTTCATTTCCCTGGGTGTGTGCAAGTTTGGTCTAATATGTGATTTTGTCTTCCATTTAAAAGTTCATATCCAACGTTTTTGTATTTCGGTTCTGTTAATATTTAACATTATTTTTGTATTTCAGTTCTTGTCCGTTTCCTGATCATGTTGGCTTTAAATATATGGGTAACAGCTACAATACTTCGCTATAGGAAAACAACTACAAAGGATGAATAACAGAGCATCCCCAGAATGAAATATAAGTCAACCTGGACCAAAAAAGAATTTTTTTCTCCAACATAACTGAAGCAAAATCATTTGGATATTAAAATCAGTATGATAATGGAAGTGTGGCAACTTTACTATCTAAATACATTTTTCGACATTTCAGCTTGAAGCTAGGAAGTCTGTGCTGTTCTCATTTTTCCTATGGGACAAGAGACTTGAATAGGGTGAGCAAGCGTTGTATCCTAGAGATTTCAGGTTGTTAAGAGCCAGAAGGGATCTTACTGGTTATCTAGTCCAAATCTGTCTTTTTGCAGAGAAACTGAGGCACATAGAGGAAAAAGTTATGTGACACTAGACAAGATAGTGGCTTGACACCTTGGCCAGTGTTCTTTCCATCATAGCACTTTAGCCTCAAATTGTTTGTTATTAAAAATCTCCTTGGTCATTTCCTAAAAGATGATGAGATTATATTTGCAATTACACATGTCAATTCTATTATGGTGCCTGGTTTCATATTTGAAGGAACACTTATACAATTATCTTAACTGGATTTTAAAACTAATGTAGCTGGGCAAGATCAGTTTTTGTTTTTTGAAAACAAATACATGTTCATAAAATTTAGAGGGAAGGGACTTTACATATTACTACCTAGAAAAGGGCATTGATATAACCAAAGATAAAGAACTAGTAAGAAATTTATTGATCCCACAGTTTGAATAAGCTGGGGGGGAGGTGGGAGAGAATAAATGACTGACACAAAGGTAGAATCAGTATAGAATATGTGTATACACACAACACACACACAATATAGAATACAGATCATACTAAATCACAGGGGGTTAATGACTGGTTCAAAGATTTGAACATGAGCTCTTCCTACTATATCCACTGCTGCCATTTTGGCATAACTCCCATATATCATATATACCTTTCCTTCTTATTTGACCCTATAATTAAGTAAAATAGGTGGGAATAAAGTGTGAACATTTCTCATTGCTTTTAACTGCTTGTTTGCATGAAAATTGTTTTAAAAAAAGGTTTAAGTTTAATTAGCATGTAAAATAAACATCCATACTTTGAACACTGGCTGGTTTAAAACTTTCATGAATATCTGGAGAGGGGTCATGACATACATCTCAAGAATCTGCATGGGTACTATCTCCATAACTTAGTGGACATTAAGAGATTTTGTGACAAAATTTTATCACCAGTAGCTTGTCTCCCTAAGACAGACACACAATACTTCAGATTTTCCAACTTAGCTGGGCATGCCAAAGCTTGCTTATTGTTGGCAAGTCTTTGGGAGCCCAAGTCATGGTGAAGCACTTCAGAAAGACTTGAGTCTTCTGGTTAGGGTTAAGTTTTTAAACTGCTTAAATAATTGTCAGCCCTTTCAGAATTAGTATAATGGATCCAAAAAGGGAAAATACATTTCACTAGACATTTATGAAATGGCATTCTTAACTTATTCTATCCTTAATTAAATCATGTTATTACTACTTGTATTAAAAATTACCTCTCCCTTGGAGGCAAATTTGTACATGTTTTGTAATCACAAAGTAGTAAATGAATGAATTCTTCCTTCTAGTTGGATTTCCACAGTACAAGTCAATGGTTACTTTAGCCAGCAAAATGCATAAAGAGTTGACCTAGTGTAATAAAATGGTGGGGTATTAAGGAGGAACTCTGGCAACTCCCAAAACAAAAATAAGAGACATATCTAAACCCCCAAACACCTACCAGAAATGGACAGGAAGAAGAAAAAACACTGAAAATCATGGAATCATAGATCTAGGACTTGAAAAGATTTCAGAGTTCCTTCATTTTACAGTTGAGGAAACCGAGATCCACAGAAGTCGTGATTTGCTCTCAGGGTCACATAGGTAAAGTGTCTGAGCCAGAACTCAGGTCCTCGTAGCTCTGAAGATGTTTCCTGCACACTATGAAAACAGTGTTCGACAAGTCTTACTGCATTTTTAAGCTTTCAGGGTTTGCAAAACAAGTAAATACTAAATCACCCTGTGAATTCTGTGATCTCTAAGTAAGGAACCCATGGTCCAGAGATGAAATGATTTGATTGTGGTCACACAACTGGCCTAAATTGACTAACAACAGAATTGATGCCTGTGGGGATTTGCCATTGCTGTCTTTGTCGTTTTAAGAACCACTTGAATAGTGGAACCCCTATATTAGTTTCTGACCAAGCTTCCTTTCCCCATTAATTTAATGTATGAAGTACTTCTAGTATTTTAAATATATCAGAGAAGACAAGACAAAAACCTCACCAAAATGCTTGGTCATGAAGAAGGGCTTTTGACTGAAATTCTGATTTACATTTTTCCATGACTCCCAGGCACAGTCCTGAGTTTAATTACCTAAATCAGAAGCATGTCTGCTACACCCATCTTTCACTGAAGGAAAATTCCTGTGGTTAGCTTTAAGAAGTTGAAGCATTCCAGAATTGTATTTTCACAGGAAAAGTATGAAAATGCATACTTCTCAATTCCTTTTATTTTTCTTTTCAAAAGCAGGCATAGGATACAATCACAATGCTACAAAGATGCGACAAACGTTTTCAAAAGTTAAATCCAGGGGCCATGATTCTTTTTTGGGGGGCGGGGAGGGTTGTTCAAAAGAAAAAAAGTATCTGATCAAATATTTGTGTAATGATTATGTAAGCTGTGCATTTCATAATTCATTCAAAACCATTCCCAATAAAACTTACAGATGAGGGGCAAAAGGAAGATAAGACTAAACCCCCTGGCATAACATCTCAGTGCTTCTTCAAAGTGCTTTACAAAACGTTCTACAGTATCCTCACAACACAGTTGGGGATTTAGGGAGGCCCAAAAACTTGGCAAAAATTCCAAGGCAAGAGTAAGGAGCCAAATGATGGTATCCAAACTAATTTATAAATTCAGATATACCTGGCTGTGCTCTGATCACCAGTGCACCTCGGGTATGAGAAATCTTTATAGAATCTAATGTTAAAAGTAAGTATCAATAATAAATCAATGCACTGTTTATAATTATCTCCATTTTCCTACAAAGGATAGCAGAAAACATGATTATCAACAGCAGTATTCTTTCCTAAAATGTAATTTGGCTACCCTTTTTATGTATTGTTAAGGATTTTTAGTTAGATATAAGGTCATAAAAATTGAGTCACTGAAGATTACTATGGCTCAGCTTTTATATAGGCTACACTTTATTTTATTTTTACTGGTATACCTATATATTCATCAGTTGACTCCAGACCCCTTAACTTTCTGATGGATAAAAGAAATGCTTATTTGATGTGTACTTTACATTAGCACTAAAATCACTGACACTACAGACAAAGATAGATATGATTCCTCTTCCACCTGGCATTTCCTTACTCCTTTGTCCATAGGAAATATTTGTGTCTACAATAGAGGTCTTGCCTGAGGAAACACAACAGGCACTATGGATAAGCTACTTTTGGACTTAAAAATATTTTAATCTGAATAGTGTAAAATGGAATAATCCATAGAATGTTTAATTTGGAGACTTGCCAGGACAGTAGGAAAATGGAGATTGGCACAATTAGGTATCCATGATACGGGAATATCTCATGCTGAAGAGACCGCATTTGGATAGGTACATCATGCATGCAACAGAGCATGATTTAAGGTTCCAAAGGGGGAAATGGCAAATTCTTACCTGAAGCTGGAATAATAATTAGGAAAAAAAATTAGCATTGTTTGAAATGGGAAACCAACCTTATAAACCTTGACTATGTCAATAAAATGAAATGTAGAAAATCTCCATGGGAGAGAATTGTTTTTCTTAGCAAATTATCTAATTTTGAGAAACTTCACATTTTCCCCCTGTACAGAAGAGATGCCATGATTCTTCATTATTCTCAATTATTTACATCTTCCAAAATTTATTTTAACACCCACTTTTGCCTTCTCTATTCAAATATTTCAATTACCATGTGTAAACTTAAAACTATTTCACCTTAAAACAGTTTATTTAAAAATATATATATATATTTATATATTCTCTCCAATTCAGAATAATAGGATAGAACTTCCCACAATGTAACAAAATCTTTATATAAAATATTTATGCATTCAGTCTCATTTAAACAAGTCTAATGAATGGAAATAGTTACTCTATATAAATTTTATATATTTTTTCACGCTTTAAAAAACATGCTGTGTCTTAAAACTAGATTGCAACAAACCAATTATTTCAAAATGAAATGGCATGCACATTCTAGTTTTAAGTGTCCACAGCCAACATGAAAGAGTGCAGATTCAATAAATCAATTTTGTTAAAGGTGAGAGGAAGGGGTGGGAGGACAGAAGAGAGAGGGAGAGAGAGAAAGAATTTAATTTTCATACACTGATGGGCCAAAGGCCACTCTTCAGCTTCCCATGATAGTGTTTTATAATTGTGGTCCTAATTTTCCAAACATTTCTATGTTCTCCCTAGAGAAGTGAACAATGAAATATAAACTTCCTTCATTGAAATGTTAGATGATGTATTTTAATTATCACACACTCTCTATAGATATAGATAGATATAGAGATATACAATCTATATGTATCTATAGACATAGAAACTGACCAGTTACAGGCTACATAATTTCTTTACTCTCGATAGCTATAACATTGTAGCATACTGGAGTTGTATAAAACATGCAGTTTTCTGGGATGGTGGTGATACAGCATGAGCCCACAAAATTGTTTTTATACAAGATCGAATTTAAAAAATAAATTCAATTTAGTGCTTCTAGGCCTGTTCTTCCCAGGTATCATTAGCACACCACCAAAATAGTACATGTAGCCATATCCTTGAGAACATTAGGGAACAATTTTAAGATCTATCTACAGTATGTTTTACTTCTTTTCAGAGTCTGTGACAACTCTTGAACACTTGTACTGTGTGTGAAAATGTAGAAGACAGTCAGAAATGACCCCTCCCCCCCCACCAAAACAAAACAAAGCTGAGCCAGGATACAAACAAGGCAAAACAAAGCTTCATACACTTAATGAGTAATACGAAGTCACTGAGTAACACTGAGGTTTGTAAAAAGAGCTGGATGAAAAGTTACCAGCACACACTGAAGTTATCTTAGTTCTCATACTATTCATCATTGTTTCTGGTAACCAATGCTTTCCTGCCAAAAAGCCAAAACCCATTCACTATCCATTCAAAATAGGCTGACCTTGCTCTAGCTACTGTGTGTAAAAATAGGGCCATACTTTTCTTCCACAAAGCAAATTTGTATTCTAAGAGCTGGTAAACTTTTTTTTTTCTTTATCATTTTAAATACATAGAGTGAGCTGAGACTTCGGGTTAGGGGAAGGGAGGTGGAAGTAAAAAACTTAAATTAAGGCATTCAAATGGCAAAGTAGGGTTGCCCATCATGAAGCAATATTAAACTGATATGATTAACTTCCAAGTTTTCATTACATTAACTGCTCAAACACATTGACATGCAGCTCTTTTGGATATATATGAATGAGTAATATCAACTTCAACATTATGGCTTTATACAAGTGCATAGTTGCAACTGCAATAAGTAATGGTATCTAATCAATGTGTATAAAAAATAAAGTGGAAAGTCTTAAAAATCCTCTTGCAGTATTACAGTATTTTATATATATTTATATATATATATATATAAATATATATATATATATATACACACACACAGTATAATGGTCACTTCTTAAAGATTCAGTCTATACCACTATGGTAGAATCTTGCCCAATCCTCAATTCTTCTGGTAACCTTAATATGCTGGTGAAATCTCTCCAGTGAAGTTGAAAGATAATTGCTTCTATTTCAACTCTTCTCAGTCGTCTTGTGAAATGTAGTGTTGTCCAATAGAGTTTTGTAGAACAAGACTTTGGAGCGGGGTATCCCTACAGTATCTTTATTCTGTTACCAATGACTCTTGGTTTAATCAGTCACCTTAAAAGATCTGAGGAAACTTCTCCAAGATTACTGATTTACATCGCATCCCTCCAAAAAGTAAACCACTGATTTATACATATACATACATATGTGTATGTATGTATGTACATATGTGTTTGTGTGTGTATACATATACATATATATATATATATCGATCTCTCAAGAAAATATAGCTTCTTTCTTTCATTTAATAAATTTGGGGATATCACATTTCAGTCTTGTTCATAACAGGCAGAAAATGATTACCATGGAGAGTGACTGCATTCACAGAAGGCAGTTAGCTGAGGAGGAAAAAAAAGATTGTCAATATTAGGAGCTGCCTTATCAAACTAGAGTTATCTCCAAATTCTTTCCAAGCCTATCTAATTTAAAAGATATTCTGACACATCATGATATGTATACTTTCTTCAAAAAAAAAATTATACTTTACCATCGGTGGGTATAGTTATTAAGCCCTAATGGGACTAATTTTCATAAATCTCACTTAATATTACAAGTTATATAGCAGAGTACTGCCATGACTGATGTGGTGGCAACTACAAGCTGCACTAATGTTAACTAAAAAATATAAAAATATACTTCAAAATAAGAAAATATTTCCATTTTACTCATTATAATTTTGACAATTAGCACTAATTCTTCCAAACTAGGTTGCAGCTGAAAATATAACATGTCAAGAATATTATCTCTTAGACAAACATAGCAGTGATTATTTGAATTACTTTATATTTACATACAGCAATCAGGACAATCAGCATTACTGCCTGAATTATAAGACATCCAGCAAACACTTCACACCACTACAAAAAAGCCAAGTCAGAAAAGGGTATTTCACAGCATTGTCAAGAAATGGAAAACTCTTGCAGTTTCAACTTTTTAAGTCTGAAGAAAAGGGGACAGGGAGAACATGCTATTTTCACAGATGAACTCAACAGCAAATAGAAAAAAACAATTTTACTTTCCCCTTCCAAACAACTTAGAATGGACAAGAGTTCTTGAATTACCTTTTACTATAATTTTTTAGAGACTGTACTCCAAGTCGTCATTCCAAATACACTAAAATTTGTCAAGTGCACAGTACATGTTATTTGACTTTTTAAAAGTTCAGTTGGAATCTTTTGAAATGTTAACTTTTAAAAATGAACTTTTAAATAATATTTTAAAATATGTGGGGAAAAAAGATTAGGGAACATAAAAGCCCAAATCCAAACCACATGCTCTAGGCAGAAAGGAAAGCATCCATTTCTCATTTGAATTACCCCATTCATTTCTTCAGAAATCAAAAACATCGTCATCATCATCATCACCATCATCATCAATATCATCAAATGACCAATCCCAGTCCTTAAATGCCAAATCAAGCAATCTGCAATAGGAGGTTTACATATTTACACTTGGCTGTACTCTGCATTTTCATGACCCCATTCATTATAAAATCATCATATATGTTAGTCTTGTAAACATTTTCTTATCGATCTCAACTTAAAATATGGACATAATTCATAGAGATACTAGGTGGAAATCTGTGGTTATTAAAAAAAACTGCAATTTTTCAAGAGGCAGTTAATCTTTATGTTCAATTCTGGGCCCGATTCACTGTTCATCTGCAGTATCTGTCCAAGGTATAGATAGATAATCTGATGGACAGGTTCTATGGCTTCTGTTTTCAACTGTAAAACATATTCCATCCTATCTCCTTCAACAAATTTCTCCCTTGGTCTTCCCCACTCTATCGCTTTTATTTTCAATCTCTCCTTACAGCCTACAAACATGCCCATGTCTCCCTTATTCTCAAACAACTCTCATATGATCCCTCTATCCTGAACTTGTAAAGGCCATAACAAGATATCTCCACTCTCTCTCCTTGGACTCCTCTTAAACTCTTACAATCTGGTTTCCAACCTTACCTATCATTCCACCAGAAGTAACCATTGATCTCTTGTCAATCCTCATTCCTGACCTCTCTTCAGCTTTTGATACTGTTTGTTTAATCTCTTCTCCATGATACTCTCTTCCCTCTAGGTTTTCAGACTTCTCCTGGTCTTCCTTCTATCAAATCATTCCTATCCAGATCATGCAATCTCCCTCTTTACTTCTTCATTTGGTAATTGCATCAACATAGATTTAATTATCAAATATATGTTGACAATTCTCAAATCAACCTATCATACCCTAACCTTTCTGCTGACTTCAATCTCGAATCTCCAGATGCCTTTCAGACATCTCAAACTGGATTTCTAGGAGATTTTTCAAACTCAATATATTCAAAACTGAACTCATTACCTTTCCCTTTAACTTCCCTATTACTGTAGATAGTGATACCACCTTCCCAGTCCCTCAGGCTCCAAACTAGGTCATTCTTGACGTTTCATTTTCTCTCATCATCCAATATGTAATCTGTTGCCAAGGTCTACTGTAGATTTCACCTTTGCAACATCTCTCAAATACAAGCCTTTCTCTCTTCTGACACTGCTAAACACTGGTGCAAGCCCTTACCACCTCACACCTGAAGTGCAATAGCCTGCTGGTGGTCTGCCCTATTCAAGTCTCTCCTCATTCTAATCCATCTTCCATTTGGCCAATAAAGTGATTTTACTAAAGTGCAGGTTTGACCTGGGGGAAACTCCAGTGGCTCCCTACTGCCTCCATGATCAAATACAAAATCTTCTCTTTAGTATTCGAAGTCCTTTTCCTGTCACATGCTCTTCAATCCAGTTACATTCTATATATCTTGGCTCCACGCATTTTTTCTCTGGCTATCCCCCATGCCTGGAATACTCTCCCTCCTCATACTGACTGGCTTCCCTGGCTTCCTTTAAATCCCAACTAAATTCTCATTTTTTTACAGGAAGCCTTCCTTAATCTCTCAATTCTAATGCCGTCTCTCTTTTAATTATTGTTTGTACATATAGCTTATTAACTCCTCCATTAGATTTTGACCTCCTTTGGGAAAGGTACTGTCTTTTGTCTCTTTTTGTATTCAGTAGGCACTTAATAAATGTTTACTGACCAACTAATATTTTGGATAGTAGTCACTTACCAATCAAATCAAACAACACAACATATGCAAAGCACAACATAAAAACTAAGTACTGTGTTTTTTCCCACTTATGTGTCAAACTCTTCAGAATGTATAGGTCTCACTTTAGAGATTATGCAGTATTCTGGGAGCTGTTCCAACTAGCACAATGTCAATCACAAACAGGAACACCTTGACTTCTTCGTCCATAGGAATCCCTCTTCAATTTATCACCTGCTCTGGGTATCATTCCTTGACAATGGTGAACACCTATGGTGAACATATATTTGCTCTGCTTATGCTTTGCTTGAAAAACCACTGATCAGAACATTGAAGAAAGTTCTCTCTCTTCTTGTACGTATTTCAAGGAATCGTACATAATTTTGGCACATGCATGGGAGGCAACTTGTTTGAAGTAAGATTTAACTCCCTCAAGGAATCAAATGCTCTTCTATAGTCAACAAACAAGTACAGCTGCTTCCTGTATTCTCTACATCTTTCCATCAACTGTGTGACGGGAAAGATATAGTCTACTAATAGAATATTGAGTATGAAAGTCTGCTTGTTCCCACCTAATACCAAAATTCAGATGCCCCTTAAATGTGTGTATACATTATTCTCAATTTTATATAGGCATATAGGTCAACAGTTATTTTTTGTTTCCTTTGTTGCTGCTTTTTGTGTTTTTCCCCCTATTTTTTTAATTTTTCTTGCTTTTAAATACCTGGAGACTTGATCATTAAATATCCTCAAAACTACATCATTGTCAGCATTAATCTCTTCTGTGAAGTTTGCTTAGTCCAATTCTTTTCCCACTTTCATTTTCTTCAGTGCTATTTTCAATTCCTCTATAAGTGCATTTGGCAATATAATATTAAAGGCTGAATGTGGTAGTTCATCATACATGATGGTAAAAAGTTTGTTACAAAAATTTCTCCTAACATTCATGTTTTTTTCTGTTGTTCTACTTTCCTACGCTAAATACTTTTGAGAATACTTTGCTTAGTTGAATCTCCACCAAACTTTTTTTAAACTGATTTCCCCCACCTTGAACTGCTTCTTGCTTTTCATTAGGAAATATTGCTCATAATCTTGCAATATTCTTCATAATATCTTGACAGATGAATTTATATTCTAAACCACTACTGACTCTGGATGCCATCTCTCTCCATGGACGGGTAAGCCAAGAGTTTGAGGCCTAAGATAAGTTTTTCTCTTTTCTTGTCTTCTCGAATAAATTAATCCTTTTACTTAGAGACATATCAGAATGAGATTTTCTACAAATATAACTGTAAATTAAAGTGATAAAGACTCAAATGTTATAAAGAATAAAAACAATAGTACATAAATTCCATAAAATGAAAAATATTTTTAAAAATATGAAGAATTCTAAATGAAATATGTTTTCTATATTTTGAGAAATTTTCATCAAACTATCTATTAATTTGATGGGTGAGTTTTGATGGTTAGTTTTAATCTACATGCAGCACTGTACAAAAGATCCCTATTACTTACTGTTATGATAAAATGTACAAAAAAAGTCAATGAAGAATAATTCGAAGGGGAGGGCCAGAACTAAAAAAAAAAAATTAACAAAAATTTTAAATATTACATAGCTTCTATAGGTTTTCTCTTCCAGAGAAAGCATTCATAAATTAATAAACCCCAAAATAGTATACTACATAGAAAAAAAAGCATCATTCATGTTGACACAATGATTCAATTTTAAATGTTGCTGCCACTGGAATCTTTGTTGAGACAAAATTGCCCTCATTGTCTTCAAAAGTTACATAAAACACCAGACTTTTCTTGTGTACTAGTGTTTATTTGGTGGCCTTAATACATCAATCCACATAATAAAGATCTATGTCCTATAATATTTAAATTAAGAACTCTGCTGTGTAATCTGTATGTGTACTTGGTATCAGATTAATGAACTAGTTCCTTTGCTCCAGATAGTTCCTCCTTTTATGATAAATAGGGAGAACACTCTAGCTTACACAGTGATAATGGCTGGTACTCTATACTAGAGTTTACAAAGTACTTTTGTATAGGTGATCTAAATTGATCACTACCTCAATGAATAATTAAGTGGAGTCTGTTTTCTGAAAATAGCCAAAATAGTATTTATAAATTCTGTCTTCAACAATTTAAATATCAAATTATGAGTTAACTGAAAAACCCCACTTGTATTCACATTTTCTACCATACAAATATATCTGAATATATGACTGCAATTTGTTAAATAAATGTACAGCATGCTCAAACAAGTCAACGTATGTAAGGTAAGGCTGATAAGTTTCTCGGATTTGACATGCAAGGTTTCATCAGAATTCTGAACACAAGAAAGTAGTAGGATAATTTTAATAATGGTATAATATAAAATTATATTAAATCACTTGAGCAAATTAGTTTTGATGTTGGATTTTTAAAATTTACCTTGGTTTGCTTGGAGGAAGCTGTCGACTTGGCCGTCTTATAGACTGGTTGGGCTGTACCTTCATAGAAGTTCTAGGAGATGACCGAGCAAAGGGATCTGGTGCTGGGGGTTTTTTGGGTATCTTTTTTACCAACCGACTGACCCACTTCTGCTGGTCTTCTGTAGAATTAGCTAATAACAGCAGATTCTTTGCAGATGAAATATCATAGTACACTGAAATGAAATATTTCAAACAATAACTTAGTATTTTTGATCATGAATGGTATGTGCCTCTCCCACATACTTAGATTTATTCTAATAACCTTACAGGTGGCTTCTCTACCTCTCCTTCCTAAAGTACCTTTCAAACTACTGCCTTGAAAGTCTTAAAAAATGCATAAATCTGATCATGTTATTTCACTAATTAAAAAAATCATTATCCTCCTCACCCTCCTTTTTTAACTGTCTGCTGGCCACAAGTGAACTTCCTTTCCCTGGTATTTAAGGCCTTACACATGACAGGTAGTGCAATACCTTTTCATTACTTACCTTCTCCTTTGTACCCCACCTCCCCAAACCCTACATACTCCCATCCCCACGTCCAAGCCATGTCCTCTATGCCCTAGTCAAACTGATTTTCTGCATTCCACTCTCCTTAAATGCACTATGATCTCCAGTCTTCATGACTTTCTTTGTTAATGCTAGCGCCTATGCCTGGAAAACTTTCCTTCTACTTCCTGTTGAATTTTGGACAGCTTAACTGTAAACCTAAATGCCACTTCCTTTGGGAAGCCTTCCCTGATTCCCTTGGTTATTAGCAATAGCCTTCACTCTAGGGGGTCACATAACACTTGTACCTCTCCTTGAATGCAATATTGTGTAGTACTGTTATTTTGAATGTCTTATTCCCTTACTAGTCTCTAAGGTCTAGGAGGGGTTAGCTAACTTTTTCTCTCCCTCAAGGTCTAAAACACCACTCTAAAAATAGTAAATATTCACTATAATAACTATTCAGTGAAAGGATGTTTCTGTTTATCAATATTCTCATTAAAAACCCATCAATTAGATGGGAAATGTACGTAATGAGATATGTCTAATTTCTACAGAACACAATATGTCTCTTAGAAATAGTACAAGAATATTTAGTTTCATTATCTACCTTTGCAAGGTGCTATGATTTCCTCTTTTTTGTCCATGTGGTCTTTATGGCATTTGATATGGCAGCGGCGGCACTCGAGAGCAGGGGGAGGTTTAAACATGTGCCAAAGGGGCTTCATACAGGCCTCACAGTTAGTTGGGAAATGATAAAGAGTTGGAATAAATTCATGTCCTTTGTGGCAAATGCAGTTTGACTTCTCCCCAACAGGTTCCACGGGAAATTCCTGTTCTTTTTTGCTTTCACCTTCATTAGCATACAGGATCTAGAAATATCAAAAAAGACAACAACATGTCATTTCTAGATAAAAACTATTCACTTAATAGAAAAGCCATATTCGGAAGGCCAAGTAAAAATTATATCAACATAAAGTATGGAATAAGAAGTTAAAATTTTAAGTCAAAACGTTTAATTTTGTCATATCACAGTTTTTACCAATCTTTAATCTGTTCAAACCTCAATAAAAAAAAAAATAAATGTCTTGCTACTTTAGCAGCTACCTGTTTTTCCCTTGTCTTTCCTTTTGGATTTTAAAAAAAAAACTATGTTTTAGAAATTTCAGCAGAAGGTTAAGGAACAGAGATATTTCAATCAAAACCTCTAGATCAGTATTCCACTTACAAAAAGTTGTAAGTTTTGGGAAAACGACGATCATGTACATTTACTGGTGCTACTTCTTTCATTCTTAAAAGTTGCTGTAATTATGCTCCTAACTTGGGCTTACAAATGGAAATGTACGTAAAAATAAAGCTATTGATAAAGAGAAATAAAAAGCTGACAACTGAACAGGCAACATTCTCAAAAGAGTTCCTTTACAGAAAAGAGTATGTCTTGAAAATTCCAAATTCTCATTAGAAATGAAAAAGACAAAATAATTTTAAAATTTGTTGTGAGAATTACAGATTCCAGTATGTCTGAAGGATCTGAGAACATCTCTGAAAACGGCTCACAAACTCTCTAGGTGGAAAGCAGAAAAAGCAAAGAGAGTGAAAAGTCTGATCACAGATATCTTGCATGGTATATCCTGAGGAGGAGAGGGCAAAAAAGGCCACATGATACCTGAAATATCCTTGGAATCTCTTTGGAATCAGCTCTATAAACATCTGTCTGTGTGACTGGCCGAACATGGAACAACTTACTGTAATAGATGTTAAGAAATAAAATATCAGAAAAGGATAAAATCATGTCAGTTATTATTTCAAGAAGCATATTAAATTAACTTCATACACTGTACATGATTAGAAAACAATACTACTCCACATAATTTAAGTACCAATGCCTGAGATTTTTAGAAATTCTTCTCCCAAATTTTAAATTTCTACACTTCACATGGTAATTCACAGATTAGCTCCAAATAAAATACATACTCTAAAACATAAAATTAAGATTAATCTTAAAAGAAACAACATAAAAAAACTAAACAAAACCTAACAGATTAAGAAATGAAATAAATAAAATAAATTAATAAAACCTTAGACCATGTACTACACTTGCTAAAATCATCTCCCAAAGGTAAAAAAACAAAACAAACAAAAAAAAAACAATGGCTACAGTGTACAACACCACATCCCCAAATGTGACGCTGGCATCAATTTCTTCAAAGAATAGGAAAATACACATCAATTACTCAAAAAACCCTACCTTAATTTAATATATAAAGAAAATTTTTATTTACTACCTATCCTGTATTAAAATACTTACTCTATGTCTAACACCATGTAAGGATTAGACTGTTCTTTGTCTTGTTCACTATCATAGAAAAGAATCTTCTTGCTGCTTACAATCACATACTGTTAAGAGAGAAATAGCTGAGTATTACGGTTCATGTTATTCTAGCCTTTGTTTCAATTATTCTTTTTTGCAAGCATATAAAACTCTTTTACAGCAATAAAAATCAATGCTAGCACACAAAATAAAATGGAATTAAAAGGATGTACTAGGAATTTTGTAAAAATATTACTTGAAATGCTTTTTAAAAAGGACATAGTCTCATAGTATGAAAGATGCTTCTAAAATAAGAAAGGGTTCTAAAGTATATTCATGAACTTCAAATCACTCAAACTAGAATAAAAATAAAGGGAATGTTTGATAATTTTAGATATGCTTTCTATCTGAAAATGACTAAACAACACTATTTTTTTTGAGCACTAATGTTAATTCAAAACTACTAAATTTATCAATAATATTACATAATCAAATAATCAAAATCTATAAATTAGTAATAATCAAATCTAATAGTGGTAAATATGACATGGGGAAGAAATAATCTAAAGTTAAGCTTTTGCTAACATTTCATTTCCTTGTTTTTCCAAATAAAATAATAAAATAAAATTGAAATTCCAAACTCTCATTAGAAATGAAAGAGACGAAATAGTTTAAAATCTGTTATCAATGAGTAACAGATTCTAGTATGTCTGAAGAACCTGAGAACATCTCTGAAAATGGCTCACAAACTCTCTATGTAGGAAGCAAAAGACAGTGAAATGTTTGATCACAGGTATCTTGCATGGTATATCCCAAGAAGGAGGAGGCAAAAAAAGGCCATATTCACAAATAAAAGTCCATCTAAGTGTCATAGGGAGGATTTTGTTCAACAATCTTCTAATCCAGAAATATTTAAGCTAATTTGGTATGCTCAATGACTGTGGTCCCTCCTTCTCAGGATCAGTCACTGTACAATCCCATTCACTATGACCCCATTTTGCCATCAAAACAAATATTTTTTCTGATTAGCAGCTAAGGTATGAAACTTCTGGTACCTATGGACTAAGCCTTGCCACTTCCAAGATCTGGACCAAAAAAGAACCATAGCTAAAGCAGGATCCAAAGATTATGTAAAATATGCAATAGATCAATAAACTATCTCTGGGAAAATAATGCTACAACTTCTAACCATATAGTAGTAAATTACCTTTTTAACCCATCCAAACTTCTTAGTGTTGTTTCGTACAGGCAGTGAAAGCCATCCCTCTAATCTTGATTCTGCAAACAAGCAAAGGAATTATAACTCAAGTAACAAATCTTTTTTTAGGTTTTATGGCTACATGATTTTCACCTAGATATTACGAAGCAGTATTACTCTGTTCTCAATGTTTGTCATTACAATGATCTATATGTCATCCATAAATATAACAGTTATTGTAAGCAAATACAATTTTTTCAAAAGGAGCTTTACAATGAAAATAAACTTGCACCCTACAGTTTGTTTACTCAGGCAAAAAAAGTCCCATTGATAGGACTTGTTTAAAACATGCATTTGTGATCTGGGAAGGCAAGTAGCAAACTAATAACTCTAGCTTTAGTTTGACGGCATATCTCCCCTTAAGAAAATTTTATCATGTTGGAAATATTTAATTTTAATTGTAATAGAAATTTCCTTTGAAGACAATGTACCTTTTTAAAGGTAGAAAACACTAGACCTTTTAGAATGTTTACATGAAAATTAAAAAGGGAAGTTACAAGTTACAAATCAAAACATGCTACTACGACAAAAATCTCATTATAAATCAAGTTGATGCACTAAATACTTAATAACAGACAAAATTCCAGTTCAATAGCAGAACTTGGATAATATCTTGTAATTCATTGGATATGGTATTTTCAAAGGTACCATTCATAATCATTTTTTTAAAAAGGGAAATGATATTAGTATAGAGATTTCATAGAATATAGCACCCAGATGCAGTTCTAAATGGAAATACTATCATACAAATCAAGATATAGTTTTAATTCTCTGATATTATTTAAACATGGTCATTTACTGAGAGAAAGAAGCTATTTCACCGGATAACCTCATGATTTTAGGATAAATATAAGATTAATAACATCTTACTTAAAATCAAAGTTAGA
The DNA here is from genome assembly GCA_028658325.1 of Potorous gilbertii. Classification (NCBI taxonomy): domain Eukaryota; kingdom Metazoa; phylum Chordata; class Mammalia; order Diprotodontia; family Potoroidae; genus Potorous; species Potorous gilbertii. The sequence continues at coordinate 185,095,630 of CM053769.1, forward strand.
ACTTAAAATGACATTTTATGTCTTATCCTGATTACCTCAGTAAGGGATGAAGACAAAGAAATAAATTACAAGAAAATGAAAGAATATGTTTCACTGTAGTTATTTTACTTTACAGTCTTCATTTAAAATGATCTAAAATTGCACTCTCACATATAATTACTATATTGTTTTGTATTCAATCACACACTGCCTTGGATTTTATATACACACACATACATACACACATGTATGTATGTAAGTATATAGATGCATGTATGTGTGTATATGTATATATGTGTACATATATATGCATGTTTTTATGCCATCCTCCAGTGAAGTCCTGCTTCAGTGCCTTACATACCTTATGTAGATTCTAGGTTCATGAAGATTATGACAATAGAGTATAAGCTTCAGGAAGTCCTACCTAGCAATCTGGAAAGGTTTCTAGTGGTCCAGTGATAAAATGTGTGTCTTTTATCAAAGGACCAGCACAGCTATTTTGAGAGAGGTTGGTGATCAAAGGATTAAAACCATTAGGTGAGGAAAAACTAACTACCAAGACACACAATACATGTGTGGGTAGAGTCCACACAAGGAGATAATTATGGAATCTTAAAATACGAAGATGTTGACCTATTATCTCCCCATTGAGGTTGTAAGCTATTTTAGGGCACAGACCACATATTTAATTCTTCCATATTCCTCATAGTAACCAGTCTCACTATCCTAAGGATATATACTTATTATGTGCTTTTGTTGATGAGAAAATGAAAAAAAAATTCTTTATCTTTAAACCATGATCACATTTGCCTGAAAAGAACTCACAGCAGAGAAATCCTAGGTGCTTTGAAGCCATGCCATTTTCCTACTTCTCTTGCATAAATAAGACAATCTAGTTTCTACATTGTAGTGAGTTTCCAAAGGAACTGAGTTTTAAAATCTATTTTATAATTAATGGGTTAGAAAAATATTTAAATAATTCTCTGTGTACGTAGCATTTTTATCAGGCCTAATGAAAGTCATAAGAGTTAGTGGATATAGCAATATAATGTTATGAAAACTTTTCAAAAGCAACGAAGTTAGAAGAAGGGGGAAAACAATCCATGAGTAAAATGGTTTTCAGGATGTCACCTGCACTATCAGGTTCCGAAGAAATGGGTGCACAAGATAAAGGTTCTTCCTCTGAGTCAGAATCAGAGTCGAGAAGCATGTGAGAACTGGAAGGCTTAGTAGCAATATTGAGAGAGGTAGAAGAACGTTGATAGGTGAAAGACATGGACTCCATAGTACGTGACTGAGTGATATGGACTAAATACCCAAGATAAAAGAATGGAAAGTGCAAAAAAAAAAAAAGTTAACAGAAAAATTAGACATAGAACAGCTTTTTAAAAATTAGTTATTACATTATATGATGAGCTATTAAAACAAATGTGAAAGTAAATTAGTTTTCTTTTTTAAAGCATAATCAGAAGTAAAAAAAAAAATTAAAAGGTGAATTATGGTAGAACCAAGATACATGTTTTCCCACAAATTTACTGGCATTTACACCAATCTGAAAAAAAAAAAACCAACTCACAAGCCTTGAGATAATCATTTATATGATTTTAATTCTGAGCCAAAAGTCTTTTTATAAAAATAATTAAAAGTGCTGAAAACAAACCTGTACCTGGGAACCCATCATCTGCCTCAGCTTCCCCTGGTCCACTGCCTATACTGGAACTATCTAGACCAATGTGTAAGGCCTGGAGCTGTGACCGAAGCTGTTCAATATCACTGTCTTTACTGTCCAGTGTCATTTGCAGTTCAATTCGAATCTGGCTTTCTTCAGCTATTTGCTATAAAAGAAAAAAATATTTTTTGCTTAAAGTTAAACAGGGTATATGCAAAAAGGCTATGTGTGTATGCTTGTGTGCATGCGCTCAATCCACCAATATAGAGAAACAACTTGCCCATAACTTAGTAGATTATAATTTTGGAGGACAAAGTCACTTAAATACAAATCACCAGCATGTTATAACATCACCTCTCTGATGTCACGGTCCTCTTCAAGAACAATGGACAAATTACAAGACGATGCCTGAAGCATACAGGTTAAGTGACTTGGTCAATATCTTAGAGCAAGTAAATGGAGAGGGGGAAGGGAATGAGATTTGAACTCAGCATTCTATTTACTATGACTCACTGACTCTAGGTATGATATGTAACTCATCAAATTTAGTCTACTTATTCTTCAAGTAACATTTTTCTGAAACAGGCTAGAAATGAAAAATAAAATACACAAAAATTTTAAAATCCAACCACCATGAAAGTTTGCAAAAAAGAGGAATCTTACAGCTTGCATTTCATTCAATTCTTTTTGATATTTGATCATCTGTTGAGTTAACTTTTCACGTTCTGATTTCAGTTCCATATGTAGCTTTCTGTTCTCTTTCTCTTTCCTCCTCACATCCGTGTCAGCACCACGCCTGGGAGGCTCTTTTCGATTCATAATCTCAGCCAATTTATTCACAGCCTAGGAGAAATTAAACTGTTTACTGTCTGTTGTTTTCCCTATATCCCATCATCTGTCATGATGCAAATACCTGTAACCACATAAGTAGGCCACAAAACACTATCTAAAACTTTTTAATAAGATGCCCCTGTTCTTTGGTCACTTTAAGTACAGAAACTTTTATTCATTTTATTCATTTACTTTCTATTACCTCCTAACCAAAACCCTATTGCTGTCCCTTAGAGTTTTCTAAGTATCTGGTTCCATTTGCCTTCTTGTCACTTTCACTTCTTAAGCTCGCACACAGTTCTACAACAGAAAAATCTCCATTTTCCTTCATGAAAAAGAAAATTTTGTCTGAAACTCATAAGCGATATCAGTAGTTTAAAAAAAAAAAAACTAAGTGAGGTAAGTTTGACTATAAATAGGTATTCAACAATTGGACGGCCTTGGAGCAAGTCACTTGATGTCTCAAGCCTTAGGTTTTCTCCTCTATGAAATGAAGATGAAAGTTAAGATGATCTCTAAAGTTCCAGATTTAAATCTTCTGTGAAAACCACTTTCTTTGAAATACTAACACAATTTCCACATGCTGGCCGAAGTCATTATATAATTTTTCATAAAACAGAAAAAGTTAAATATGAGTTTGCAATAAAAAAATTTAGGTATGAGAAGAGGATAGCAAGAAATTAAATATAGCTCTGTCATAAACAGCATATTGGAAATAACCTCTACACCAAACTGAGACTTTATTAATTAAAAGTTACAAAAATTAGGAACAGAACCTTCATTCCTCCCCCCCCCAAAAAAATTTCAGAATCTTATGCTTGAATGAATCCAATCTATAATGGACCTATAATGCAGAATATAAATATAAAAATTTAACTCAAAATGGGCAAACATTCAGAATATATTTATAGTTTCTATTACACTTACTTGAGTTTTTAGTGTTCTCTCATTTAATAGTTGTTTCTCAAATTGTGATTTAATAACTGATATATTTGTTTCTTCATCTTTCAACCTCGACATTTCTGAAATTTAAAAAAAAAATGCAGTTTGCTTATGAAAATGAAATTTAAAATAAACCCTTAAGCAGACTAAAAATATGCCTTCTTCTTAGTCAATACATACGCTCTTGGACTTCCTTGACTTTATTATTCAGTTCTTCTTTCTCATTTGCGAGATTAGCCACATCACTAGTGAGTGTCCTATTAGCCTCCTCAAGCTAGGAAATGAAGAGAAAAATAAAGTAAATCTCTTCAAAGTCCTGGTTAACTACTACAACTTTTTAACTTAATCATTTTCCTTCTTTTCTGCCTTCAGTATTACCTCCTGGAAACATTTTCAGCTCTCTCATTGGTCTGTTTCCAAGTAAAATGCTACTATCCAAATGATTTCTTTTTCTTATTAATATGCATGTTATAAACTAAGGAAGATTCACCCAGATCTCAGAATTATACAGGTTTTGGAAAAGAAATGATGTGACTTCTGACTGCAACTAGATTTCTTGGAGGAGGGGGGAAAACAGCAGCCATGAGTTACATAATTTTCTCAGATTTCAGAAGCATTTTGAAAAAAAATTAAGTATTGAGAACTACAATCCTCAACCAATTGGTTACCAAGTAAAAATTCTGACTTTATCTTTTAAGTCTAGCACTATTCAGATTGTATGTGTAAAATTTTTCCTGCTTGTAATTTGCTTTTTGAATACATTTTCTAAAAAAATTTTAAGGGGTCACCAAAAGTTAGATGGAACTAAAAATGACTAAACAAACAACAACAAAAATATTTTTACCCCTTAGACTCCTATCCTTCTTCATTCATGCTTCTTCCTTATATCTTTAATAAACATAGGAGGTATATCAAAGTCTCTCTCTTTTGTGATATTCAATGTCAAACACATTCTCAATGACATGTGACTTAGCAAAAATAATATTAAAAAACCAATTTGTGTTCATATGAAAATGTTTCCACATTGTAGCAAGCAGCACAAAGGCAGTAAATGAACATGATTCAGAAGAATTTAATAGATTGAGTTCTAAACTTCACTAAACATTAATAAAAATAATTACATTGCTTCAATGAAATAATTTGTTTTTATTTTCATTCCAGTAATACTATAGCCCTAAAAAAGGGTGGTGGAAAAAATTATTTTGATCTATCTATAAGGTGGGTTAGTTTCACACAGTTTTTTTTTTCTAACATTCCCACCTTGGCATAACTAAGCTTAAGAATTCCTTTGAAAATGTGCTTGTTAAAAAAAATAAGCATAGAAATTTCTCTACTGCATAAGGATAATATACCTCACTTACAGAGTACTTTGTGATTTACACAGTGCTTTCCTCCCTTTTTTTTAAGGGAGACAGAACAAATACTAGTAGCTCCATTTTAAAGATAAGAAAAGTAAGGCTCACATAAGTTAATTGCTTGGAACCACACCACTAGTAAAATTAAAACTAGTTCTCAAATTCAGGTCTCCTAATTCCAAGATAAGTATTTGGTTCATTCCCAGCTTCTTCTGCAACTTTACTATATTTGTTTAGGTTCTTCCTGGAATTTTTCTCAAACTGTCATGAGGGAGAGCTAAGAGTTAAATAAGTTCAAAATTTTAATACCAGTATCTGCTTAGAACTGCAAAATTTTCCTAATTTCTCTGGAAAAGATTTATCACAGGAGAATATAAACTTTACTAAATTAATATCATAAAACAAATTACTTACAGATGCTATTGTAGCATCTTTTTCTGCAAGTTCTTGCTTGTGTCGAGCCATCATCTCTTTAATTTCCAGCTCTTTCATGATCTTCTCTTTTTCCAAATCAGAATACTGCTCTTCAGCAATAGAACGGGCTAGCTGCTCTGAGTCAGCTTTCGTCAAGGTGATCTCCAGCTGTGCAGCCAGGGAATCCCTGCATTTTCAGAAATACATACTGAGTCAGTCCGAGCATCTCCACTGCTTCTACCCAGCACAGTGCCCGGCACGTAGGAGGTGTGGAATAAATGCTTGCTGTTGAGTGACCAGGGACTCAGCTTTGGCTTAGCTCTCCTTTGTGCTGCTCCCTGCCTTGCTGGAGAACAGAAATGAACTCTCACCTCTCGTCCTGCAACTCTTGGCTCTTCTGCTGCACTTCTTTGCAAAGCTTGGTCTTCTCTTGACATTCTTCTTTAAGCTCTCGAACTTGTGTTTTATAGAGAGTCTGAATTTCAAAATACAAGAACAAAACATAAAAAACTATCATAACTGTCACAAAGAATGAGACTTAGTCTTCTGTTTTTAGGATGACTCAAGATGTTCCTGTTCTCCCTGCAGCCCAAAAAATCCCCTGGCTAATAGCATCTTTTCTACTAGGTACCTAGAAATGGTCTACAGAGCCATGATTTCGGCAAATTGTCCCTCAGGAGATACGTATGTCACATAGTCCAAGGATTATAGCAGAAAACTTCTGGAGGACAAAAAGGCGATTTTATATTTATTTTGTTTGTATTTCTATATACTGACTGAAAATAGAAGGTACTCAGTGACTGTGGTTAGATGGGTCTTGTCTAATGGAGATGTTTTGAAGTACTAAAGAGTAAAATTAGTAACAATGGGTGAAAGCTGCAAGGAGCAGATTGTGGCTTGATATTAGGAAAAACTCAGTAACATTGAAACTGTCTAAAAGCAAATCCGATCGAATCTGGAGTCAGTGGGTTCCCTATAACTTGAAAGTCTTAAAGTAAAGACCAGATGATCACTTGTTACAATAGCTACAGAAGGAATTCTTGTTCAGGTATCGACTGTACTTACTTGAATTTCTTCCCAATTCTAAAATACTGTTTTTACAATTTCTGAATTAAATACTTATTCAAACAAAAATTCAATGCACACATAAAGCACTTCATTGATCTTGATTTCCTAAAGAAGTAACTTCAAACAATGAAGAGATATAAGGTCTTAAAAACTGAGAAGTGCTTTTAAACTTTTCTAATCCTATATGAAATTTGCATTAGTTTTTTGCCTTACTAAAGATAAGCTGTTTGATTTTACTACTGTTCATTAAGCTTAAGATGTGACTATCTCTGTGTGTCTCAGGGAGGTTTCAAAGAGGTCTCCACTACAAAGATTAGTATGATGTGGAAGGTCATATCATGAAGAGGAAAAACCAGAAATTTAGACTAAAACTTTTGCTAGTTAGTGGCAAGAGTATCATAGATACTTTTATTTATAATTTGAAGACAGATGGAAAAATTATGTAATACAATTAACTTTTCTTGTTAAATATCCATTCCTTCATTATAAAAATGTACTCTTCATACTCTACAAAAATATCATTACTGGCCCATTACCAAGAGGATATGTGCCTACAACTCTTCAATATCTTTCACCAAGTAACAGTGGTATAATTGTACTAACACACCTATTCTCTTTGGTCTAGCATTCTTTGTTAGGATTTGGTTTATACCCATTGCTCTATGAGTAAATAACCCAAAAGTTCCTGACTTCAAAACATCACATTAAATAATAGTATAAACTTTTTCATAAAAAAATTCAATAACTACATTACTCCTATGTCAATGACAGTGATTACTCCCCCTTAACTTGTGGGGAATAATAAGTTATATAAAATAAAATTTGGTCTGGTAAAAATTTTTTGAACTTACAATTATGGAAATGACTTATTCCATCGATATAAACTTTATCCTCTAGTTTCATAGAAAAGGGTAAAAAATCCTACCAACCAAAAGAATGAAACAGCTTTTCAATCAAAGTATTTGGTACCTACTGAGAAATATTGTTCTGCTTCAAGCTGATCTTGGAGTTCTTTCATTTGTCCATCAGCATCTTGTCGTTCTCTATTAGAACATTAATTCACAAATTCAGGTTATCGTTATTCCGTAACGCTTATACCCATAAAGCATAGAAATATGGAGAGATTATCTAGTTCAACCCTCTCACTTTCTTAAAGGAAAATAGATCTAGGGAGGTGAAATGAATAGACTTAGACCCCACATTAATTAGTGGTAGTATCTACAGGAGACCAATCATTCAAAGGATAAACTATAATCTAATAATCTAGTTTTCATCATCTAAATGAGAAGCTAGAAGAAAATGAGGCAGTCATTCATCAACTCCCATTCTGATGATGTAGATCTTAACATTATACAGAGTGCTACTTCTGCCACTCACTAGACAGATAACTGTAGTGAAGCCTTAGCTTAGCTTCCCCCAGCATAACCTGGTGATTCTACTTTCAGAGGCAGTGTGAGGAAGTGGACAATGAACCAGCCCTTGGTTAGGAGATGCAGGTTCAAGACCTACTCTGTCACATACTCTCTGTGGTCATGTTTAATCACTCACTTCTTAGTGCCTCAGGTAGCTTTTTAAGATTCTACATTGCAGGGAAGGTGCATATTTGCACTGGCAAAAGGCATAACTCACCAAGTACTTACTATACTGATAAAATCCAAAAGTCTATTTAAAAAAACACACCATAATATTTGCACTACATATACCCAAAAGGGTCATAAGGAATAAAAACATCATAAATCTTAAAACATTAAATTAATGAAAAGCAATGAGAGCTCCTAAGTGTAATTTGGAGTAATATGCACTGAATTTTTCTCTATTAAATTTTAAAATATTATGTGTACTTTTACATTACTTTTTTTGGGAGGGGGAATGATGCAGTTGGGGTTAAGTGACTTGCCCAGGGTCACACAGCTAGTAAATGTCAAGTCTCTGAGGCTAGATTTGAAAATGCCAGTGCTCTATCCACTGCACCTCTAGCTGCCCCCTTTCACTTTCACTAAGTTAAATAATCAGACTGACTGAACTATTATCAATGACTAAAGGAAGAAACCCCAATAATTTCTTCCAAACGAAACTGACAAACCACCTTATTCATTCTGTTATTTCAGTAAAAACTATTGAAAGAATATTTATCTTTATTTTGAAAATAAAAATCTACTAGAGCTGGCCAATCATTGTAGAGTCAAATAGAGTTAAACTGGTTACATTATGCTCATTTATAGTATACAGAAAATTCTTAGGAATCTAGGAACTAAATTTCTATTCATTTTTGTGAAACCTATACAAAATAGGATATTCAAATTTGGTCCATTTAAATGGTTTGCATAAACTACTTACAGTCATGATAATCCTCCCCCTCACTAGCTCTACTAGTGCAGAATATCCTTTATTTTAAGAATAATCCATGAATGCAAAACTGGGCACCAGTTATTTAAGGGATGCAAAATTTTACTTACTTCCGAAGTTCAATATTTTGCTTTTCCAGGCTCATTTTGATTTCCATAAGATGATTATTTTCTTGTTTCATCTGTTTTTCAGACATTTTCAGTGTGTTGACTTGTTGTGTTTGCATCTTCAGGTCATTTTGTGTGAGGCAGCGCTTTTGTGTTTCTTGTTCTATTTTTAAGGTCAAGTTCCTGACCTAAAAAACACATTTTTCCCACCTTGGTATATTAAATAAATATAAATAATTTACTTGCTAAATAAAGATGATACGTGACAAAGAATAAAGATTTTCCTGTTAGATAGTTCTTCGCTATACATTTAATGTTAAAATTATTTTTATATTTCTGAGGATTATGGGGGAAAAAAGTTTTTCCTCCCCAAATAAAAGGTCTTAGAGTCACTATTGATTTAAAAAGAAACTGAAAATTATAATGACTACTGAATAAGAAGTGGACATTTAAAGAGACCTTTAAAGTTTATAAAGCACCTTCTTTATGGTAATCCCATTAAGAAAGTAGCATATTATCATACTGACTTTGCAAAGAGGAAACAAGCTAGGAAAAGTAAAGTGGCTTGCTTGAATCTAGAGAACTAATAAGTGACAGAAGTAAGATGTAGACCTCAGTCTTCTGACCCACTTGCTTTCTATTCTACCATGTAGTTCCTCAACACACAGAAATGTATAAGATGCACAGTATGATGCCACAATATACTATCATATGATTGTATAACATATGCAATCAGAGGGAATATTTCAAATCTACAAATAATTTTAACATTGATCATTTATAAAAAGCCTTCTTACATCTTCATTTAGTTTGTCCTTCTGTTTCAAGAGTTCGTTGACTTTCTGTTGGGACTGTTTGAGGTCGCAGTCTAACAATGAACATCTTTTTTCAGCTTCCAACAGAAGGTTTTCCACCTTTTGTTTCAAAGCTCTTTCCTCTAATAGTTTCTTCTCCATTTCTATTGGAGCAAGGGAAGAGGAAAGAGGCAAAAAAACTGTTAAATACCTGGCTTATTAGATCATTGTAGCTCAGAACTCCCAAACTTCAGAGATCTGCCAGTCTCACCCTCTTTGGAGCAGAGATTACACATATAGTGCTACAGCACACTATCTAGCACAGAGATTTCACTTTAATTTTATGCAAAATTTTATTTAAAGAAATAGTCTAAAGACTATTAATTTCTACTTTTCAAAAGGTATTCCCATCTGACTATTCAATTTCCAAATATTTTAGACTCTCACTGACTTTTTAGTTCAATAATCTGAAACCACAAAAGTTTTAGTTTATTCCAATAATCAATTTAGTAGGAAGTCACTAAGAATTCTGTTTGTCTAAGGCTATAGATGTATAAGATGATTTGAACAATTTTTTAAATACAAGTTTCCAACATTCTGACATTCTCAATTGCTAAAAAAGTAGAGACTAGGAAAAACGTAGAGACGATTTGCTGGTAACTCCTAATCCCCCCTTTTGATCTTAAAGCACTCCTATGCGTGATATACAATTTCTATTACCAAGTTTTACAGAGAGCTCTTTCCTACTATTCAAAAAGTATTTTAATCTAAAAATATTTTATGACTTGCCTAGAAGCATTAACAATGTAAATGAGGTTATCTTTGGATGTTTATCTTGACTGTAATTGTCTGCCCCCAGACATAATCACATTGATCCTTTATGTGTCATACAACATGAAACACAAGATAGCTGGAAGACTACCTTAAACAAGATAGTTCCTACTTACTAAAATTATATGTTTGTCTTGGGTAGTGTTAGAGGAAGGAACTGTACCTCATCTGATTCATGATTCAAGACCAAATGAGGGCAGACTCAATTGTGTTTCTCTAGACTGGGCTTCATTCTAACTGGCTATGTGTAAGAAATCACACCCATCACTTCCACAACTCTGGAGAAAACTTGGTCTTCATCTAAACATGACAATGCAGAAGTTCTCCTGGGCCAGAGCATGAACATATAGGATATATTAGTTAGAAATTTTTTCTCTCATCATGCCTAACTGGTACTTAAGGATAGGCATGGTGACTTCTTTTTTGGGCAGCTACATTTACATTCTTTTGCACTAGGTATTTCATAATAAAATGAAATATTAAAGTCAATATGGTGATATAGGTCCACCTTTCATTTCTGAACAGCCAAGTTTAAAACTAGCTTTAAATGGAAATTATCTTTAGTCATATACACAAAAGACATTTTGCCTATCGAATCCAAATGTTGTACTTTAATATGAAATACTATAACTGCAAATACGATCATCAGAGAGGAAGAATTATCTAGTCATTCTGAAAATGTTTTCTCAATGCTCACTTTTTTGCCTTCAAAATTTTAGTTTTAATTAATATACTGGGGCTTGTTTGTTATCTTATCTTGGTCAGAGGTCTTAATAAAGAAGTTAACTCTGTCTGATACTCAGTACTGTGTTTAAGTTGTACTAAACCAGGCTGGAATCTTTGTCAGTATACTAGATGGGCTTGTTATTTCTAATCCTACTGTTCAACATTTTTAAATGATCCTAAGAAAACACCAAACAATTATTCTAAATGAAAATGAACTATATTCAGTCCTCTTCCTAATAATGACTACGTAACTACAAACATAGTTTCAACGACAACTTGAAAAGGCCTAGTTTTAGGTTCATCCATTACTACTTTTGCCTATCAATGTTTGTCTTATTTTAACCAATGACTTTTCTAAGCTTCTCCAATATGTCTTCTTAATCCCTCACTCACAAGATCCTCTTTAAAAATCACCCCTTATTTGTGAATCCTTCAGTTGTTTTTTTTTACCTCAAGATGTAATTTTTATACAATAGCATCCCTAGATGCAGTAAAATGGTAGAGATCATAACACTATCAATATATTTGAACTTAACATCTTTTGACAGATTCAATTACAACATTCAAATATAACCACACAAGTTACCCAAAGAAAAAATACACAATACTTCAACTGTCACTCCAAAATACATCCTTAACTACAGCTAGTTAAATATACTAATTATTTAAATATATATTTATAATTCAACAAATATCAGAATTTCAGATATCCAAATCCTTGTCCAAAAGACAAGGATACCTAAAACAATACTATGCCTACTCAACAACGATTCACAAGTGTTTTTGTCTATATTTAGGATTTCATCAATGTAAAGAGCCCCAGGTGATGAAATTTCCTCTACTAATATAGATCAGAAATTATTTTTGCAATTTACATTCTTAGTAGTTGGGAGGGGAGGAGAGAGAAGATAACACATTATAAATGAACTCCACTATGTCATTTGGCTATTTGTCCAAAACACAATGGCTGGCAATGAACTCAACCAATGCTTATTCCTCACAAGTTTTAATTCTTCGAAGCAAGAATAGTCACACCAGCAACATACGGTAACTGTATATGCATAAATATGATTTCTAAGACCCAATTAGATAGAATGGCAAGCTAATATTTACTAAACTACTGCAATATAGGTAGAGGCTGTGACAGACATATTGAACACTACTAAGAACAAACATCCAAATCTGAATTCCAAAGAACTAGAAACAGCTTTCTCAATTCTATGTTTTTTCTCTCTGTGGTAAGGCAAAGGTGGAATCTGCTGAACTTCAAGCATGATGCATGATCTAACAATTGCAAGTAGACAGATATGCTGCTTTTGCTTTTAAAATTACTTTAAACCTTTTAAATAACTCTAGAATATTTGAATCAGAATGCTAGGAGGAAACTCTAGAAGTCACTGAACTGACTTTAATCTCAGAGTAAGAACCCTAAATAAAAACAGTACAGCTCATAATAACTTTAAGTAAAATAAGTAAATAATAAATAATATAATACCTTCATTCTGCCAAGAGAGAATTAGCAATGAATGTAAAGTATATAGGTCTATGTCTGCAATTCACACTCTACAAATCCATAATCCCAAGAACTCATTAAAACTTGAACTCTCTTTAAGAGCTAATGATCTAAAAGTTTTCATTTTTTAAGTTACTCACTTTAAAAAGAAAAAAGCTGTTGTAAAGATTTTTTTCAGCATGTGAATTAGTATATTGCTATAAAATACAGAAATATCTTCAGATGGCAAAACCTGATTTTTTTCTTTTCTTCCTTTCTTTTTTTGGGGGAGAGAGGGGCAAAGATGGAAGGCATGCTGGAGTAGAATACACACCTTTCATAGCTTCAGACTTGGCCTCTTCAATAGATTCATATATCTTATTCTTATCTGCTAACCGTGCTTTTGTAGCTTTATGTTCTGCTTCTTCCTGTTCCAAGCTCTGCTGTATAACTTTCAGTTTGTATGTCATGTCTATTTCCATGTTACTTTTTTCCTATTAAAGAACATTTCAAATGAACATTCTAAATGAAAAATTAATGGGAAGGGAGAAGGAAGAGAATAAGCATTTATTAAGTGTCTGCTACATCCCAGGCACTGTATGAAGTACTTTACAAATGTCTTACCTGAGATAATTATCTCATTCAAGATAATTCATGAACCTACAGTTTACAAACAGGCTTTTTGAAGCAGGTTATTTTTGTTAAGATAAAAATGAGCTAGATGTAATACAGAACAAAATATAAGTTTAACTCCTATATATTACAGATATGATTTGTTGTTTTGTCACGTTTCATCACTTAAACAATGAATAATAACAATTCTACACCAATAACATCTTTCATCAGAGTAATTAACAGTTTTCAGAATATTTCCATAAAAACTATCTTATCTGATCTCCTAACAACACTATTAAGTAGGAAGGAAAAGTATTATGATCTCCATGTTGCAAATGATAAAACCCAGGCCCAGAGAGGTTAAATGAATTATCCAAAACTAGGATCTCTCTTGACTCCTAAGCACTCTTTTCACTGAATCTGAATGTCACTTTTATGGTCAATTTGTAAATGATGAGAAAAGTTATAAATCCAGATGTTATATTTCCTTTAACTTACAAAAATACCCCCAAAATAGTCTACTTGCACAACTTGTGCAGACAAGAAGCTCTCTGTATGAGTCATAGGATCTAGGTACAAACGCTGGCTCTGGAACTTCACTTTTGTGACTATGGGCAAGTTATTTAACTTAAGTTTCAGTTTTCACCTGTATAAAATGAAGGGATAACTCTAGAGTTCCTTCCAGCTTTAAATCCCATCACCTAAACATGACAAATGTTTAAAGGTTTTGCACAGAGTCCTCTCATCTAATCAAAATTATCCCTTAAAATACCTTCATTTTCCATTCCCTGTGAAATTCTCTATTTTGGGAATATTCTAATAATTGTAAAGCTACCTGAGGAATATTACCACAGAAGATACTGTGACCATCCATTTGCATAACTGAATTATCATATAACATAATCACCTACTTGTTTCCCTGTACTTCAGGGAAATATCCTTCACTTTCATCTTCTTCACTACATTCTTATTAAAAAATGTTCACAATCTCATCTATCTCAAACCTCAGGAGAGTCCATGAAATATAAAATTTGTTCTATTTTAAAACATTTACCTTTTCTAAATCTGTAAATCTCTCCTGCAGTTGTCTCTTCTCTAACTCCATTTTTGCTAATGAAATTTTACCATTTTTAATATCTTCTTCCAAACCAGATATTCTACCTAAAAAGGAAAAATTACTCACATAAATAAATGATCCCATGAGGTAATATTCAATCAAGTAGCAAGTTTGAGAATATAAAATATATCATACTTGTAATTTATTATGTTAAAAACTTGTATGTGTGTCTATGTATACTTACAGAATATGAACTCTATGAACAGAACTCTTGATTGAACTAGGTAGGCCCCATAACCTATTAAAAATACTTCAAACTACTGAAGAATTAAATTTTCTTTCTGGAGTATCTTGAATAAGGTACACATTCTAAATTTTAAATTCATTGCAACAGCCATTTAAGAAAAAATTACTTTAAAATAGCCAATGGCCAAGAACTGGAAACTGAGGGAATGCCCGTCAACTGGGGAATGGTTAAACAAGTTGTGGTTTATGAATGTAATGGAATACTATTGTTCTATCAGAAATGATGAACAAGAGAACTTCAGAGAGACCTGGAAGAACTTATAGCAACTGATGCTGAGGGAAAGGAGCAGAACCAGGAGAACACTGTACACAGTAACAGCCAAGTGTGCGAGGATTGTTTCTGGTAGAACTAGACCTTCGCAGCAATGCAAGGGCCTAAAACATTCCCAAAGGACTTGAGGAAAAATGCCATCCACATCCAGAGAAAGAACTATGGAATCAGAATGCAGAATGAAGAAGACTATTTTCTCTTGTGTTATGTTTTGTTTTAGTTTGGTTTTTCCTCATGGTTTCATCCATTCGTTTTAATTCTTCTATGCAACATGGCTAATGTGAAAAATGTGGTTAATAAGAATGTACAGAACCCATATAAGATTGCACACCATCTCAGGGAAAGAGGGAGGGGAAATCTAAGACTTATGGAAGTGATTGTAGAAAACTGAAAACAAATAAATCAATACCAAAAAAAAACCAGTCAAAAAAGATTTATTATCTAAAACTATCAATAAAACTTGAGTCACTATATTTAATTCAATCAATAGTTTCAATCGTTAAACCATAATACCTTGTAAATCATTAATCATCTCAGATCCATGGGTTCTATCCCTCCTTTCAGATTCTAGAGCTGACTGAAGATTGATGAAGTCCTTTTCAAGTTTCAGTTTAGCATTCTCTAGCATGCAATTTTTGTCTTGTAGCTCCCTGTTATTAGATTCCAGCTGCTGAATTTGTTTTGCACTTTCCGTCTGGTTTTTCCGTAACCTGGCCGCAGTATCAGACTCGGTCCGCAGCAAAGCGTTGGCTTCGTCCAACTACAGACCCATAAAACAAGAACAAATACGTGATTTCCACAGCAAAAAATCACAACAACATGTGGATCTAAATTAAAAGGAAACATTTGCTGGGAATTCTTACAAGCCGTGTAAAGTAAATGACTAAGCTTACATCAAAGACCCATGTACATACAGGTACAGCTCCTATCCGGGAAGAGGAAAATCCCACCACAGCTTGGCAGACAGTATCTGTGAGTTACTATGGCTGAAAAACTCATTAGAACGGCAAACTGAAATCAATCTTGTGATAAATATACATTGAGACTGCTCCTCCAACAACAGATATATTATCTACCATTAGGCCCAGAATTATCAAAATTACCTAAGTTCTTTACTCTCAGTAGTTTTCTACTTCAATCCACCATATAAATCACTGGTGAAATAAACTTTTCTTAATCATATCATTTTACTGAGCTCAAATTTCCATTTTCTATAAGACAAATTACATATTCTTTAGCCTACCAGTTAAAGCTATTCATAAAAAAATCTGGCCACAGCCTAACTTTCCAGCCACATATTAAGACTAGACTTATTTTCAGTTCCCAAAATATCTCTCAAATTTATTATGCTGCATAATACTTATACTTATACCTGGTTAATCTCCTCAAATAGATTTTAACATCCTTGAAGGCAAGGATCATGTTACTCATCTTTATATCTTCCAGGGCAAAGGGCAATACCTTATATAAGTATGCTTTATTTGTTGAATCAATACAGTCCAATTTAGTATCATTAACATAAATTCACAATAGCTTACTTGTCTCTGCAGTTGATTGACTTGTTCATTAGATATTTGAGAGTTTTGATTTCTTTTTTTCAAATCTTCAAGCTGATCTTTCAAGCTGTTAACTAAAACAAAAAGGCATTTCAGTAGGAAAGTTTAACATAACACTCTAAATGTTTACTGATGGCAGAGGAATATTAAAGTTAACTTAATTTTTAAAAATCATTTCACATTTAATAGGCTATATCACAAACCATCGTTTTCCAGATTCCTTTTTTTGTCTGCTTCATGTTCTGCTTTCCGCTGGTATTCTGTATTTTTGTGTTGAAGAAGAGCCTTCTCTCTTTCTAATTGTCTTAAGGACGACTCTACATTCTTTCTTGAGGTAACCTGAAATTATCACAAATTATCATTATTTGGTCAAAGAAACTAACTCTACAAAAAGTTTAATGCATTTGTTTTAGTTACAGATATAACTGACAAAGGCTGTAACACTTTATTTACAAGAGGCATTTTACTGTTGCTTATTTTACTTTGACTAAACTATTATTAACATTTACCCACTTAGCTCATAACATGAAATTAAGAAGAAATTGTTTTGGGACCATAGCCTAATACACATTATTACCAACAGAATAACATTATAACTGTCAATTACATTTCACACAACTAGTAAATCCTAGTAACTAGTAAATTAGTCAGTGAAAGTCTCATACAACATGGGTATTCTATAATGTGAATTGGTCCTGTCTCACAAATAAGTGCTACTAAAATATTAATCACTATATCCCATAACATATGATGCAATTCTAATACACTTTTATTACAGGCAAATAAGGGGGCAATATTTTAGAGGAAAACAATTTAAAAGTCAATTTGATAAAGATTTACCTCTTCTTCTAGTTCTTTTGTTATCTTCTCTAGTCGAGTGCTAACCAACCTAAAGAATTTCAAAAGAAATAAGAATAAAATAATACAGACTGAATAATATTACTTATGCTTGTATCACTATTTTCAAATAACTCTCCTGTCCATAAATATTCAAATTCTAGTTATTTAAAAAACATACTTGCACTTCTGGTCCAGGTCCGCTTTGGCCTGTATCTCATTTTTGAGGTGTTCTTCTAGCAAGTAGAGTTTTTTTTGAATCTGTACAGATTGCTAGGAAACAAAGCAAAGTACAAGTATAATTTCTAGCCACACAGAAAGATAAAAGACGTGTAATGAATTAAACTATAACAATGATAAATCTTTAAAGTCAAAAGCAAGATAGTATCATTTGTACTAAAATGCTCTTACAAAAAGAAACTACCTTTAAAATAAAACATTTTCTAAAGATTCTTCTTAATGATACTTTTCAAAATTTTATATATATATGTTGTACTAGTTGTAATACAGGCGATATTAAAAAACATCTAAATTTTAAAAGCTGATCAACAGCCTCTTGTGGTCTCGGTGAAATGACAATAAAACAAAGCATTATGTTACTGTTCAGTGGGGAGGGAGGGAGAAGGATAGATAGATAATAAATGCGTGCAAATAAATGAAATGTAAAAATTTTTTTGAAGAATATTTTTAAAGAAAGGCTTGGCATTTTATTTGATGAACTACAAATCATATGCTATAAATTCCATCTCTCACCAACTGTTCTGCTTGGACTCCAATAACATCATGACTCCCTAGGACAAATTCATTACCGGAAATCTCTTCGTGAAGACTGCTTTTAGCTTTGGTACTGAACACCACCAATTGTCTGCCTTTGTCTACTACTCAGAGGGCTGAAAGGCAAGCAAAAAAACTCCTCCCAAGGCTTCCTTTTATAAAAGGCTCAGAATTTACAACCAATTCATTTTCCAATAGCAGCTCTTTCTGGGTTTCACTCCATGAACATCATGTCCCATCCTCACTCCTTTAGCTTCCCCCCATTAGAGTGCAAGATCCTTGAGAGCAGGGGCTTTGTCTTTCTTTTACTCATATTCCTCAGTGCTTCAGCACAGAGCCAGACACAAGTTAGCCACTTAACAAGTGTTTACTAACTACTGAATACAGAGTTATTATTAAAATCCGTAGACAAATACAAATTACAAAAAAATTTTCCGTGTACCCTTAGCATTTAGCTGAAAGAGATCTCAGTTTTGTGGTTGTTCAGTCATTTTTCAGTTGTGTCCCTTCTAGGGTTTTCTTGGCAAGGTGGTTTCCAGCTCATTTTCTAAAATGAGGAACTGAGGCACACAGGGTGTGTCCAGGGTCTCACAGCTAGGAAGTGTCTGAGCCAGATTTGAACTCATGAAAAAGAGTCTTCCTGACTCCCATCCCAGGACTCTATTCACTCACTGCACCACCTAGCTGCCTGAAAGAGATTTCAAGGGTGATTAAATATCCTAGATGTTCTAGTGGTCGTCATAGTCATCTACCCCTTGTAAGAAGAGAGTGTTTCATGTTATGCTATGTACTTGTATCCCCAGCATAAAGCACAATGCCTAGCGTATAAAATAATGCCTAATAAATGCCTGCTGACTGATAAACCACATAAAAAGAATGTCTACTATAACACTCCAAATGGTATGAAATTTTTTTGGTGACACATTATTGCCACCATCAAATAAAGTTGTGTACTATGCATCATTTTGTATATTGATACGTTTCTATCATAATTATTGTATCATGGATAGTTGTGACATTGACTGTGTAAAGCATTACTTAATTGGCAGTTATTCAGAATTTTTTTGTACTTTAAAATGGAAACTTATCCCTGGTTTTTCCATGCAAAATGATAAAACATTCTCCACCCCCATGTTTATTTGTAGCTAGGTGGCCCAGGGAATGAGAGTGTTGGATCTGGAATCAGGAAAACGAGTTCAAATTCAGCCTTAGATAGGCATAAGTTATGTGACCTTCAGCAAGTCATTCAGCATGTTAGACCCAGTTTCTTCAACTGTAAAATGGGGATAATAGCAGCACCAACCTCCCAAGGCTGTTGGGAGAATTGATTAAGATAATATTTGTAAAACATTTATTGGGCACAGTGCCCAATGCATAGTAAACACACTATGTAAATGCTAATGACTATTATTATTAAATAATATTATTGAACTGGTCTATACATCCACAAAATTCCTACCAGATATTTCTTTATATTTAAGTTATTTAAAGATTTTATGTATTTTAAAATTGTCTCCTAACTTCAAGGATCTGTAATTTCATTCCCTCTATTAACCGACATGGCAAACACTCAATACAGTGCTTTCAGAGCCAACCTAATGAGGAGCCTCTCCAAAACTACCTAGGCTTTTTTTTTGAAAAACAAACCTAAAGTCTATTTGCCAGGCCCCTTATTTTAATTTTTTTAATTTGTAGGAACATGTCAGAAGTTAACCTTACTTAGCCTCTGGGAACTCAGGGTCATTTCTACATCATGATGAGACCATAAATAATTTAGCAGAAAATTGGAGGAGAAGATAGGAGATGGTTGAGGGGAGTAAGGTTGGGGGAGCGGGAGAAAGGAATTGTAAATTACTAATAAAAATTAAGATATTTAAACATTATTTACTTATTCTTGTTTTATTATATACTTATTCTTATTTACTGACAGCTCCATGGAATAGGGATAGAGTGACAAACTTTGAGTCAAGAAGACATGACTTCGAATATTGATTCAAGTATGTATTAGTTATGTGACCCTCCATCTCCTCATCTGTTAAAGGGGTAAGGAAAGTAATAACAGCACTGACCTCACAGGGTTGTTGTGAGGAGCAAATGAGATAATACATGTAAAGCATCTTTCAAACCTTAAAACCATGAGATAAAGATATTACTATTATACATAGCACAACTTTCCATTAATTCATTACCTATAGAATATGACTAATTATAAATACACTGTTTTCTCAATAATAACTACCATAAATACTCATTTATTTTGAGATTCTTTAGCATTAGAGTAGCTCAATAAAAATTATGCCAACAATGTGGGGTGGGAGTGGGGGATTTGGGGGGATGGGGCAATGACAACTGCATCAACTCCTAGTATAGCCATTCAATGGTTCAGAAGCAAATATTAAAGGCAGTTATAAGGGAGCTTCTTTCCATGCAAATAGTAGTAAAATACTTAAACATATAATTTACAGAATATTTAAAAATATACTGACCTCATTTTTCCTTGATTGTACTGAATCATTTTCTGTACAAGATGAAGGAGAGTCACCTAACAACCTGAAAATTTTTTAAAAGGCAAGTTAAATTCCTCTTAATTTAAATAATACCAGGACGTTGCAAATCTCCTAATTACCATACTTAATAGCATTTGATCAACACTTATTCTCCTCAATCTCTCTACTACCATTTAATACTGTTGATTACCTTTCTTTCCTCTCTTCTCTGGGTTTTTGGGACATTGTTTATTCCTGGTCCTTCTCCTACCCATGTGACTGCTCCTTCTCAGTTTCTTTTGTTATTATACATACTATGACCACTAACTATGAATGTCTTGGACCCTTTTTCTCTTTATACTCTCTTTCTCACTTGATAATATCATCTCTTCCCACAGGTTCAATTATCATTTCTATGCTGACTCCCAGATCTATATTTTTAGTCCTGGTTTCCCTTCACCAACTGCCTATTAGACATTTCAACCTGGATATCCTAGGGGCGTTTTACATTCAACAGGTCCAAAACATTACATCTTTGTACTTTCCCCCTAAAACTGCTCTTCTAAATTTCCTTGTTATTTTCAAAGGTACTCCTTTCCCAGAATCACAACCTTGTCCTCCTCAACTTCTCCACTGGTGCTTGCGCCACACAGCCCATGAACTGCCAAATCACGGTCATTTCTATCCCTGCGATATCTCTACCTCATAAATCTCCTCTTCTCCACTTAGAGATTCACCACCCTAGTTCAGGATCTTATCATTTCTGGTTTGTCCTGCTGCAATAACCTGCCTCAAGCCTCTCTCCATTCCAATTATCAGATAGATATTAAAATGAATGTCCTAAAGTACAGTCTAAACATTTGACCTTCCAGGATCAAATAGAAGCTCCTCCATCCAAACTGGATTCTTTTTGGATTTTTAGTCTTTTCCGTTACTTCTTCCTCCTCACTTTGTGGTCCAACTGTCCTAGAACACTAACTTTTCTGAATACTTAAAGCATCGTCTCCCAATTCCCACTTCTATACTTCGCACTGAGGGCACCCCAGGCCTTGAATATACTCCGTCCTCATCTTTGCCTCTTGGATTCCTTAGTTTTCTTCTAGACTAAGACTAAGAAGTGTCACTTTCTTCATGAAACCTTTATTCAATTCACAGCCGACAGCACAACCCTTGTGAAATTTCCTTTCATTTATTTTGTATATACACATACTTAGATGTGTATATGGTGACTCCTCCATTAGAATTTAAGTGCCTTGGACAGTTTCATTTTTGTTTTCATATTCATAGTGCTTACTACACTACTTGGCATATATCAAGCATTTGATAAGTGTTGATTTGTTGACCGATATACTGTAGACATCTCAAATTCACTGTATCTGAAATTCAATGACTACCCCTTTAATTCTGTCCCTCTACCTGACTGTCCAGCTTCTGTTATGGCAGGCATTAAGGTTCACACCTAGGAGTCAGTCTCGATTCTTCACTTTCACTCATCCCCAACAGGCAAGTTTCCAAGTCTTGTGGCTTCCACCTCATTAATCTCTCACAACTGCCTCCTCTCTACTTACATAACCACCACTCTGGTTCAGAACCCTTATCTCTCTTTGGGCTACTACAATAGCCTCCTAATGAACTGATGTTCCTATCTATCCCTATAGTCTCATTACTATTCATTTGTTAGTCATTTCTGACTCTTTGTGACCCCATTTAGGGTTTTCTTGGCAAACATACTAGAGTGGTTTGCCATTTCCTTCTCCAACGCATGAGGAAACTGAGGCAGACAGGGTTAAGCGATTTGTCCAAGGTCACATAGTGAGGAAGTGTCTGAAGTTGAATTTGAACTCAGGAAGATGAGTCTTCCTAACTCCAAGTCTGGCACATTATCCACTGAGCCACCTATACTCAACCATATTACTTGTTGATCAGTCAACAAGCATTTTATAAATGCTTACTACTTTCCAAGCATATTTCTAAGTTCTAGGAATATAACAGCAAAAATGGAATAGCTCCTGCCCCCAAAGAGCTTACATGCTATCAAATGTTTGAAGTATTTGTCATTTGTCAGAGTAAGGAACTACATTAAGGTAGGAACTCCATCTACCAACAGATTGGCAACCTACAGATCATAACCACCAGAGAAGTAGTAGATAAAGTCCTAGGAAGCTGCATGAGGCACATAAGATTAAAAGACTTTCCTAAAGTTGTATAGCTAATAAATGTCAGAGGCAGAATCTGAATACAGGTCTTCCAGGAAGCAAGCATAGCACTCTTACTTACTTAAGTTTATAGAAACACAGTACTAACCCCTTCAACTTCCCTCACTCTCCATCTCAAAATCTAAAGAAACTCATCTTAATTCCTATCTCTTAAATTAATTAAGATGAGTTTCATCAATTAGCTTTCATCCTGCCTGTCTCAAGTTTCTCTCCACTATAAGCCACATTCCATTTGGCCATGAAAGGAATTCTCCTAAAAGTCAGGTGCAATCATGTTGCCTCCACTAGTCAGTGAACTCCAGTGGTTCCCTACTGATTCCAGAATTGAATACAAAATGCTCTGTTTGGCTTTCAAAGCCCTTCATAATCTAGTCTTCCTCCTATCTTTCCAGGCTTCTTAAACATTACTATCTGCAGCAAATTCTATCATCCAATTATATAGGCCTCCTTGCAGTTTCACAAGCAAGACCCTCCACCCTTCAGCTCCTGGTACTTTCTCTGATTGCCACCTAAGAATGGAATGCTCGCCTTCTCCATCTCTGCCTACTAGCTTCTTTAAAGGCCCAACTAAAAATCAGGACAAACATCTTCCATGAAAAGACTTCTTCTACAAGGACCCATGTTCTACAGAAAACCTTTCCCCAGCCCTCTTAATTCTAACGTCTCTCTATTATTTCCTACTTATGCTGTATATACCTTATTTGTATACATTTGTTTGCTTTCTCCCCAACTCAACTGCTTGTTCCTTGAGGGCAGGAACTCTCTTTTAGATCTTTTTTTATCTCCAGCACTTAGCACAGTACCTGGCACATAGCAAGTGCTTGAAAAATGTTTATTGACTATCCCAGGGGCAACTAGGTGGTACCAGTGGTGATAAAGCACCAGTGCAGGAGTCAGGACGGCCTGAGTTCAAATCTCACCTCAAACACTTGAACCTCACTAGCTGTGTGACCTTGGTCAAGTCACTTAACCCCAACTGTCTCATCCTGGGTCATCTCCAGTCATCCTGATGAATATCTGGTGACTGGATTCAGATGCCTCTGGAGGAGAAGTGAGGCTGGTGACCTGCACAGCCCTCCCTTACTCAAAACAAAGTCAAGTGTAAGTCACGTCATTATTTCTCCGATGGCATGGTCTTCTTCATCAATGAAGGATGAACACACTGACTATCCCAAAAAATTATCTTCTCTCATTTCTTTACTGCCAAACACAACGGAATAAGGTCTATACTAATGCCATCTATTTTCTTATCACCCACTTAATTCTCATCTTTAACTATTGCACTGAATCTGTTCTTTCCAAGATTATCACTATGAGAAAAATTCAACAATTCCTTTTTTCAGTCACTGAGCAGGAATGAACTCTTATGGCCAATGCCTCGCACATTAGTAGGCACTTGATAAATTTAGTTTCAATCATTTCAAATAATAAAGGAACAGGATATCCCTTATCTAATCTATAACATTACTGCCGGAATAATCGTCCTAAAAAACACGTTACCTCTATTTGGAAAATGTCAGAGACTTCCCACTAAAATTCCCATTGTAATTTTCCACTGCAATTCCCACTTCAAATTACAGCCCAACCACACTAGCTTGATATTCAAGGTCCTTCAGGAGCTAGTATCAACATGCCTTTTCTACCACATCTTTTCAATTTCTCACACTCTGTACTCTACCTGAATTTCTATAACTACCCAACCTTTGCATTTCTGTTCATATCATTCCTGTGATCTGGAAATGCCATTTCCCCTAAATCCTACTCATCTTTCAAGGCTTAGTTCAAAGGCCACTTTCTCCATGAAGATCCACCTAGAGACCCTCTGAACCTGCATTGCACTAAGAACATTTTCTTTAGATTACTTGTATACTTGTCTTATCTTACCTACTTAATTTGCAGCTCCCTGAGGCCAGGGCCTATCATTTGTCTTTGTATGCTCCAGAACACCTAGTAGAGTCTTATACTTAATATATATTTGTTCAATGAATGACTCATAAGGCAAATAATAAAAGCAAGTAAACAAAACTATTTTGTGTGAGTTGTGCAAAATAAGAATATAAGACCTCCAATTACATATTATATTAGATGTCTCCAGGCTTAAAAATATTAACAAAGCATGTTTCAATATTATAAAATTCATTATTTTATATTCCAAATCTGAACAATATAAACCAAAATCAATTTACTGAACATTTAAAAGACAGCAAAATTTTAGAAAGTTAAGGAAAACATTCTTTTTAATCAATCACATACAAATTTTCGCTATAGTAGGTAAAACCTATAAAAGGCAGTTGGTTTCCCACAAAGGCTTTAGGAATTGGAAAGGTTTCCACATCTCCTTTATCATCTTCAATGTCATCAAAATTGCTGCTATCTATGTCACTGCTGAGTTCAGGTACTACTGGAGCTGCGGCTATAAGGAAAAAATAAAATAGTGATTTTACTACTTCGAAAGAGGTAAAAGGAAACATTTAATAGATTTGGCAATAATCACATAATACATGTTTTTAACTGTATATTTTGTATTATGATATAAATTTATATTTCAAAGGAAAATGAAAGGTTTGAAATATCAGCTCTGCTTTTAAAAGGAGGAACCAAGAGAGACACCAGGAAGCAAACTGATTTTTACCTGAAACTAAAAAAAAAATGGAATAAATAATCTGACTTTAATAAATACTTCAACTGTAACCTTAAGCTGCTACACATTTTTTTTTATCATGTTTGTCACGTTAGCATAACAGTATCAAGAAAATACATTAGGACAAAAATCTGATGCCAAAGTAATACATTAATTTTGCACAAACTTTAAAAAATGTGATATCACATAAAAAAACACCCATTTTCTGAAGCAAATAGTTAATATAGGACACTTTTACAACTGCCAGAGCTTTCTTTAAAAAAAATCAGTCTAAAGTAGAAAAAAAAAATCTTTCTATTTCTACATTATAACTTTCTATCTGTAAAATAAAAATTTCACAGAAAACTTAAAATAAATTCATTGTGCCTAGTAATGTTCATCATAAAGGAGGGTCTTTCAATAAATATTTGACTAATATAATTAATTACATTTTAATTGAGACTATTTTCCCTATTCCGTAATAAAATTCACATGATTCCTTAAACTAGACAAATTTTAAAGGTTTCTTTTGATGATGTATAATTCTAATACCATCTTTAAAGCAGCAGAAAAATGTTACATATAATTATGAAAACTGCTGAATAGAAAGAGTATACACAGGAATCTTTAAATTTAGAAATGAATATTCTCATAATCCAAAATAGTTATCAATCTGATCATTTTTAAATGATGACATGAACTTTAATTGAAATACTTACTCTCTCTTATGTTATCCCAATTCCATTGGTCACTTTTAAAGAAAGGATGCTGTTTGATTTCTTCTACCCCATTTCTCCCAAGTCGTACCTCCCTAAACATATTAATTGATTCAGTTACATTATGATAAAGAGAAAAAAAAAGTCTATGGAAAAGTTCAAATAAAAATAGATTCCTTTTGGCAATAATCTGATATTTCTTTAATTATTAAATCCAAAAGAGAGTTAGAGAAGAGTTAGGAACAAATTTTATAAAAGTTACTTTATCAGAAAAGAGGCACCAAAATGGCTGGAAGGGTAAATGTGCCACATGAGGGGAAACATTTTTCCATCTCAATCTGGTATAAAAAGAGAGCACACACAGTACAGAGCTTTAAAAAAAAACAACAACATAAATTTAGAGGCTGCCAAACCACATGATGAACTATAAGAGGTACATGAAGGGAAGTCTGGTTTAGGATACAAAGAGTTATTCAAAATTTTTCTGATATTTATATTTTTAAAAGCTCCACTACCCCTTCTGCTTAAAAAAAGAACTCTCAGTATTTCTGTCAAAATATTTGAAGCAATTAAAAAATGGAAAATTCTACATATGACTATAGTCTATTTATATGTAAAAATCATGGCTCTAGGTATGACAGGGATAAACTGTGCAAATAATTTCATTCTTTTTTTACTTTCAGTGCCTCAATTGTAATCATGTAACTATAGAGTGGCTGTTTTTAATAAGTTCCAAGAGTTATATTTAATATAAATAGGAAAACCTACACACATTTTGGGGGAAGTACTCTTGGCCACATTTATGGCATTAAACTGCACTTAAGTATCTCTTCCCCATACAGTAATCATTCCTTCAACTACAGAAGTAGGGGGAAAGCTACTAAAGCAGCCCTTTCATGAATGAATTCCTTTCCTTGACTGAAGGCTCACTCAACATGCTTATACGATCCTTTTTTTTTTTTTTTGCAACAGACCACATTCCATCAGATAAAAAAAAAACCATAGCATTTCAACTTTCTTCATTAAAAAGGGAAGTAGAGGATTACAAGTACAATGTACTAAATAGACACAGATACTGCCAGTTGTTTTTACTTAACTATTTTTCTCTGTTGCAATGGAGAGTTCATTGGGCATATAAGTGATGACTGTGGTTTAAGAGCAAAAGGCATCAATAAAAATAAATGTTCTTTCCCAAAAAAAGAGACAGCATTCTATAGAAAAACTATCAGTCATTCTAAGTTTACAACAACTAAGCTTACCAATAGTTAGAGATTTAATGGTTTCTCCTCAACACATTACTAACATTCTTCAGACTTCTACAATTTAGAGCAATTATATTACCAATTTAAATGTATTAAAATTACATGAGAAAAGGAGGCTAGAGCTGAATTAGGTGAGACTCAAAGATATATAAAAATTTAGATGTTTAAATTTCTATTCTTTTTCTTCTCCAGAACACTGGTAACAAATTATGCCTTTCTTTTCTTGGCAAAAAGAAAGAAAAAGGAAAAAAAAAGTGATAGGCTATAGGTATTGAATGAGGCATGAGTTATCAGATTAGTGTGTCATTTTATTTTACTTAACAGCACTTCTTTGTTAAAGGGAGGTGTTAAGATTAGGGGTGCTTGGGACTCCAAAAAAAGGCACCCCAGGTCCTGCCCAAAGGAATTCAACTCAAGCCTTCTTTTAGCCAAATAGATATACAAGGTTTATTAAAGATCTGCCATACTGGGTTGACTCTTAAGAAGTCTCACCACTTGTGAAACTTGTATTCACATGCGTGCCAGATAGAATCTGAGCTAAATTGAATCTGAGTACCTTCATGGAAATGGGATGGGTCTTATATACAGAAAGACTGCGGGAAGGATCTAGGGGTGGTTTGGTAGTCTGGGAGGAAGAGTTTAGGGAGGGTCTTGAGGAGGAGTCTACGGAGGATCTTGATGGGGCTGAAATAACTAGAGGTCAGAACCAAGTGAATAGAATTTTGATGGAATCAGGTGGACAAAGCAATAATGGAAGGCTTATGGCCTCAGATCAAGTGGGAAGATTCAAAGCCATATTCCATTTCCTTGCAAGGGAAGAGTCTGCAACTATTAATTGCTATTCCCTCTAGAGTGGGGCCCCAACCAGGTTAAAGTTTTTGAGACTTTGAAAATAAAATCGACCACCACTATAGCATTAGCTCTATCCAATCTAGAAAAACCTTTCATTCTATAGGTTGATGAAAGGAGAGGACAGGCTTTGGGAGTCCTAACCCATTCCTTAGGACGTGACCCCCCTAGGCCAGCGAATGTGTTTACTGATTCAAAATATGCTTTCCATGTTCTACATACCTATGGAGCAATTTGGAAAGAAAAGAGATCTCTGACAGTAAAAGACTCTCCTATCAAATATACCCTTTTCCTTTTATGTTTTGGTCTTTTCATAGTCATCTTTAATTCCCTCTAGGAAAACTGTCTTTTATGCTAGGGAAATCATCTTTTCTCTATAGTCCCTTTTGTGCCTGTTTGATCCTTGTGTGCTTAACTAACCTCCTTGCCAGGTTTGTCTCCTCCAGAGTCCAACCTATCAATTTCCAGGTGATTACTCAGGCTCCATACCCCCTGAACAGGACCCAGCAAGGCAGGGACAACTCTATGACCCTTGCCAGCAGGAAGCAGTTTCAGAAGCCAAGACCTTTACTCCTTACCCCAAAAGAATTTGGGGCCCATTTGTCTGAGGAGGAAATGATAGACTCTGGGAACCCCCCTGAACTCTCCTTGAATCTTCCCACTCAATTTGGTGTTCTGTGGAGGCCATAAACCTTTCATTATGGCTTTGTCCAATAGATTCCAGGTGCTTCCCACCCTTGATCCCATCAAAATCCCATTCTCTTGGTTCTGACCTCTACTCACCCCAATCCCATCAAGATCCTCCTCAGACTCCTCAAGACCCTTTATAGATCCCTTCCCTTCCCAGACTACTAGACTACCCCTAGATCTTTCCCACAGTCTTTCTGTAAATAAAACCCATCCCATTTCCACGAAAGTGCTCAGATTCAATCTAGCTCAGATTCTATCTGGCACGCATGTGAATACAAGTTTCACAAATGGTGAGGTTTAAGAGTCAATTCAGTACAGCAGATCTTTAATAAACTTTTTTCTTTGGCTAAAAGAAGATGAGTCAAATTCATTTGGGCAGGACTTGGAGTGTTGATATTTTGGGGTCCCAAGCACCCCTATAACCTCAACAGCAGGATCACTGGAAAATGGCAGAGATGCTAGGAAAAGTATTGGCAAAACACGTTTATATTGCATATACATGATGGTATGTATTTAAATGCCAGTGTTTTCAGTAACATAAGGAACAAAAGTTAAGAATGTCCAAATAACTGCTGAGTCATTTCTTTACTAACCAGTAGAAAAAAATGTCATCTAAAAATTATCTATAAAGTTCATTTTATCTTAGATTCTCAAGGGATTTCAGAGTAGAAAGACTATAAAGAACATATCAACCTGGTAGGTACATTAGAAGTAATTTAATCCAATGATTTCCTTTCACAAATGAAAAATTTCTGGCCCAGAGAGATAAACTGCTCACAGACACGCAAGTTATAAGTAATTGGAGAAAGATAGAAGGTCCACAAAATGTAAATGCAGTGCTTATTCCTCTAACTTATTGTACTCAGTTTCTCACAAAACTCTCAGTAGAATTGTGAAGCAAGTAGCAACAATTAAAATTTTTTTAATTTAATAATTTTATATTAGACATTTAAATTTCTCCCACTCCCCCCCAAAATTAGCTCTACTATAATTTACGTTTGAGATATTTATGATTTGGGCTAAATCCAAAACTCAGCTATTAAGAAAGTCCTTTTGGATCTAAACACTTCACCCATTCCCAGGGGATATGTGTGTCAGAGAGACAATGAATGCATGGAGTAAAGAACCACAAAATCACAGAATTTTATAGATAAGAAAGATGAATCTAAGCTTTTCATTTTACAGAAAAACAGACTGAAGCCTGAGAGAGTAATTGATCTGCTGAAGGTCAGAGAGCAAAAGTTCAAATATTAGTTCTTCTGGCTTAAGGTAGTATTCTGCATTCATCTAAAAGAGTATGATATGTATTTGTTAATAAAGGATGATGCCAGGGAAAGAGTTGAGCAGATAGCATTTTAGCTCAATCACTGGTCTTCAGAGCATGGATCAATTACTTAGCTTCAAAGGCTTATGAATTTGCAGCTCACAATGTCTCATATTCAAATGTAAATTAAAAAGCATTCTAAGGACAAATAGAAATGGTTTTAAAGTTTGGGTGTTTTTAGGGCATTTTATCCCACAAACAGCTCTCTTCAATTAAGAAGGTACAATTAATCCTATTAAAGGATGCAAAGTACAGATCATTCAAATGAATAAGTGTCTTCAGAATGCTTTATATGATTAGTTTTTCAGAAGGCTTATCTTCTTAATTGGTTTGTTTAGTTCATTTTAAAATTAATTTAATTTTGGTGGACTGAAAGGCATAACTCAATAGCATTCAGAGCAGTTGGAAAAGGCTAACTCAGTATTTTTAAGTAATTCAGATTATCCTCAAAGCCAACATATAACAACAAGCATTCATATAACATTTTTATTTGCAAAACAAAAAGGTTTGCAAAAAACTTTATATACATCATCTTGTTTGATCCTTATAATAACCTGGCAAGTGATAAGAGATATTTTCAGCCCCACTTTACAGATGAGAGAACAAACTGAAGAATAATCTTTCTAGGTGCTAGTGTGTCCTATTTCTTAAACCACCTTGTAATGAAACTACTTTGTGTTAATTTGCTCATTTTATATATTTCTCTATGCTTATGTTTATTTTATTCTGTATATACTTATTTTTAAAAAAGGAAATCCCCCTATCTAAGTCACCCTATAACTCAAAAAGTGCTGCCTAGTGTTAAGTGAAGAGATGCTGAAAGGTTCAGCAACCTGCCATAGGCAAATCCCAGAGTAAGTATAAGTCACTGAAAAGATCTCAACTCAAGTCATCATCTTGATTCCAAAGTAGAATCTCCATCACAGGGGCAGGGAACCGCAGCCTGGAGGCCATATATGGCCCACTAGGTCCTGACGTGCAGCCTTTTGACAGAGTCCAAATATTACAGAACAAATTCTTTATTATGGGGATTTGTTCTGTTAAGTTTGGATTTTATCAAGGGGCCACACTTGAGGACCTAGAGGGCCACTTGTGGCCTTGAAACAGCAGATTCTCCACCCCTGCACCATAGTGCCTCTTAATAATGAAATGTACAAATAAAGTTTTAAAAGCACTGAACACCTAGATTTCAACCCTATAACTTAAGAAAATTAATTTCCTCTTTTTGGGTCTCAGTTTCCTTCTTTATAAAATGAGAGAGTTGTACAGGATGATCTCTAAAGTTCTCCCAGTTCTAATGTATTGTGATTAGGTATTTAGATTATTTTACATGCTAATAATTGGGAATTGACTATATATTCATTTATAACAAATTTCAAAGATTTTTTAAAGAAATTTAAATGTACACCTACCTGTCAGTCAAGAAAGCACATATGAGATTCTTCGCATGCTTGGATATTTCTGCATCTTCTGGGAAATTTAGTGAATTTTTATGATCCATAATTTTACTATATGTTCCCACAAGTGAATCTGCATAAAATGGAGTGTCCCCTAAATTTCAAAGTAACAGAATAATGAAAAGTAGATTTATTCAAAACATATTTAAATTTTGGAACTCAAAGTTTTAAAAACAAATGTTTAAAAATTGTTTCTACATGTAACTAGGGAAAATTAAATGCTGAGTAAATACAAAAAAAATTTTTAAAAAAAATGTTGGATATAAAATTCAAATTCATTTATTTCTCATATGGAAGTGGTTAATGATGATATAAAAGATACAGTGCCAGCTAAATCAGAAAAAAAAATCTCAATTTGATGAACTTTTGGATCAGGTCAGAAAGTCCGGTTTTTCAAAAGTGTCAAGAACTTTAATAGAACCAAAAAATATTCTGAGCTCATGAAAAGAATTGGTTCCTCTACTTAAACTTCTGTCTATGTCCTATTTCGTCTTAACCTTTCCTTCCCTGAATTTTGAGGATTTGTTATTAGGGTTAATTTTTTAAAGATTCACCTTCAAACTACTAGAGTTAACAACCCTTCTAGCGCCTTAACAATGAGTGAGTCTCTAGTTCCATGAATGTTGTTGATTTTAATTCTATTAGTACTAAAATAAACTAAATGCTCAGATCATTAGGGGTGGGGAACCTGCAGCAGCTAGGTCCTTGGGTGTGGTCTTTTGACTGAGTCCAAGTTTTACAAAGCAAATTCCTTTAATAAGGGGATTTGATCTGTGAAATTTGGATTCAACCAAAGAGCTGCACTTGAGGATACAGAGTGCCATATATGGCCTCAGGTTCCCCACCCCTGAACAGTGGTCCCCATCCTCCACCCCCCTCCAAAAACCCAGAAAGGATGTAGATAATTTTTTTAGAGACCAGAGAGAACCATCCCTGGAGGATATCCATAAATATATGATCATACTATATAAATATAATCTATTGTGGATCCTCCTTATAGAGTCCAAAGTAGCATTTAAGAAACTGTATGAGAAACAGACCAATCTCAGAAATACAGCAAATTATTGTCACTAAACTCAACTGAGTCAATGAAATGTGTCAATTCTCAATGGGGTTATGGAAAAGTTATGAGAAAATAGTATAACATATGTCTTAAACAAAATGTAAAATAAAGATAGCAGCCTTCTCCAAATAAGTTAAATTACTACTTCCAAGAAATACTTTTTTAGTTTCTATAGTAGAATGTGAGTATGGTGATACACAAGAAAGGGTATTGGATTCACTTTAATGCATCATTAGATGAAAGGGGGAAGAGGGAGAACCAGTTAGCTGAGAAAAGAGGGTATTAACAAAGAGAACAAGTACAAAGACTATAAAACAAAGCCTAGGTCAAATGAAGTAGGCCATTCTCTGACTGGGTCACACTCTGACGTCTTGAGAAAAAAGGTAAAATGATCTGTCTGCATACCTATAACAGTAGTCTAAGAGATCAAAGAAAATAACTTGCACCTGAGGAAGCCACTTCAAACCACAAGAACAAAATCCTACTACTCCTATTAGTTATTCATTCCAAATTCTTGAACTGTTCTAACAATGATTCCTACAATTGATTTTTTTTTCAGGCTCATCTTCTCTAAAAACTATCTTATCCAATAAAACAGGGCACTCCCCTATAAAGTTTCCAAAGTTAAATGTTATACAAGTATTGTTTTATCATATTTTCATTATGAGAAGTGGTCCTGAAGAAGCCATCTAATTTAGTCTCTGATAACCTTAGTCAGATTTGGAACCAATGTATTAAAAAACCAGGAAATTAATGAATAAAGCATTTATTATGTGCTTACTATATGAAAAGCACTGTGCTAAAGCAATGAAGATACAAAAGACAGTTTCTACTCTCTCAGGGAGCTCACATTCTATTGGGGGAGATAACACATATGGAAAGTTTTGCCTGCAATTAATATGGAAAGGTCCCATAGTGTTTAGGGCACAGTGGCAAAGCAGATAATAATGCTTCTTCTTTAATATCATTTCCACTGATAAAAATCTCATCAGTTTCCGATACTGAATCATTTGACGGTGCCAAGGTTTTGTTGGCAAAACTTTCTTTTTAGCTATGACTATAGCATGTGCAGAAGTCGACAAAAGGTTATATGTCAACAGGGGTTGTTTCTCAGGATGATGGTTGAGGGCACTGGGCTAGAAGCATGGCTATTCCTAATGCTCCTGGATACAGTCATCAGTGCCTGACAGAAGATGATGATCAAGGTGGGCTGGGGGGGTTGATTTGCCTGGCACATTCTTCTTCTTGTCTTTCCCTCAGGGTGCCTTATTACTTACTCTGTGCAAGGAGTGAAGAAAGAAGGGGGGTGGGGAGAGAAGTAGGAGAAAACAAGGGGGGAAATGGAGAGATACTGTGGCAGAGAGAAGAAAAAATACCCTTAAAATCTGACCAAATCTTGATTTGGTGAGAATGAGAAGAGAAATGTTAACGGATCCAACTCTAAATGTTCTCTTATTAAAATTCAACTATAAATACATTTGATAAAGGATGAATCTAATACCAGAAAGATTCCTTTTTCTAATAAAGTCTGCTTTCCGTGGGCTAAAAAGTTAAAAAAAAAATCCATCACATAATCTAAGTGGAATGAGCAACATTTAAATAAGGTCAAGTCCATATGAGGAGATATTACATTTTGTGTCCAGTAACTTTAGAAACTCAAAGTATAAATGCTTATTATAATAATGTATCATATTACTTTAGCTATTTAAAATTCAATCTAATTCAAGGCCCTGACCCTTTATAAAAATCTGTGCCCCAGATGCTGAATAGAACTATATTTAGTTACTTAAAAAAGCACTAAAACTACTCTTGGTCAAATGTCAACCTCTAAATGCTTTGATTTTCTACTAAAACGAGTATCAAAGATCTCATGGTACAATGAAACAACCATGAAGTGAGAATCAAGAGACTTAAGTTTTAGTCCTTGCACTGCCATTATATGATCTTGGGCTTGTCAAACTTGCTGGATCTCTGTTTCTTCATCTTTAAAATGTGTAGATTTGAGTAAATTAATCTTCAGATCCTTCCTGGTTTTAAAATTTCATGATTCTCTGAGGAATAAAATGTTTTCAACCAATATGCTTTATCTATGACACACTAGAATAGAAACTATTTCAGTTATAGCTATATTTCTTTGGCCAATCTATCCTTAGCAGGAAAGGTTTTTATGAGAAAATTAAGAATTTTCCTTCCTACTAGGATTCTTCCCATACTCCATTCTACTCAAATTAAATCCTGAGACAGTTTTTCATTCTGTTAACAAGACAGGATACATCCAAACCACAACTTAATCAAATTCTCCTAAAATTTTGCTTCATCTTCCATATTTCTTAATTACAAGGAAGTATCAGAGTCCTTCTGATCCCAGCCTTACTTAAAGATACTTGAAGTCAGCACAGGCAAGCACAACAGTCAGTGCCTCTACTTCCTTTCTCTCTCTACTTAACTCTCTTGTCTTCTGGTTTCTGATCTCATGAAACTGAAAGCTCTCTGCAGCTACCAATGATCTCTTAATTGCCAGATCCAGTTGCCTTTCCTCAATCCTCATCCTTCTTGATCTTTCTGCAACCTTTGACACTGTCCATCATTCTCTTTTCTTTGATACTCTCTCCTCTGGGTTTTCATGACATTGTTGTCTCCTGGTTCCTCCTCCTTGGCTGATCACAACTTCTCAAGTCTCCTTGTACCCACCTGGGGTTTGTCCGGGGACTTGTCCTTCTTCCTTCATACTATCTCTCTTGGTGATCTCATTATCTCCCATGAATTCAATGATCACCTCAGAGAGGACTCCCAGATTTATTTATCTGTCCCTAACTACTCTTCTGAAAATTGTATTCTTGGCATCTCCAATAACCTACTGAAAACCTTGAAATAGATGCCCCACAAAAATCTCAAACTCAGCTCATCATCTTTCCCTCCAAACTCCCTCCCTCTTCCAAACTTTCCTATTACTGTCAAGGCCAACACCATCCTCCCAGTTACCCAGGTCATCATCCTCAAATCCTATCTCTCATTTTCCATGTCCAATCAGTTGCCAAATCCTATATCTGTCATAAGTCCAACATCTCTCATAAAAACCTGGGATACTGCCATAATTTTCTGGCTGGTCACTCCAGTTTATCCTCCTATCAGTTGCCAAATTGATCTTCCTAAACTGCAGATCTCACCAAGTCACCCCATATTCAATAAATGCTAGTGGCTTCATATTGCCTCCAGAACCAAGTGTAAACTTTTCTGTTTGGCCTTTAAAGCCCTTCAAAACCTGACCTCTTCCTGGCTGTCTCATCTTCTTACATTTTAACCCCTCCATGATGCCCCCTGACATTCTATATTTCAGTGACGTTGGCTTACTTGTTTGAATGATACATTCCATCACCTAATTTCACACATTTTACTGGTTATCCCCTATGCCCAAATATCTCTGCCTTCTCTCCAGTCCCAACTCAAATCTCACCTTCTGCACCAAGTCCTTCCTGATCTACCTTAATGCTAGTGCTTTGCTTTTGGGGTCATCTACAATTTATCTTAAAATCTATCCTATCTTGTTTGTATATAGTTCTTTTCATGTTGTCTACCTCATTAGTTTGTGAGTTCCTTGAGAGAAAGTACCGGTTTTTGCCTGTCTTTTTATCATAAGAACTTGGTACAGTGCCTGGCACTTAATAAATGACTGTTGACTTGACTTGCACAGACATAATTGTATCTACTCAAGTGGGTTGGGAGGAGGATAAGAGGAAAGAATGGAAGAGGATCAGGAGAATGTGTTTACTCACCAACCAGCATCTCAAAAAGGAAAACCCCTACAGACCACCAATCACACTCTCGTCCATAGCAGCCATCACCACCCTGTGACTTCAGAACTTCAGGTGATATGTAATCAGGTGTTCCAACTGCAGTGTCACAACGCACCATGCCCGTCTGGATAAACAGAACAAGTAAATAACATGGCTCAAAGAAAAGTTAAATCCAGCTTAAACCCTCTTCAGTGAGTTAATTTCCACTGATAAAGTTCACATTTACATGAGGAGAAATTAAATTGGCATGGGGTTATGCCCTTTAGGAAATGGCATTTTAAAAGAGAAAAAACTTCTGAAGTTATATCAGTCTATACATAAAAAAAGCATTTATTAAGTGCTTTCTATAGGGAAGGTACTATACTAAAGGTCTTCTTTGCTAGGTAAAAATTCAGACATTTACATTATCGTAATGGTGCTGTTCCACTGATAATCCTAGAGTTAGAATACTTTTTCACTAAAGCAATTAACAGAATCAATCAAAGCCATTGTGTAGGAAACCTGATATTGTCCTAAGAAATTTGTATAAAAGGAAGGAGCTATCTCAAGATCAGATAGATTCCAAGGGTCTAAAAGTAGAAAGGAGGGAGCTTGGTCATAAAGAGATGAGTCAAGAAATAACAGCCCCAGAGCAACCAGCCAAAGGAGAAAGAGAAGTTAGGACTGAGTTATGATCAAATGAGGTAATATTTGTAATAAGTGCTAAGCACAGTGTTTGGCACCTAATGTTTATTATTTTTTCTGTTCTTCCCTATGGCAGATAAGAGAGTCATCAAGGACAGCAACTGGTTCTACAAACATCTTAGAGTAGAAGATTAGGGTTAATATCACCAGTTTCAAGAAGGTTCAAGAAAAGACATGCTTTTTACTTATCCAATTTCCTCTCCTGATACTTATGTAATCTGCTGTTTTATTAGCCAAACATTTTAGTAATCGAATTTTGCTTTATCAAAAAGGGGGAGGGGTGAGCTAGAAATAATATATCGATGTAAATTTAGACAGAGACTCTAACCTCTGCCTAAATGATAAAAGTTTCACCAACAGGGGCTTATGGTAATTGTTACTGAACTCATAACTTTTTATCTAAAATAGATTCCTTAAAGCTACAGAGGAAGAATATTTAGGGACTATATAATGGCTTAAAATGAACTAGTTATTGTAAAGGAGTGTTACATCAATAAGAGTACAATTTGTGTATTTCCAACAAAGGAAAATCAGGCCCTGCATAGCCACATAAGTGAAAGATGGGGAAATTCCTAGGACTTTTAATTAATCACAGGCTAGTGATCAGTGAGGTACCAATGATCCTCATAGTTACACCAGGTTAGTTAATAACTCAGATGCACACTCAGCTATTTAGAAGTATGATTATTATGCTGCTAAGACTTGAGATGTATCCAGTGGTTAACAGTATTCCAGATATCAAATGTGCACACAGATTACAAAACTAGAATTAACTAAACTAATAAACAAGATATCTACATTCAGTTTTCAGAAGAAGAAATCAAAGCAATCTATATGAAAAAAATGCTCTAAATCAATATAAATAACTAATAAATATTCATAGAATACCCAAAAGTCTACCACTTTTCTCTGCAGCATGAAGCTGAAGAACAACTGCAATGTTAATTGACTGTCCTCAGAAACAACATGATAATATCACCTCCAAGCCACCAAACTAGTCTTCCTTGACAGTATCCAATGAACACTTTGGAAATAGAAACAAGATCAATTCTCAATCTGGATTACTTGGGGGGACGACAATGACAAGTGGTTCTAGAGACTTTAATACGCAACGTCTAGACAATTTAAGGGTCATTTACAGAACGCTTTAAAAATGAGATTCAACAGCCTTACTCCAAGTAAACAATGATTCACCCTTGCCTCCCTAGTTTTCTGCTAGAATAATAAAGTAAATATGTTTTATTCACATAAGGAGCTGAGTGTAGACGAGATCCAGATTTTTGCCTACTTTAATACAAAGATATGGCAAGTTGATTTGCATTCCTCCAAAATCAAATCTTTACTTTACTCATTTTAAATATCCTTTAATTGGAATACTACCTTCATTTAACAAGATTTGACATTATACCATCAATGCCTCCAACATCATATATCTTCATTCAACCTTATCAAAAATAATATTACTATCAAAAAATATAAGTTGCCTTTGAGTCACACTCTCCAGTGTCCATTCCTACAGCTACATTTGTTCTTCCTATGCGGTCAATATAAATTCTTTACTTTTATTTGGGATTTAGTAACTTACCTGATCTGAAATGCACACAGCAGTTATTCAGAAACAGAGTTCACAAGATTGAGTACCGGAGCACTGAGATATAATGTAGTTCAACTTCTCCATTTATAAGTGAGGAAGACAAAATGTCTAGCCGAGGTGGTAGTAATATTTTTTTTTTTTGGAGAGAGGAAAGGGGAGTGGGTGCAAGGCAGCTGATTTAATCAGTGCAGGGAACTCCCAATGAGAAACTTTCCTCCACTTAAACAAATCAGCAAATGGCTGACGTCTTAGTGTTGCCTAGGGCACTGAAAGATCAGTGACTTGTTCTTAGTTTCTGTGTAAATATGTCTGAAACAAAACTTGAATCGAGGACTTTCTCATTCCAAGGCCAGGCCCCTAGCCACTACAATACCACATTGCTTTTCTAACAATATGAAAATCCTAGCCACCACAATATCACATTGCTTCTCTAACAATATGAAAATAATAGATGAAATTTAGTTAGCACTATAAGGTTCTCAAAGCACATTATATATATATATATATATATATATATATATATATACATAAAAATTTGATATACATACCACTACCATTAAGAAAAACACATATGCTGGTATCCTCTTCTTACGGAGAAGGAAACTGGGATGTAGACAATATTGATGATGATGATATATATTGTTGAACTAAACAAAGTTTTACATATATTACCTCATTTGATTCTCAAAACAATTATGAAAAGTAGTTATTGTAGATCCCACAGGAAGATAACTCACAGTTACACAACTAGCTAAGTATAATAAGAAGTAGAATTTAAGCTCAGGTCTATCCTAATATCAAGTATAGTATTCTTTCCCTTATACCATGATGCTCAGAACAAAGCACAAATTCCTGGGGGTCCTGGTGAACTCTTTTCAAGATTTCAAACCACTCATCTAGTTCCAAACTAAACCTAACTAAAGGAGTCTAAGAAACTTTGTCAAATGCTTTACTAAGATCCTAAAACTATCTTCAGAATTTGCCTGCTCTAATAACTCTTCCATAAAAGGAAATGAGTTGAGTTTGCTGCTGTTTTTCTAAAGCTTTTATTTTTCTAAACTCAATCACCAAACAAAATGAGTGTCTATATACAAAGCAAAACAGAAAAAGTGGACTGTATATGAAATTACAAATCTACAGCATACAGTGTGCATTATCCTTTAAGGATATAATAAATTCAGCATGTACTTTTAAAAGGCTTCCACTTACATGTTTTCTTCCTTCTGATTCCTTTTACGCATCAAAATTATGCATTTATTTTAATGACCTTTACTTTGTTTCACCTTTTATTTTAGGAGAAGAGAGGAAGCATAACTGTATTGCTAGACTCCTCTACCAACTCACCCATATTGAGAGGGAAAAAAAACAAGACAAGACATTGTAACAAATATGCATAAACAAAAGAAATCACCTTGTCCACGTCAAAAAATACATTTCATTAGGAATTTTGAGTTCATCTATCAAAGAGGTTAGGTAGGCTGTGTGTGTGCACATGTGTGTCTGTGTGTGTGTGTGTGTGTGTGTGTGTGTGTGTGTGTCTTCATCCTTCATAGCCAAAGAAGACCATGCCATCAGAGAAATAATGACATGACTTGCAGTTGACTTTGTTTTGAGTGAGGGAGGGCTGTGCAGGTCACCAGCCTCACTTCTCCTCCAAAGCCATCTGAATCCAGTGACCAGATATTCATCAGGATGACTGGAGATGACCCAGAATAAGGCAACTGGGGTTAAGTGACTTGTCCAAGGTCACACAGCTAGTGAGTGTCAAGTGTCTGAGGGTGACATTTGAACTCAGGCCCTCTTGACTCATGCACTGATGCTCTATCCACTGTACAACCTAGCTGCTCTGACATTCTTATCCATTGCATTATCTAACTATCCACTTCTCTCTGCATCAATTCATATAGGTTTGTTTGAAACAATCCCCTTTGCTGTAATAATTCCATTAAATTCATATACCCCAAACTTTTACAGCCATCGACCAACTAATGGGCACTCCCTAAGTTTCTGGTTCTTTGATACACCAAAAAGAGCTCCTATACACATCCTTATAATATAGGTCTCTTCCTTTTCTATTTACTCTTTTGGGAATAACCAAGCCTAGTAGAAGTATTCCTGGGTTAAAGATATAAAGTTTAGTAACTATATTTAGCATAGTTCCAAACTGTCTTCCACAATAACTAGATCAATTCATAGCTTCACCAATTACACATCAGCATGCCTGTTTTCTTTCAGGCTTCTAACAATTGTCATTTTCCTTTTTTGTGATGGGTGTGGAGTTGTTTTAATTTACATTTCCCTAATTACTAGTGATTTGAGGCTTTTTTTCTTACATGATTGATGATACCCTGAATTTCTTTCAAGCACCTACTCATATCTCTTCATCTAGAGATAGCACTATTCTATACTAAGGAACTGTACTTGAATCAGTTACTTATATATTTTGGAT
This sequence comes from Potorous gilbertii, assembly GCA_028658325.1. Lineage (NCBI taxonomy): Eukaryota > Metazoa > Chordata > Mammalia > Diprotodontia > Potoroidae > Potorous > Potorous gilbertii. Next base: position 185,136,804 of record CM053769.1, read on the forward strand.
ACGAGACTTGCTTCAAATATTTTTTCCCACTTAACGGTTTACCTTTTCATTTTAGTTGTACTGGTTTTGTTTGGTCATGAATTCTTTCCCTGTCCATAGCTGTGAAAGGTTACTTCCTTTCCTGCCTTCTCAAAACTATCTTATAAAGCTACCTTTTATATCTAAGTTACATATCCATCTGGAACTTTAGTATATGGTGTGAGATCTTAGGCTGAACCCACTTTCAGCAAGGCTACTTTACAGTTTCTCAGAATTTTTTGTAAAACATTGAGTCTTTAATCCAGTAATTGGGATCTTTACTATCTTTGTGCTCTGCTGTATGTGATGTAACTAATCTGTAAAAATCTCTTTTTTTTCTAACCAGTACCAATTTTCTGATGATTACTGCTTTGTACTATAATTTGATAGCTACTACTATGAGGGCCCTTTCCTTCCCACTTCCCCCATTATTTTCCTTGAGATTCTTAACCTTTTTTAAGTGTTTTTTTTACCTTTTGCCTAATACTGACTATAAAGTTCTGTAGTTTGAGGGTAAATGAAGGTAATATTGTCATTTTTATTATACAGCCCAACTACACTTAATTAATATCTCCTGAATTATTTGTTTATATTTCTATAAAGTGTTTTGGAGGAGGCTGACCCAAGAGGGTGGAGTGAGAGCAACTACTCACCTAAGCTCTTAGACAAACTACTTCAGATACCTCTAAAAAGAGAATCTGACCAAATGCTGGAGGGACAGAATCCAATAGAAGACAGACTCACAGGCAGGATAGGCTGGAAGGTTGATAGAAAGGTTCTGTACAGCAGGGGTGGAGGAGCATACAGAGCACAAGGCAGTACATCCCCACCATGGCAGGGCCAACCAGGAAGCCCCGGGTGGTCTGAGGCAACAGCTGCACTGTGGAATCTCAGGCATATCAGCCCAGGACAGGAGTCCAGAGGAACCGAAGGAGTGAGAGCCACATAGCCCCAGGTATCTGCAGTGGCTGCTCCTGAGACTATCAGCCCACAGATTAAAAGTATGTAAGTCACCTACTTGAACTTCCGGGAGACAAAATGGTGGAGTGATCAGCAAATGCTCTCTCCCCCTCCCCTTGCTGACCTTGAAAGATCCACAAAATATTTCCCCAGAAAAATCCCAGATCAATGAGATCACTGAGGCAAACAGTCTTGTAGCACATGCAGCTAGGAAAATCACTAAGGAGGATCCCTCTTGTTGTGGCAAAGGACAGACAGCCCCACCTCAGCAAACCAGGAGGACATCCACAGTCCCAGGGGGGGTGGAGCCTCACAAGCACCAAGATCAGGACCCCAGGTGTGCCTCAGCACCCCAGGGGAAATGGGAAAACACTAGGGCAACCTGGATCATCAACTACTGAGCTTGCCTTTGCCCTAGCTCAGCTGAGGAGACCTCCCATGGCTAGACCACCCCTTCCCCCCCCCCACTTCACAAGTCAGCTCCACGGCAAATCTGGGGAAACACAAAAAGACTTCAGCTAGCCTCTGCTTTCTCACACCAGCCAGCTCAGCACCAGGTTCTTTAGCTTCTAGCTGAAAGAACCAAAGACCACAACACACAAAGCCTCATCATCATGAGTAAGAAGCAAAGCAGGAAAGAAAATACCATACCAAAACACAAATACCAAAGAGGTTGACATTGAGATTGTACTCCCATCTGAAACTTCAGAAGGGACTATGAACTGGTTGCAAGCACAAAGAGAACTCTTGGAAGAGCTGAAGAAGGACTTTAAAAGCCAAATTAGAGAAATAGAATAAAAACTGGTCAACAATTTTAAAAGTATGAAAAAAAATTCACTGAAGAGAACAGCTCTTTAAAAAGGAAAATTGGACAAACGGAAAAGGAAGCACAAAAGCTAACTGGAAAAATTGGACAAATGGAAAAGGAAGTACAAAAACTAACTGGAGGAAATAATTCCTTAAAAGGAATAATTGGACAGATAGAAAAGGCGATGCAAAAGTTAACTGAAGAAAACAATTTGATAAAAATTAGAATTAGGCAGATAGAAGCTAATGACTCTATGAGACATCAGGAATCAGCCAAACAAAATCTAAAGAATGAAAAGATAGAAGAAAATGTAAAATTATCTAATTATCTAAAAACAACTGACTTGGAAAACAGATCCAGCAGAGAATATTTTCAGAATTATTGGCCTACCAGAAAGCCATGATGAAAAAAGGAGCCTGGACAATATCTTCCAAGAAATCATCAAGGAAAACTGCCCTGAGGTCCTAGATCCAGAGGGCAAAATAGTCATCAGAAGAATCCACCATTCACTTCCCAAAAAGAATCCTAAACTAAAAACATCAAGGAATATCGTTGCCAAACTCCAGAACTAACAAGTGAAGGAGAAAATACTGCAGGCAGCCAGAAAGAAACCATTCCAATATTGAGGAGCTACAGTCAGGATCACACAGGACCTTTGAGCTTCTACATTAAAAGACTGAAGAAACTGGAATATAATATTCCGTAAGGCAAAGGAGCTTGGACTACAACCAAGGATAAATTACCAAGCAAGGTTAAGCATAATATTTCAGGCAAGGAAATGGATATTCAATTAAATAAGGGATTTCCAGACCTTGCTGATAAAAAGGCCAGAACGCAATAGAAAATTCGATCTTCAAACGCAGGTCTCAAGAGAGGTATAAAAAGGTACACGGGAAAAAAAAATAAAGTGTTTGTAGTTGTTTTATATTGTTCCTATGTATGCCTTGGCATAAGAGTCCCTAAAATTTTACACATTCTATAGTTGCTTTGAATAAAATTATCTTTTTTTCTATCTACTGGTTTTGCAAATAATACAAAGAAAGCCAGATGATTTGTTTAGGCTTAATTTATATCCTGCTACTTTACTATACTTATTATTTCAATTTTTTTTCAATTGATTCTAGGATTGTCTAAGTCAGAGATTCTGTGTTTGTGTGTATGTGTGTTTGAGTGAGTGATAGACCCCCTTTAAGGCAGTATTGAAGACCACAGATCCCTTCTCAAAAAAAATTTTTTTAAGAAATTCATAAGTAAGTCTTAAGGGACAGAGTCAAATGACAGAGGGAAGGCAGGGACTCACCTAAGCACTCCCAAACAATCCTCCAAGCAACTTTAAAATAATACCTCAAAATGAATTCTGGGGTGACAGAACCAACAAAAGGACAGGGTGAAAGAATTTTCTAACCCAAGGTAACTTAGAAGGCTTGCAGAAAAGGTCTCTCTCTCTGGGGTGAGGGTGGATTACAGTCCAACACAGGTTGCCCTCCACAAACCAGTGTGAAGTCCCGCAAACTGACACAAGCCAGTAACCCATCTGGAGACCCAGTGCAAGCCAGCAGGGAGTCCCCAGCCCTTGCACCAGGAAGCCAGCATTGCCTGGCACAAGTCAGCAGTAGGCCTTGGGGATGATTGAATTAGCAACAGTGGCTTGCGGAGCTCTCAGTCCACAGATGGAAAGAGGGTCAGACAACTGGTCAGAATGAAATTATAGAGAACTGTTTGCTGGCACTGGAGGCATGGTCCACATGTGGTCCCAGATCTAAGTCTCAGAGTAAGGACGAGCACTAACACACTGGAGCATGCAGCCACAAGGGAGTAAAGACCCTGGTCACAATTTCAGGGCAGAAAAGAGTGCTTGTGGTCACTCACAAACTAGAGCACAGGCCAGGAGAGCAATGATCATACCACCTTGAAAGAACTGATAATTTACAGACCCTCAGAATTACCTCTGTGAACAGCAGCACAAAAAATCTGAAGCCTGGGATAGTTTCCCCTCCACTCCAGAAGAATAAGTTCAGAAGAAGACATCAAAGTCAAAACTGGTACATCTAAAGCCTCAAAGAAAAACATGAATTGGTCTCAGGCCCAAAAAGAGGTAAAGGAAAGATTGGGAAAAGAAATGAGAGTGATAGAAGAAAATTATTTTTAAAGAAGTCAACAGCTTGGAAAAGGAGGCACAAAAAATACCAAAGAAAATAACACCTTAAAAAACAGAATAGGCCAAATGAAAAAAGATATTTAAAAATTCACTGGAAAAAAAAACTCCTTAAAAAGCAGAAGTGGCAGAATCTGGGAAAAGAGGTAGAAAAGGTCACTGAAGAAAATAATTTCTTAACAAAATTAGAATTGGGCAAGTGGAAGCTAATGACAACATGAGATATCAAGAAGTATACAACAAAATTTTTAAAAATGAAAAAACTTAAAAAAACTTAGCCCTTCACAACAATGCAAGGACCTAAAAAATTCCCAATGGACTCAAGGCAAAATGCCTTCCATATCCAGAGAAAGAACTATGGAACTGCAGAATGAAGCAGAATATTTTCTCTTGCGTTATGTTTTGTTTTGTCATGGTTTTTCTCATGGTTTCTCTCATTCATTTTAATTCTTCTATGCAACATGACCAATGTGAAAATGTGTTTAATAAGAATGTATGTGTAGAACCCATATAAGATTGCACATCATCTTGGGGACAGAAGGGGAGAAAATCTAAGACTTAGGGAAGTGATTGCAGAAAACTGAAAGGAAATAAATTAATAAAAAAATATCTATTCACAATAACTATGAAATGAATAAAATATCTGGATTAAACCTTGCAAAACATACTCAATACTTACTCAATACAACTACAAAACAGGGTGCACAGAAGATAAATAGTTGGAGAAAGAAGCCTTATTCTTGGTGATTATATTAATGAATGCTGCCGAGAATCAAAAAGTTTCCCTCATTGATTTCTCCTCCTTTTAAAAGATAAAATCTTTAAGACAATCAATTACAAGACTTTATTAAGTACCTATTATGTGACAGAGATAGTGTTAGGTTCTAGAGATAGAAATACAAGACTGAGACAGTCTCTGCCATCAAGGAGTTTACATTTTGCTGAAGGTAAAATAAAAATTATTAGCTGTTCTGACTGTAATTTCAAAAAATATTCCAAGTTCTGCAACACTAATACTTTTTGTCTCTGTGACAGGCTTATGATCTGTTTCCTAAAAACATCTAATGCCTCTTTCTGTCTAGGTGCTAGAGTACTCTCAGGAAAACATATTGCTTGTGGTTGTCTCTACTGGTCTTCACTCATATTCTCTTTACTTTGGTCCTCCCTTATGTTCCTGGATTTTCTTCATAAGTATCTTTTCTTGACATAAAAAGTTCTATCCCAAATGCTCATCTTTGGAGATGGAGGATGAACCTAGCCTCTTTAAATCAACATGCAGATAAACTCTGTCAGATTCTACTATACTAAGTATGAAGAAGCTCTTCAGCAGTAGGCTGGCCATTTGGTAATGAATTCTTGGTGATGGCAACCCATAAAACAAAGAACATTACAAAATAGTCCCTAAGTCTGTGCTTATTTTGTTCCTGAAGTAACAATGGCAGAATGGCAGGAAAGCGGGCTGAGAGTACTATTACATAATTTTTATACCACCTATAAACATTAATTTACCTGTGGAAACTTTAAATGTTAAATAAGTCTGTGCTTATTTTGTTCCTGAAGTAACAATGGCAGAATGGCAGGAAAGCGGGCTGAGAGTACTATTACATAATTTTTATACCACCTATAAACATTAATTTACCTGTGGAAACTTTAAATGTTAAAT
>CM053769.1:185142507-185167356 GCA_028658325.1 Potorous gilbertii
TTACCAAGTAGTGGATATAATACTGGAGCAACTGAGTTATATAAATCTTAACATTCTCATTCTAAATTAATCAAAAAGAAGGATGATGGAAGTATGACACACTGAAAAGAAAACTAAAATAGATGGATGAGTTTCTTATATTATGCCCATCTAAACGCAAGTTAGCATTTGCAAAGGATTTTAAAGTTTGCAAACTGCTCTACAAATATATCTTGCTTTATCTTCATGAAACTGGGAAATAGATGATATTATCATCTTCGTTTTACAGATGAAAAAGCTTAGGCAGATATAGGTTAAATGACCCACCCAGGGTCACTTAGTAAGTGAGGCTGGATTTAAAACAGGTCTTCCTAACTCCAGATCCAATGCTCTATCACTATAACACCCAGGTGTCTCTAACTGCATAATCTAATAGGCTAATTAATATATTTTCAATACTTACACATCATGACTTTCTTCAAGAAATAAAAAAGTGCTACACATAGCATATGCTAAAATCATAAACCATGAAATCAATTTATTTTTAACATACATGGAAAATGATATTAAAAAAAGAAACGAAAAAGGCTTTCAATAATGCTAAAGGAGAAAAAATGAAACTTTAATGAAAAAAGGACTTCCAAGGATTCCTGATGAAAAGGCAAAAGTTGAATAGGAACTCTTTATTGCAAAATTGTGAGTCAAAAAGAAACATAAAAAAGGAAATATGAACAATTATAAAGTGCTAAAAAGGATGAATAGGTAACATTCAAATACAGGGAAAAGATATGTATATACCTCTAAACATCATCAGGGGTCACAGAAGTAGTGCTATATCTTGATGATCTTAAGAGAAGAACAAAAAGAGAGGAAGTAGAGAAAGGGAGGTTAGGAAGGACCTTATGTACGTTGATTGTGGACATCAGGGAACATAAATGAACAAATATACAAAAGGGGTACATAATCAGGGTACATAAGGAGACATCTTTACAAAGGGAGGGGGCAGTTAAGAGTTAGGAAGGGAGTAGCTGACGCAAATCTCATTCTCATCTGAAAGGGTCAAAGGAGGGAAGAATGCACACAAACACAGAATGGGGTACAGAAATATATGTCACTCAACAGGGAAACTGAAGGGAAGGAGAAATTTGAGGGAGGGTAAATTAAGAGGGAATATTTGGTAATAAAAATAAGAATGTACAAAAATAAGAATAGCTCTTTCTAAGGTGACAAATAAGGAGTATGTGAGGGATGCCTATAAATTAGGAAATGGCTCAACAAGGCATGTACATAAATGTGACAGAATAAAAGGTTGTAAGAAATGATGAAGAGTATGGTTTTAGAGAAATCTGGGAAGAACTATATAAAGTGATATAAAGTACAGATAGTGACAGTGAAGTGAAGAGAACTGGGAAAACAATTTTCCCAATGACAATTCTGAAAGAATTAGGAATTCCTATGAGGATAATGACCATCCCCAATTCCAGAAGGCCAGTGATGAAACTTGCCATCCGTCTTTAGCTAGAAAAGTGAAGGACTTAGTGTAGAATGAGACTTTTTTTTGGATACAGCTTAAGTAGAAATTTGTTTTGTCTACTTGTTGTTGTTCCATAGTTTCAGTCATGTCTGACTGTGACCTATTTGAGGGTTTGTTGGCAAAGACAATAAATTGATCTGTCATTTCCTTCTTCAGCTCATTTTGCAGGCGAGGAAACTGAAGCCAAGATGGTTAAATGACTTGCCCAGGGTGACACAGCTGGTGTCTGAGGCCAGATTTGAACTCAGAAAGATGAGTTTTCCTGACGCTAGGCCCAGCGCTCTGTCCATAGAGCCACCTGGCCACCCAGTACTTGACTACATGTGTTTGTAATAACATTTCTGTTTTTCTTTTACCCTCAATGTGTATAGGGTATCAGAGAGAATTTGGGTGAGAGAGAAGGAAGGCAGATTTTTGCTGACTGAAAAATAAAAACATAGGCACAGAAAAAAGAGGTAGCATATGTAAGCAGATATTACTGATACAGAATTGCAAAGTAGGAGCAGTGTAAAAGGTACCATCAAAGAAATATACAGGCAAAAAAGATGGGCTGATCACATAATAAAAGCAAGGAATAGCTGCTGAACAGCCCAGATGTTCTACTGGTATCCTCCAGATATCATGAGAAAGTAAGGAAGACATCTCCCCAACCCCCCTTTTCATGTTACATAAATCGCTCTGTATCACATTCATGGAAAGATACTAACATGAGTTACAGGATGGATAGGTATGGGTGAGTAGCAAAATTTATTTCACTACAGTAGGAAAATTCATTTCACTACAGAAAATACATTGAGGACATCACAGATCCACTTGAGCATTTCAGTCAATTAAAAAGCCTTAACTACAGACCTACTACATGTACCAAACTAATCACTGCAGATACAAAGACAACAATGTCATGTTCCTTGCCCTCAAGGACCTTACAATATAATGGGTAGAATGAATGGGTAGAAAATATGTATATAGGTATGTATAAAATACATACACAGCAGATAACAGGCAAACTTGGTGGGAAGGGAAAATCATCAGTAACCAAGAGAATGAGGAAAGGCCTTATATACAAACACCGGCATGTGAATTGAGTCATGAAGTAAATCAAAGAAAGATTCCAAGAGGCAAAGGTAAGAACTGATTATATATCCAGTGTAAAGGCTCTGAGAGCAAAGATGGTGTGTCATATGTCAGGAACGGCAAAAAGTCCAGTATAGCTAGATCACAGAATTCATTGAAGCAGAAGTAAAATCTAATGAGTGAGAGAAAGGTAAGGGTCAGGTTGTGAAGAGTTAATAAATGATTCTAGAAGCAATAAAGAGTCATTGGAATTCACTGAGGAAAGGGAATGGGGAGGTGACAGGGTTAGGCCTGCACTTAAGAAAACCATGTTGCTGGCTATGTCAGTATGATGAATTGGCATATGGAAGGATGACTTAGGGAGACAAATTAAGACCCTGTAGCAATGATCCAGGGAATAAATGGTAAGTGCCTATACTGAAGTAGAAGTTGGCTTACAAAGGGTTTGGAAGAAAATGAGAGGGAATTAAGTTGAAACAACGACTGTACTTTACTTCTTACAAGTTTGGCAGAGAAAAGAAGAAGAGATTTAGGCTAACTAGCAGGGAAGACAGGATCTAATGGAGCATTTTGAAGAGTGAGAGGCCAATCTCTTGGACAGGATGGGATTGAGGTGACAGGTGCAACGACACCCCATTCTCACTCCCAAAACCTCGGTCTCTTTTTACCTGTTCCGTTCCTCTTTTGAGGGTCAAATTCAAATTATAGGTTTTACTCACCAACAAGCATCTTGCTGACTACCTATATTTTATATATTTGTATATAAAAGGTAGCTAGATGGTGCAGTGGATAGAGAGGTAGATTTGGAGTCAGGAAGACCTAAATTCAGATCTTGCCTCAAAAGCTTACTAGATGTGTGAGACTGGGCAAGTCATTTAACCACTTGCAGCCTCAGTTTCCTCATTTGTAAAACAAAAATAATAATAGAATATATCAGAGTTAATATGAGAATCGAATGAGATAAAGTACTTCGCAACTTTTAACATGTTACATAAATGCTAGTTATTATGAAAAAACACAAGTCTGGTTATTGAACTGATTCTATTTCTTTAGTCTTTCAAAGATCCTTTCTTTAAAATATCATTGTCCTTGTATAGTGTCTTTCTGGCTTTCTCACTTCATTCTACATCAGCCAATAATACCTAGAGTTCTCTGAAATACTATTACTTCTTAAGGTAGAAAAATAAACCATTTAATTCATATGTTGCAATTTGTTCAGCCATTCTCAATTAATAGGTATCACCTTAAATTCTATTTTTTTTCTTTTTTCCTTTTACTCTCCCATTCAAAACCAGGGACTTTGCTTTTCATCCAAGTATTCCCTCTTTGGTATTACCTTCCCTCTTAACTAAACACTTGTTTCCCTGCTAAGTATGACGCAATCCTACACCAAACTGTTTGCATGAGTATTCTCAACTCTCCTTTGTCCCTTTCAGGTAAGAGTGAGGTTTATCTGATGCCTCTACCCTTTTTTTCTTCCTCCTTTCAACACTGACAGATTTCTTTTCCCCTTCCTTCTTTCTCCTCTTAAATTTTTCAGAACAGAATCAATCTGCTCCATGGACTTCTGTTATTCTTATTGAACTTTCAACAATCTGAGGATATTAAGCGCACTTGTTTCTTCTTCCCCATCAGAATATAAGCATCCTACAGTTGCTTCCCATTGCTCAAATAAATTTACCTTTTAAGATTTTTCTTGATTATTGTTTTTGTATTTTAAAGTTCCTACACAGTTCCTACAATCTGGTATTTCAATAAAAGATACTTTCAAGTCCCCTATTCCACACAAGGTCTATCTTTTCTATCTGTAAGACTACATATTCCATTTTTCCAGCTCAGTTTTTCTCTGGTTGGAAGGACAATCTCTTTTGCCTTTTGGATTAATATTATTCTCCCACACCTTTCACTTGGTAGTGAAAGCTTTGCAACATCGATTCCTTCACCTAGACTGCTTCTTTCTGCATGCTTACAATATATTTTCTTTGATGTATTTTTCAGGACATTAATTTTTTTATATCATCTTATATTTTGTTCTATTTTTTTAAGTTTTGCCACTGTTTTAATATTACTTGCCGCCTTATGGAGTCACCTATTTCTGATAGTCTATCTAGTTTTTACGGGAGTCTTATTTGGGTAAAGTCTACGATTTTCTCTTCTAGTCTTTCTTCTTTTCCTTATAATTCTTTCCTCAAGATTTTATTTCATTTTTTAATCTAATCCTTCATTTTTGGGGGTATTCATGTAGTCCTTGTGAAAAATCCATCTTTCCTTTTGAGCCTCTCTTTTCAATTATTATAGAATTTCTCTCTCTTCATTTCAGGGGTTCTCCAGATTTGTTATAATTTTTTAGAGTATGCTATGTATTTATTGTTTTACAGAACATCCAACACAGATCACATTCACCTATGCAAATTTTGTGTATATAGTGCTTGAATATAAATAGAAGTCATGATTTAAAAAATAATACTTAAATACAAATTTATGGTCCTATAAAATAGCATTAAAACTAGATGGCCTGATGCTCCTTGATACCACAAATAACTTATTTTCCCAAAGTCAATATCCTGAATCAAGCTCATTGTGTGAATACCAGGTCACAATAAATCTTTTTTCAGCTGCTTTTCCTGGCTAATCTATAAACATGTTCTGTCCTAGACTAAAAGACTTTTAGGAATTTCTTGATAGTCTAAATGGTATAAAATGCTAAGCACAGCTAAATATGCTACATGATCTATAGTCACTGTTTCCATTTTTAGTTAGAATATAATTACTTTGTTTAATTCCTCATCCAGGACAAGCACAAAAGTCCCACAAAAGCGTCTTCCTTCAGCACTCATTTGTCCCAGGGTATACTTTATTAGCTCCTTTGTACGTACAGTATATCATCATTTATAGCCTCACTTTATCAGAGATAGGAAAACACAGTCACTAGCATGTCCAGTCATCCAACTTGTCATGATATGAATGTTCTGAGGATTTGGGACCATTCATTTTGCTGAATCATAGATTCCAGAGTAGGTCAATCTGATAGATAATACATTTCGATGAGACACTAAAAACTTGACACAAGCTGTGAATTCCATTAAATGGCGATTTTCATATGGCACTTTTCTAGACCTTTAAATGTTCTCAGCTCCACACTTCCCAATATCAGCTACCAAGCAGCTTCACAAAATCCAAGGAGTAGGCAATCAACCTTTTGTTCAGTCATCTTTCAGTCATGTCCAACTCTTTGTGACCACATTTGAAGTTTTCTTGGCAAAGATACTGCAGTAGTTTGCTATTTCCTTCTCCAGCTCATTTTACAGATGAGGAAACTAAGGCCAACAGGGTTAAGTGACCTGCCCAGGATGACACAGTCAGTAAGTGTCTAAAGTCACATTTGAACTCAGGAAGGAGTCTTCCTGACTCTAGGCCTCGCATTGTATCCACTCTGTCATCAAGCTGCTCAAGACAATAAATAGCAGTGAAAAAACACTTATTAAGCACCTATTATGTGCCAGACACTATGCTAAGCACTGGCGCTACAAATCCCAGGGAGAAGGAAGGGAGACAATCCCTGCCCTTGAAGAGTTTTACAATCTCATGGAAGAAGATAATACAAAAAAAAGAAGCTGGAAAAACTCAAAAAGGTGGGGGGAGGGGGAAGAAAGAGGGAAGGCAAGGGGATTAGCAGAGTAGAGAAGTTGGGTAAGTCTCAAAGCAATGTAGCTAGGCAGGAATTGAGATGTCTATGCTGAGACCCTTCTTTAAATGGAGGATTTAGAGTACATGGTTCCACCCTGCAATCTAGAAGGCAGAGGGTAGTGATGGGGTGTGAGTGAGTCCCTTTGGAATTTTATAGAATGCTCTAAGAGCATTCTATAAACCCAATGATCAGTTTCAGAGAAAAGTAGCTCCAGTTATATCACCAAAGACAAGATTACTAGCAAAATGGACAACAGTGAAAATATCTGCACAAGGATGTTCTAATAACCATGGATATTCTGAATGTAAAAGTCAAAACATGTATTGAATGATACCCACTGGACCTTGCTGACACTACATTCACACACATCAAAAAGCACTATAAGTTCAAGTAATCAGATTACATATTGATATATTGAATTTCTTCTAGGAAAATACTCCCCAGATTGTGTGTTACCTGTTCATTCCATCAAAACACGTGCTTATATTTAACCTTAAAGGCAAAGTTAAAGGCCTGGATGGGGAAAGAAGTGATGATAACTGCTAAGTTATACTTCCAGAAGAAAAATGCTCCCTTGCTCCTTTGAAATTCAGACTACCCAATCCATTATTACTTTGTACTTTGCAATTTGTTTATTTACATGCTGCACTTGCTGTAATAAGTCTAACTTACTCTTTGGGAGTCACTGTTATTTTAAAGATGGTAATAGTGATGCCACTACCCAAGAATTCCTTGTCAAAGGAATGTTCGTTACGGTTACAGTGTGGACAGGTGGAAATGGGAGGCAGAAAGCCAGTGTAAGAGGGCAGAGAGACAGGGAACACACTGTTACCCGCATAGCTTCTTGCTATAGCTCTGACTAGTAAGTAATGTTAAAATTTTTGATGCTAATTTACATTCAGAATATCCGTGGTTATTAGAACATCCTTGCAGATGTTTTCACCGCTGTCCTAGTTTAGAGACTCCAATGAAAAACCATCCTGCTCCAGGTAATCCTTGCATACTTCATTCAGCATATCTATAGTTGTCAAAGTATTCTTAAAGATGTGCTGAACCTGAAGTTCACATGTGGAGATTCTGAACAACTTTTTCTCTAAGCACTCCTGGGTCCAGAAAATTTTAAGAACTCCTGGACCACCTTGGAAACTCTGACAACCATCTATCAAGAGCAGCAGCAGGAACACACTGTCTGGGAATCTAGGCCCAAGAAACTCCTGGCAACTCTTGGAAATCATGTCCCTTTTAGGATATATGCATATTTTAAGGAAAGATAAACAAAAGTTAGATCTCTGCCATTATTCAATTCCTTTTTTAACACTCTATTCCTTCTGTCAAGGACAATGGACTTTCAATTGAAAAGGATGAACAAATATGGTTGAGACAGAATTGAAGATCAGAGTAAGTAAAGAAATAGTAAAACGATACATATTGCTTTAAACTAATTCAAATATTCAGCCTGGAAAAATTATATTCCTAATATTGATAGATTTGCATATGTGAACTTTGAAAAAAACATGGAGAATGGGAGAAATGCCATAAGATTGAAGACTGGGTAAATGCTGCCCTGATTTTTTCAAATGGAAAAAAGTGAATTCTACAAAATACAGTGAGAATCACATCAATCTCTGGGGAAATTCTCCAAGATTATTAACCAGATGATTTTCAGAAAGGGAAATGATTATCTTTTGGAGTTAAACAACTGTATGCTTTCTTTTTGTATATGGAATCTACCTCAGTCAGTTCTTTTTCTGTCTTATTCTTTCCTCAAGTGTGTCACAGTTTCAATTTATTTGGGCACAGTTTTTCCTAGCAATATTTATATGAATCTTTGCTACTAATTCTCTACACAAAGTAGATCATAAAAGTAAAAGGGATGTTCAGAGGTAATTTAGTCCACCTCCCTCATTTCACAGATAAGAAAACCAAGATCCCAAAAGTTATGTGATACTTAGTTCAATGACATGTAAGTATTGGAAGCAGAATGTAAGAACAAAGATTTGAACCTACAGCTTCTGACCTCTGATCCAGCACTCTTTCCTCCTTGGTTTTCACTTTGTTCAATCGCTCCTCCCTATTCTGTACATAAGATCTGAGTTTATCAGATCTCTTTAGATGACATATTTTTAAAAAGCCAGCCTTGGTTCACTAAAAAGTTGTCATAGCAAACCTCTTTATTTGTTTGAATGAATGGAGATAGTTTTGAAATACAGGATCCAAACTTAAAACGTGGCATCTTTGAAAAATTAAATATATAGATTTGCTTTAAAATTATTATGCATAATAACATCCAAACATATTTTCCACATTTTAATTCAATTAAAGTTGAATTATTAAGTACCTAGAATATTTTATTAGGTACCTAATACCTTACAGATAGTAACTGTTAACAAATATTTATTGAGGATTAGAATTTTATTATGACTGATCACCTCAATCACTTTCATTGTTGTTTCATTCTCCCTAATCTGACGGTCTCTATTATTAAAGGCCATGCAGATTATATAGTAATAAGATTTAGGGGATAAGGAGGGAAGTATTGCTGATATTGAGATTAAAACAATATATAAATATAAGACAAAGACAATCACAAAGGATTTTAATTATGACATAATTATCTCATATTCTTATCAAATCACAGACAATCAGACTTGAGCTGAGACTGAGAGACATACTGCGTACATTTGGATGGTAACTGTAATTTCATTTTTTTTTTACTAGATTACTAGTTTAGCATTATTTAGATCAGGGTGCTAGAGTATCACTTTCTCCACATCCTTGTTATTGTCATTTACCAACCTTCATGTCATTGTTGCATGTTCTTTAGGAACTTCAGCACCTGATTCAACTAATTCAGAGTTGTTTTCTAAACTGCATCATCTTTGCAGGACTTCATTATTCATGGTGAAAACCCTGCATATACCCTTTTCACATTTTCTCAATCTCATCAATTCCAATTACTTCCTTCTTTATCCCATGTCAGCCACCCACCAATAAGATCACAATCTGTCAAAACTGTACTATCTCCAAGATCTTAAAAATCCATAGTTCATACACTCATCTTTTCTCTTTCCCATTCACACTAAATGTGCACTTTTCTCAACCCTTCTTATTCTTACAATGGAAATAACTCTTATTTGGATACTTTATAAAGAGTAACTGTCATATGTTTGAAGTATGTGAGAAGGCATTAGCTGTGTAACAGAATGTTGTAACAAGAATAATTAAGTATTATTACCATAAACCATCTACCAAGTAATGGAAGCACCACTGCTATTTTTGAAATGAGATTTCACTTAAAATTAGTGTTCCATTAGTCTCATTTTTCATTAGGGCATGGGGAAGACTCCATTCCTGACTCTCCAGGCTTCTTCTGCCATGCCACAGTTTATTTCTTATCCAGGAGGTGACTCTGACTCTTCCTCTTGAATGGTCTGATCTCCAGAAACTATCATTTTAAGTAAAGAGCACAGGCAAGCCATGTCTTTGTTCCTCTTTAGCTACACTTCTGATGCTCCAGACTTCTGTTTTCCCTACTCTCTACTCTACTTTCAGCTTCCTTCTATATGCTGTCTTCCCCCACATAGAATGGATGAGCTCCTTGAGAGCCAAGTTTGTCTTTCTGTTTGCATTTGCCTGGTAGGTAATAAACACCTAACAAATGCTTGTAGACTGCTTAGTCTACTATGTTGGTTCTTCATCCAAGACACACCCACTAAACATGTGTATCCCCAAAGTTCTTTCTTGGGCCCTCTTCTCTTTTCACTCTATGCTCTCTCAGTGATTTTATCAACTCTGAGTTTAATTATATCTCTGTGCAAAAGATTATGATATAGATAGGGATATCCACCTCTAATCTCTTAGGCTGAGCTACAGTCATGCATCATAAACTGCTTCCCAGACATCACAAATTCTATGGCCCATAAATATCTCAAAATAAAGAAATCCATACCAGAACTCACTATCGTTCCTCATTAAAGTTCCTCTCTGCCAAACTTCTCTATTTCTATCAAGAACATTCATTTGTCTAGTTTCTCAAGCTTGCAACTTCATTGTTTTATTTAATTCTTGGGTGACTCTTAGTCACCCAACATTTATATAATCTGTTGCCAAATCTTATTGTTTCGTTTCATAATTTTTCTCATATGTGTCCTCTTTCCATTTATTAATACATCACCCCTACCACACAGCAAATTCTTGAATAAAAGAATATTTGGTGAAATTTAAATGACTCTGGGATATTTGATCTTACAGGGGATGTTTCTCTAGGTTATCCTGCTGTGAAGGGAATGGGAAACCCAGCCACAGGAATAATCTTTTGTAGACCCGTAAAACAGAGACAGAGACAGTAAGACAGAGCTAGAAAGAGACACAGTTAGACAGAAAGAGACAGAGAGAGAGGGAGACAGAGACATTGACAAACAGACATAGACAGGCACCAGCCTGGATTTTGCTCCTATTTCATTAAACCAAAGATGAAGGTCTCTTTACTCTTACCCAAAGTTACCCAACCTATATTGCCAGAGCCTATGTTCACTGGGCCTTTTGGTACTGGAACTTAGTGACAGACTTAGGGACTGTTGGTTAGTTAGGTTTTTTGTTTGTTTGTTTTTTTGCTAATGACTACAATGGTACTAATTCATTCTGTTAGCATTTATTGAGTACCAAGAGACAAAATTAACTAGCATAAAGAGCTCTGGATGTGAAATTAGAAGATATGGCACTGAAACATCTCTCTACTATTTATTAGCTGTGTGACATTAAGCAAACAACTTAAAATCACAGAATCTCAGCTTTCTCACCTGCAAGATCAGTGGGTTAGAGAGATTATCTCTAACATCTCTCTGTCAGCTCTAAATACTATTATACTTAACCCTACCATTTACTATGCAAGACAGAAGACACTACTCTCAACCTCAAAGACCTTCCAGCCTTGGTTGGAGACAAAGCTAATTTGCATAAAATATTTACTATATTTAATATTTTAATAATAATAATAAATACAAGATGGTATGGGACTCAGAGAAAAATAAGTGGTAACAAAGTGTTGCATTAATGACTTCAGAAAAACACCACCCTAGTTCAGGCCTTCATTATCTCTTGCAATAGCATTCTAACCTCAAATCTCAAGCCTCAAATCTCTCCCCACTCCAATCCATCCTCCACTCAGACTCCTGTTCAATTAGTTTCAATGGCTCCCTATTCCTTCCAGGATCAAATAAATTCTTTTGTTTGATACAGAAAACTCTACATAACCTGGTCCCTTTCTATCCTTCCAATCTTACACTTGACATCACCTGACACCCTCTATGGTCCAGCTACACTGACGTACCTGCTGATAATCTCATAGGATGCTCCATCTCCTGTCTCAGTGCCTTTCCATGGCTGTTCTCCATGCCTGGAATTCTCTACCCTTACCTCTACCTCTGGGATACTCCAGTCTCTTGACAACCCAACTCAAGCTCCACTTTCTGTAAGAGGTGTTTTCTGGCTGTTTTAATAGCTAATGGCTTCCCTTCTCAAATTACCTTCTATCGAGACTTCATTAATCTTTTATTTACCTATTTACACATTGTCTCCCCCATTAGAATGGGAGTTCTTTAGAGAGAGGGATAATTTTTCTGCCTCTCTTTGTATTCTCAATGCTTAACACAGTGCCTAGCATAGAGAAAATGTTTAATAAAAGCTTACTGACAGGATGTGGCATACTAGAAGGAATGCTGGACTAGTCTGAAGATCTGGGTTTTAATCCTTGCTTTTACACTTACTGGCCTTGTGGACATCAGCAAGTTATTTCCCTGCATTTGTTTCTTTATGTGTAAAAGAGACAATGTGGTACAATGTCAAGAGTTAGAGGACTTGAGTTCAAATCCCATCTCTGACATTTAATACCTCTGGGAATATCTTTGGGGATGTCAAATTGATTTATTTCCATTTCTTTAAAATCCAAGGTTAGATAGATTGATCTCTAAGATTTTTTTCAAGCTTTACAGTGATGGTTTTATTGATGGTCTAGACTGATGGTTTTATTTGTATATATTTATGTAATTCCTCCTGGCAGAATAAAGATCAGGGAATATTTCATTTTTCACTTTACATTCCCAGTGCCTAGCACACAATAATAAAAATATCTAACATTTAATAGTACCTGCTGTGGGTGCTAAGTGTTCACAATGATCACTTTTGATAATTAACCTTGGGAAATAGGTTAATACTATTACTACTCCCATTTTACAGCTGGGAAACTGTGACCTACACAGGGTCACAGAGCTAGGAAGTATCTGAGGGCAGATTTTTAACTCAGGGCTTCTTAACTCTAGGCTCCGCAGTCTGTCCACTGCACCACCTAGCTGCCTAATAATAACAGACAATTAATAAAAACAGGAAAACAACTATGTAGAAATAGGACATATATATAGGATAAATTGGAGATACTTAAAAGAGTTAAGGGAATATTATTAAGAAAGAACTGGAAAGAGTTCTTATAGGAGATAGGATTTTAACGGGGACTTGAAGTCAAGAGATGGAGATGAGGAAGGAAAGAATACCAGGCATGGAGAAAAGCCAGTGAAAATAAAAGAATCTGGAGATAGAATACCCTTTGAGAGGAACAGCAAGTAAATGAGGATCATAGAGTATATAGAGGGAAGTAAAGTATAAGAAAAAATGAAAAGGTAAGATTATGAAGAATTTTGACCCTAAGAAAGCGAACTTTATATCTGATGTTAAAGGTGATTGGGAACTACTAAAGTTTATGGAATAGAAATTATCATGGAAAGTTCAATTTGACAGCAGAGGATATAATGTAGTAGGAAGAGATTTAATGCAGGGAAACGAACCACTAAGCTCTTGGAGTAGTCTAGGTGTAAGGAGATGGGAGCCACTAAGGGGTGGCAGTGTCACAGGAGAAAAGAGCAACGTTACAAATGTAGAACCTAGAGGACTTGGCAACAGATTAGATGACACCAAGATGATAAGGTGTGTGCCCGCAGGCATGCAGGTGAGTGGGAGAGAGGGAGAGAGAGAGAGAGAACAAGCAAAGAGAATATGTACACAATAGGTGGTTTACAATACCTAATTTGTAAGTTTCTTTTATTTAAATGTATATAACATCTTCTTATTTATGTAAAACAATATGAACAGAAGTTGGCTCCCTGGCTTTTAACGGAAGCGAAAACTGGCCACTGACAATATTTTCTCCTTTCTCTTCTCTACTCAGGGGAATTGAAAATACGTGTAGTTAATAACGAACTTACCCACACCAGGCTGCCAATGCCCCAAAGTATGTCAAAAAGGAAAGAAGTTAAAGCTAAAGTATTAACTGAATTGCTAAGCAATGTGTGTTTATATTTCTAAAATTTTAGCTTACTTATTAATATGTTTTACAGTAATCAAGAAAGTATAACAATTTTAGTTGAATACTTACTTCATCCATTTTCATACAAGTGCCAAAATCTGCTAATTTCAGATGTCCATTTTTATCCAAAAGCATGTTGTCAGGTTTCACATCTCTATGTATTAAACCCATGGAGTGTATTGCATCCAAAGCAAGAACAACTTCAGCTGTGTAAAATTTGGCCCATTTTTCAGGTACATCATAGTTACTCATAAGGTTTACAAGGTCTCCACCAGGCATGTATTCCATTACCATATAAAGATATCTATCATCTTGAAAGGCACAAAAGAGCTGGAAAAAAAAAAGGAGAGATACCACAATTACTTCTGAGAAAAACAAGTAACTGGTTAAAAATATACACTGAAAAAATTAATTTCAATAGATTTGAGTATGTCTTATTTTGTTCTGTCTTTATATGGGAAAAAACCCCAATCTGTATAACACAAAATATCTGTATATGCCCTCCTATAGACTTACATTCAAAATAAACATAAATTAATAATTACCTTTTTTGGAGGAAAATAATGAACTTTTTTTCCCCAACAGAAGCACTGTGGAAAACAGTGTGGATGTGAAAAGGCAGGCATAAAATGCACAGTCAGCATTCAATTAACATTTACTGAATAAATTTGCATGTATTCAGTTTTTAAAGAATGGTAGTAGCAAAAAATATTAAATAAAATACAAAAAGGGGGATTACAGCAATCTAGCAATCTATCACAAGGACCATATACTATGACCAGACAGGATTTATACCATTTATTTATATTTATATTCAATATTAGGAAAACTATCAGCATAAATGACCACATCATATAACATATATAACATATAAATTTATATTTATAGTCAATATTAGGAAAACTATCAACGTAAATGACCACATCATATAACAAACAATTGACCAGATCAATAACAAAAACAACAGAAATCATAAAATTATCTCAATAGAAGCAGAAAAATACAACACTCATTCCTATTAAAAACCACCAGAGAGCATAGGAATAAATGGAGCTTTCCTTAAAAAGAAAAGTAGTATCGATCTACAACCAAAAGTAAGTATTATCTGAAATGGAGATATAAGCTAAAAGCCTTCCCAATAAGATCAGAAGTGAAGCAAGGATGTCCATTATCACCACTAGCACTAGAAATGTTAGCTATAGCAATAAGAGAAAAAGAAACTGAAGGAACTGAAATAGGCAGTGAAGAAACAAAACTATCGCTCTTTTGCAGATAATATGATGGTATACTTAAAGAATCCTAGAGAATTCACGAAAAAAACCGTTTAAATAATCAACAACTTTAGCAAAGTTGCAAGATATAAAATAAACCCACATAAATCATCAATATGTCTATATATTACCACAAAGTCCAATAGCAAGAAATAGAAAGAGAAATTGAATTTAAGATGATAACAATACACAATATAAAATACATAGGAGTCTATGTACCAAGACAAACCCAGGGACTTTATGAACACGATTACAAAATACTTTTCACACAAATAACATCACCTCTAAGCAACTGAAAAAATATCAACTTGTTCATGGGTAGCCTGAGCCAATATAACAAAAATAACAATTTTATCTGAATTATTTTACTTATTTAGTACTGTACCAATCAAATACCAAAAACGTATTTTATAGAGCTAGAAAAATATCATAAAAAAATTCATGTGGAAAAACAAAAGGTCAAAAATATCAAGGGAGTTAATGAAAAATAAACACGAAGGAAGATGGCCTACCCAACAAGTCTCAAACTGTATTATGAAGTGATCATCAATGAAACTTTCTGGTACTAAGAAATAGAGTGATGGATCAACAGACCAGGTTAAGAGTAGATAACCACAGTAATCTAGTATTTGAAAAATTCCTTATCATAGGGAAGTAATAAGTTTTTCTGATTTTGATGTGGGTAATATTCATAAGAGAAGACAGCTTTTCTTGGAAATACATTATTTCATACCTAAATATTTCTATAATAAAAATATCTAAAATACTTTGTAAACCTTAAAGCACAATATAAATATTATTATTTGTACACAATGTTGTTACAGTTATAGTTATTTTTAAAAGTAATGAAAAAAAGATTTAAATATTATGAAAGAAATAAAAACTCATGCTACATGCTTACAGCTTCCAATAGGGCTTTGCTCTTTATCATCAGGATGTGTACCAGTCAAATGTTCAACAAAGTCAATTAAGAATGAATACACCCTAAAAACTGAAGTGATAGTAAGGGAATACGCCTGTAATAGATGCCTAATTTTCTTATTTTGCCATGATGACTGACTTATTTGTGACCAAAAATGACAGTGCAGTCAGTAGGTGGAAACTGCAGAGGTGTAGATTTAGACTTGCAGTAAGGAAAAACTTTCTAAAAATCAGTGCTATCCAAAAGTGGATTGGGCTGCCTTGGGAGGTAATAAGTTAATCCCCAATAGTTAGAAGACTCACTTTCCCACTCCTTCTCCTATCCCACCTACTAGGTTGTTGTTGTTGTTTTTGGTTTTTTTCCCCCAATTAGAGGCTTATAGAACACCTTGGGTTACTATGGAGATCAAATGAAAAGTAGCATGACAATAATAGTATAATAGAATGCTATCAAGTATACATCAAAGGAGGGGAAAGTTACAATTACTCAAATTTTTTTTTAATTTAGTACTTAATTTTTAACCAGTTACATGCAAAAACAATTGTTAACATTTGTTTTTAAAATTGCTTGAGTTTCAAATTCTCTCCCTTCTTTCCTCCCCACCTCCCCCTCATTGAGAAGGCAAGCAATTTCATAAAGGTAATATATGTGTAGTCACATAAAACATACTCATAATAGTCATGTGATGAAAGGAAACAGACAAAAAGAAACCTCAAGAAAAATAAAGTTTATAAAAACAGTACACTTCAATCTGGATTCAGACACCATTCAGTTATTTCTCTGGGGATGGATAGCATTCTTCATTCTAAGTCCTTCAAAGTTTTCATGGACTGTTGTATTGCTGAAAAGCTAAGTCATTCACAGCTGATCATCTTAAAATATTCCTGTTACTTTGTACCTAGTACATTTCATTTTGCATCAACCCATGCAAGTCTTTACAGGTTTTTCTGAGAGCATCCTGCTCATTACTTCTTATAGTACAATAGTATTCCATCATAACTACATACCACAACTTGTTCAGCCATTCCCCAATTGATGTGCATTCCCAAAATTTCTAATTCTTTACCCTCAGAAAAGAGCTGCTACAAATATTTTTTATACATATAGATTCTTCCCCTTTTTGTTTTTTATCTCTTTTGGAATACAGACCTTATAGTGATATTGCTATCTCAAAGGATATAGATATGGTTTTATAGCCTTTTGGACATAGTTCCAAATTATTCTATAGAATGGTTTAATCAATTCACAACTCTGACAACAAGACGTTAATGTCTCATTTTTCCTACATTCCCTCCAACATTTGTCATTTACCTTTTCTGTTATATTAGTTAATCTAACATGTATGGGGTAGTAACTCAAAATTGCTTTAATTTGCATTTCTCCAATCAATAGTGAGTTAGAATATTTTCTCATATGGCTATAGATAGCTTTAATTACTTCATCTGAAAACTGATTATATCTTGTGATCATTTACCAATTGTGGAATGGCTCATTTTTATAAATTTGACAGTTCTCTGTTAAAGAAATGAGGGTTTTATCAGAGTACCTTGCTTCAATTTTTTTTTCAGTTACTACAGCTAAGTTTATTTCCCTCCATCCTATTCCCCCAGCCCCATATGTTCTATTCTCTCTCTTTCACCCTGTCCCTCCTCCAAAGTGTTTTCCTTCTGACTACGCTTTCCCCCAATTGTCCCTCCCTTCTATCACCACCACGCATTTCTCTTATCCCCTTTTCCCTTCTATTTCTATAACACATTCCTTGGGTATCTGATTTTCCAGTTACACATAAAAACAAATTTTAACATACATTTTTAAAACTTTTTTAAGTTCCACATTTTCTCCCATTCTCTATCCACACCCACCCTCGTTGAGAAAGCAAGCAATTTGATATAGGCTATATATGTGCAGTCATGTAAAACACTTCCATAATAATCATGTTAAAAAAGACTAACTATAATTCCTTCCATCCTATCCCACCCTCCCGTTTACTCTATTCTCTCTCTCCTTTCACACTATCCCTTCTCAAAAGTGTTTGTTTCTAATTAGCCCTCCCTCAATCTGCCCTCCCTTCTATCACCTCCCCTTCTCTTATTCACTTCCCTCCTACTTTCCTGTAGAGTAAGATAGATTTTATACCCAGTTAAGCGTTTATGTTATTCCCTCTTTAAGCTAATTCAGGTGAGAGTAAGGTTCACTCATTCCCATTCACCTTCCCCCTTTCCCCTCAACTGTAAAAGTTTATTCTTGCCTTTTTTTGTGAGATAATTTACCCTATTATACCTCTCCCTTTCTCTTTCTCCCAATATATCCCCCCTTAATAATCTGACCCCTTAATTTTATTTTTTAGATATCAAGCCTTCACACTGTACTTACCTTGGGCCCCTCCCTCTTCATATATATATAATATATATATATGAATTATATATTATATATATACATTGTGATTTACAATTGTCATCTTTCTATGTAGGAATGTAAACAGTTTAACTTTAGTAAGTCTTTTATAATTTCTCTTTTCTGTTTAGCTTCTTAAACTTCTCTTGAATCTTGCATCTGAAAGTCAAATTTTCTATTTAGCTCTGGTCTTTTCTCAAGAATGTATGAATTCCTCTATTTCACTGAAATTCCATTTCTTTTCCCCTGAAGTATTATACTCAGTTTTGCTGGGTAGGTGATTCTTCGTTTTAATCTTAGCTCCTTTGACCTCTGGAATATCATATTCCAAGTCTTCCACTGCTTTCATGTAGAAAATGCTAAATCTTGTGTTACCCTGATTGTGGTTCCACAATATTTGAACTGTTTCTTTCTGGATGCTTGCAATATTTTCTCCTTGACCTGGAAACTCAAGAATTTGGCTATAATATTCCTGGCAGTTATCCTTTTGTGATCTCTTTCTGGAGGTATTCTGTGGATTCTTTCCATTTCTATTTTACCTTAAGGTTCTAGAATAACAGGACAGTTTTCCTTAATGTGTGTTTGTCCTTCACTGCCAAAGAAGACCATGCCATCAGAGAAATAATGACATGACTTCCACTTGACTTTGTTTTGAGTAAGGGAGGGCTATGCAGGTCATCAGCCTCACTTCTCTTCACAGACATCTAAATCCAGTTCATCAGGATGATTGGAGATGACCCAGGATGAAGCAATTGGGGTTAAGTGACTTGCCCAAGGTCACACAGCAAGTGAGTGTCAAGTGTCTGAGGAAAGATTTGAATTCAAGTCCTCCTAACTCCTGCACTGGTACTCTATCCACTGCACCACCTAGCTGCCCAGTTTTCCTTGATAATTTCTTGAAAGATGATGTCTAGGCTCATTTTTTGATCATGACTTTTATGCAGTCCAATAACTTTTAAATTCTCTCTCCTGGATCCATTTTCCAGGTCAGCGTTTATTCCAATGAGATATTTCACATTGTCTTCTATTTTTTCATTTCTTTTGGTTCTGTTTTATAATCTCTTGATTTCTCATAAAGTCTATAGCTTCAATTTGCTCCATTCAGTGAGCTTTTAGACTTCCTTTTCCATTTGGTCAATTCTGCTTCTGAAAGTATTCTTCTCTTCACTGGCTTTTTGGATCTCTTTTGCCATTTGGATTAGTCTACTTTTTAACCTGTTACTTTCTTCAGTAGGTTTTTTGACTCTCCTTTGGCAAGTTGCTGACTTATTTTTCACAATTTTCTTCCATCATTCTCATTTCTCTTCCCAATTTTCCCTCTACTTCTCTTACTTGATTTTCAAAATCCTTTTTGAGCTCTTCCATGGCCTGAGACCAATTTATATTTTTCTTGGAGGCTTTGGATGTAGTAGGAATATTGACTTTGACATCTTCTTCTGAGTGTATGTTTTGATCTTGTTACCAAAGTAGGTTTCTATAGTCTGAGTTTTTTTCCATTGTTTGCCCATTTTCTACCCTATTACTTGACTCTCTGCTTCCAGTGTGGAAGGCATACTGTCCCAAGCTTCAGGGGTTTTGTGCAGCTGTTTTCAGAGATACTTCTAGGGACTTATAAGTGTTTAGTTCTTCCAAGGTGGCATGATAGCAGAGAAAATTTCCTAAAGAATGTGACACTGGAACTGGACTTCAAAGGATGAATGAAAATTCAAAAAGTGAAGAAAGAGATGGAGGGCATTCCATTCAGATTGGGAAGGGCAGAAGAAAAGGCATATTTAATTGTTTCCACATGGTAGTCAGTCAGCAGAAGCATTCAAAAAATGTTGAAATAAGAATGAATGACCAAAGGCATAAATTTATGATAATAGGCTAGGGTTAAATAGAACAGTCTGTGACCAAAAAGCAAAAAAAGTAACAAATTGATCCATATAAATATAAATAAATAAATATAATTGATCCATATAAATATAAATAAATATAAAATATCCTTACAACACCCCCACCTCTGCCAGCCACATCATATATGTATTTTCCTAAAATATTTTCATCATCTGACTGTAAGAATTCCAATTCATTTGATCCAGAAATACCACTTCTAGGACTGTATCCCCAAGAGATCAGAAAAATGGGAAAGGGTTCCACATGTACAAAAATATTTATAGCAGCTCTCTTTGTGGTGGCCAAAAGCTGGAAATCAAGGAAATGCCCATCAATTGGGAAATAGTTGAATAAACTGTGGTATATGAATGTAATAGAATACCATGGTGCTATAAGAAATATTGAACAGGAAGACTTCAGAGAGGCCTGGAAAGACTTACATGAACTGTTACTGAGTGAAAGGAGCAGAACCAGGAGAACTTTGTATACAGCAACAACCACAGCGTGTGAGGAATTTTTCTGGTAGACTGAGTACTTCAATGCCATGCAAGGACTTAAATAATTCCCAATGGTCTGTTAAGGCAAAATGCCTTCCACTACGGAATTCGATTGCAGAATGAAGCAGTTCATTTTCTTTTGTCTTATGTTTTGGTTTGTTTTATGGTTTCTCCCATTCATTTTAATTCTTCTATGCAACATGACTAAGCTGAAAATGTATTTAATAGGAATGTATATGTAGAACCTATATAAAATTGTATCCTATCTCAGGAAGGGAGTGGGGAGGTAAGGAGGAAGGAGGTGAGGAAGGGGCAAAATCTAAGATACAGGAAAGTGATTGTAGAACAATAAAAATAGAATAATAATTTTTTTTTAAAAAAAGACACAAAGCAAAAAAAGAATTCCGATTCATAAGCTACAAAGAAAGGTGGATTCAGCAAGCATTAACTAAGTGACTACTATGTGACGGGCACCGTGCTAACAGCTGAAATAAAAGTAGGGGGAAAAAAGAGGGAAAAGGCTTGGTGATGTTCCTTTATTTATTTCACTCAGTTTTGCAGCATATTTTTTATTTCTAAATTAGATTTCCTTGGCACTCATCATACTTTTGAACCACTTCTCACCTGAAATGCTTTCATGTACCAACATTTTCATGCATTATTTTATAATAGTTCTGAGTTTCTTATTTCCATTGTTGGACTACAAATTTCAGGAAAACAAAAAGTATGTCTTATTTAACCTTTATATCTAATCTCTTACATAACACTATATTCTGTATACAAATCAGGCATTTCATAAATACTTATAAAATTCAACTGATGTATGATCAACTATTTTAACAATATAAATTAAAAGGTAATTTTGGGAAGAAGGAGAACAAATATAGTTAATGTTAAGTGTTTGAAAATTATCTATATGGAATTTTTCTCTTCTATCCCAATAATTAGATAGATAATTCGAAAACCTCATTTTAAATTAGGTTTCTAAATTTCACCCTTTTATTTCAGAAACAGAGTAATAAAGGATACTATAAGATACTGTCATGGAAGCATTAAAGATGGTTTAATGCATTGAATCCTGTTAACATTAAATTTCAGTGCTGGAAGTTTATAAACATCAAAAAACAAAGCATAAACATACTGGAGTTTCAGCATACAAAATATGCCCACTCATGTATGATTTAAATTTACTGAGCATACAGTGCTTACCTGAACAATCCAGGGACTATTGGCAAAGGCCATGATATCTCGTTCTTCCCAAAAAAAAGCAGAATCTGATCTTTTTATCATTTCAAATTTACTAAGAAGCTTCATGGCATAAACATTCTGTGACTCTTTATGACGAACCTGTTGATTTACAAATAGCAAAATTATCATTAGTGCTTTTTTAACAAGAAATACTAATGAATTGGGTACTTAATTTGAAATGTTATTATTAATTATATTTGTTGCAAAATATGGTGCAAAATAGCCCTCTAAAGAAAAATAGCATAAATTCTTAATAATGGAAAAAATTCCAAACTATCTTTGATAAATCAATGATAAAACACCTGTCCAATGTAAACTATAAGAGCCTCATTTCATTAATGAAAACTTAACATCAGTTCCATAAACTGCTGGATAAAATAAACAAAAGAATAAATCATCACTTCAAAGAAAATATGGCTATTAACTAATAGGGATGAAGTATATTTACAAAGTTTAAAACATGGGTATATACATTCTTTTAAATAGTTACCTTACTAGAAACTTGCTATTTCTGTAAAGAGAGGGGCAGGAGGAAAAGAATAAACGTATTTCTGATGAAATGGTATTTTTCTAATACTAAACTCAAATCCTAAAGGGAAAAAAAACTACCCAAATAAACAAAGCTTTAATCACAATTCTTCCCCTAAGCAACTTCTACTTTTTTTTTATGGAGCATAAAAACCTAAAGAAAGTTCAATGTACTTCTTATTTCCATCAGAAATAGTAGACAAAGAGATTTTTTTCATAATGAAATTACTGGAAAAAAAATCTAATTTCACATGCAGAGAAAAGTAAAAGAGCAGATTATGCAGAAACTAGAGATAAAAGTAGGAGTAGGCTAAGAGATCAGCAGCTTAATAACTAATGGTTCAATATTGCACTCCTCTCCGGTCTCCACTCCTGACAGTCTTATTTCATTCCTCATCACATCCAGCAGCCTTCTCACCCAGTCCCTGCAGCTCCTCCCTCCAACTGGTCAGCTTTCTGGGAACCTCCATTTTAAGAAAAGTGCCCAGATCTGCCATGTTTGCTCTTTTCTTCTTTCCTGGGCTGCTTGGGACTCTCTGGGCTTCTTTTCCCACAATTCCTTTGTCTAGGCCTCTTCAAAACCCCCTTCTTCTTTTCAGCTTCCTTTTACTTACAGTCTTCCCCCATTAGAACGGAAGCTTCCACAGGGGCCTAGGCTACTTTCCTTTTTCCTTGTATTTGTATCTCCAAAAGTTAACCCAGTGACTGGCACAAAGTAAGCACTTAATAAACGCTTACTGACTATAGGCTGATAACAATAACATAGAAAATGAAAGATTTAACTCAGGACTACTGACACAAGAGACTGCAAAAGGGTTATCCTTAAGGAGGACATATTTGGTAACACACGCACACTGTGTAATGAAATTGTGGAAACAGTACAACACATTATTACTGATTATAAAAATTAAGGATATGCTTAATATGTATAAAAAAACTGGTAGGGAGATTAATACACCATGAATTCATGAACTTTGATGAACTGATGGATGACATACAAATACAGACCTCAAAATATCCTAGAGAACATCAATAAACTATATTGGAACCAGACCATAATAAAATTGTTACCTACAATGCCCTGGAAATAACACTAGACTGGTTCCTAAAAAAAAAAGTTTTTAATGCAAGTCCCAAATGAAATAAAAAGCTTTCAAAAAAGAGAAATTTGGCCAAGATCAAAATGAGGTGAAGAAAGGATAAAGTACATATTATCACTGCAGAATTGTATGAAAAATGGTTCCTTTTAGTGAACCTAAAGGAGAATAAGTTTACATTCCATTTAAAAATAAAAAAGTAGTAACTTTATCGATTTGTAAAATAGTCTTCAGAATACTAAATACAAAAAAATAAAAGAACATAGCAACTTGTTCCAAGACTGTTTGTTTCTATCAGGAATTCTTAACCTGGGAAATTTATTTTTAAATTTATTTTTAAATAAATTTAACAAAGTAATAATTTAATAAATTTAAATTTATTTAAATAATATAATATTTCTATAATATAATATTTTATATATATATCATATTTAAATAATAAATTTAAATTTATTCAATTTAAATTTAATAAAGTAAAATAAATAAAGTAAATTTATTTTTAAAATGTATTGATAAGAGAGGAGCCAAGATGGCGGAGTAGAAAGATTCACATATGCTAGCTCCGAACCCACAGCCCATGGATCTCCTGTAAAAAGAACTCCCAATAAATTCTGGAGAAGTGGAAGTCTCGAAAAAACAAAGTGAAGGAGATTCCTATTCCCCCTGAAAAACCGACGCCAAAGGTCCATCGTGCACCAGACGGGAGCGGAGGCCAGCCCTGCCCTGGCCGCGTGGCAAAGAGAGGAGCAGATCGGGACAGGCTTCAGGGAAGGAATCTCCAGTGGCCGCGGGGGTCCCTCCACCCATAGACACACAGGTCAGTGAGAGAGACTTTTGGGCTGGCCAAAAGGGGAGCGGGATGTCTCCATAACTCAGGCCCCAGTGGGAAGCAGCAGCCAGAGGCTCCCAGAGCAGGTAGGAACTTGGCAGGAGCTCCATTACGGAAGGTCTCTTCATAAACCCCCTGAGGGAACTGAGTCTGGGAGGCTGCCCTGCCCCTACCTGAGAACCTGATTTAATCTTACCCTGAATAGCAGCCGGGCCTGCTGCTGAAAGCCCTGAGTCTGGGGAGCAGCATTTGAGTCTCAGACCCCAAGTACTAGCTGGGCAGATCTGGGCGGGGGTGGACAGGCATCTCAGAAGTCAAGTAACGGGCTGGGAAAATGCCCAGAAAAGGGAAAAAAAAAATAAGACCAAAGAAGGTTACTTTCTTGGTAAACACATGATTCCCCCCTGACTTTCAGATGAAGAAGAACAATGTTTACCATCAGGGAAAGAAATACGAGTCAAGGCCTCTGTATCCCAAACATCTGAAATAGATATCCAATGGGCTCAGGCCATGGAAGAGCTCAAAAAGGATTTTGAAAATCAAGTTAGACAGATGGAGG
>CM053769.1:185167856-185217745 GCA_028658325.1 Potorous gilbertii
CAAATGGGGAGAAAATTTGGAACCCAAAATTTTGTGAAAATGAATGTAAAAAGTTAAATAAATAAATTTATATTGAAATTTAAAAATATATATTGATAAGTACATTTTATTTCAATAGATTTGTTCCCTTTGCAATCCTATGCATTTTATTTTGTTCACTTATAAAGGATCCATAGGTTTCAGAATGCCAAAGAGGTCTATGGTACAAAAAAAATTAAGAGCCCATGGTATAATTGAACCCCAACAGAAAATAAGAACAAAATAAAAATAACAGTAGCTTTTATCTTTATAACATTTCTAATATTTGCAACATGCTTTGCATATATTGCCCTATTTGATCCTCACAACTCTGTGAGGCAGTTAATATTTCTGCCCCAATAATATAGATGAAGGAACAGAAAAGCCCAGAGAGATTAAAAGTGGCCCACAGTCACACACAAAGATGATAAACATCCACAGCTGCAATTAAATCCAGGTCTTTAAGACAGAAAGTCCCAAGAAGCTGGGGTAATAGCTCTGGGTCTGGGGTAATACAGGACATATTTTTCAATATTTTTAAGCTAGATTCAGGTAATTTAAATATTCCCAAATCCAGATTTCTGTCCTCTATTTTGTGATAAGCTGAGGCAGTCTATGAAGACACAAAGATGTAGATGAATAGTGACAGGAAGTGGGATTTGTCTAAGCCACGTACATACTACATCCTGCCTACTAAAAAAAAAAAAAAAAAGAATGTAGAGGAAAACAAACATTTTTCTCCCCCTTTCTAAAGGAATTAAGTCACTTCCTAACCAGCTGCCTATATTGAATTCACCACTTTAGCACAGAAGAAAATTTAAAAAGCAGGTTAAATTTTATTTTATTACAAATAAAAACACTACATGCACTCTATGATGGGTTTATGACTGGTACAATCTCCTGAATAGATTCCAACAATTATTATACATCTATAGCTAAATGCAATTTCTTTTTATTTTCTGTTTTGTCATTCCTCCACTATTCTGATGTTTTCAATTCCATGAAAATTAGGATCTAAGGCTAAGTACATGACAATAAAGATCAAAACAATCCAGCTACTATAAAAATTGCTAAATTCACAAATACTTACTCTAATACTCCTCCAGTTCTCTATTTTCAAAGCTCCAAGTGTTTCTCTTCTGAAGCAATATTAGATCACAGGTGGGTGGATCAAAAAAATGGAATTATCTAGACCCTAAAATTCTGCTTCCTAAAGAATTTTTTTATTTTTTTGCTATTCAGCATTAAATTCAATCAGTCCAAAGCAAATGATGAGTCCAGTAACCATGTAATAGTTATGCAGCTCTTTTCCCTGCTATATTTCTGTATATTAAATAGAATTCTGAACTATTCCTAACTTCGTTATGGGAACCTCTGTTTGTACATTTTAGAGATCAAGCAATTAATTCCATTTTAATAATACTTATGGATGATTCATGAAACAGGGAATTTTGTTATGAAGAACAGAATAGAAATAATTTTACCTATTTACCAGCTAGCTAAACATAACCAAATAAAAGTAATTAATATCCTTTATATACATGATAACTAAACAAGTCAATTGGCAGAGAAAACAATGTTTGACACATCTGAGATACTCTAAAAATACACGATAAACAGAAACAGTATTTTGTTTTTAAATGTTAGGAAAATGTCCATAGCAAATGTTTCTGATACACCTCATAAATAGCACTACTGTGGAGTTTATGGCCTGTATTTTGGTCAGAAAATTGCTTCGAATGGCAATTACCAACCCTCTGAATGAGAGTGAGGAACCTCCAGGCCAAGATATAGCTTCTGGTTTGAATTCAGCTGAACTGTAGGGCAAGTTTCAAAATATGATGTGCTCATTTATGCCTAAAGGCATGAAAATACAGCACAAATTTTAAATTCTTTGCTGGAAATATAGTAAAAGATCACAAAACATAAATTTTTGGTCTATAAAAATACTTCTGTCTCTTTTTCTTCCTCTCTATTAATTCTCTGCCCTATTTGGTATAGTGAAAAGGATGCTGGACTTAGAGTCAGATGTGATCTGAGTTTGAATCTTGCCTCCAGTATCTACTAGTTGTATGACCATAGGTAAAACACTTATCTATGGGTTTCAAATTCCTGATCTAAAAAACTAAATTAACAGTATATCTGTAGAACCTACTATACAGGATTTTGTCAAGTCAAATGAGATAATGTACGAAAACCTTTGAAAATCTTGAAGTGTCAGATAAAGTTGCTAATGTTATTCCTCCCTTAACTATTATAAAAGTGATATATGATTATTTTAACTCTGAAACAGAATTTTATGCTTTCAGTTCTTAAAAATGGATTAAGTATGACACTTTATATTTTTAAAAACAAATTCAGTAAATAAGTTACTTTTTTAATTGTATGATACTGAATATATTCTTGCCCTGGCCCTGAATAAAGAAAAGATTATCCTATCTCTACTTTAGGAATTCATAATCCCTCATCCACTGGATATATAACAGGGTTCAAAACCAAGCACAGCTACAGATTAGAAAATGGACCTGGCTCCTGGATGAGTTTTCTGAACAGTCTTAAACCTGAGTTGATTGATAAATACTTATTAAACATCAACTGTGCACTAGGCACTGTGCTACATGCTAGGGAAAGAAAGGCAAAAAACGGTTATCTCCTTCTCAAGAAGTTCCTAATCTAATGAGAGCAAAAAAGAAGTCCTCAAAATTGAGCAATTCTGAGAAATCAGAATCACTAGAACTGTAACAGACCAAAACTCTGACACACTCAATCCTGTAGGCATAGAGCAGCCCTGTAGGCATAGAGCAGCCCTGTATATTCAAAAAAATCTATCAAAAAAAACTAGAGGCAAAAAGTCAGAGGCATATGCTAAAAATGGCATGTGTCTTGGTAATGGGAATGTCAGACTGTGTAGTCCCTTGGCTATTTAGGACAAGACCACACTACACTTAGAAATTAATTTAATTTTCATTTGGCCAAAAAGCAAAATATTTCACTGTGCTATCAACACATTCCCATAAAGTTACAAAAATAAGCACCTGATATTAAGATAAATTAGTTACTACCATGTAAAGCCAACTATCATGGTTGAAACAATTACAGAAAATATATTTCTTTACAAGAATATTAATCTTGAAAATAAAATCTTGTTAAGAAATTATTTTTGCTGTGTTTTCTCTTTTCTAAAGGAAATATTCATTAAATTTAATAACTATAATAATCAAAAACAGGCACCAAGAAAAATTTTCCTTAGGGAAAAATGAACATCAAGAAATGGATTTAAGTATTTGAATAAAACTTCTGAAAAGGTTTTCCAATTCTGTTCATTCCTAATTCCTCTTAATTTAAGAGCCTATTTGGTTTTGCAAATGTATAGTTTTTGCTCAGTTAGTCAATAAATAAGCATTTATCATGCATCTACTGTGTGTCAGGCATTGTGTTACATAATGAAGATAAAAGGAAGGTAAAGATAGTCCCCATCCTTGAGCATCTCAAAATATATGGAAAAGACAACAAGAAAACAGCTACATACAAGCAAGACATATTACAGATAAATTGCAAGTAATCAATATAGGAAGGGACTAAGGAAAGGCATCTCATAGAAGATGAGATACTATCAGTTGTTCATGGGTAGGCCAAGTTAATATAATAAAAATGACAATTCTACCTAAATTAATTTATTTATTCAGTGCCATACAAACCAAACTACCAAAAATTATTTTATAGAGCTAGAAAAAAAGTCATAACAAAGTTCACGTGGAAGAACAAAAGATCCAGAATATCAAGGAAATTAGTGAAACAAAATGCAAGGGAAGACATTACAGATCTTAAATTGTATTATAAAGCAGCAATCATCAAAACTACTTGGTACTGGCTAAGAAACAGATCAGTGGAATAGTAGATACACAAAACAGTAGTCAATGACTAGTAATCTGTTTGATAAACCCAAAGACACCAGCTTCTGGGAATATGAAGTCACTATTTCCCAAAAACTACTAAGAAAACTAGGAAAAAGAATGGCAGAAACTAGGCACAGACCAACATCTTACACACTATACCAAGATAAAATCAAAACTGGGTACACAATTTAAATATAAATCCTGATACTATAAACAAACTGGAAGAGCAAGGAAAAGATTACCTGTCAGATTTATGGAGAATGGTAGAATTCATGACCAAACAAGAGACAGAACATTATGACAATGGATTAATTCCAATTACATTAAATTGAAGTTTTTGTACAAATGCAAGTGGCCAATGCAACCAAGACTAGGAGGGAAGCAAAAAACTAGTATTTCTACAGTCAGTATCTCTGACAAGGGCCTCATTTCTAAAATATATAGAGAACTGAGTCAAATTGATAAGAATACAAGTCATTCCCCAATAGATAAATGGTCAAAGGATATAAACAGGCAGTTTTTCAGAGGAAGAAATTAAAACTGTCTATAGTCACATAAAAAAATGTTCTAAATCATTATTGATTGATTAGAAGAGCCAAGAAAATGCCCCGAGTTGGCAGAGGGAGCATCTTGTGGAAGGTACAGCAAGGAATCCAGTGTCACTGAATCATAAAGTACATGGGAGAGAGGGTAATAAAGAAGGTATAGGAAGACTGGAAAGTGAGAGTCAGGTTTCTCTTGCCAAAGAGAAGATATTTTATTCATTCTGGAGGTGATAACGACTGGGGTACAGAAAAGGGAAATGAAATAGTCAGGTGGGTACTTGAAGATAAATTTCAAAGGTGAATGAAGAATGGACAGGAATAGAGAGGCAGGGAGATCAGTAAGCAGACTGCAATAATTCAGGTGTAAGTTGATGAGGATCTGCATCAAGGTGCTGACAATGTCAAAAGAGACAAGGGAGTATACATAAGAGATGCGGCAGGACTCAGCAACAGATGAGAAAGATAGAGGGGGGGGGGGGTAAGGTTTAGGGTGAGGAGCTGAGGATTACACCTAGGTGGTGAGCCTGGGTGATTGGAGGATCTTAATTGTGCAGTTGGGGTGTTTGAGTGATCATGAATATGTATGTTGAAGTTCAATTTGACGAGGAGCTGAGGAAGAGGTAAGAAAGACTGTGCACCAGGCACTGAACTCATTGAGGACAGAAGGGGAGCTGGGGCACAACAGTGACTAGAATTTCGATTGGATGGTAGATATGATTTGAGTAAACTTCAAAGGAGAGGTTACTGAATTGAATGATACTGGCAGAGAGAAACCTGGAAGTGGCGACGAGGATCAGCTAGTGTTGAAACTCACC
The DNA here is from genome assembly GCA_028658325.1 of Potorous gilbertii. Classification (NCBI taxonomy): domain Eukaryota; kingdom Metazoa; phylum Chordata; class Mammalia; order Diprotodontia; family Potoroidae; genus Potorous; species Potorous gilbertii. The sequence continues at coordinate 185,173,131 of CM053769.1, forward strand.
TGCCCTGATCAACCAGGGAGAATAAGTAAAAGTAGGGGCAATGACCTAAAATTTGGTAGATAAGTAAATGAACAGTGTTTTGTTTCAAGACAAAAAGTAGATTGAAATTAAATACTACTTACGGAATTTTTTGCAAAAATTACAGGTAATATAAGAAACAAGTTCATTATCTGCTAAATGAACAGCAACATTTAACTTTCTCTAAAGGAAATTACACAAACCAAGGTTAAATATTTTGAAGAAGAGATAAGAGGCAGAATGATGGTGGGCATTTGTAACATACTTATTTTATAAAATGCTTTACCTCTGTTGGCTCATTCATTCATTTTACAGATGTTGAAACTGAGGCTCGGTGAGGCTAAGTGACTAAATTACATTTGAAAATTAGATTGAAAAATTAGATATTTCAAGCATTTACCTCCCTCGACTGACACATGAAAGAGTAAATTTCAACTAAAGACTTATCTTTTGGTTTCTCAGACCCATCTGAATACATCATGTTTCTCCCAGAACATGTTCACTAATCCATCTTGTAATTCCCATATGCTGATGTGCTTAGAGGGGAAGAGAGAGATGGGAGATGAACAATGCTAAAAGCTTCTAGTTCATTAGATCATAAACTTAAAATTGGAAGGGATCTTAGAGAAGTCATCTAGTCCATTTTCTTCATCTTACAGTTAAGCAAACCAAGGCTTGGGGAGGTTAAGGAAGCTATATATAACAAAAGAATGTGAACCTACATCTTCCATCTTCAAATCAGTGCCTTTTCTACTGAATTAAACTTCCTTAGATATTAATGTATTTTAAATATAAATTTTATTAACCTTCTATCACTTCAATTTCCCACTTTTTAACTCTCCAACCAGTTTCTTCACAACTATCCCTTACAATAAAAGGGGGGAGGGTGGGAAGGGGAGAGAAATTTTGCAAAACTAACCAACATATTTTAGACTGCACTATTATATGCAATATCCTACATCCACAGTTCAGGAAAAAAGCAAGGTAGAGTGCCTTCTATATTTCTTCTTTGAGGTCAAACTTGCTTATTATAATTTTGAAGTATTCAGTTCTTATTCTTTTGTTTACATTATTGTATTTAAGTTTAAGTACTGTATTGTTTTTTGGTTCTGCTTACTACTTAATTTTGAATCAATTCATCTAAGTCTTCACATGATATGCTATATTCATTAGTTATTTCTTGTAACACAATAATAAGTACGACAGTTTGTTCAATCATTCCAAAATTGAAAAGAGAACCTACTTTGCTTCCAGTTCTTTGATATGACTAAAATACTATTGCAAATATTTTGGTTTATATGGGGCCTTTCTTTTTGTGACTGACCTCCTTGAGATATATGACTACCAGTGGAATCTATGGATCTAAAGGCATGAACATTTTAGTCACGTGCTTTACAAAACCCCAAATTGCTTTCCAGAATTGATGGACTAATTCATAGTTCCACCAACAGTACATTAGTGCGCCCAGTATTACCTGTTGGCATCTTTCCGTCCACTTCACTGGGTATGAAGTAAAACCTCGCGGTTGAGGGAGCAAAAGGGCAAAATATAGTGCTAGATCAGAATTCAATACCTGAGTTCAAATCCATCTTCCTAAGTTTTACTGTGTGACCAACCCCTTGGCAAATCAATTTAACTTCTGTCTTCCTTAGTTTTCTCACCAATAAATAGGGACAACAACAGCACCTTATCACAGGGTTGCTGTGAAGATCAAATGAGGTATTTGTAAAGTGTCCATCACAGTGTCTGGCACACAGAAGATCGAAATAAATGCTTGTTTCCTTCCTCCTTTCTTTCTTCTGATTTTCATTTCTCTCATTATTTGTGACTTAAAGAGGTCTTTCCTATTGTTGTTACTAGAATGAAATTCTCCTTTCGACCACTTCAGTATTTGTTAGATGTTTACATACCATCAATATCAGACCATTACCTGAGGTATTTGATATAAATTTCCCCCAGTGACTATTCCTTTTCTTATCCTATATGTATCAAGTCTGTTTATGAGATTTTTAATTTATGTAATAAAATCTATTTTGTTCTGCAGTTGCTTCTATTCCTTCTATTTTTTTTGTTTAAAATTTCATGCCTACTTAGAACTTAGAAAAAGTATATGACCTACTTTTCTTTTAACTTTTTTATGATATGAAATTGAATATTCATAGTATATATTCCAACTAGCACAAATCCCACCCCCTTCCCCCAAGATAAACATAGAAGTAAAAAGAGACCAACTAAATTCTTACCAACTGAACTTCACCAAAAGCACCTCTTCCAATTACTTTAATAACATCAAAATCTTCTGCCTTCATCTGCAGGCATCCAATTTTTGTCACAGTTCTCTCATCTATAATGAATTGAAAAATATAGGTGCTCATAAATACAAATGCCATAATTACTAATCACAGTTATCAAAAAAAAATACAGACCAATGAAATGTTTTGGGTTTTCAACTAAACCTATGCGAATCAAGCTTTGAAAATTCGCTATTAATGTCTTAAGGCAATCTAATTTTATACTTCTCCGATCCTTGGAATCATAACCATCTTGGTCCCAGATATCTGACCTGCCACTACTCCCCAAAGTCCTCATAGACTTGCCACCTACCTATTATTTTCCCTGTTAGAACTTACGTATTACGTAAACTTTAAGTCTGCTAGGAACTTAACAAGGACCTAAGACCTCTTTTACATATTTGTGTTTCCCTAACTTAGAATATGAGCTACTTGAAAGCAGAGACTGACTCAACTTTCTGTTTGTATCTCAAGCACTTAATACAGTGCTTATCACAAAGTAAGCACATAAAAACAATATTCATATAATAAACATATGCAATAGATAAAAATATTTTATATACTAAATACATCACTGTTTTCACCGTTATTTCAGATCACTTCAAACAAAACTGAATACAAAAGGTTTTTTTTTTTTTGCAATTAAATTAGAGTAAAAGGTAGTTTACCTAGAGCTTTATCAATGAGTGTTCTATCAGAATCTGGTCTTGGTTTGACTAATAGAACGATAGCTAACGTGATGGTAGTACATAATGATGACTCTTAAGCACACACTATGAGATCCTAGAGTGTTTATTTTGAATAACCACAAAAAGAATATTAGTGTAATTGCAAGCTTCTCTCTGAGACAGTAAGATGCGGGATCAAGTCTTAATGCTGACACATACTGGCTGTATGGCTCTGCACACTGCTCTAGGCAATTTACTAATAACAGTCCTTGCAGGGAAGGTGTCCGCCTGAACTGACAAAATGTGTTTACTCATCTGAGAGGTCTCTAAATCAACAAAATCACAGGTGCACTCACTATCTCTAGTTTTACTAAGTTTATTATATATATTGGAATTATAATCCTTTGCAAACGACTAACTACATAGTCTATATAATACTATCTCCCTAGTTATCTGACTAATCAGAACATTAATCAGTACTCCTTATATGTTTAAAATCCTTTTATTACAAGTGATTTTTTTATTGTGTAGTTGTTATGCTGATTTTAAAAAACGACACACCTTCATTCTTAACACCCTCTGATATATCTATATCCCTGAAAGTTGCTACCAATACCATTAAATATATGTTAGACAATATCATTTACATGGCAAAGACATTATAATATTCATTTTTATTAATATTTCAAAGGAATGGTTACACATTACTGATGAATCCATAATAACTCAGCAAGTATGCTGCTTAACAAAGAAAAAATATTACAGTCAAAAAATAAGAGTTCCTTTAATAACTCATAATGGCATGTGTATAAGCTTGTGTAAGTGACTTCCTCCCCACCTTTAAATGTAAGTTTCCTCATCTCTAAAATGAGAGGGTTGTATCAGACAACTTCTAAAGTCTTTTTCGGTTCTGAATCTATACCCTGTCAATGTTTGTTAAATTTCTAGGAATTCCAGTTAGAAATATAATTGTGTGTTGTTTTGCCCTAAAATTAAAGGACCCATAGTTCTAACAAAATTCTAACTAAAATACCATTACAATCTCAAGGCGTTTTTATGATTCCTTCGAAAAGTCATAGATGGGACTGTATAGATGATAAAAAAAAAAGTGTAATGCAACTTACATCTAATTAAGAAATTGTCTATATTCTTGTTTTTCCTCATAGCAGGAAAATTCAGATCAAAGTACAAGGAAGTCATACCATCCTGTTAAAAAAAAAAAAGAAAAGATAAGATGGTTAAATTTTCAAGCTTCTAAAAACATTTGGCTTCAATATCTAAACTTTAGTCAGTTTTATACAGATTTTTAATGTGACACTTTAAGCAACGTATGATTTTATTCATGTGTATACAAACTCTACAAACATAAATTACAATTTCATCTAAAAGACTTACAGGTTCCTTCAACCATAAAACCTAGCTGATGGCCAATTTTCTGGTTTTCTTGGCTTTCTACATTTCTACATTAACAGCGTGACAAAATATTATATCCAAACTTCATCTAAAAAAGGAAGGTTATTACTATATGAAATGCAGTATGATATAAGTAGATTAAGAATAATCAACTTTTAACACAGGAAGAAGAACAGGTTTCAATTTCTCACCTCTGACACACACTAGATGCGTGACTCTATATAACTTCTCAGTGTCCCAGGCAATTTTCTAAGACTATAAATTGCAAAGAAGATGCTAAGTTGCTCAGCATCTGACAGTTAAAACTGATAAAATTGCAGACCCCAATAAAAAGAATTTATCATGTTTACTATGCGCTAAAACATAGCACCAGGTTTTAAGTTTTAAGTACTGGAAACAAGGGAACCAAAATAATCTTTATCTTCAAGGAAATTATATTCTAATAGGGCAATGATAACCAGAGTGATGTTTGTAAGAGTGAAAAACAAAAGCATAGGATAATATGTGCAGGAATGATATTGTTAATTTTACTATCCTTCTTAGAGTTAAAGGACAGGGGGAGCATAGAGGGGAAGAAGAATCATGAAGAAGGCATGAAAGTGGCATTATGGTCAAGATAAAACAAATGTTCACCTGAGCCCCAGGGTCAAAGAAATATTTTGACATTACTATCTTTCCCCCCAGAGCTGTGATTTTCTCCCCTTAGAGAGCCCTGGGTGAGTCAACCTCCCTCTACCAAAATGAAGCTCAGATTCCAATCCCAGTACAACTTTGAATCTTAGAACTGATTTGCCCGGATCACAGTCATTATGGATCAGAGACTGAACTTGAACCTAAATTATTCAGACTCCACTGACCGGGTATTCAACCACTGTAGCACACTGCATGCCTCTCACATTGCCTTATCCTTATTAAAAATATAATTCATTTTAACAAATATATATGCATATATATATATGGACCTACCTGGTATATTGCACTGTGCTAGGTACAGCAGACAGCAAAAGTGAGAAGATACAATATAACTTTAATTTACTTTGCTCCACGCAAAAATAATCTCTTTTTAAAAAAATACTCTTTCATATACTTGTTAGTACCTATTTTTAGACCCTTCTCCAGCAAGGAATTTTCCATGCATAAGTTAAGATCATAGTGTACTTGTGTTTCTGTAGGTCCCTAAAAAAGTGTTGCTTGCTGGGCCTTGCTGTCAAGCTGCCTCAAATCTGGGGCACCCAAGGCTACAATGAATACAACACCAAGTGGTGACAAATGCTTCTCCAGCAATATCTTCTCAAGCCTTTTTCTGTTTCTCCTGGATGTGCTCAAGCCAAAAAGGTGCAGCATCCTCACAAACCTCATTAGAGTCATCAAAAGAGCTATAATTATTTCAACTGAAAATCAACAAAAGTGGGATGGAGACTGCAGAAATCTTTCCCTCACTATGTGATCTGTAGACCAAAAGTGTTTGAAAAGCCACTTATTTAGAACAATCATTCAAAAAAGATGAAAACATCTTAAATGTGTGATTACTCTGCATATGTATATACGTGTCAATATAGTTATTTACTTATACATGCAAACATTGTTTCTCACATAGAATAAGCTCATTGCGGTGGCATAATCAGTGTTTAATAAATGTTTCCTCATGGAACTGATTGAAGATTCCCTGACTCAACCACAGAGACAACTTTGTTCAGTAACCTTCTTATAATCATTAAGGCAGACACAAAACAGGGAAATTATCAACACAGAAGCATACTGCTATCAAAACCCTGCAGAAACCACACAGCAAAGAGCCTCTAAACAGATGCTCCAGCTCTTGCTTGTTGGGACTGATAATGCTCGGATTGCCTTCCTCTCCAAATACTACAAAGACTACTCAATGGGATTCAATAATCCTCAAAAAAGAAAGAACTTAACAAGTCATCCAGGAAAAACTAAGTTATCAAAGAATGCCTACTATACATATGGCAAAATCTGTACGAGTAACTCATGTGGGTTAGTCAATTAGCACTCAGATATTTAGCTGTACATGGATAACAAGCTAGGTCTAGAACAACAGGTAGAAGACAGAGAATACTAGGTGATATTGGAGAAACTGTGTGACACTTCAGACAAACTCAAGCTGCTCCCTGACAGAAACTTTTTTAAACACTAGAATTCTTCCAGTGGTGTAGTATAATATAGAAAATCACAAAAGACAACAATTTCCAAAAATCTGCTGCACTAGAAGGTAGAAAGAGGCCTCCAGCCCAATTAGGGATTAAAGCACGATTCAAAGTTTAACTTCCTTAGAAACAAAATGTATGTCCCCATACTCAAGGGTGTTCTGCACTGTACCTAGATATAGCCCTCCCAAATAATTTAAGTGCATTTTTTTCCTTACAACTATGGCTAATTCTCTTTCTTTTAAACGAAATCGAACTTTCTTTGCTTCTATACTCAATCATTTGCTGAAACTACCAATCTGACCTCTCCCTACTCATCCATTTATTCCCTATTTGTCCACCACTAGTGCTTAAATCAAAGCCAAGATTAATGCATAATATAATCCTAAATGGTCTTACTGTCTCTAGTCTCAAACCATCTCCAAGTCTTCCTTTTCACCTAATACCAGGTGAAGCCTTACCATATACAAGGATATATGGTCATGTCACTCTAATACATAAAACCCTTTAATGGCTTCCTGTTGCCTACTAAATACACAAATCTGCCCTTCAAGAGCCTTTATGATTTGGCAGTCTACCTTTATAGTAGCCAGGAACTCCTTCTTCTCTCTCTCTCTCATCTTGACCTTTTGAAATTCTATCTTTCAAAATCTATGGTGAATACTACTATGAAGTCTTATCATTCTTTGCTTATCATTCACTCTCACTTCAACTTGGAAATGTTCTTTCCTTCTACAGACCTCTCAGTAGCGATTTTCAATTGTACTTATAAGTATTTGGGTATGTGTGATCTCCTTGAGTACATACTTCTCCTTCAAGTCTAGTATACTTTGCAGGCAACAGGCATGAGACCAACTCCCCATGCATATGTGTGTACATATATACATATATATGTGTGGAGAGAGGGAGAGAAGGACAGAGAAGGGCGCGCAGAGAGAGAGAGAGTGGGGAGAGAAAGAGAGAACTCCTGTTCATCTCAATTTTTTATTCTAGGGGTTATTATCTTTTTATAGTCATGGATCTCTTTGGAAGTGTGGTAAAGAATATGGAACCCTTCTAAGAATTACGTTTTTAAATTCATAACAAAAAACACATAGGAATACAAAGGAAATCAATTATATTGAAATTAATATGCAATTTTTCCCCATTCAGTATCACAAACCTCAGGTCTGTGGTTAAGAATCCCAGTTAAAATCCTTTAAGATGCTACCTTATTCACAGTCTTCCATAATCCTCCCAGGGCCTTTAAGTGGATTTTTCCCTTGCTCATTACACTTCACCTAATATTATATCTATATTTATATGTCTACATGTTATATCCCTTTTCTCATTCTTCCCAATAGTCTCAAGATCTTTAAGAGTTGGGATTATATTCTCCAACTGATAAATGGTCAAAGGATATGAATAGGCAGTTTTCAAAGGAAGAGAGAGATTAGAGCTATCTACAGGTATATGAAGAAATGCTTAAATCACTCTTGATTAGAGATGCAAATCAAAATAACTCTGAGGTACCACATCATACCTATCAGATTGGCTAACATTACAAAACAGGAAAAGGATAAGTGCTGGAGAAGTTGTGGAAAAATTGGAACAGATGCATTGTAGGTGGATGTGAACTGATCCGACATTCTGGAGAGCAATTTGAAACTATGCCCAAAGGGCTATAAAAATGTGCATACCCTTTGACTCTGCAATACCAGTTAGAGGGCTGTATCCCAAAGAGATCATACAAATGGGAAAAGGACCCACATGTACAAAAACATTTATAGCATCTCTTTTTGTGGTGGCCAAGAATTGGAAATTGAGGGGATGCCCATCAGTTGGGGAACGGTTGAACAAGTTCTTATCTCTTTCATGAGTTATAGCCTGCCCCATTCCATTTCTCCTTTTCTCCCTCCCAGTATTTTCCTCCCTCACCTTTTAATTTTTAATTATTCTTTTTAATGGATATCATCTCTTCTGATTCAACTAAACCTGTACTCTCTGTCCGTGTGTGTGTGTGTGTGTATAATCCCTCCACCTACCCAAATACTGAGAAAAATCTCAAGAGTTACAAATATTATCTTTCCATGTAGGAATGTAAACAGTTCAGCTTTAGAAAGTCTTTTATGAATTCACTTTCCTGTTTACCTTTTCATGCTTCTCTTGATTCTTATGTTTGAAAGTCAAATTTTCTATTCAGTTCTGGTCTTTTCATTATGAATGCTTGAAATTCCCCTATATCACTGAATGACCATTTATTCCCTTGAAGTATTATACTCAGTTTTTCTGGGTAGGTGATTCTTGGTTTTAATCCCAGTTCCTTTGACTTCTGGAATATCCTATTCCAAGCCCTTTGATCCCTTTACGTAGAAGCTGCCAGATCCTGTGTTATCCTGACTGTATTTCCACAATACTCGAATTTTTTCTTTCCAGCTGCTTGCAGTATTTTCTCCTTGACCTGGGAACTCTGAAATTTGGCCCTGGCTAATATTCCTAGGAGTTTTCTCTTTTTGGGTCTCTTTCAGGGAGAGATCTGTAGATTCTTTCAATATTTATTTTGCCCTCTGGTTCTAGAATATCAGGGCAGTTTTCCTGGATAATTTCAGGGAATATAATGTCTAGGTTCTTTTTTCGATCATAACTTTCAGGTAGTCCCATAATTTTTAAATTGTCTCTATTTTCCAGGTCAGTTGTTTTTCCTATGAGATGTTTCACCTTATCTTCTATTTGTTCAAACTTTTGGTTTTGTTTTCTAACTTCTTGGTTTATCTCATAGTCATCAGCCTCCCTGAACTGGATTCTCTCTTTTAAAGAATTATTTTGTTCAGAGAGCTTTGGAACCTTGTTTTCCATTTGACTAATTCTGCTTTTTAAAGCCTCCTCCTCACTGGCTTTTTAGACCTCTTTTTCCAGTTGAGTTAGCCTCTTTTTAAAGGTCTTATTTTCCTCAGCATTTTTTTGGTTCTCCTTTAGCAGGCTGCTGACACACTTTTCAAGCTCTTGTACAGCCTGAGCCCATTTCATATTCATTTTTGAGGTACTGGAGGCAGAGGCCTTGACTTCGTCTGACAGTATGCCGTGTTCTTCCTCACCCAAAAGAATGGAAGGAGACACCTATTCACCAAGAAAGTAATTTTTTATGGCCTTATATTTTTTTCCCTTTTCTGGGCATTTTCCCAGCCAGTTACTTGATTTCTGAATCCTTTGTCAAGAGGAGGGTCCCAGTGCTTCTCCTCTCCCGAGTACAAGGCTGAGATTAAAATCAGCTGCTTTGGATGGGGGCAGGGCTGCCACTGAGGGCTGAGGTTTAGATCAGCTGCTCAATTCTGCCAGAGGCTTTAAGCTGAGCTACCTGGACAACAGACCCAGGCTGCTTCCATGTAGCTGCCTGCTGCTGCTGGTGCTGGTGCTGGTGCTGCTGCCGCCACCACCACCACCACCGCCGCCGCCGCCACCACCACCACCACCACCACCGCCGCCGCCGCCGCCACCACCACCACCACCATCACCACGGCCTCTCTTACTGCCTGAGACCCCACTCCCCTCTCACAGAGCTGGAAAAATCCTCCCCCACTAACTTTTGTCACTTATGAGTTGAGGGATCTGGGACCCTCCCTGCTGGGAATTCTGCTCCAGATGTCTGTTCAGATCTGTTCCTCCCAGTGCTACGCAGTCAGGGAGTGGGCTCCACTCTGCTCAGCATCCCATGAGATAGACCTTTCCTGTAGGCCTTCTAGGTTATCCTTGGCTGGAAACCTCTTTCATTCTGTTGTTCTGTGGCTTCTGCTGCTCTAGAATTCATTGAGAGTTATTTTTTACAGGTATTTCGTGGGCTGTGGGGGAAGTGCTAGAGTATATGTGTCTTTCTGCTCCGCCATCTTCATTACCCTCATTTTAAGGATGTGAAAACTTGGGCAAAGAGAGGTCAAGTGATTTGTCCAGGATCATACAGTTAGTGTCTGAGGCCATATTTGAATTCAGGCCTTCCTAATCCCAAGTCCAGTACTTTATCTACTGCATCACGTGGCAGAGAAGAAAGGGCACTGGATTTAGAGACCAAGAACCTCTGTCACTTAACTTTTAGGTGTAGTTTCTTCAACCATAAAGCCAGAGTTGAATTTGATGGTCAGTAAAGCCCTCTCAGCTGTAAATATTTCTTGTTATCATGGTACCTGAGATATAAATAACATTCCCAAGTTGTAGTTCTATATCATAAATAAATAACTTTAAATAAATGTTTCCTGCTTTATAATTTTAAACTTCTTTTGATTACAAATTATAATTAATATTTTGAAAAAATGGCGAAATAAATTTTGGTTCTTTATACTGGGAAGCAGTACAGGATAGTGGAAAAGCCCTGGATTTGGAATCAGAGGCCTGAAGTTCAAATCAGGGTTCTGTTATAGTCTACATGACATTAGAAGAGTTTTTTTTCCCCTTTCTACAGGCCTCAGTTTCCTCATCTATAAAATAAAGGAACTGGACTAGATAAGTGTTTATACCTCTAAATTCTATGATATGATTTTATAATTTAAAACTATGATATAATAAATAATGACATTTTTCTTTTCCCAGTTCTTCCAAAGCCACCTGGGAAAAACATTAAGAAAAAGGAAGAAAAAGACATATACTTGTTTCTCACCAACATAAATGATATTGTACCTTGCATCATATAGATTAATCTCCTTTACTATACAATCACTTAGGCCACTTTCTATTTAATTAAATATAATGATAGTACCCTGATTGCTTACCTTAAGTTCTAGGTATACAAAACCTAAATAAAAACAGCTTTAAAGGCATACTCCTGGCTCAATCAACACCATAAATAATCTTATAATGAAAACTTATTGGATACGTATTAGGACAGAATTTATTTATAGAAGGATTTCTGAAACTTAAATGGAAGGTAACATTGTCCTACTGTTAAATCAAAGACTACAGACAGCCTCAGAGCACTATAGAAAAAAAGTAAAATGTGTTCCACTAATTTAAAAAAATTCTTCCAATTAAACTAATTGCTACTATTGGTTAAAAGTGCAGAAGCTCAAATAAATGGAAAAAATTAGTTTGTTTTTTTTTTAATTCAAAGCAACAACATAACTGCATAAGCACTGAAGAGAATTTACAAGATAAGCATGATTATGGCATGTTTTAATATAATTCTGTATGCAAAGATTGTATGGAAGGATTACAGATAAACCACGCTAGAATCAGAACACCTGGATGTCCCACTTACAAGCTTGGACAAAGTCATAAACTTAGCTCTTAAGTTTCTTTTATAAAATGATGGAAATAAATACTTGCATTATGTTTCTCAAAAGGCTGCTGTACATACTTAGTTAAAACTTAAAGCAGTTTAGAAATGTAAGCTGTTAATATTATTTCTCATTAACATGCAATTGACCATGGGTTCATAAAGCCTACATCAGGAAATCACAAGTAATGTCAAGCTCTACACACCAGGGGTTCTTGGTTTCCTTTGTAGTCCTAAGTAGTATATCACATCTTCTACTGCAAACTTTTTCCAATCCCTCTTAATTCTAGTTGCTTACTGGTGGGGCAGCTAGGTGGTACAGTGAACAGAGCACCAGTGCAAGAGTCAGGAGGCCCCAACAGGAGGCCTCAGACACTTGAACCTCACTAGCCATGTGACCTTGGGCAAGTCACTTAACCCCAACTGCCACAACCTGGGTCATCTCCAGTCATCCTGATGAACATTTGGTCACTGGATTCAAATAGCTCTGGAGGGGAAGTGAGGCTGGTGACCTGAACAGCCCTCCCTCACTCAAAACAAAGTCAAGTGCAAGTCATGTCATCATTTCTTTGATAGCATAGTCTTCTTCAGCAACAAAGGACAAACACACAGACAGTTGCTTCTTAGTGTTAATTATGCTTTTTTGTGTGTACGTATTTGTTTCTAGCCTGCCCCATGTTATAAGCTGCTGGCAGGCAGGGACTATCTTTTGAGTTTATATCCTTAGTGTCTAATACATAGTTGTTTTTGCTGTTTAGTTGTTTTCAATCATGTCAGACTCTTCAAGATGCCATTTGGGGTTTCTTGGCAAATATACAGAAGTGGTTTGCCATTTCCTTTTCCAGCTCATTTTACAGATGGAAGAAACTGAGACAGAGTTAAGTGACTTGCCCAGAGTCACACAGCTAGTAAGTGTCTGGGGCCAGATTTGAACTCAGGAAGATGAATATTCCTGATTCCAGGCCCAGCACTCTATCCACTGTGCCACCTATCTATATGGGAAGATTGGAGAATTCTAATTCAAACATTCATTAAGTTCATACAAAGTACTGCAAAGCACTGGGAATACAAAGATAAAAACGGCAAATGTCTATCTCTGAGGACTTAGAATTTTCTGCTTGAGTGGAGAGAATTTATAAATAGTTGCCCTTATCAATGTGAAATTCTTCTACCTGAATTATCAATTGGAAGAATAGCAACAACCTTTGAAAACTATGCCGAGTATTCTGACTTTACTCTATTGATTTTTGCTCAGATGAGCAGAAATGTGATTTTTTTCCCCTCTTTCAATTTTATTTTATTTTCAAGTCCAAATTCTCTCCTCCCACCCACTGAGAAGGCAAGAAATACAAATCCCATTACAAATATGAAGTCACTGAAACCAAATTTCCAAATTAGCAATGTCCCAGAAAAACAATAAAGAAAAACAAAGGAAAAAACCTTCAATCTGCACTTATAGTGAGTGCAATCATCATTTTTAAACAATGATAATGAGCAGAAGCATCTTCCTCAGGCTTTAGGAACATATAAGTAACTACTAGTAGTCATTTTGACAAGTTATTGCAATACATTCACTTTATGGATAGGAAAACTAAAGCACTAAAAAGAAAATTAATGTGGTTACATTCACTCTTCACTTAAGGCAAAAATTAGCATTCAGTGCTGAATTTCTGGTCTACTGCTTGGATGAGTCAAGATCTTTCATATTTTTTTAAAAAGAAAAAGTAAAGTACAGTTTGCCCATATGGTTTCCCACCCACAAAACCCTTAATACAGAAAATCATTTTTTCTTCAAGTGTGGTTAAATTCTAGTCTCATTTGTAAACTGGTACTGTATGTACTAAGATTTTCAGTGTTGTTTATTTTCATTATGAGTCCGTATGTTCATGATTTTGAAATTACAGTTATGTAAAAGAGAATAAAAAGTTAGTTACAAAATGCAGTAACTGCTCACATGTAAATTTATTGATCGATAAGTCTTTCTGCTCCTCTACAGTGCTTCTGATGGGAATGTATATGACTTACCCTTTTGCTCTACCACCAACTGAATCTGTGCCCTGGGGGAAATTCTGTACCTCATCTTGCAGTCTGTATAATTAAGCCTGTATTGACTGATACCTAAATCAGTTTTATGACCACTAATTAAGCATTATTTGTGAATACAAATAAAAGATGTCTACTAACTACTCATAATTTTATCTATGTGTTGTTATAAACACTTGAATTTTAATAAGACTCAATTTAACCTCTCATAAAGAGAAAAAAGAAAATATTTCATTTCCCAGTATCTTTCATTATTCTATTCTAGAATTTCACAGTTATAAAGTACATTTCATTATTTGATTTAATCAAAGGAGCACTGTGAAGTACAAAATTAGTTACATTGTGCATGTTTTTCTTTGAAATACTTTTATGGATGACTCATTTCTCGGCCAGAAATTCAATCTATTTTAAATTCCAAAAATCTCATTGTTTTCTTCCTCCTCCAATTCATATGTTGCTGTCTTCTCTTTGAAGTCTAATAATATAGCAAATCCATCTTCTTACATCCATATCCAAATATCCCTCATTTTAAAGAAACCTATTTCAGTATGACTTCCCCTATCCCAAAATACAGCTGGTGTGGAAACCCCAACTATTCAGAACATAGCCAATAGCCAGAAAATAATACAAACTTCTCCACCCCCGCCCCCAATCCAAAACAGATGTCTAGACATTCAGGCACTTGCCCACAAACCTCATGCACTTTACTAAAAAATGCACCATTTAGACCCTTACACTCTGCCCAATTACTTTCTTTTAATACTTCATATTCAATTCTAACAAACCTGATTATTGTCTTTCCTAGCCTACAGTAGATAAAAGCAGAAAATAAGAAGGAAGTAGAAGTGTTTCTAGAAGGGAAGCTGGTAGAAATAAGATCCGATAGCCTAACACGAGAGGTGACAGAAAAAATTAAAAATTCAAAAAATAATCTGCTATCATTTAGTATAAAGCCAAACAGACCTCAATATAGCCCCTGGGAGAATCACTGAATGATACAGAAAACAGTACCAGAAGATATGTTCATAATGATGACACTAAGTCATTCAAAACAAGTCTAGTTACGTTTTCTGTTTAAGACGTTTGAGTGTACATACATCTGAGAAAGAGAAAAAATAGATTTTACAAGAGATGATCAAAATTTTACAAAGTTTTGATACTAAAATGGTTAAGAAAAAAACTAAAAACCTGTTTGATCCATAAGACTCAACTATCCTGAACTCAATCCCCAAAGGATGCAAGTAGGCAAGATTTCACTGAAAAGAATATTTTATACTCACATGGTTCTATGATCTCAGCATTCCAGGAATTCTCTCCACTGATGCAGATTATAATATATCCATAACTCTCCACCTTTTGTGTCTCTTAGCTATGCTTTCCCAAAAGTTTATCAGAGGGACACCATCCAACATACAACAGATATTCTTCAATCTGTCATGACATCACACGTACACCATTGAAGTACTCTGGCTGGTCACCTAACATCCCTCACTCTTCTCAATCATCACTCTCATTGACCTCTCTAAAGTCTTTAACACTTTTGATCACCCTCTCTTCCTCAATATTCTCATCTCATCAGCACTCTCTCCTGGTTCTATGCCTAACTACCACAACACTCCTCAGTTCTCTTTACTACATCTTCATCCAGATGAACGACAGCCTCCTTCCTGATCCATGAACCAATACTCCATATCTCTAGGCTCCTGGCATTCTCTTCAGTTGTCCTCTTGTACTCCATGTACTGACCTTCCTGACTTCCTTTTAAGTCCCAACCAAAATCCCATTTTTAATGGAAACCTTCCACGACCCTTCTTAATTCTAGCACTTCCCTCTAATTATTTCCTATTTATCATGTACATAGCTTATTTGTATATACATCACTATCTGATGAGATAGTGCTACTACTCTAAAAGAGAAGAAATAATTGCCCCTTCAGAACCTTAATTTCCTCAAAAGGTACCGACAGAGTTAAATAAGGATGTGGGGAAGGGGAAGTACACTGATTCTGTTAAGTGAGGGTATTAAGAGGGGGAAAGAGAAGGTAGAATAAAAACAGAAATACAGTAGTATAGAAAAGAAGTAGATGCAATTTGCTGTTTCTCAGATTGAGGCACATAAACAGAATATGCAAAACATGAAGGTAAGGGTGGGGGGAGATGTCCCTTATTTGAAATGGATCCAAAAAGGTTTAACACAAAAAGTTTGCTGAAAAAAATATATCAACTTTAAGAAGAAAGTAAGAAAGAATGGGGTAAGGGAGTATTCCATAGTGGTAACATACAGTAAATATCATATAACATATCTGAGGAACTATACAGGAGAGAAAGAAAAAGTTGCATCATCTTCAGCAGGCAAAGGTGCATGATGGGAATATAGACTTAAGAGGACAGTTTGACAAAGAAGAAAAGCCAATATGAGACGCTAAAAAGCTGACACAAAGATCTTGATGGTAGGGAGGAAAATGATGTGTCATAAGCCTTAAAAGCAGCAAAGCAAGCCCAAGTTAGTAATTTATTGAGAGTACCTTCAGGATACATTCCAGGGTATTCGGTCCAATCATCCATAGGTTCTACTGAATAATAATAGCTCATATTTATACTGTTTAGGTTTACAAAATATTTTCCTCACAACTTAAAATATGTACTGGAAATGACCATGACAGCAGCAGACTTTATTAGAGATTTTAAACTACACTTAAAATAGATTTATCTCAAATAAAAAGCACATGGGCACAGAAAATATAACAAACAAGTCATTCTTGGAAGCAATGATGTCCTTCTGCTGCAGAGATAAGATCTATAACAACTTTAACTGGACAATAAGATTATTAATATAAATAATTATGGCTAAATTGTGGCTAAAATTTTTATGTTTTTACTTCATCACACATGTATTTTCATTTATATGGAGAACTACTAATAAGGAAATGCCTTCTACTAGAGCAGATCTGTACCTAAAAAATTAGCTGAAGCACTAAGAAGTTTAAATGACTCATCCAAGGCCAAATGACCAGTACTGGTCGGAGATTGTATTTGAACCCAAGCCTTCCTGACTTAAAGACTTGCTCTTAATCCACTTGCCCAAACTATCTCTCTTTTTGCACACTGATAGTTGAGAATGAATGCTAGAGTGATTCCTCTGAAAAAATACTGAGACCAAAGAAAACTCCAATTTTTTTTGCCAGATTTAAATGTAAAAGCTAATTAATTAAAACCAAATATTAAATGCCTGTAATATCTGGGAAAATTTACTACCACATTTCCTTGGAAAACCTTCATAAGATTAGACAAATTGGAGAAACAACTATGGCCTAAAAAAATTTAACTTTCAGTGTTAAAAATTAACACCCACAACTATGTACAAATGGCTATAAAACTTTTGATCCAGCAATACCAATGCTAGGTCTATATCCCAAAGGTATTTTATTAAAAATAGAAAAGGACCTATTTATATAAAAAATATTATGGCAAGCTCTTTTTGTGGTAGTTAAGAACTGGAAATTGAAGGGATGCCCATCAGTCAGAGAATGTCTAACCAAGTTGTGGCATATAATTGCAATGGAATATTATTGTGCTATTAAGAAATGACAAGAGTTATTTCAAGAAAACCTGGAAAGACTTCATGAACTGATACAAAGTGAAATGAGCAGAACCAAGAGAACACTGTACACATAACAGCAATATAGTGTGATGATTAATGGTGAATGACTTAACTCTTGTCAGCAATACAAGGATCCAGGAAAATTCCAAAGGACTGATGATGAAGCATACTATTCACCTCTAGAGAAAAAACTAATAGTGCCTGAACATAGCCAAAGCATGCTGTTTTCACTTTGTTTTATTCATTTTCCTTTACAAAATGACTAATATAGAACTGTACTACGTGACTGCATGGGCATAACCTATAGCTGACTACTAACCTCAGGAAGGGGAGGTGACAGGGAGGGAAAGATGGACAGATTTTGGAACTCAAAACTTTTTTCAAAAGTTTTAAAACTATTTTAATGTAAAGTTGGGGGGGAATAAAATATTATACATCTCAAAAAATAAAAACAAAACAACAATAATAAACAGAATGGAAAAAGAATAAACACCCACCAGTTCATTTTAAACAAAAGGTAACCTAGCACTTTAAGTTGCTTTGAAATTTAAAATGGTGTATCAGCAAACACCTTGACACATCCAGGATGGCCTATTAGCACAGGCTCTTACATCTCCTTTTCTAAAAGGAAGACAACTTTGGAAGAGTCAACAATCTTCTTTAATCACATATACCAACAGAGAAAATACAAGCAGAGAAATAAAGACCAACAGACAGGGCTTCCAATGTCTGACCATTACATACACACATAGTTACGGGAGAGAGAAGCACAAACATCTGGATTTTCAAAGGGGAGAGAGGGGGCAGCGTTCCTTAATGGTTACCCAGAGTCTCATCTGGCACACAAACCTTCTTCCAAAGAGCAAGCCCCCAAAGCAAAATCTCACATCAGAGGATAGATAGATGATAGATAGATAGATAGATAGATAGATAGATAGATAGATAGATAGATGTATATATAATATATAGATATATAGATATAGCTATATACTTTTTAGAGACAGAGGGCATCATAACTCTCACCCAGGGCCTCATCAGCAATTAACAAAAGCTATGGGCCTTCCTGCAAAACAAGCCCCCCAATCAAGTTTCCCTTAATGGGTTCCACCTGAGGCCTAAAAGGGGAGGAGAAAATTTTTAACTCTTTTACTTTTTTTTTTTAAACTCTTTAACTTTTACTTTAAGTATTACAAATGATTAGATTGGAAGGTACAAAGCATGCTTTTTTTTCCTATGCCCAATTCAAAGAGGTTAGGGAGAAGTGCTAGAAAAAAAAGTAGCTAAAATCAGGTACGTAGAGGATACAATTAGAATAGAATAATCAAAGTAGCAAACATTAGCAGCTGGAGGAATCAGAAAAGGATTCCCATAAAGGTGAAATTTGACCTGAGTCTTGAAGAAATTCAAAGAAATGAAGAGGTAGAAGTGAGGTGACAGAACATACAAGGAATGTAATGTTTACTAACCTTCAGGTAGGTGAGTGCAGCCAGACTGTAGAATTTGTAGAGGAGAAAAATTTAAGGAAGCTAGAAAGGTATGATGAACTCCCCCCCCCCCAAAAAAAGACTTTATATTTGATCCTGGAAATAACAGGGAACCAAGGAAGTTCAATGAGTAGAGTGAGGGGAGGGTGCAGGTGACATAAACAAACCTATGTTTTAGACTCTATGCCCACCCTGGCAGCTAAGTTGAGGAGAGAGTAGAGGACAGACTAGAAGCAGAAAGACTAGTTACTGTTGTAGTAGACTAGGTGAAGGTGATGAGGGTTTGCATCAGGATTGTGGCTATAAGAATGGAGAGGGGGAGACATATATGACAGATTCTGTGACAACAGAAAAGGGATTTCGCAATCGATGAAGTATGGGAGATTGAAGATGACATTCCAGTTGCAATCCCCCCTAACTAAGAGAACAGGGGTCCCCTTAACAGATAATGAGTTCTGGTTTGGACTTCCTGAATTTGAAATGTCTATGAAACATTCAGTAATATGTTCAGAAAGTCTAAGAAGTAGCTGGAGATGTGTGATTGTAGCACTGAAGAGAAACTGGAGCTGGGTATATAGCTGGGGGAGTCATCTGAAGGAAGAGAGGATCATTAAATCTATGGGAAATGAAATCACTAAATGAGATAGTATAGAGTAAAAAGATACATGGGCCAGAACGGAGGCTAGGGGAGCATCTACAGTAAGCAGACATAAAGTGGATGAAGAAGCAGCAATAAAGACTTTGACCAAGAGGAAGATAATCAGGATAGTGCAGTGTCAACAAAAACCTAAAGAGAGAATATCCTGGAGAAGCAGGAGATCAACAGTAATAAATACTGCAAAAAGCTCAAGGAGAAAAATGCAATTTCATTTAAAAGATGAGATCAAAAGTCAAATGGCAAAGGGTTTAGAAGAAAGGAAGTAGAAACACCAATTGTTGACTGCTTTCTCAAGCAACAAATGGCAGGAGAGATAGGTATATGATGACGGCTAGCAGAAATAATAACAAGGGAGAGAGAATTATTAATAATGGGGGTTAGTTGAAAAGAAGAGGTTAAAAATTAGGGAGAATGAAGGAATGATCAAAGAGCAAACCCCTGGAAGACATGGGGAGGGGAACCAAAAGGACAAGTAGAGTAGTCATTTCATCATCTGAGAACAAGACAGAAGAGAAAATGGGGGAAGAGTCTGAGGTGACATGAAGTATAGAATTAGGTAGGAGAGGTAACCCACAAAACATAGCTCTTTTGCTTCTGTGAGCTATCAAGTGAGGTCTTTTCTGAGAGGGTAAGGAGAAGTAATGGTATCATCAAATGACTCTTAAGTTGGTAAGAAGAGAAGACAAGGTTTCAAACAAGTTCAATGGAGACTGAGGCACAGAGTCAATCAGTAAAATATAAAACCATCTATCTCTATTGGGTCAGTAGTCTTTGTTAAGGCACTGAGGTACACAAATATGAGCAAGCAAGACAGTCCCTGCCCTCAAGGAACACATATCCTAACAGTAGAAGACAATCCAGTTTTTCTTTTGTCTAACAGGGCTCCAAAGGCCTGGGGGGTAGTGGGTAGGGGGTAGGGAGAAGTGGCCCACAGTTTTCCTGTGGCTTTTCCTGGTAACTCTTGGGACCAAATCTATTTAATGGTTCAAGGATTCCTCCCAAAGAATCTGGCTGCATTGGGGTTAGAGGAGAGAGTCCAGAGGTCTATCCTGCACCCCACCCCTTCCTCCTATCCCCTCCCCAGAGAACGGGGAAGCTCATTCTGCACCTGACTGATTCCAGTTTAAAAATCCTTAGTTAACATAGTCTCATCTGTCTTGAAAATAAAACAAAGGTTTTTCTCACTGACTTCCCACTGGAACTGTAGTTCTACAAAGCAGTCTTCAATTTCTCCACCATAAACTGGTTGCCGGAGTCACTTGTATTTTTAATTATCATATATACTGTATTGGGTTCAGGAGAAGAAAGTGAGGTTGGTGACTTTGCATGGCCCTCCCTCACTAAAATCAAAGTCAATTGCAAGTCATGTCATCATCTTGATATCATGGACCTCTTCTAGAAGGAAGGACAAACACAACTTATAAGTAAGTAGCAGTTTCCCTCCCAACCCTACCTTCTCCTCCCCCTCTCCTCTTTATTCCTGTCCTCTGGTATGCTACCCAAGGGAAGGTGCATTCCAAAAACTGCCTTTTTTCCTCCGGGTTTACTGGTTCCATTTCTTGCTCAAAGATCAAGCCTCAAACTCAGTTCACTCTGGAGCTCATAGACTGGACAAGTCCCACCCACCGAGCACAGAGTAAATGTAACTACTAAACAGTAATTGTTTCTCTTTTACCCAGGAACCCTGAGGATCTTCCCCCTCCTACTTTAATTTCTTTTTTTAAATAAAGGGTCCATTCCTTGAGTAACTACTTAAAGGAGTCTATTCATTAATGGGTTTATCTCACTCAAAGTGAGAATGTGATAGGACCTTAGCCTGAAAGGGCCAGTGTCTCCCTCTTATTGCATCCTGGGTCCCCTCCACTCATCCAGAAGAGTATCAGGTCACTGGACCCAGATAGCTCAGGAGAAGAAAGTGAGGTTGGTGACATTGCACAGCCCTCCCTCACATAAATCAAAGTCAACTGCAAGTCATGTCATCATCTTGATGTCATGGTCCTCTTTCAGAACAAAGGACAAACACAACAACAATGTATTATATTACTCAAACTTACCTACATATGAGCAAAGAAAACTTTAAAATTAAAAAACTATCAATCCCATAAATCATAATATAAAAAGCTATATTATGCCTAAAAGCTCTGAAGTCAAGTCCCTGTGGCTGTCATGGCCCTGCCCATTTTTTATATATGAAGAGTACCTTAGTGTGGGGCAGCTAGATGGTGCAGTGGACAGAGTGGATAGAGAGCAGGAGGCAGGAGGATCTGAGTTCAAATTTCACCTCAGACACTTGACACTCACTAGCTGCGTGACCTTGAGCAAGTCACTTAACCCCAACTGCCTTGTCCTGGGTCATCTCCAGTTACCCTGATGAATATCTGGTCACTGGATTCAGATGGCTCTGGAGGAGAAGTGAGGCTGGTGACCTGTACAGCCCTCCTTCACTCAAAAAACAAAGTCAAGTGCAAGTCATGTCATTATTTCTCTGATAGCATGGTCTTCTTCAGCAACAAAGGACAAACACACACACCTTAGTGTGTGTAACAGCCACCTTGAATGTCTCAATGAAGAAGGCCAGGTGCGGCAGACCATAAAAAAAAAGAAGACAACCCATAGACGGGTACTAGAAAGGGTTAGGAGACTCACATGAGTGCATAGCAAGAAGACAGCATGGAGGCCTAAACCCCACAAGATAAGGCCAAAGCTCACACATAAATGCCAAGGAACACAGAGAAGGAGTTCAGGATTTGAGTGAGAGAGGATAAAGATTGATGGCACAGTGTGGGGATGCAGGGAAGACTGAATAATAAATGAACAGTGGACTCAGTCATCACAATTGTGAGACTTTGTCCATTTCAGCATCATAAAAGCAGGAGAGAAGAAGGCAGAACACTGCAATAATAATCAGAAACTATAAATTCTTTCTCTTTTTTTGATTTGTGTCTAAATTGGATTTAAGTGAAGCAGAGTTACAGGAGCCATCAGTCTCACTGTCTCCTCCAGGGTCAACACAGTCCAGTGGCAGGGCAGAGTCAAGATGACTGGGGATGAAGAAAGATGCAGTGGATGACCTTGGCATCTTCAATGTCTAACCAAGCTCTAAGGGCTCCACAACACCTGCTTCAGCTGCCTTCATGGGCACGGGAACAAACTGTTCTCATTCACTCGTTCTCATCCACCCAGGGAATCTTCACACGCTTGAGGTAGATACTCTCTAACTTACCAATGGGCTTGAGACCCCTAGATTTTTCTCAGGCTGGTTTAGCCTATCTACCAAAACAGGTCACTGTACATGCTACAGCTTCTTGGAGCCACAGTTGAGAATTGGGTGGAACAGGTGGACACCAGAAGTGGAAAGCAGGCTTGAAAAGGGCTCAGCAGCCCTCACATGAGAGATACTAGTCTTCTCTGAACAAAGTAATAAAGTAAGGGACAAAGTTCAAGTGGTTAAAGGATCAACATTTTGAAAGGTGTTCAGAATAAAGCAGGAACGTCTGGAAAAGCACTGAGGGAAAGAGTGACTGACGGTTGTCATGAGGTGTCGATATATTTAAGAGGGATGAAATATAGGCAGAGATGGAAGGACTGGAGGCTGTTGTGAGATAGGGGAACTTTTGTGTTATATATGATGAAGGGAGAACAATTGTGCACAATGACAAGATCAAGGGTATGACCATCCTGAGTACAGCTGAGGTGGAGTGAAGATCATGACTTAAGAAGCTGATAAAACAGAAAGCAAAGGTTGAGAGGACATCAACATGTAAGTGAAAGTCATCATGTAAAAGGGTTGTGGGGTAGAGAACACTGTAAGCCAAGTATTCTCCCTGGAAAGAGGAGTAATGACCTGGGAGCAGCAGATAACAGTCACTAGGCTCTTGATAGAGTGACATATGTGGATGGCATGAACCTCAAAGAGAGGTTAAGAGGGAGGTGGTTCAGGAGGAAGTCTGAAGTGAAAATAAGGACTAAGAACTGTATCTACTATCCCCACTAGAGGCACAGCCAGGTGAGCAGTGAATAGAACATTGGGCCTGGAGTTAGCAAGGGCCTGAGTTCAAACCTAGCCTTAGAAACTTACCAGCTATGTGCATGTGGGCAAGTCATTTAACTTTTATCTCCTCAGTTTCCTCACCTATAAAATGGAGAAAATAATAGCTCCTACCTCCAAGTTGCAAGGATAAATTGATATAATATTTGTAAAGTATTTAGCACAATGCCAATATATGCCAATACTAAGTATTTAACGAATGCTCATTACCTCTTCTCCCTCCAAGTCCTGTGTGTTGCAATCAAGAGAGAAGACACATCCACAACTGGAGAATTTGGTCAAGTATGCAATGACAGTAAAGGAGGGACAGGTTTCTGGGTCTGCGAGGAAACGGAAGGAACATAAGAGAAAGAAGACTAATATGAAGGAAAGTTTGTTTTTTAAAAAGAGAACTAAAGTTTCACTGAGAATAATATAAAGGGACAATAGCACTGGATAGACACCTGGGAGATAGAAGGCCAATAGCTACATCAGCTTGAGTTTAGGCAGTCTAGGAGTGAAGTCACAGGACAATAAAGATCGTTGTTCCCTTTCTATTATCAATGGCAATGCTGATTTGATTTCCTGAGCAAGAGGTGAAAAGGGAAGGGGAGCATAGAGGAAGGAGGGTACACACATGGTGGCAAGGCAGATGACAAGATGCCCACTGTCTAATAGGGTGGCTGGATGAGATGAAGCTTAGTCTGTGACCAATTAGATATAAAGGATTGAGGGGAGATCTGATTCACCCTCAAGTAAAGCCTGTTCTGCCCCATACTGAATCCCAAAGCTGAGGTGATAAAGAGTATGGAGGGAGACAAGGTCAGAAAATCTGCACTCAGATGGAGAAAGGGGATCTTTATGTAACCTAAAGCAAGTAATGTCCCCTCTCTGAATTTCAGCTTCCTCTTCTGTAAAAGGGGCTTGGGGCAGGGGAGGGAATTAAGTTACCTCTACGTCCCTTTCAGCTTCAAGTTCTAATAGTTTTTTGGTACATTTTAAGGAAGAGATTTATTTCTTCCATGATTTTACCCCAAAAGCTATAGAAAATACTATGTGTTCCTTGAAAGCAATCCATACAAAACCAATGTATTTGCATGTGACCAATTACTTCAGATGGTATAGCAGAAAGAGCATTAGACTGGATTCAAAACATCTACAACTAATAAATAAATTGGTCAATGTGGCAACTTCATCCACCCATGCTTACTGCAACCTATCTATAAATTATAATCGGAGTTTTCCAAGTAACAGATATTTAGTAACTCTCCTATGATCAAACCAAAATAAGAAAGAGTAGGATTTTAGCTTAGGTTTTCCAGATTGCCAATCAAAAACTACTATATCCTGCTGACCTCTTGATGGAAAACGTGAACTAAAATGTCATTTCTGGCAAATACTAGTTAAGAAAGTCTGAGAAGTTTATGAGTGAATAATTTACCTCTTTTCTTCATCTGTAAACAGGGAAGTTGGGCACACGTTGTTTTCATAAAGCCCTTTTTAGTTTTAAATATTTATTCCAGGATTATTCAAAATACATAAAAGATAAGAAGAATATAGATCATAATAATATTATGGAATTAGGTAGCACAGCATAAATCATGAACTGAGTAGGGAGAACCAAACTTACCTAAGAACTAAAGACTACAAAAAAGACAACTAGGAAGTATCCTGGAATCACAGGTTTTCCTGTATCAACACTATGATATTGATATGAAACTTAGAAAGACATAAAGCTAATTCACTAATAACAACGTTAGACTGGGGCATCATTATGCTTTTTTTAACTATCTGGAAAGTGTAATCACCATAACATCCTGTTACAGTCATGATTATTATGAGGAAGTCTATCACTAGAGACTTATTTTTTTATTCAACACTCGCATACTGAAAATATATAAATACTCAAAAAGAATTTGTGGCAAATATTGAATATTACTGTATATTGCTGTAAAAGTAATCAAATTGTCAAACAACTCTACAACACAATCTAATGGATCTACAATTTCATATACATGGACAATACCTCCACCAATACAGAGCCCAACCCACCCATATCAATCTATCTTTGCTACCAAGTACTTGGACATTTTTAAAGATGAAATATATTATTCTCTTTTAAAATGATATCAAATGAGGTAATGCTATCAAGAACGTCGTATCACCATTATTATTTTTTTATTCATTTTAAACTTAAATACAAAACAAGAAAAGAAAAAAGAACATTTTCATATACACAGCAAAATTTGAGAGTATTCACTTTAAAACAATAAATTTTCATTTTAAGAAAACTTATGTAATAAATACTACATGTTGTTTTCACAGCTCCCTAGCTTTTTTTTGTGCTTCCTTTTAGGTTTTTTGTTCTCCACTGTGCATTTTTAATTTTCTTTTAATTTTCTTCCCCCCACCCCACCCTAGAAGAGACTATAATATAAATGTGAATATATATGCATCTATACAAACACATACATATAGAGTTATAAACATGCATATATGCATATGTACACACAGTCATGATTATTATGAGGAAATCTATCACTACAGACTTATTTTTTTTCATTCAACAATGTTGCATACTGAAAATATATGAATACTCAAAAAGAATTTATGGCAAATATTGAATATTACTGTATACTACTGTGAGAAATGACAAAGGGGATAATTTGAGAAAAACTGGGAAGACTTACATATACATATATGTAAGACCTTACTAGGCATATTCTGATTTGTCAATTCTTTCTCTGGAAATAGATAGCATCATCCTTCATGGATCCATGTCTTTTTATGTTTTTCCAAATCAACCAGCTCATCATTTCTTATATCACAGCAAGATTCCATCATAATCATACACCACAGCTTGTTTAGCTATTCCCCAATTGAAAAACATGGATCATTTTAGCCAATCTGATAGGTCACCATTATTATTCAATATTGTACTAGATATGCTTGCTATAACAGTAAAACAAGAAAAAGAAACTGAAGGAATAAGAATAGGGAGGAAAATAAAACTATCACTCTTTGCAGATTATACAACACTGAGAGAATCCTAGAGCATCCAAATTAACAACTTTAACAAAGTTGTAGGATACAAAATAAATCCACATAAATCATCAGCAATTCTATGTTTTACCAATAAAAATGAGCAGGTAGAAAGAGCAAGTCCATTTAAAATACCCTCTAACAGAATGAAATACTAGGAAATCTACCTGCCAAGACCCACAAAGGGAACTACATGAATACAAATACAAAATACTTTTCATACAAATAAAGACAGACATAAACAATTAGAAATATACAAATTGTTTGCATGTGGGCCAAGCCAATATAATAAAAATGACAATACTACCTAAATGTATTTATTCAGTGCCATATTAAACTACCAAAAAATATTTTATAGAACTAGAAAAAATAAAATTAATCTGGAAGAACATAAGATCAAGATATCAAGGAAATCAATGAGGGGAAAAAAGTGAAGGAAGGCAGACTAGCAGTACCAGATCTCAAATTGTACTTCAAAGTGATAATCACCAAAGCAATATGGGACTGGGAAAGAAATAGAGTAGTAGTCAGAAGAAGAGAGTAGGTACATAATAAACAGACAGTAACCTAGCGTTTGATAAACCCAAAGATCCTAACTACTGGGGCAAGAATTCACTATTCAAGAAAAACTGCTGGGAAAGCAGTCTGACAAAACCTGGGCATAGACCAACATCTCAAAAGAAGGTCCAAATGGTTACATGATTTAGGCATAAAGGTGATATCATAAGCAAATCAGAGAAGAATGGGAAAAAAATTGTCAGATCAATAGATAAGGGATAAGTTTCATAACTAAATAAAAGAAAAAGAGGATAACAGGAAATAAAATGGATAATTTTGATGAAATTTAAAAGGTTTTGCACAAATAAAAAGAAAGCAAGAAACTGGAAAGAGAAATTTTACATCAGGTTTTTCTGGTAAAGGCCTCATTTCTCAAACATATAGAAAAAAAATAAGATCCATTCCCCAATGGATAAATGGTCAAAGGATATGAATAAGCAGTTTTCAGAAGGAAAAAATCCAAGCTATCTATACTCACACGAGAAAATGCTCTAAATCACTAATAATTAAAGAAATGGAAATCAAAACAACTCTGAGGTATGAGCTCACACCAATAAACTGGCTAACAAGGCAGAAAAAGAAAATGACAAATGCTGAAAGAGATGTGGTAAAATAGGTACCCTAATGCACTCTTCATAGAGTGGTAAAATGATACAATCGTTCCGGGCAACAATTTGGAATTAGGCTATAAAACTGGGCTTATCCTTTGACCCAGCAATACCACTTCTAGGGCTGTATCCCATAGAGAACCAAGAAAATGTAAAAGAACCCAAAAGTACAAAAATATTTATAGCAGCCCTTTTTGTGGTGGCAAAAAACTGAAAACTGAGAGATACTCATCAATTGGGAAATGGCTGAACAAGTTATGGTACATGATTGTTATGGAATACTGCTGTGCTGTAAGAAATGACAAAGGGGATAATGTGAGAAAAACTGGGAAGACATACATGAATCTTAGATACTCAAATCAATACAGGGATCCACAATTCCAAAATGCTATCCATCTCCAGGGAAAAAACTGATGAACTTCGAGGACAGATTTAAGTATATTTTTTCCCCTTTATTTTTCTTTCCAGGAAGGTGCAGAGGGATGGCTAATATAGAAACCTTTTTTGCATGACTTCACATGTATAGTGGATACCATATTGCACGCTTTCCCAGTGGGTAGGCTGGAGGGAGAGAGTTTGGAAATGAAAATAATTTTAAAAATAAAATAAAACTAAGGATAACAAATAGGATTTTTAAAAATTTATATTCAAACTTCAAGGAAGTTTGAAGAAAGGAAAGAACTTTTAAGCTCAATATGGATGGAACTGATAATAAAGCTGAAGAAAAATTTCAAAAGCATGATGATTGAGTACATTACAAATGTGTGTTATGTAACCTCAACTGGGCCCTTGCTAAAATGTAATCCTTTTACAACTCTCTGATAAACTCAGTATCCCACTCACTAATATTGGCTCTTCCAAATCTTCCTTGAACCTCCCATGGCTCCTCCTCCCTTCCCCTTCTCAGCTGGGAATCTTGCCTTATATTGCACTGAAAAAATGAAGCCATTTGCCAAGGGCTCCCTCCCTCTTTTCCTCTCCTCCTCATCTCCTATCACGTAGATGCCTTCTGCCATTATCTCCCCTCCTTCACCCTGTGTTACTGTATTACAGAGCATATGGGGTGGAAATAGGGAGTTTTAAAGTGCAGTAAAACTAGAACGAACAGGATATTACACTGATCCTTCACTGAGGCTGTGACTTTCAACCTTCTAAATATTTGGTCTACCTGCCATAAGTCTCTTCACCAATCCAGGCTTACCTTCCACTCAGGTGTTCCACTCAGGCTTATTCTGAAAACACAGGTCCGACCATGTCACTTCCCCCTACACAATAAACTCCAGGGGCACCCCATCATTTCCTTAATCAAATATTAAAAAATCCTCTGACTTTTAAAGCCCTTTATGATTTCACATACACACACAGAAATGTGCATCCCTTTCAAGTCTTATACCTTATATCTCCCTAATCTGTTATTCCAAAGGTCAGTGACACTGAAACAACACACTCGATCTTCCAACTCTGGGCATTTCAGTGGTTGCCTCCATGCATGGAACACTCTCCTTCACCTCTGCCTCCTAATTTCCTTCAAGTGTCAACTAAAATCCTTTTCTGATCACTCTTAACTGAATGCCTTTCCTCTGCTGATTATTTTCAATTTATCCAATATAGGTTGTTTGAAAACAGCTCTTTGAATGTTGTCTCCAACATTAAACTGTGAGTTCCCTGAGAACAGGAATTATCACTTACCTTTCTTTGTATTCCCATTGCTTAACATGATGCCTCATATGTAGGTGACATTTAAATAAATGTTTACTGATGGACAAACTAATAACACAGCAGATTGACTTTTGCTTTCCTTCTATTTTCTCTCCCAAGGAAAATGATCCTTATACTATAAAAGACAGAACAAATATGGCTAGTAAAAAGTTTATGTCCAAGAGATGTAAAAGTTATAAAGAGAAGACATACATACTTTCTCTTTGTGAGTTTAAGTCACCTGACCCAGAAGAACAACATCCTCAGATACTAAAAGAATAAGCAGATATAATTGCTAAACCACTGTCAGTGATTTTTTGAAAGGCCACAGAGACTGGGAAAGTACCAACATCCTCAAGTACTAAAAGAAATTGTAGATGTGTGTGCCAAGCAAACTACAAGCGACATTTTAAAAGGACATGGAGACTAGGAAGGGTATCACAGTAAAGCAAAAGAGCAAATGTCATCATTTTCCAAAAAATAAAGAAAATGGGATCTGTACACTATGAGTCTAACTTCAATTCCATACAAAATTATGAGATATATTTGTTGCCGAGTCATTTTTCAGTTATGTCCAACACTTCGGAGGTTTTCTTGGCACAGATACTAAAAATACATTTCCTTCTCCAGTTCATTTGACAGATAAAGAAACTGAGACAAACTGGGTTAAGTGATTTGCCCAGGGTCACACAGCTAGTAAATTTCTGAGGTCAGATTTGTACTCAAGAAGATAAGTCTAACTCCAGGCCTGGTGCTCTCTTTACTATGCCACTTAGCTGCCCCAAAAGGTATTATTAGAGGTAACACCTAGAAAAGAAAGTGGTCATCACCACCTACCCACCCCTACTGACCACCAAAAAGGGGAGATTGTAGAGTATGGCTATGTCTAAAACAGCTCAAGTCAGACTTAATCTCATTACTTTTATTTTTAGAGAATTACTTGACTGGTAAATCAGGGGAATGTTATGGATATAATTTATCTAGATTTCAGCAAGGCCTCGTATGGCTATTCTTGCATAAAATATGAAGAGATATAAGTTGAAAAACAGTATGATTAAAAATGGTTCCAGAACTAGTTACTAGATTCAAAGAGGTAATGATTATTGAAGATTCACTGTCAACTTGGGAGTTATGCCCTGGGCATACACTCTTGACCCTATATACTGTTTTATCAGTATATCCAGTTGTATCTAGATACAGAAACAGAAAATTCAAGATCCTGACTAGCTAGAATATCAGGGTGAGTCCAATAAAATTTAACGTAATCAAGATAAATGTAAACTCTTGCACCAGGAGATTTTTCATGAGTAGGTGGGATCAGATTTGTTCTGTCTGTCCTCAGAGGACAAAACAAGGAGCAATGGATGGAAGCTGCTAAGAGGCAAAAAAAAGGCTTAATGTTAGGGGAAACCTCTTAACTATTAGATCTGTGTAAAAGTGAAATATTCTCTGAAAGGTGGTAGGCTGACCTCTTTGGAGATCTTCAGGCAGAAATTACACAAAACTTGTCAAATCTGCTATAGATTGGGTAAATTGGACTAGATGGCTGTTGATAAACTTTGTAACTGAAATTCTATAATTCTGTAAATACAATTAGTGAAATAAAAGGTAGTTTAGGGAATCAGATGGACCCATCCCCTAGCTGACAGTAAATGGGTAAAGTCCTTGAAATCAAGGACTACTTTATTTTTGTTTTTGTATCCCCAGCATCTTATATTACACGCACGCACACACACACACACACGAATTACCTATGGAACATTACATATACATAAAAAAATTTTTTTAATTGAATTTGGTACTATAGGTATTGGCAGATGACTAACTGAAGCTCAGAGGATTAACAGGTGATTTACAAGATTCCCACAGCTAGTAAGTTAACCCAGCTGGCACCATAGGCCTGTTCTCCTCCCTCAGTTCACAGCTCCTACCGATACCACAAGGTATATGTCTTTTCACATACCTTGAACATCTCTGGTTCTGCTTTATATGCACTTTTTCAAAGAATCAAAAGGCTACTGGCTAGTAGATCAAGTTGTAAAACTATGTTATAACAAGATGTTCTCTACAAAATGCACATCCAGAGAAAGAATTATGGAATCCGAACGCAGAATGAAGTAGAATATTTTTATCTTGTGTTACGCTTTGGTTTGGTTTTACTCATGGTTTCTTCCATTTGTTTTAATTCTTCCATACAACATGACTAATGTGAAAATGAGTTTAATAAGAATGTATATGTAAAACTCATATAAGATTGGAAGCCACATCAAGGAGGGAAGGAAAATGGAGGGGGAGAAAATATAAGACTTATGGAATTGATTGTTGAAAACTGAAAACAAATTCATCAAATTCTAAAAATAAATAAAAGGAGGGAAAAGAGATGTCCTCTACATGGGCTAGGGCTGGAGAGAATCAAAGTGGTCACAAAATCAATTAGCGTTGGAAGGTTCTCAGATGTCATCTAGTATGTTCCAACTTAAAGCACATCCCTGACATTTGATCATCTAGGCTCCACTTGAAAACTTTCAGGGATGCAAAACTTAGTACCTTCCATGGTAGCCCATTCCATGTCTCTCAATTCAAATGTATCTCAGATCTGTACATATCTACTAAACAATGTGACAACTGACTCAGGGCTAAAAGAAAAATGAAAATACATGTGGGACAAAAAATCTTAGTGTTGGGGTACTAGTATGCAAAAGTGTTGAGTTCCAACCCTAGTTCTGCCAATCAAGTAACTATGACTTTTTTCTTTCAACCTCATTTTCTTAATGTATAAAATGAACCAGTTATACTGAATACTCTATAACAGTAGTGTCAAAATAAATAGGAAGGATCCCTAACAACTGGTTTAGAAAACAATGAATTAGGAATATTTATGTTGTATCATAATTTACTTATTTCACTAAATATCTCTCAACTATATTTTAATGTGGTTCAAACCTCACTAGTCAGTCCCTTTCACAGGATCCCAAAAAAGGGGGGAAAATAGAACTACAGAAG
Source organism: Potorous gilbertii (assembly GCA_028658325.1). Classification (NCBI taxonomy): domain Eukaryota; kingdom Metazoa; phylum Chordata; class Mammalia; order Diprotodontia; family Potoroidae; genus Potorous; species Potorous gilbertii. Next base: position 185,205,649 of record CM053769.1, read on the forward strand.
GTACTTTCTTGGCAAAAAGGTATTTTCTTCTATCCTTTTGAATGAGGAAGAATAATGTATACCATTAGAAGAAGACATAAAAGTCAAAGCTTCTGCATCCAAAACCTCCAAAATTACTCCAGACCATGGAAGAGCTCAAAAAGGATTTTGAAAATTAAGTAAAAGAGGTGGAGAAAAAATTGGGAAAAGAAATGAGAGCAATGCAAGAAAATCATGAAAAGTGAGTCAAAAACTTGCTAAAGGAGACCCAAAAAAATAATGAAGAAAATAACACCGTTAAAAAATAGACTAACTCAAATGGCAAAAGAGGTCCAAAAAGCCAATGAGGAGAAGAATGTTTTAAAAAGCAGAATTAGCCAAATAGAAAAGGAGATTCAAAAGCTCACTGAAGAAAACAGTTCTTTAAAAATTATAACAGAGCAGATGGAAGCTAATGACTCTATGAGAAACCAAAAAAAATCACAAAACAAAACCAAAAGAATGAAAAATTGGAAGAGAATGTGAAATATCTCATTGGAAAAACAACTGACCTGGAAAATAGATCCTGAAAAACAGAGACAATTTAAATATTATGGAACTACCTGAAAACCATGATCAAAAAAGAGCCTAGACATCATCTTCCAAGAAATTATCAAGGAAAACTGCCCTAATATTCTAGAATCAGAGAGTAAAAAAAATATTGAAGGTATCCACCAATCACTTCCTGAAAGACATCCAAAAAGAGAAACTCCTAGGAATATTGTAGCCAAATTCCAGAGTTCCCAGGTCAGGGAGAAAATATTGGAAACAGCTAGAAAGAAACAATTTGAGTATTGTGGAAATACAATCAGGATAACACAAGACCTAGCAACTTCTACATTAAGGGTTCAAAGGGAGTGGAACATGATATTCTAGAAGTCAAAGAAATTAGGATTAAAACCAACAATCACCTACCCAGCAAAGCTGAGTATTATAATACTTCAGGAGAAAAAATGGTCATTCAATGAAATAGAGGCCTTTCAAACATTCTTGATGAAAAGACCAGAGCTGAATAGAAAATTTGACTTTCAAACACAAGAGTCAAGAGAAGCATGAAATGGTAAACAGGAAAGAGAAATCATAAGGGACTTACTGAAGTTGAACTGTTTATATTCCTACATGGAAAGAATTGTTTTTGCATGCAACTGAGAAACAAGAAATACAGGTACCGGAGTATGGAAATTTATCTTGCCCTACAAGAAAAGAGAGAAGATGGGGATAAGGAAAGCGAGGGGAGAGAGGGGCGTGATAGAAGGGAGGGCAGATTGAGGGAAGGGTTAATCAGAATGCATGGTGTTTTGGGATGGGGGAAGGGAGAAAGGGGGAGAAAATTTGGAACTCAAAATCTTGCGGAAAGGAATGTTGAAAACTAAAAATAATAAATAAACATTAAAGAAACAAAAAAAAATCAAGGAAATATCTTTATATACAAGAAATCAGAAGGGAAAGGAGAGAAGGGAGAAATAGATTAGGGGGTAGATTAGTTCCAAATTAAAATTAAACAACAGGTTTAAAAGGTAAAAAAAAAAAAATAACAACATGAGGTTAAGTACTGCTAGAGAACACAGAGGGGATAGAAAAACAACTCATATTTTTATGTAGCACCTTGAGATTTACAAGGAACCATACACATAGCAAGGCAGATAGGAAACAGAGTAGAGGGTTAGATTGGAAGCCAGTAAGACCCAAGTCAGGAAGACTTAAATTGAAATCCTACCTTAATTACCTACTAGCTAGGTGACTGGGCAAGTAAACATCTCTCTGCTTTTCATTTTCTTATCTGAAAAAATTACAGAGTTTCTGTAATAAGGATTAAAGAAGATAAACCTTAAAGGGCTACATAAATGCTAGCCGTTATTTGTATTACTGTTACCTTACTTCTTTTGATCCTCAGAAGCCCCCTGACATAGATGCTATTATTCTCATTTTATATAGGAGGAAAAAAACTCAAAAGGTAAATAACTTGCCCAGGGTCATTTGAGCTAAGAAGAGCCTGAAGCAGAATTCTAACTCAGATTCCTTTGAATCTATGTCTAGCACACTACTCACTAAGCTACACAACTAAGATTCGTACTGTCCAAAGTTCTTTGGTAGGATCGTAGTAGCACAGAACACAAACATAGATGTAGATATGTATCACAGACATAAATGTAGAACTGAAAGAAAACTCAGAGGTCATCTAGTTCAATCTTTTCTAACAGATAAGTAAACAGAAACCCAAAGAGTTTAAGTGTTTTTCCCAAGTTCAAACAGGTAAGTAAGTAGCAGGGGCAGGATTTGAACCTACATCCTCTATCTCTATGGTCAGTGTTTTTTACACACTATGCAACATTTGGCCAACAAAAAGCAATCCTCACTTACATAGATCTTCAACTTTTCAAAGCCCTTTTATCATAACACTCCTATAACGTAAGTAATACAAACAAGTGTTATTACCCACATCTTGCTGAAGAAAACTGAGGTTCAGGTGGCCTATGTGAATTCTTTGGTCATATGGACAGGAAGTGGCAGTGCTATCTTGACTCTAAGTCATCTTAATTCCATTAAATCAAAATATAGCAATTAGCTTCTAAAAAAAAGTGATGAAGTCATAAACAATCAGGAATGATGACCCAAAAGGAAAATCTAGTTTTCATTTTCAGGCCATTCAATTCCTAGAAGTCTTGGTCAATTTTGACACGGAGTCAGGGATTTGTACTTCTCTCACAGACACCAAGGGCCAAAAATAAGTCAGAATTAAATTCAATGTTAAGCTATCTTCTTCTCCTTTAAATTTACAATCATTTGTTTTTCTGTTTCTACAGTGCCCTTCCCTTCCCGTTTTTCACTTCACACTGATAGCAGAAAGTAGAGTAGTTACTGTGAATAAAAACAGACTAAAAGTAAGTGTATAGACCAATATATGTATATGTATAGATTAAACATAATCTAAGTCACAATAACATGTTACAGTGAAATTCAATTTCACAAATTCAAATTCAATCAGAGTACATATTTTGCCCAGATATATTTAGCAGTTTAAAAATGTAGTTCTCCGAATAGTTGAGTCACACTGTGGCATGTTATAGACCAGGTACAAAATATAAACACTCATCACACATGCTTCAAGGTTCATATCCTTAAGAGTATATACTCTTAACAATCTTAAATAGGACATACAATAGTATTCCTTCGTACTCATCTGAATTAGGGCCACTCAGATGCCTTTGAAAGCAAAAGTTATGCTCATATTTGTAAACAATAAATAGTAAGACTGATTATATGTTGCATTTAGGTTTTATACAAGCCAAAATTGTGTGAAACTGTAACCTATACTCAAGGCAATATTATATGACCCACCTAACAGAAGATGTAACAAAAGATATGATGATATAACACAAAATGTTGGCTTTCTTTTGACTTTCAGTCAAAAGAGACTTGAGAACAAATACCACCTCTGACACTTACTAGCTATGTAGACCAGGGACAATGGAGACAAATTGCTTAACCTCTCTTTGCTAAAGTTACCACATTAGCAAAATGGGGATAGAGTAGCTACCCTGGGATTATTTTGAGAATCAAATGAGATAACTCTGTAAAACATTTTATAAACTTTACAAGACTTATGTAAAAAAGTATTATTATTATTAAAAGTATCAGCAAGATAGCACAAGACTCTATTAAATACTTCTTTGGCATTCCCCACATTGCATAACATTGTACTAGGCAAAAGAAAGTATTCATATAGTATCTGTCAGCCTAAATGAGAAGCTACATTCTATTGATATTCTATTTCTGATGTATTATTTGGAATATTGTCACATACAATATCTAACAGAGATGAACACATGAAAGTAGAGAATCCTTACCTTACAACAACAATACAGAGTGATAGGCTCTACTGCCCAGGATATTCACTTTGGCATTCGTTTTGATTCTGCTCATTATACAGATGCCTTGCCAACCAGGAACTATTCCCAGCTTTTCACTTCAATCATAGTGTCATAAGAGACTATTTTACCTTGATAACAAAATTTACCCACAACATTTTTTGTAAACCCTTTAGCAGGTGGCTGGCACTAGTTGCCTATGAGTCAGGTGATACTTGTAACATGAGTGTTTCCCTAAAGAGGCAGCTTGGTCCAAGGGAAATAACACTAATTCTGGAGTCAAAAAATCTAGGTTCAAATATCACCTCTATTACCTCTGTGATCTTAAGCAAGTCATTTAACTTCCTGGTCCTCAGTTTCTTCATCTGTAAAATGAGGAGGCCACTTCCAGCTCCAGATCTGTGATCCTGTGTTCCTGTAATATGAACACTGTTGTATCTATACATGAGTTGATGTTGTAAATGTCCTACATGCATGCAGTGTGACTGTCTAATAGGTAGTTTTGATGTGATCAATATTTCACCTAACAAGAAGCACATCTTCTACGGCTAAAAAATGTTTAAATTCTCACACAGAGGAGGTTCTACACCAACTTCTTTCACTTTCCATACTGTACAAGTGAACCTTTGCCACTCAAAATATTCATGTTCTAATTCCAATACTGTCAACAAACATTTTCTAAATATCTATTATGTACAAGGCACTGGGGATATAAGACAAAAATTAATAAGAATTTATTGAACTTTTACTGTATGCATAGTTCTGTGCTAAGCCCTGGGGATAGAAATGCAAAACTGAAAAATATTCTCTGTCTTTTAAGGAGTTTATTATGAATACTAGGGTAAGACAATACATATAAAGAGTAGTACTGTATAGAGAGTATTTTCACTTTGAAATTACCAGAATAATGAGAAGGGCAATACAGGAGTAGACTGACCCAAACTTCCCACAAAATACTCATCTGAAAATAGTTTTAAAACTTGAAAAGTTTTGGAGCTACCAGAAAGACCACAAGTGTATTGGCAAGAAGACATTTGAAGAATAAAGTGTGACTGAGGAATGCGCAAAGCAGAGTGGGAACTCACCCTCCTCAAAAAATGGGGAAAAAATAAAAGGCCCTTCCCTCATGAAATTTACATTCTAATGGGGAACACGACATATAAACAATGTGAGTTAAGAAGAGGACACCAATATAACAATTAGGGGGATCAAGAAAGTCTTCCTGTAGGAAGTAGCACCAGAGTTGGGCCAAGAAGGGAGACAATCTTGCGAAGATTCCTATTGAACAAAAATACTTTTAGATTAAACAGTATCTCCTTGCCAAGAAAGTACACAACCCTAAGACAAGAAAGAAAAAATAAAATCTAATCTCTCTAGGCTTTAATTTCCTTATACATAAAATGGTAAGGCTAGACTAGATTATCTCTAAATGTTTTTTCAGCTCCAAAGCCTAAAAATCTATAGGGCTACATTTTTGTGCCACTTGTATATATAATGACATTTCTTTCCATAATAACTTAAAATTTTTTTCCCTGGCCAATACTCAACACATCTAACTTTATAATTTCCACAATAAAAAAAAATCATGCCAGATTTACATAGATAAAAAATAACATTAAGAGGTTCTACAGCATGGAACTTGTGAGCAACAATAAAAGGCAAATTCTTCTACAATATTTCATTTCCTGTATCCCAAAGAAGAAAAGACTCAACAAACTAAAAGGTTATACAAACACTGTCTTATTCTCAGCAGACCTGACATCTGTCGCAACTACCCTGAATTTCTTTTTCAGGTAAGCAATCGAACCCTCTTCAGTCTCACTCATTTAACAGTTAACAGGCAAAACAGGTTCTGGAACGCTCAAGGGTTTAAAAAATTGTTGCGTTATTACTCTGCCAGAACGTAGAGCAAACGACAAAAATTAAATGGATTTCTTTAATAATTGTTTTCTATGAAACTGTTCTTGAAGCAAATCTTTCTTGGCACTGTCAGGTTCCTAGGATATGATCCATGTCCTATGACTGCTATTAAATTATGTCATTTCAGAACAATAAAGGGAAGAAGTTAAAATAATATTACTTAGAGTGAAAGCTGAAAATGTATTGTTCTGAACTTTTTATGAATTAGAGGACTGAAATAAATTAAAGGTGACAAATTCTTTTAGTGTTCTTCCCTCCCCAAAACTACTTTGTATTATTTTGTGTATATTTTGCATTTACTTTTTGGCATACATGTTGTCCCGCTCTCCCCGCTCCAAGAAGGCAAACTATTTTAGAGTTTGGTTTTTTGGCTTAAAATATACCCCATACTAAATGTAAGTGCTTAATAAATGTTTCTTGACACTTACATGAACTGATGCAAAGTAAAGTGAGCACAACCAGGACAACATTGTATACAGTAACAACAATATTGTATGATAATTAACTGCGAATGACTAAGCTATTCTCAGAAACAGCATAACCTGAGACAATTCCAAAAGACCCATGATGAAAAATGCTATCCATATCCAGAGAAAGAACTGATGAAGTCTGAATACCAAAGCATACTACTTTCACTATTTTTTCATTTTTTTTTCTGTATTCTTTCACAACATGACTGATATGAAAATATGTTTTGCATGATTGCACACATATAACCTATATCAAACTGCTTACCATCTCAGGAAAGGGTTGAGAAGAAGAAGAAGAAGGGGAGAGAATCCGGAGCTCAAAATCTTTTTTAAAAATCTTTTTTAAAATGCTTTTACATGTAATGAAGGGTGAATTATTTTTTAAATGCTTGTTGAATTTAATTCTTAAGTCTTATTAATTCTAAGTGGAGAAAAAAATAAATATTCCATTAATTCACTACCCTACAAGAGCTTACAATGATTAAGAACTGGATGTTTCAAGCTGGTCCTTCAATTCTCAGAGAGATGATCTGTATTTTCTCCATAAGGGACACTATCATCTAAGTAAACAGGACTAATGTTCTAGATAGCACACTCTCCTCATGGATAAGGCCTACAAAAAATGTAAACAAACTCTTCCTACCCCACTCTAGTTTCAATAGTCTCTATTAGTAACCAGAAGCTTTAATCACTACAAACATTATCTTAGGAGAACAAGTTGAAATTAGTTAGATTACAGTTAAGTTTATATTAGTCATCTTTTTCATTTCTAACAAATTCTGAAGAGAAACCCTAGATGACATTCACAAATCAAACCCTTACACTGGGTTCCTTCTGCAGGTGGCTAACCTCATACATTCTATTGCTGATTTTCTGTTAGATCCCAAGCACAGGAAAGTATATCTTGACCTTATAGCCAAATCCATAAAGTTGAAACCTATGCTAAATGCCCTCTGTATTAACTGGTTATTTTAAAATAGGTTAACTCATGACAATTACTCCATCAATCAATAAACATTTAGCTAGACACTCAAGATAAAAATATAAAAAAGAAAGGTTTTACCCTCAAGGAACTTAGACTTTATGGGAGATATATAGAATGCAAACACAGTATATGCCAACTATATACTAAATAACTAGAAGGAGAAGAAATGAATTAGCAACATAGGAGATCAGGAAAGATCATGTAAGAAAGAAGGCGTTTGACTTGAGCTTTTAAAGGAAACTAGGAATTCTAAAAGGCGGAGATGAGGTAGATGGGTACATGTCAGGCATGGGAGAAAATCTGCCCAACAGAACGGAGATCGAACATTGCTCATTAAGAGTCAACAAGTACGTCAGTATGGCCGGACCAAACTGAAGGGGAGTAAAGCTGAAAGCTTTTCCTCATGAAAAATCTCTGACATTATCATTATCAGTCTCTCCATTTTTCCTTAAAACTCATTTTTCTATAGATTTTTGAGCCACTGTTCTCCTACATTCTCCTCCTATCTGTCTGACCACTTCTCAGTCTTCCTTGATGGCTCTTCATCCAGGTTACACCTCTCAATCATACTTCTCTTCCTCAGCCCCCTACCCCAAACTCCCAACTCTGTTCTGGGCCCTCTTCTCTTCTCCCTCTTTACTATTTCACTGGGTGGGTCCAACAGTTCTCATTGATTCAATTATTCTCTCTATATGAGGATGATTCTCTAATCTTTAATAATAATAGCTAACATTTATCCAGTACTTACTATATGTCAGGCTATGCTCCGTACTTTAAAATTACTATCTCATTTCATCCCCACAATGCCCCTGGAAGGAAGGTGCTATTATTACCCATGTTTTACAACATGTCCAGCCCTAACCTCTCCTCCAATCTCATATCCAACTGCCTATTGGAAATTTAGAACTAGCTGTCTGCCGGACAGCTTAAACTCAACATGTCTAACAATGAACTCATTAACTTCATCTCTCCCCACAAAAAAACAAACCAAAAAAAAAAAAACTTTCCTGTTCTTAACTTCCCTATTACTGCCAAGAGCACTGCCATCCCTACTCAAGCTGGCAACTTCAAGTCCTCACATTCTCTCTCACACCCCCACTCCTATATTCAATCTGTTGCCAAAACTTATTACTTACACTTTCTCGACATTTCTCACCTATGACAATGCCTCCACCCTAGTGCAGAATCTCATCACCTCCCACCTAGTTTCCTGAAATAGCTTGCTGGTTTGGTTCCCGGAATCAATACCAATACTTTCACTTAGCTACAGAAGAGTATAGATCAAAGAGGGGAAGACATTGGAGAGAGAGACTAATTAAAAGGGTATTGAAATATTCTCAGTAAGTGATGTATTAGAGCGGTGAGTAGATAAATGTAGAAAAGGGGATAGATATGAGATATTATAGAAGTAGAATATGTAAGACTAAGAGAATACTGAATCCTCAAACATTTTTATTCACAATCATTAAGACTATAGATTCATCTCCTCTAACTCCTTCAATTTACAGATGAAGAAACTAAAGTCCAGAGAAAGGTTAAGTGGCTGACCCAAGGTCACACAGGTCATAGGTACCACCCTGTTCCCCATCTTAGAATGTACTACAAATAAACTGCACTGTACCAATGAACTCAGAAGTTCAGTTCCTATCTGTGATTAAGGACTCAATAAATCCAGCCAGAAATAAAATGTAGTTTCATTTTTAAAAAATTTCTGTAATATTACAATATTGTACAAAAACTTTTCAATTTTGAGTTCTCCTAACTTCCTAGTAATGTCTTTAAAATATATACTTTGATATGAAACTCATAAAAATGTGGTATGCACCTGGGAAAAATTCCAATAAGAGAAACAGCTTACATTTAAAAAAAAAAACAGTAATCACCTATAAGAAGGAAACACTAAAACCATTAATGAAATGAAATACATGATTTATAAAACTGAAAAAGTATAAGCTTTCAGATTTTTTAGAAGCCAAAGCTCTCTGATTTATGAGTTCAAATATTTTCCAGCTTCATCCAAATGAAGTCTCAGTGCTTTTTTTCCTCAGATGTGAGACAGAATACTATGAAAGCACTATATAGATGAACATTGGTTAAAGGGCATACTTTTTATTTCTGAATAAAATCTTGAATCAATCAAATTTAAAGAAACCACTCTATAATCTCATTTGGAAAATGGTAAAAACAAGTACTGGGGTAATGCCAGTATTATTGACTCTGATTAAGCTTTAAATATACAAACTACGAAACAGTATAAATTTATCCACACCTATGTATTAGAGAGAAGTTATTTATATATTGTTTGATGTATATACCACATTTGCATGGTAACAGGCTCTCTAGAAAGAGGTAGTGCTATGTAGTGGATAGGCAAACAGGCAAACTTGGAGTCAAGATGATCTTAGTTCATGTCCCATTTCTAACACATACTAGCTGTGGGTCTGAGTGCACTCAGGAAACTTAAGGCTACAAATCAGAAATTCTGCATCTGGAAATTCCTCAATGGGATGAAATCACAATTCCAAACACATCTATCCACTCTCCACCGCAAATGAAATTCATATGCATATACAAAAATAACCTACACATTTAATTTCAAAAATCCTGAGGGTTTGTCACCTTTTTGCCTTTGTTCAATTTTGGCATGAAAACATTCCAAATCCCAGTATCTCAATTTAAGTGAGCATTCTTATGAATAAATATGAATGCTGAAAACAGCACATGATTAAAACACAACAAATAACTCCATAAAGCTACTTATCAGTTAGGAGCACAAAATACCACTACCAACTGTTCTTAGAGGAAACAACTTCTACACTTACAAATGCAAGCAAAATATATCCAAAGTAAAATGATAATGAGAGGACAGGCAGGGGAGAGTACCTAGCCTCTGGAGGAATGAGAAAAGGTCTCCCTACAAGGTAGAATTTGAGCCAAGCTTTGAAGGAAGAAGAATCTACAAGGTGCAAAGAAATAGTGCTGTTGAAGCTTGGGTGACAGACCATGTAAAGAGAGAGATGAAATGCCACATGAAAGGAACAGCAAAAGGGTTAGCTTCGCTAAACCACATTGTTTATGAAAGGAACTAATGCACAATGTGGAAAGGTGGCTTGTGGAGCCAGGATGTGACAGACTTTTAAAATGCCAGAGATGAATGCTAGAGGCAACAAAAGACCACTGGAGCTTCTTAAGCAGGGCAGTGACAAGGTCAGTATGAGGAGGATGAACTGCAGAGGGAAAAAGGCTGGAAGCATGGAAGCCAACAAGGAGGTCATTATACTAGTACTATAGGCAATTAAAAAAAAAACTGGTACTATCAAAAAACAAAAAACACCATACATTGTAGGTGGAGCTGTGAGTCAGTCCAATTATTCTTTTTTTTTAAGTTAAATTTATTTATTTAACTTTTTACATTCATTTTCACAAAATTTTGGGTTCCAAATTTTCTCCCCATTTGTCCCCTCCCCCAACTCCAATACACCAATCATTCCAATTTCCCCTATCACCCATCTGCCCTCTCTTCTATCATCCCTCCCTTCCCTTGTCTCCATCTTCTCTTTTGCCCTGTAGGGCCAGATAACTTTCTATTCCCTATTACCTGTATTTCTTATTTCCTAGTAGCAAGAAAAATACTCGACAGTTGTTCCCAAAACTTTGAGTTCCAACTTCTCCCCATCCCTCCCTCCCCACCCATACCCTTGGGAAGGCAGGCAATTCAATATAGGCCAAATCTGTGTAGTTTTGCAGATGACTTCCATAATAGTTGTGTTGTGTAACACAAATTATATTTCCCTTCATCCTATCCTGCCCCCCATTGCTTCTATTCTCTCTTTTGATCCTGTCCCTCCCCAAGAGTGTTGATTTCAAATTGCTACCTCCTCCCATTGCCCTCCCTTCCATCATCCCCTCTACCCTACTTATCCCCTTCTCCCCCACTTTCCTGTATTGTAAGATAGGTTTTCATACCAAAATCAGTGTGCATTTTATTCCTTTAGTCGAGTGTGATGAGAGTAAACTTCCTGTTTTTCTCTCAGCTCCCCTCTTTTTCCTTCCACTAAAAAGACTCCTGCCTGCCTCTTTTATGAGAGATAATTTGCCTCATTTCATTTCTCCCTCTCTCCTCCCAATAACATTTCTCTCTCACAGCTTAACTTCATTTTTTTAAGATATGATCCCATCCTATTCAATTCACTCTGTGCTATCTGTCTCTGTGTGTGCATGCACATACGTGTGTGTGTGTGTGTGTGTGTGATCCCACCAACTACCCAGACACTGAGGAGTTTCAAGAGTTACAAATATTGTCTTTCCATGTAGGAATGTAAACAGTTCAACTTTGGTAAGTCCCTTATGACTTCTCTTTGTTGTTTATCTTTCCATGCTTCTTCTCATTCTTGTGTTTGAAAGTCAAATTTTCTTTTCAGCACTGGTCTTTTCATCAAGAAAAGTCCTCTACTTCACTGAAAGACCGTATTTTCCCCTCAAGTATTATACTCAGTTTTGCTAGGTAGGTGATTCTTGGTTTTAGTCCTAGTTCCTCTGACTTCTGGAATATCCTATTCCATGCCCTTCGATCCCTTAATATAGAAGCTGCTAGATCTTATGTTATCCTGATTGTATTTCCACAATACTGGAATTGTTTCTTTCTAGCTGCTTGCAATATTTTCTCCTTGACCTGGGAACTCTGGAATTTGGCCACAATGTACCTTGAAGTTTCTCTTTCTGGATCTCTTTCAGGTGGTGATCAGTGGATTCCTTGAATATTTACTTTGCCCTCTGGTTCTAGAATATCAGGGCAATTTTCCTTGATAATTTTATGAAAGATGATGTCTAGGCTC
>CM053769.1:185218245-185235252 GCA_028658325.1 Potorous gilbertii
TATTTTCTTCAGCACTTTTTGGGGTCTCCTTTAGCAAGGTGTTGACCTGCTTTTCATACATCTCTCTCATTTCTCTTCCCAGTTTTTCCTCCACCTCTCTCACTTCATTTTCAAAATCCTTTTTGAGCTCTTCCATGGCCTGAGCCCACTGAATATTTATTTTGGATGTTTGGGATACAGAAGCCTTGACTTCGTCTTTCCCTGATGGTAAGCATTGTTCTTCCTCATCAGAAAGGATGGGAGGAGATATCTGGTCACCAAGAAAGTAAACTTCTATGGTCTTATTTTTTTTCCCTTTTCTGGGCATTTTCCCAGCCAGTTACTTGACTTCTGAGATTCCTCTCCACCCCTGCCTTGCCTCCAGATCCTCCCAGCTAGTGCTTGGGGTCTGAGATTCAAATGCTGCTTCCCCTGAAAGCCTCAGGGCTTTCAACAGGGGTGGGGCTGGTATTCAGTGTGACATTAAATTCAGGTGCTCGGGTGGGGACAGGGCCACAGCACAGGGCTCAGTTCCCTCAGGGGGTTTATGCAGAGACCTTCAATAATGGATCTGAGCTCCTGCCTGCTTTGGGAGCCCCTGTCAGCTGCTGCCTCCGCTGCTGCCTCCCGAGGGGGCCTGAATTATGGAGACACCCCGCTCCCCTCTCAGCCAGCCAAAAAGGCTCTCTCACTGACCTTTGGCATCTGTGGGTGGAGGGACCTGCGTGACCGCTGGAGATTCCATCCCTGAAGCTTGCTCAAATCTGCTCCTCTCGGTGCCACATGGCCAAGGTCCCCAGGGCTGGGCTCTGCTCCAGTCTGGTGCACAACAGACCTTTGGTGTCAGTTTTTCAGGTCTCTCTGGAACAGAAATCTCTACTCCGTTATGTGGCTTCCACTGCTCCAGAATTTGTTGAGAGTTCTTCTTTACAGGTATTTTATGGCTGTGGGTTAGGTGCTAGCATATGTGAATCTTTCTACTCCGCCATCTTGGCTTCTCCCAATCCAATCATTCTTGAAAGCAATGTAGAATTATACTTTAAAAGTGACTAAAATGTTGATACCCCTTGACCCAGAGACCCTGCTACTGAGCATATAACCAAAGAAAGATCAAAGACAGGAGGAAAGAAAACAGGTCACACCAAAATGCTTATAGCAGTACTTTTTGTGATAGCAAAAAAAACTAGAAATAAAGATGTATATCAACTGAGAAATGGATAAATAAATGATAGTACATGGAGGTAATGGAATACTACCATAAGAAATGATGAGTATAAAGAATTCAGAGAACCATGAGAAGATCTATGTGAAATGAAACAGAATATAAATTCAAGGACTACAATGCCCATGGGGAATAGATGAAAAAATATACCTTTTTTCCTTTGCAAAGGGAGGGGGAAGGGGAAGTCTAAAGGAAGAATATTATATATGCTGTCAGAATTGTTTAATGTGTTCATTAGTTTTGCTGAGATACCTTTTTTCCTCCTTTAAAAATTTTTTGTCCGAAAGTGTGTTCGTCCTGCATTGCCAAAGAAAACCATGCCATCAGAGAGATGATGACATGACTTACACTAGACTTTGTTTTGAGTGAGTGGGGGCTGTGCAGGTCACCAGCCTCACTTCTCCTCCAGAGGCATCTGAATCCAGTGACCAGATATGCATCAGGATGACTGGAGATGACCCAGGATGAGGCATTTGGGGTTAAGTGACTTGCCCAAGGTCACACAGCTAGTGAGTGTCAAGTGTCTGAGGTGAGATTTGAACTCAAGTCCTTCTAACTACTGCACTGATGCTCTAGTCACTGCACCAACTAGCCGCCCTGTTCTAAGGTATGGCTCACTTGGAGATAGTTTCAGAAATTAAGATGGAATAAAAATAAAAAGGAAAAAAATTAAAGAACCTGCTTCATGTCACCCAATCAATCATGAAGGGGCAGCTAGGTAGTACGTTGGATAGAGTGTCAGATCTGGAGTCAGGAAGACTTGAGTTCAAATCCAGTCTCAGACACACTGTGTAACCCAGGACAAATCACTTTGCCCTCTTTGCCTCAGTTTCCTCATCTACAAAATGATCTAGAACAAGAAATGGCTAATTACTCCAGTAAAGAAAACTCCAAAGGGAGTCAAGAAGAAAACAACAATTAATCATGAACCTTGGTATATAGATCACTCATTTTTAAAAAGTTCCATTCAAATCCAAGGTGATACTTAACACTCCTTAAAAAACAAAGTAAGGAAAAGACAAATTCTCAAGACTGAGAATTTAAGGGACTTTCTTGTTTCCCACTGAAACATGTTTCATTGAAGGTAGTGTTTAAACCTTTGGTTGTACTACATATACTGAATCACTCAGTATATTACTCAGGCACTGCCTAAAGCTTGAAAAAAATTTGTTATGCCAGGGATTTTTTCTGTAGCAATATTTAATTTGACACAAAGGTCTGACCCTACATTGGCCATAAAATTAACTAACCTTTAGCTTCCCTAAAATTGATTTTCTTACATAGGAACTTAGAATATTAAAATAGTATGTCTATCAAGATGCCTAAATAGCAAAGGAATAGACAAATAGGTAAATAGATAGGATTACTGCCTGGAACATGGTGGTTCATTCAAGCAGAATCACAATATAACACAACTGGTGTCAATATGAAAATTTCAACAGCAAACAGTAGGACTTCTGAATCAGTGACAACTAACAGTAACTAATTATATATTGTTTTCTTACATTTGTGCATAATAATCATTATGTATCACAAAGTTCAGCAAACTCAAAATTCAAACTCACTACAACTGAATGCTAGAGGAATTGTAAATACATTCAACAGTGAATGTAACAGGTCTCCTAAATGCTGACCCTAAATTAGCACTTGTGAGCATTCATCTAACTAGGAATAAAGAGTACAGATGTGCTCTGCTAATTAACAGTAGGACATGAGACAAATCACAAATGCCAGTAGGTTTTTTTTTATTTTATAGAACAAAGAATTGAAATAGATATGTTCAAGAGAAATCTCTAGCTCTACAATTTTGTAATATGCAAAAGGAATTGTTTGGGAAAACTACATGGAAAGCTTATTTGCTTCTTAATGCACCGAAGTCCAAAACAATAGGCCAACATGATGCTACTATCCACAGAGCAAATGCAAAAGAGGTATATGGTCACAGTTCCTTGAGCACAGAGCCACTATCTAAGCAAAAAGCTGGAGTTCAAGATGTTGTGAATGCCCTTCCTCTAAGAATTTAAAGGGAAGGTGGGGAGGACAAGGAATAAGAAAAGGAAAACTCTATAGGTCCTATAGGAACACTCTACTTACTACTTTCCTCATCATTCTGATACTTTTCTAACATTCCAAAATACTGACTATCATGACCCACTAATTTAACAGGGCTAATCAATATGTGATTTTAATGCTATTCCTCATTAAAACAAAAATAAAGCTAATAATTGAATACACAAATTACTTGCTTTTTCTTTCTAATTTCTACGTTTATAAAAGTCATAAAGTGTCATATGCCTTTCAGGTTAGGTACACCACAGCCTCCACCTCAACTACATCTCTCATAACAAGCTTATGGAAGCCACCCAAGCAGGACCCAAAAGCCCCAGAAGAGTAGTATTCCTCAGATTCTGCTTCCAGTTCAATTTAGGATCTCATCGTATTAGAGAGCAACACTTGCTCACCCACCAATTACTACCTCAGCAAGTGCTAGAGTTTCCACTTACTGCCTATGTGACCAAGAAAATCACCTCCCAAATCTGGTAAAGTTTCCAGATCAGATGTGTAACAAATTATCTGAAAAGGCCTTAAATTTCAAGTATAAACAAATCTAATTGCCAATAAAAAGGTGCATTCTATCTCACCAATAAGCCAAAATTTTGCCTATGGAGGTCCCAGAATACAGTGAATGGAGAAGTCTACTCCTCATGCCCAGTTTAAATGGTAAAACAACAAAATGGAGAGAAAGAACCTTTACAAAATTTGTACAAGGAACTCAGATTTTAAACTTTATCTTGCTCAAAATTACCGCAAAAGGTTGATTTTAAAATACTATCTTTCATGTAAGCTGTCATGCAATGGGTCACAGAAACCTCAAAATCATCCTTGGTTCTTTCCTCTTCCTAACCTCCAGAGACAGTCACCAAATTCAACTGATTTTTCATTAGACACATTTCTGTATCTATCCCTCCCCACTGCTACCACCTTTGCAGAAAGAAGCCTTCTCAACAGGAGGGAAATTCTGTCTTGACAAGCAGAACTACAATAGATCTCTCTGTAGTCCTTTCTTATTTCAGTCTTTCCCTTTCTCTTACAGCTTCTACTACATCCTATACATAATCACAAGATCACTTCCATATCCAAACATTTTTATTTTTTTTTACTTTTATAGATATCTTTTTTTATATCACCATAATTACCATGAGTTTTCCTTTCCCTCCCCTCACATAAGTGATGAGAGTCATCTCATATAAAAAACAATATTTTTAAAGTCAAAAAAAGAAAAATAAAAAATAAAGATGGCTGATCAATACACTGAAAATTTATGAAAATATGCACAATGCACTAATACATTGTTGGTGGAGTTGCAAAATGGCACAACCATTTTGGAAAGTATGCAAATCATATAACTGAAACATACTTTGAACCAGAGACTCCATTACAAAGTTTATAGCCTAAGGAAGCCACTGATAAGAAGAAAATTTCCATATACTCCAAATATTAATAGCAACAATTTTCGTGACAACTAAGAACTGGAAATAAAATAGATCATCAAGTGGGGAATGGCTAAACAAATTACGGTACATGAATGTAAAAGAATATTATTTTGCTTTAAGAAATGATGTATGCACATTAAATTGAAAGGTTTTTATACAAACAAACCCAATGCAACCAAGATTAGAAGAGAAGCAGAAAACTGAGAATTACTGCAACTAGTATCTGTGATAAAGGCCTCATTTCTAAAATATATAGAGAACTGAGTCAAAAATACAAGTCATTCCCCAATTGATAAATGGTCGAAGGATATGAACAGGCAGTTTTCAGAGGAAGAAATTAAAGCTATCTATAGTCACATGAAAAAATGCTCTAAATCACTATTGATTAGAGAGATGCAAATCAAAACAACTCTGAGATACCACATCACACCTATCAGATTGGCTAACATGATAAAACAGGTTGTTGGAGAAGATGTGGAAGAGATGGAACACTAAGGCATTGTTAGTGAAGCTGTCAGCTGATGGAACCATTCTGGAGAGTAATTTGTAACTATGCCCAAAGGGCTACAAAAATGTGCATACCCTTTGACCGAGCAATACTGCTTCTAGGACTGTATCCCCAAGAGATTATAGAAATGGGAAAGGGTACCACATGTACAAAAATATTCATAGCCAGCAATCTTTGTGGTGGCCAAAAACTGGAAATCAAGGGGATGCCCATCAATTGAGGAATAACTGAATAAATTATGGCAGATGAATGTAATGGAATACTATTGTGCTATAAAAAACAATGAACAGGAAGACTTCAGAGAGGCTTGGAAAGACTTATATGCTCTGATGCTGAGGGAAAAGAGCAGAACCAGGAGAACTTTGTACACAGCAACAACCACAGTGTGAGAGGATTTTTTTTTTCTGGTAGACTTAGAACTTCATGGCAATGCAAGGACTTAAAAAATTTCCAAGGATCTCTTCAGGCAAATGCCTTCCACATCCAGAGAAAGTGTAGCAGATCATTTTCTTTTGTATTACAATTTGGTTTGTTTTGTGTCTCCCATTCATTTTACTTCTTCTACGCAACATGACTAAAGTGAAAATGTGTAATAGGAATGTATGGGTAGAATCTATATAAAATTGTATGCCGTCTCAGGGAGGGCGCGGGGAGGGAAGGGAAAAACATCTAAGTTATATGGAAGTGACTGTAGAACACTGAAAACAAACAAAATTTTAAAAAATAGAATAGGCCAAATGGAAAAAGAAAAAAAAAGAAAGAAATGATGTATGTGATGAATAGAAAGATCTATATGAACTGATGCAGAGAGAAAACACAAGAAAATAAGGTCCACAGTAATTAACACAATGTAAATGGAAAGAACAACACACCAAAAAAATCAAAAGTAAATGCAGCAAAATGAAGAGGCATATCCAACCTATTCCTTGGTGGAGGCCAGAAATCCACAGATGTTACACACTGCACATATTCTGGCCCTTTTTCAATATGTTGATCAGTTATGTTAATTTTTTCACTCTCTAAAAAATACCATTTAGCATAAGGGATTACTTTCTGTGTTACTTGGGATAACTATGGTGATATAAGAAACAGATTATTTCAACTAAAACTTTTTTAAAAAAAAGAAAATGTGTCATGTATAACTATAGACCTTCTACCTCTGCAAATGATGGGATGGGAACGTCTTCTCGTATCCCTTTGTTCAAATCTTGTTTGAAATTTTGAAAATTTAAAAAAAAATATTTTCAAACATTCATTTTTGATTGAGGGGCAGAGTTTGCTCTTTCCATTCATAGTCATCGTATACACTGGGTTTTTTTGGCTCTTCTTACTTCACTCTGCATCAGTTCATGTAGATTTTTCCATGCTTCTGTTTTTGTTATTATCCTAATTTCTTACAATACAGTAATATTCCCTCTAGCTATTTAAGCTATTCTTTATTTCTTTAAGGAGCACCATGTAATTAAGTAAACTTTTTCCAGCCCCTCATTTTTGTTTTGTCTATGTCTTCTTAAAAAATGTTTCTTTTAAGCAGCAGGGTGTGGGTATTTGCTTTCATATCCAATCTGTCAGTCATTTAATTTTATTGGATTCTTTAATCCATTCATATTTAAAGTTATGAGTTAGATTTATATTTACCTACATTTGACTCTAATACTGGGGGCTTTTCCCCAAAATCAAGACTTTTACTTTCTTCCTTTGTAAACACATTATGTTTTGGTAGTTATTTCAACTTAATTTAAGGTAGTCCTATTCTCATTGGATCTCTTCCAACTATTTGTTATCCCTTTCTTTAGGTTTTGGATTTTACTAAAGTCATTAATTTCTATTTATTTACTCCTATCCTCCCCCCACAGTTAAGTAGAGTAAAATTTGTTTAACTTCTTTTGTGTGTTGGGTTTATTAATTTAATTTTCTGCACCATTTTCTAAAAATGATTTCTTTCATCCATATTCTTCTGATTCATTTTCCATCTGTTCTAGGTTTTTTTTTTATTCACAGTTCTTATACTTATTTAGTTCTTCTTTAGTCTCTGTGTTCATATGTATTTCTTAAACAGTTTCTATAGTACTGCCTTGTAAATCACCTCCATCTCTTTTTTCTGTTATTCCTGTCTTAGAAATACTCGTTCCTACAGGTGATAGAACAGATGTTGCCCTATGTTGGGAATTTTCCTATGTTCCTGATTTTTCAGTTTATTTTGACCTTTGCCCTCTTCATTTTTTCCTCATTTGCCATGAAATCTCTCTACATCCACACCCTTCCACTATTCTAGCTAGCCCTAGGAGCTCTGGTCCTCCTTCTGAGGTAAGGAGACTGTTCTTTATAAGCAACAAATTCTTACAGATTATATACTTACTGTAAGGTTCTCCATTTATAGAATATTTTTCTTCTTCTACAGCAGCATTCATCAATGATATCACCTTCTACTACCGAAATGAGATTTCCCCATTTCTTTCCCCTTATTTCAATCTTTCCCTTTAACTATTCACCCATTCTCCTTTAAGCTGTCTTCTTCCTGAGAGACTACAAAAGTTATTTTCCCTTCATTGCTAACCTTTGGCTTGATCAGGGTCTATCATATATTCCCCTTTAATATTTACCTCCCATCTTCCTTTTTATATGCCCTCTCATTCTCAATTCAGTCCCATCAAAACACACACAGTCAGAGAGAGAGAGGGAGATCTGCTTATAGGCAGGACATTATGAAGTCTAGTTCATGATGTTTCAGGCCTGTTTCTCCACCAACTCTTTGATTTGACTTCTATTTTTACCCTTGTCTTCTTGTCTGAATTTAGAGAAAAATCTTTTGTATTTCTGTTACTCAGTTATTGTCCTTATTTGCTGTATGTTTACCCTTCTTGTACTTATTGTTTGAGAAGAATTACTTTGGATCTGGTTTTCTTTCTAGATCTATTTTGAATATCTTTTTTAACTTAATGTACATTTTTTTTTTGCATTAATGGTTAGGCTCAGTCACCTGAGGCTGCATCCTGAAATCCTATGCTCTTCCAAATACATTATATTCCATTCTTGTCTAAAGTTCCTGGTGGATGCAGAATAATCTTGTATTCTTTAAGGAAAGAAATTGTGTAAAGGAAAGGAATTTCCTTGCCTTATTTGAAAGTTTTTCTCCTGGTCATTGATAGAATTTGTTGTCAGTGGAAGTGTTAAATTTAATCACTATGACTACTGAAATTTGCAACATAGGTTTTCATTTTTCTCAAGATAATTTGTGGATTCTTTCAAGTGTGTTCTTCTGATCACTTTTCTTGTCATTTCTTACAATGTGATGCTCAGGCTTTTTGACTTGTGGTGTTCTTTTGGGAGATTTATAATCCTTAAGTTGTTTCTATGTCAACTGTCTTTGAGTAAGGAGCTCATATTTTTTTTTCACTGATTCTTTTGCTTTCTGATTCTCTCCTTCCAGATTGCCCTCCACTTCCATGAATCTGTATTCCCAGTTATTTTCTTTTGTTTCTTTGATGAGACTTCTCACTTTGAATTCAAGTTTTCTATTTTGCTCACTGCTTCTGCTATCTATGTAGATCATATATTCTGCTTTCACAATTCTCATTTCTCTTTTAAACCATTTGGGAACATCTTGCTGTGGTTCCATATGCCCTTTAGAATTCACAGGATCCTCTGCCAATCAGGTGTTGTAGCTGTCCTTATTTGTTTGTCCTTATTTTCTGTGGTCTTGCAATATTTATTCACAGATATCTGGACAACAGCTGATATGAAGGCCATATTTTCCTTATTAATATCTTCCTTGTTGGTTTACTTGTTTATGCTCAAGGTCTTTGAGTTTTCTTCCTCCTGAAATCTTCAATAATTTTATTCTTTTTATCATGTTACCCTACTGTTCACTTTCTGACTCCTTCAAGGTACTAGAATTAAGAGGGGTTAGGAAAGGATTCCTACAGTGAAAGCCACAAAGTTGGGCAAAAGAAGGGGTGGCCCTAGAACAAGGAGGGTAAAGCCTGCTCATGCTCTCTCCCTCTCATGTGCACAAGCACACACATGTACATGTGCACACATGCACACACAAGCCTCAAAGGTCCTCTCAGCCTTCTCCCACACAGGGCAATTAAATGTTTACTAGCCTTGGTCTCTGCTCCAAGTGACTTTTTGGGAGACAAAACTGGCTCCAGCTGGATATTATGCTCTTCCCTCAGGCTTAGTGGAATACCACAGTCACACAAAATTGTCCTACCTCAGTTCCTTCTGTTTCTCAGTTCTCTGACAGCTGTTGCAGCACAAAGTATTGCCTTCCTGTTGTCATAGCAAATTTTTACTTTTTTAATTTTTGAGGCACTGAAAGAGAAGATGGGGCATGGAACTGGGGAAGGAGTGTTGAGTGAATGCTTTAGGAGTTAGGAAATATTAACCTTCTCTGTGGCTAGTTCTTCGGGTTTTTACCTTGTTTGGCTTCTTGGTGTTCTAGACTGAGGAAACAGCCAAAAATAGTTTCTCTCTTGCACAAAATTCCTGTTTTTGAGAAGTCTGAGAAGTTGCAAGGATCAGCAAAAAAATATCTGGTCTACCACCTTTCTGATCTTGTGATCCAGATTGCTCCTCAAAAATTTTTCACTCCACCCCATTGCCCAAACTTTGAATTCCTCAGTCTGACATTCAAAGTCCTCCAAAATTTTGTCTTACCTTCCTTTCCTGCCTTATGGCCCCACTAGTCCTTTACATAAGTTCTCCACTTCAGCCAAAATCAACTAATTCATCATTTCCCTCCTTATACTTTCTCATCTCCTTTTCTTTGCTCATATTATTTCTACCCAGAACACCTTCTGCCTAGACTTAAGGTATTATCAAGTCCCTCTTCTTCCATGAAGCTTTTCCAAATGATGCACCATTCTCATCTATCAATACACAGTACTGTCTATACATTCTATATACTTACTGTCCCAAAAATCAATCATATGCTTCTATGTGACAACTCTTTCTTATTGAAGGGGCACAGTGGATAGAGTCAGGCCTGACTCAAATTCTGCCTCTAGCCCCTATTAGCTGTGTGACCACAGACAAGTCATTCAACCTCTCTGAACCTGGGTTTTCTTATCTGTAAAACTGAGCTCATATCCTGGAAGTTGCCAAGTATATACACAACTGTTTGGTACTGAATGCAAACTATCTGCCTTTCCCATATTTCAATGATTATTCTTCTTTTCTTAGCTGCACTGGTCTCATCTCTAATGGATCTGGTCAGCTGTAGACATTTACATGCATATTATCTTAGTAGGAAATTTCCCATCATTATTTTCCCTTGTTTCATCCTATTAATCTCTCCTAAGCTAACCAAAGTTGTTAGCCATGTCTTTGCCTAAGTTAGTCCTTTGTTGATATCAAAACAATTTCCATTTCTATCCTCCACCAGTGTATAGGAAAGTAAAAAGGTCCTTACTTTCAAGTCAAAATAATTATTAGGAGCCAAACAGCAAACATTTCTCAAAAGAAATAAATGGCTACTTTGCTTTCTTCAGAGACTTGCCCAGGGTCATACAGCTAAGTATGTATCTGAAGGACGATCTGAAATGAGGCTTTCCTAATTCCAAGCCAGTATTCTATCAACTGAACCACCAGCTTGCATCTTATTTAGGAAAAGACCTGCTCCAGTTCCAAAGCTGAAGAGGTAACAGGGAGGTATGAGGGCAGAGGGACACTGAATGTAGAAGCTAGAAAGATTATCTCCTAGGCTTCGCATTCCAGTATTATTACCTTTAAAACTGTCTCCTAGAACATCAAACACAAAACCCCCAAAGGTCCAGCATAAAAAGCAAACCTAAAGCACTGGACAATGTAACTATTATGATAAAAATAATCAAATAGAAATGACTTTGCTCTTGCCTACCAAAAATGGCCTCTGACATTCCAAGGACAACCCAAATCTAACAAACCCCTTACTGAAGAACTAATACTCGGAAAAACCATGAAAGACCTATGACACTGCCAAAAAGAGGATTAAGTACTTAGGACTGATTTAAGGCAAACCTTATCTATGGATCTACAGTCCATAAGAACCTCAGACTAGATCCATTTCACAAACAAGACAAAGAAAAAAGTGGACATTTATGAGCCATTAGCCTCCTCTGGGCAAACTTCTAGGCACTAGTATTTTAAAAATACAAAATCCATACATCCATACTTCTTTTACTAGTTATAATACTCATATTAGGTACAGTAATTCAATGTGTGTGTATTTAAGCAAATAAGCAAACCAACAGAAGTTACTCTCCCCCAAAAAACCTGACTTTTAAGGAAACACATCAGAAAACTGACTGCTTTTCAGTTAACATCTAAAACAGAAGAGAAAAATATCCAAATTTAAGTGAAACCCAAACATTGTGATAGCTAATAAAAGTCTCAGATGGAGAATCTTTCCTATGGTTCCCAGCAAATGTGAAGGGCCCAATATACATCCCAAACAAGTCCCCAAGGAAGCAAGCACATGTTCTGAGCTCCTTCTCCCAAATTCACATTGGCAGATCAGATCTACAGAGAGTGGCAGACAGGATTCATAGAGAACCTTCCCTCAAGATTTGAGAGGACCTTGGGGAGCAGAGGAAGTGTACTCCTAATGTTATATATACCATGAGCCTCCATAACTGAAATTTTCCTAAGGATTATCGGTTAATTATTAGTCAGCCAGGTATGTACTTTCAGTGTCAACCTTAACTCCTCAAGCCTCATATATCCACTGGACTGCCAAATCTTGCTATTTCTACACATCACTACTCCTACCTATGCTCTTTTCTCTCCATTCACACAGTCAAAACCCTAAAGTTCTCATCATCCTTATCCTGAATATTACAACAACTTCCTCATCAGTCTCTGTGCCTCAAATCTCTCCCTTTCTCCACTCCATCCTTCACAGTTGCCAAAATGACATTACTAAAGTGCACCTATGACCATGTGAACCATGTCACACACCTATTCAGTTTTAGCCCTTGAAAACTTTGCCATAAATTACTTTTTCAACCCTTTTACAGATTACTTCACAGCGCAATCCAAACAAACTGATGTCCTTGTTCCTCATACATGGCACTGTATCTCTTGTTTCTCTATCTCTGTGCAGCCACCACCTAAAACACTTTTCCTTTTTCACCTCTGCCTCCAAGAATTCCCATTTTCCTTCACGGCCCAGTTCAGATCCCACTTTCTACATGACACTTTTCCTGATCCCTTCAGCTACCCTCCCACCAAAACTTAAATCTGTTTTGTATTCATCTTTATTTACATATTATCTCTCCCAACTAGATTCTAACTTCTAGAGACTGATTTTGCTTTTTTTCTAGCACTTAAGACTACCTGGCACCTACAGAGTGATAGAGGGGCTATGATATCTACCTGTTGAGGAAGAACTCATTCATTAAATCACAGACCCCTGACATACAAGTATTAAGTAAAGCTCGCAAAGATGCTAAATGAGGAACATTGGAGAAAGACAAGACCACTAACTCTTGAAGGAGTCACAAATTAGTTCAATCATTCTGGAAAACAGTTAGGAATTATTCAATTATTATTGTTGAAACGCTGATGCATTTCACTACTGGGATTATTGAAGTTAAGAAAAGGCCAATTCATATTAAAATATTTACTTTGTGTGATAACAAAAAACATGCCTAGTAACTAGGGACTACCTGAAAAAGTTACGGTATGTGAGTGTAATGGATTATTACTATGTGATAAGAAATTAATAACACTAATCAGAGAAACATGGGAATATTTATATAAAATGGCAAAATGAATATAATAGTCAAATTTTCTCTCTCTCAATGAAATTAAGATAATATACAGTAGATATGTTACTGTCAAAGTTAAAGGATGCATCCTTACTTTCTGTTCATAAGCAATAATTCATTTTTCTGGGAATGTACTTTGTAAGTAGGTTTCTTTGAGTAACTGTAGAGAAATATGTTATGCCAAAGTAAGAGTAACAAACTTTCTTTCAAGTAAATGATAAATAGCAACAACTTTGGTACAAGAAAGCCATTACAGAAGTCACCAAAAAAGACTTGATACATGACAGAAGAAAATATACTGATGACAAAATCATAAACCTCAAAACTGACTTTGGATTTGGATTAGAGTACAGTAATCTAGTTATTAAGCTGTAGTTACTAAAGAATATATTACAACACCTTACATTTATGTAGTACTTAATTATTACACAGTGCTTTCATATATAATCTTCAGTGGTTCACACAAAAACTCTCTGAGATAATATATTATCCCCATTTTATAAAGGAGGAAGTTGAGTCTCAAAACTATTTGTGCAGGTCCTGTATACAAGGCATATGATTGTTTAAAGGCTAAAGTCTCATAGAGGCAATCTCCCTAATTCAAAAGCCTGATCACATTACCCTTTCTTTCACTTTAAAATTCTCAGTGGATTCCCATGGTCTGCTGAATCAATCTACATTCTTTAGCTTAGCATTTCATCAACAATCTCACTTACCAGCTTTCTTATATTACACTCCTTTGATTATATACTAACTGTTAACCAAAATGAAGTAGTTTTCTGAACACACTACTCAGTTTCCTTCATACCGTTGCTTAGGCATTCCTGGTGCCTGTAATGCTTTTCTCCATCTCCACCTGCTGAAATGTTACCTTCCTCCTTCATGTCCCCTCTCAAATGTCCTCTCCCTCATTTCTACTGATATCTTCTACTGATCATTCCTTTGAATGCTCATAACATCTTGCATCTTACCACTCAAACTCTCCTCTGTATGTTTATTGGTGTATATATGTCACATTCTTAGCTCCACAAATCTTACTGAGTGTTGGTCTAATGAACCTTCATAATATTCAAATTACCTAGAACCATACCTTTTCACAGAGTAAATGTTCAAATAATGTTAAGACAATTAAATTGGAGCCAAAGAGAACACCTACCTAAAAAGAATGGAATGGCATGTGTGAGGCTATAAATGTATATAAACATTACTTGATTGTCTTGAAGGTGTGGTACAGAAAAAAATACACACAAAACTGCACAATGTTAGATATAAATAGTCACCTATGGCTGCAAAATGACTAACAGTTCAATATCAGGGCTTTACTCAAAGCCTTTCCAGCTTGGTAGAGCAACTTTACTGACAAAGCTTTTAAGAACCTAAAGCCACCCACCATAAGAACAAGGGATCAAAAAAAGGATCTTAGAAGAGATTTGTATCAATACAAAAGATGTTTATATAACCCTTAAAGGCTATAGAATGTTTATTTTACTCCTATTCATTAGTTATATGCCTTAGATTTTAAATAATCTTGTGACATGGTTTTTGGAATAGCATAAAGTACCACAAAACAGTTTTATTTTTTCATGCTTAAAATAACAATTAATTATAGCAATCTTCATAAGTTCCATGCCAGTATACACACACATACACAAAAAAAAAAAACCTATAAATTTTTCTAATGAAATGAAATTACTTTGGTATGCCTAAACATTCATCAAAAAGCATTTAGTAAGCACCTTTCTTATGCCAGGGTCTGGGGATACAGAAACAAAACTTTTTCTTTTCTAAGAACTTGCATTCTATTATTTATTTTAAGATTTAAAGTTATTTACTTTTCATTTTCAGCATTCATTTCCATAAGATTTTGAGTTCCAAATTTTCTTCCCATCTTTCCCTTCCCTCCCACCCCAAATGATTCTGATTATCCTTTCCCCAAGTATGCCCTCCCTTTCATCGCTTCCTCTTATCCCTTTACTTTCTTGAAGGACAAGACTGATTTCTATACCCAGTTGCATATAAAAACAATTTTTTAACATTTGTGTTTAAAACTTCCAAATTCTCTACCTTCTTCCCTCCCAAATGGAGAAGGCAAGCAATTCAATATAGGCTATATATGTGTATGCAAAGCACCTCCATGGTAGCCATGTTGTGAAAGACTAACTATATTTCCCTCCATCCTGTCCCACTCCCCAATTATTCTTTTTTCTCCTTTGGTCCTGTCCCTTTTCTAAAGTGTATGCTTCTGACCACTCCTCCCCCAATCTACCCTCCCTTCTATCACCCCCTACTCTTTTCCCCTTTCCCCCTACTTTCCTACAGGGCAAGATACCCCAATTGAGCATGTAGGTTATTCCCTCCTTAAGCCAAATCCAACGAGAATAAGGTTCACTCATTCCTTCTCACAACTCTCCTCTTCCCCTCCATTGTGAAACCCTTTTATTGCCTCTCTTACATGAGATAATTTACCCCATTCCCTCCTTAAGCCAAATCCAACGAGAATAAGGTTCACTCATTCCTTCTCACAACTCTCCTCTTCCCCTCCATTGTGAAACCCTTTTATTGCCTCTCTTACATGAGATAATTTACCCCCATTCCCTCCTTAAGTCAAATCCAACGAGAATAAGGTTCACTCATTCCTTCTCACAACTCTCCTCTTCCCCTCCATTGTGAAACCCTTTTATTGCCTCTCTTACGTGAGATAATTTACCCCATTCTTCCTTTTTCCTCTCAATATATTCCTCTCTCATCCCTTAATTTTATTTTTTAGATATTATCCCTTCATATTCAACTCACCCTATGCCATCTATCTATCTATATCTATCTATCTACCCATCTATCTATCCATCTATTTCCTTCAACTACCCTAACAATAAGAAAGGTCTCATCAGTTACAAATATCATCTTTCCATGTAGGAATGCAAACAGTTCAACTTTAATAAGTCTCTTATGATTTCTCTTTCTTGTTTACCTTTTCATACTTCTCTTAATTCTTGTATTTGAAAGTCAAATTTTCTATTCAGCTCTGATTTTTTCATCAAGAATGCTTGAAAGTCCTCTATTTCATTGAAAGTGCATTGTTTCCTCTGAAGGATTATATTCAAGTCTTGCTGGGTAGGTGATTCTTGGTTTTAATCCTAGCTCCTCTGACCTCTGGAATATCATATTCCAAGTCCTTCAGTCCCTTAATGTAGAAGCTGCTAAATCTTGTGTTATCCTGATTGTATTTCCACAATACTTGAATTGTTTCTTTCTGTCCAATTCCAATATTTTCTCCTTGACCTGGGAACTCTGGAATTCAGCTACAATACTCCTAAGAGTTTTCCTTTTGGGATCTCTTTTGAGGGGGGAATGGTGGATTCTTTCCATTCCTATTTTACCCTCTAGTTCTAGAATACCAAGGTAGTTTTCCTTGATAATTTCTTGAAAGATGATGTCTAGACTTTTTTTGATCATGGCTTTCAGATAGGCCAATAATTTTTAAATTATCTCTCTTGGATCAATTTACCACCAGGTCAGAGGGTTTTCCAATGAGATATTTCACACTGTCTTCTCTTTTTTCATTCTTTTCATTCTTGGTTCTGTTTTATAATTTCTTGAATTCTCAGAAAGTCATTAGCTTCCATTTGCTCTACTCTAACTATGAAGGAATTATTTTCTTCAATGAGCTTTTGGAACTCCTTTTCCATTTGGCCAATTCTGCTTTTTAAGGCATTCTTCTCCTTACTGGCTTTTTGAACTTCTCTTGCCATTTGGGTTAGTTTATTTTTTTTTTCAAATCCTTTTTGGATTGGCCTGAGCCCATTGGATATCTATTTCAGATGTTTGGGAAACAGAGGCCTTGATTCCTATGTCTTTACCTGATGGTAAACATTGTTCTTCCTCATCAGAAAGGAAGGGAGGAAACATCTGTTCGCCAAGAAAGTAACCTTCTATGGTTTTATTTTTTTTCCCTTTTCTGGGCATTTTCCCAGCCAGTTACTTGACTTCTGAGATTCCTCTCCACCCCCGCCCAGATCTGCCCAGCTAGTGCTTGGGGTCTGAGATTCAAAT
>CM053769.1:185235352-185274030 GCA_028658325.1 Potorous gilbertii
AATGTGAGCTTAAGTTCTGGTGCTCAGGTGGGGGCAGGGCCGCCTCCCAGGCTCAGTTCTCTCAGGGGGTTTATGCAGAGACCTTCAGTAATGGACTCAAGGACCTGCCTGCTCTGGGAGCCTCTGGCCGCCACTGCCTCTGCCGCTGTCTCCCGAGGGGGCCTGAGTTATAGAGACACCCCGCTCTCCTCTCAGCCAGCCCAGAAGTCTCTCTCACCAACCTGTGCGTCTGTGGGTGGAGGGACCTTCGCGGCCGCCGGAGATTCCATCCCTGAAGCCTGCTCGGATCTGCTCCTCTAAGGTGCCACGTGTCCAGGGAAGGGCTGGGCTCTGCTCACATCTGGTGCACAACGGACCCTTGCAGTCAGTTTTTCAGGGCTCTCTGGAACGGAAATCTCCTTCACTCTATTGCTGTGCGGCTTCCACTGCTCCAGAATTTGTTGGGAGTTCTTTTTACAGGAGATCCATGGGCTGTGGGTTTGGAGCTAGCATATGTGAATCTTTCTACTCCGCCACCTTGCCTCCTCCCCCTAGTTTATTTTTTAAGGTGTTATTTTCTTCACTATTTTTTTGGGTGTCCTTTAGCAAGCTGTTGACTCTCTTTTCATGATTTTCTTGCATCACTCTCATTTCTCTTTGCAATTTTTCTTCTGCTTCTTAATTTTCAAAATTCTTTTTGAGCTCCTCCATGATCTGTGATCAATTCATATTCCTCTTAGAGGATTTTGATGTAGGAGCTTTACTACACTGTACTCCTCTGATTGTATGCCCTGAGCTTCTTTGTCACCAAAGTAAGATTCTACAGTCTGAGTTCTTTTGCAATGTTTACTCATCTTCCCAGCCAAACATTTGACTTTCTGGTTTTTTTATCAAGGTAGAACTCTGCTTCTAGTAGAGTTGGGGGTGGGTGTACTGTCCCAGACATTAAGAATTTTAATGAGCCACTCAATCTCCCACAGTCTGTGGGCCGAGGGCTCCAGAAGGAGCTGCTGCTGCTGAAGCCTCTACCACCATCCCCACAGCTGGGGCTGGACCAAAGCACTCCTCTTTCAGGTCCCACAGAGTTTTCTCATTGACCTTTTTGTCTTAACTGCCACAGCAGCCAAAGATTCAGTTCCCTGAGGCCTGCTCTAGCCATTCTATGCCAGTGCAACCCACTCTGGACTGCACTCTACTTCCTGCCCGATGCAAAAGACACTTCCTATTGACTTTTCAGGTTTTCTTGGGCTGGGGATTTGTTTCACTTTTGTTGTTTTGATTTTTCTGTAGCTCTAGAATCTGTTTAGAGTCATTTTTTATAGGTATTTGGAGGGCTTTGGGGGAGAGCTCAGGGAAGTCCCTGCTTTTACTCTATCACTTTGTCTCTGCCCCACAATTCTATCTTTTAAAAAAAGGTTTCTTGTCATTTCCTAACCCACTCAATGATTCCATATTACCAGGAACTTGCATCTAAAAGTGGGCCATAATACTTACACAGAAAATACAAAGTAGTTTGGGTGAGAGCACTAGTACCTGGAGAATCAAGAAAGACCTCAGGTAGCCTGAAATTCTAAGAGATGGTAAGAAGGAAACATAGTCCAGAAAAGACAGACAGTGCAAAACAATGCCTTCAAATGCATTAAAAGCTACATATAAAAATGGTACAATACAATTATCTGCCCTCAAGTTTGCTCACCATAGTCTCTGAATTTATTATTTCAGAAAAGAACTAAACGTTGCTAAATGCTCTTTGCACATAGGAACTGTTAAAAAGCAAATGTTATATTTTAAAAATTTACATTCAACCTTCTAACATCTTTGTAAATTAATAAAGTGATGATTTGAGGGCTTTGTTTGTATCATTTGTTTGTTTCATTTCAGGGAAAAAAGTGGGAAGGATTCTTTCTAAAACTTAAGAGGCAACATTTTCCCAGCACCCAAACTGCATGTATCACTAAAAAAATGTTAGGTATTGTTTTCATGGTCCAATCATTGTATCGGAAGTAACATTATTACCTGAAGCTAATATTGTTTTTGAAGTAAAAAGTAACATCAGCGACTACTTCCAAGGAAGAAAAGGAATATTTAGTAACATTTAGAAGTTCAATAAACCACTCCAAAAATTAAAAGAATAATCAATCACTAACCATAGTTAATTAAGCTCAATGAAGTCTTTTCTTTAAGTATCAAAAGGACACTGAGATGGTTTTTTAAAATTGCATAAATCTCTGGGGGTCAGTCTTCATATGTTGTCTTAACTATGTTTAACTTCCAACAATTGTCCTAAAAAAGGTAACAAAAGTATCTTTTCAGTTTTCTGTAACTTTAACTTCCATGATATCCCACTGTCATTCTTAGAAAACACTTAAAAAAACTATTTTAATGAAATTTCTTCTTTCCAACACAGTGCCCAGAGCTCAAGCACAGCACCTAGCACATAAGAGATACTTTAATGCTTACTGACTGCTATCCACTCATTTCTCTTTTTGCTCACTGCTTGTTACCTTGTACCCAGATTCTTGGGGTAATAAAAGAATTCATTCACATTTACCAACCTACTAGATTCCCAAACAGGCTTTTTTTTAATGAAGCAAAATTAAAAATCAATTTCCTTATTTTGACATATTACTACTGGTTGAGTAAATACAGTTTTTAATCTTAATAAAATAAACTCCAATAAACTTGCTATTTCTCATAAATTGAGTTTTAAAGAACAATATACAAATATGAAAGGGGGGAAAATAGGCATCAGATGAACTTTACTCATTCTTAAATAGACAAATAAGAGGGTGACCACACACACAATCATTTTCATGAAAAAATAAAGCAAATTCAACAAACAAGCTAGGGGGGCGGGGCTGTAGAGGTTGAATTAAGAGGAGAGACATACCATCATATAATACTCACATGCAAAACAAATGTCTAGATCTTGAAAAAGGGATTAAAATATGAGGGGGGGTGCCTTAGATTGCCTCTTAGACGACCAGGAAATTAAATAAAATTAAATTGTGGTATAAGAATATAATGAAATATTATTAAGCCATAAGAAATAACAAAAGAAATTTCAGAGTCTCCAGGCCCTGCACTGTATCCACTCGACCACCTAACTGCCCCTAGTACCACTCTAAAGAAAAGCAATTTTGAAAGACCTAAAACTCAGATCAATTCAATGATCAACCATGCCTCCGAAGAACTAATGACAAAGCTTGTTATCCATCTCCCCCAACAGTGAATGGACAGAAGATGCAAAGATATATTGTCAGACCAAATTTGTTTTGTATGAATGTTTTGCCTATGCTTATTTCCCTTTCTCTTAATTTTTATTTGGAGGAGAGAGGTTATCAATGATGCCCAAAAAAAGAGGGCCATTACAACATTTTAATAGAAAAAGAGGGAAGGAGATTCAAAGAAACAGACAAGAACAGTTTTTAAAGTAATGTCTGGAATTTTATTATGTACTTTTTTAAGCAACTGCTGTAAGATAGATTCACAGTTTTAGATAAAATTGTGTTCTCCTGTGTATATGGACATGCTATTATTTGGCATTTAAGTTAAAAATTTTAAATAAGCAAGAAAATAATGAACACCAAAGAACCATCCATGTTATAGATTTTTGCTATAAACCACCAACTGAAATAAGAATCATAGGTTGGAGATAATAGATTTTGTTATGGAGATTTTTATTGTTGTTGTAGGTTGATTCAATTTGTGTAAAATTTTTAAAATGAAAAATATAAACTTCTAGAACATATTATGCAAGTTATATAGGATGAGGTAACCAATAAGAAAGGTGATAAAGGGATGAAATTCAACACACCATTAACAATGGATGATAAAATTTAGTTACCATCAACAAGCAATGAAAAAGCTTTCAAGGCAGGGGAATACAAAGACAAAATTGAAACAGTCACTTCACTCAAGGAACTTACATTCCATCAAAGGAAACAACATGTCCATATGCTAGTAAACACAAAATATATACAAAGTAAATATGAAGTAATTTAGAGTTAAGGAGAGAGGGACCAGGAAATGCATCAAGTAGGAGTAGATTTTGACCTGAACTCTAAAACACAACTACAAAAACTGTTAATGACAACTGCAAAAATCTCTCTTCAAAATCTAACACCACAATTAATTATCAAACCTCCCACAAATGAAAATTTCATAATTAATTATTTACTAGAAATGTAATTTATGAATTCATTTTTCCTTTGCCCTCTTCTTTCCTATTATGGAAATTCATGGAAACTGAAGCACTGATAGGTTTTTATTAAGAATTTAAAGCAGAATTTCAAATGCTTCAATACAGTCCCTACTGAGCAGAAATATATACTTGAAACAAATTTATTTAGAACTAAAAGTAAAACATCTTGGTAGATTTTCTAATTCTTAATTATAGTAGCTTAACTTTGCTTTTGTGACCAATTAAATTCCAACATTTATTAAATTCTTAGTATTTAAAAACAATATACTAGTTACTGAATAGGATTTAAAGATAAATACGACAGTTTCTAATATTAAATGGAATTTTCAAAATAAAAATAACTTGTTTTTGTCTTAATTGTAACTGCCTTGGTGCAGGTAAGGAAATTTCCTCTTCCAATGAACATCTGCAACTATCTGGCCCTTCAACTTAAAGTTGTAAGCAAGATGCCTGGAACATAAAGAGATTAAATTACTTGCCCAGGGTCAAAGTGTTAGGGATGGTGGCACATGAACTCAGGACTTCCAAAATAAAATGCAGCCTCTCAGGAAAGAAAAAATATAGACAAATAACTATGATACAAGAACAATTAATTAAATGCAATGAAAAAGATGAGACAATAAGTCATCAGAAATTTGAAGAAGGGTAATTTTTGGCTACGAGGTCAGGGAATCACAATCAGGTAAAAGCAGTACTGTCTCCAGAGTCAGAGCGATATTAAAATTCAAACACAAAATGGCCCTTGTGATCGTGGTCAAGTCATTTAACCTCCCTGATCCTCAGTTTTCTCATCTATAAAATGAGGGAATTGGATTAAAATGATCTCTGAGATCTCTTCAAAGGCTAAAGCTGTGATCCCACAAAGGCTTCAAGGAGACAGAAGGTAAGCTGAGTCCAGAAAGGAGATGGGGCCTTTTAAAAGATGGACACAGGAGATGAAGGGAGCCTCTTTCAGGCATGGAATGCCACCTAATCAGAAGCAGAGAGGCAAGATCAGGAAAAGATCAGGAGGTAAAAAGTGGCACAATGTGATTGATATACACAGTACGTGAAGTAGAGCAGATAAGGCTCGAGGGACAAATAGCAATTTGAACATAGAGACCTGAAGGTTATTCCTTTGCAAGGGAGTATGACAGAGGATTTCTTAATAAAGGAGTAATGAGCTCAGAGCAGCATTACAAGAAGATAACCTAAGTATCAGCTGTCTGGATGGGCTGGAGAAAGATGAGAACTAAAAGGAGAAACACAAGTTAAAAGGCTATTACAACAGATCAGATCAGACAGGTGAGGAGTCTAGGACAGCCCTAGGGAGGCTGAGATGATAGCACAAAGGAGGATATTGCTATGAAAACGTAATTCCCAGGACTAACAACTGACTGGATGTTAGGAAAGAGTGAAAGATAAGATCCAAGGTCACCTGTCTGGA
The DNA here is from genome assembly GCA_028658325.1 of Potorous gilbertii. Classification (NCBI taxonomy): domain Eukaryota; kingdom Metazoa; phylum Chordata; class Mammalia; order Diprotodontia; family Potoroidae; genus Potorous; species Potorous gilbertii. The sequence goes on from CM053769.1 coordinate 185,240,962, forward strand.
AGACAACTATGGCACCATCAAAAGAAAGAGACATGATGGAAGAAAGCAAGAAGCTGGGGAGTCGGGGAAGGGAAGCAAGGAGATGAAGATAATGGATTGAATTAGAACATGCTGAATTTTAGGCAACAATGGCACATTAAAAAGGAGGTATCCAATCAATCAATAAGCATTTATTATTAAGCACCTGTGATCCATACACAGTGCCCAACACTGAATAAAAAGACAACAATTAAACCTTGTCCAATCAAAGAGATTATAATTATGCCGAATGAACAAGATGCATGAGTTCATGTGCACACATATACACAAGCTAACTGAGGGAGGGAGGCACTAGCAATTGGGACAATTACAAAAGACAAAGAGGAACGTGGGACACGATGGATGGAAATATAGACTTGAGAATCATCTGCACAAACAGCTCTGCTGTTGAGGGTCTGTGTGACTTTGGAAAAGTCACCTGGCTTATTTGAGCTTCCATTTCCTCATCTGTAGAATGACGGTCTAGGTTGATTAGATATTTGCTCAATTCATATCTGCTCAAAATCTTATGATCCTCTGGACTATGATCATCTAAGCAGTTACTATTTTATTTAAACAATTCAAGTCATTACTGTCTTTCCTTTATTTTTCTCTTGACTCATTAACTATAAAGAAAAGTAATGATGTATGAAGTTTTTAATTTCAATATTTTGAATCTGATTCTCCTTTCTTTAGAACCAGGCAAGCTGAGTTTTCTTCAAGGGTAAAGAAAATGTCTCCCTGTTTAGAGAACTGGAAAATCTAAGTCTGACATATATCTGCTGCAGAAAGTTGAAAGAAAGCATCAGAGCATCCTCCCGTAGTTTTTCAGAGTACAGGATAACTTCCCTGTACCCTAGGGCACTCCCTCTATAATTCTGAATGTGTCTAGAGGATCTGGAATCTTTTTTGCTGTCCAATAAGTACCCAAAGTCACATCCTTGAAAGGAATTCTGGCTTCAAGAAGCAAATAGGATTTCCTGTAGTAGCCAAGCATAAGATCTAAGCACAAACAGACAACAAGGGAGCAAAGCAAAGTTTTTCTCCTTCCTTTGGGGCTTAAAGGGTTCTGCTGAATTGCAGGATAGGGCCAGAGCCAGCAGTTTGAGTGCAATGGCAAACAATTTCCTACAAAAACAGAATTATAGGATCTAGAATCATAGGTCTACACAACTAGAAATGACATTAGAAGTCATCTAGTTCACAACCTTTTCATTTTACTGGTGAGGAAACTGAAGTCCAAAGAGATTTTGCCTTGCCAATGGTCATCATCAGCAAGCCTTAGATCTGTAATTCAGACAACAGACTTCTCGTTCTAAGTCAAAGTCAATTACTTTTTCCATTGTACCACACTGCTTCCTTTATATGTGAAAAAAAACTCGTAAATGTTAAGTGACTTGATCCTATGAATGGCCTCACCAGTAAGGATTCAAACTCAGCTCTTTTGGCTCCAAGTTAATTTTCTGGGGCTTCTTAAATTTTTTAATGCATTTTAAAAAATAAAATGTAAAAGAAATCCATATTGCTTATGTTTACAAAGAATGCTATTTAGGATTTCTTTTTAGATCCATAATTTCATTGATATGGGGTATTGTCTGCGAAGAACCTCTCTAGGAATGGAGACTGGTACCTGTTCTGCCCCGCAGAATCCTAAAGAGAGTTGCCTGGCATTGAAAAAAAATTTCTTCTACCTTAAAAAAAAGAAAAAGAAAAGAAAAAATAGATCCTGCTCTCAAAGAGCTCATGCTTCAATGGAGGGGAAAAGACATGAAAGAAAATTCTGCTTCAGGGCAAAAATGGAAAGGCCCAGGAATCTATAGGCTACAGTACTATCTATAGTTTATATTTTTTTTAAAAAAACTGAATAATTGTTTTCTTGATTTGAGAAATAGGAATGATGTTGAAATTGTATTAACTATTTATCTTTTTAAGGGTGACTTATGGATATGAAGGGATTGTAATGAAAAATGTGAAAAGAAGGCAGGAAAAATATAAATTCCATCACAGGAAGAGGCACAAAATTATATTACATTTGAGGGAAAGAAGGGAGGGAGATGAGCATTGTTTAAAAGGTACTCATCTGACTGGATTCAAGGAGGGTACAACAAACTCAGTTAAGTATGGAAATACAACTAACTCTATAGGCAGTAGGAGAGAAAGGGGGAAAGAAAAGGGAGGGGAGGCTAAAAGGGAGGGAAGAAGTAGTAAGGGAAAAGGGGATGGATTAAAAGGGAGGGGGGTTGAAAGAAGGGAAGGAAGAGGCAGTGGTCAAAAATTAAAACTATTGTGGGGAGGAAGGGAGAACTAAAAGCATAAACGGCAGGAGTAGGGGGGGATGAAGGGAAAGACACAGATAGTAATAATAGCCATGAATGTATGGGATGAACTCTCCCATACAACAGAGAGGGATAGCAAAATGGATTAAAAACCATAATCCAACAACATGTTGTTTACAAGAAACACATTTGAAATGGGGGCACTCACACAGGGTAAAGGTAAAAGGTTGGAACACAATATTCTATGCTTCATCTGATGTAAAAAAAGCAGGAGTAGCAATCCTAATCTCAGACAAAACAAAAGCAGAAACAGATCTAATCAAAAGAGATAAGGAAGGAAACTATATTCTGCTAAAAGGCACCATAGACAACAAAGGATTTTCATTACTAAACATATACGCTCCAAGTGGTATAGCATCCAAATTCTTAGAAAAGAAGTTAAGGGAGTTACAGGAAGAAATAGACAACAAAACTATACTAGTAGGGGACCTCAACCTCCCACTCTCTGAACTTGATAAATCTAACCTCAAAATAAACTAGAAAGAAGTTAAGAAGGTGAATAAAACTCTAGATATGGTAGATATGATAGCTCTCCAAAGAAAACTGAATGGGAATAGAAAGGAATATACCTTTTTCTCAGTGGTACCTGGCACATATATAAAAATTGACTGTGTACTAGACTATAAAAACTTCACAATCCAGCGCAGAAAGGCAGAGATAGACAATGCATCCTTCTCAGACCATAATGCAATAAAAATTATATGTAATCAAAGGCCATGGCAATATAAACCAAAAACTAATTGGAAACTAAACAATCTAATCCTAAAGAATGAGTGGGTTAAACAACAAATTATAGAAACAATCAACAACTACATTCAAGAGAATAACAATAATGAGACAACCTACCAAATCATATGAGATACTACAAAAGCAATTCTTAGGGGAAGTTTTATATCTTTGAATGCCTACATGTGTGTTCGTCCTTGTTTGCTGAAGAAGACCACATCATCAGAGAAATAATGATATGACTTGCACTTGACTTGTTTTGAGTGAGGGAGGGTTGGGTAGGTCCCAGCCTCACTTCTCCACAGCCATCTGAATCCAGTGACCAGATATTCATCAGGATGACTGAAGATGACCCAGGATGAGGCAATTGGGGTTAAGTGACTTGCCCAAGGTCACACAGCTAGTGAGTGTCAAGTGTCTGAGGTGAGATTTGAACTCAGGTCATGAATAAAATAGAGAAAGAAGAGATTAATGAATTGGGCATACAGCTGAAAAAGCTAATAAAAGAACAAATTGAAAATCCCCAAGTAAATACTAAATTAGAAATACTGAAAACCAAAGGAGAGATTAATAAAATTGAAATTAAGAAAACTATTGAACTAATAAATAAAACTAAAAGTTAGTTTTATGAAAAAAAAACAATAAAATTGATAAACCTTTGGTCAATTTGATTAAAAAGAGAAGAAAACCAAATTACCAATATCAAAAATAAAAAGAGTGTAACTAACCTCTAAGGACTTCAACTCTCCCCAGGTCATCGGCCTCTAAGTAAGTATTCAAGGAGAATGTCGCTACTCTCAAAGAAACTGTCATCACATATCTCTTATATATCTTACCTATTTATCTATAGGCAAATCTACACAAGAAATAACAAGGGAGAAGTGAATTTAATGTAAAAGTTCATATTTAGGTTAAGTATATTATTGGTGTAAACTCCTCATTACATTGAAGGCTCCTTAAGGGCAGTGACTGTCTTTAGATTCTTTTTGTATCCCCAGAGCTTGGCACAATTCCTGGCAAGCAGTAGGTTCTTAATAAATGTTTATTGAATGAATAAATGAATGGTGCATCAAAATACCAACGCTACTTTATTAAAGTCCTCACAAGTAAAATTTTTACTTAAACAACTTCAAAAGCTGTTTCCCAATTCACATGTGGGACAGAAAAGTAGAAGAAGAAAAGGAAGGAGAAAAATAAGCTAAAGTGTTTATATATACATATATATATCATACACATAGATATATTAAATAAATAAAAAAGATAAATCCTGTATAGAGCAAATAAATCAAATATTTGAACGATGGCTGAAATTTAAAGCAATGCAACATCATTAGTCAGCTGAGAAATAACTACAATTCATAACACCTAATACAACACTAGCAAGGTATGTTTATGGTTCAGTTGTTTTAGTCATGTCCACTCTTTGTGACTGCAATTTTGGGTTTTTTTGGCAAAAATACTGCAGTGGTTTGCCAATTCCTTTTCCAGCTCACTTTACAAATGAGGAAACTGAGGCAAAAAAGATTAAGTGACCTGTCTAGAATCACACAGCTAGTAAGTGTTCCAGGACACATTTGAAATCAGAAAGATGAGTTATTTTGACACTCCAGGCCATGCACTCTATTCACTGCATCACCTAGATGCCCACTATCTGGGACAGCATAGCACAATTTTAAGTAAGCAAAATGCTATCACCAAGACCAATAGATAATTCAGTATTAGGCCCTACAGGTAGAGAGAGTAACATAAGACTAGGTTTCAAAAAGTAGTAGTAGAATGTAGTAATGGAAGATTCTGATCAAAATTTATTTTTATTACCATTCTTCATTAACATTTAATCTTATGGACATATTTACTATCTGTATTCTATTTGTCCTGAGGAACTCATAAAATAATTACACCGAGGCAATATTATTCAAAAAGGGCAACAAGAACTACAGAGTTGAAAAACTGAGAATTCCCTTAGTAAACTGAATGACAAAGGTTATCTGACACTAGATACAAGTTCCCTCCAAAGTATCAATGAGTTAAGTCTTTCCCAAGCAGTCTTTGGTACAGCCTAGAAAATATCTCAAAACCCTTTTAATATTTGCACCCAAATTTATCCTAGCCCAAATTCATCCTACCCTAAACTCAACACTCTCCTTACTCAAATTCACCCCTTACCTAGCTTCACCTCTTCAAACACCACATTTTAACTCCATCCACAGCCTGACACCAACATTCCACCTGCTAAACTCACTGTATCCAAATCCACACCCTAAGTCACTCTTTCCATCAAGAGAAAGCATACCCCTACTCCCAATTATATCTAGAATGGCATTCCTTAGTCTTGGTTCCTCCTTCAAGGTCAAGTTTAATACTGGTACCTCCAAGGACTTCCTTCCTAGATCACTTTGACCAGAAGGATCCTTCCCTACTTCCTTCCACACCCTGACCCTCACGGCTGTGATTACTTCTCTAACACACTTTTTCAGATAGCTAGGTGGCAGAGTAGATGTGGTACAGGCCTGTGGCATCAGAAGAGACTCATCTTCCTGAGTTCAAATCTGGCCTCAGAAACTTCCTATCTTTGTGACCTTGAACAAGTCACTTAGCCTTTATTTGCCTCGGTTCCCCTTTAGTAAAATGCAAATAATAATAGCACCTACCTCCCAGGATTGTGGTAAGGACCAAAATGATATGATAATTGTAAAGAGCTTGGCACATGGCAAGCTACATAAATGTTAGCTATTATTATTAGTGGTAAGTGAGGCTTTTCTTCATACAGATGTGTGAAGATTCTAAACATCACCTGGCAAGATAAGGCACCATACTATCAGGTCCTTTCTCAAGCTGAACTGCTAAGCATTCACACTGTTACAGAGAGCACAATTCCAATGTGCTGGCCACATGCCTTGAATGCCAAAATGCTCATATGGAAGTCAGAAGGACATTCAAAGACTCTCTGAAGAGCTCTAAAATCAACTGTGAGACATAGGAGACACTAGCACAAGACCACCTAGCATGGATTGCATGCATCAAAAAAATTCTGTGCTCTACTAGTAAAAGAGAATAAAAATTAATTTTAAAAAAGGAAAATGTGAGACGTGCACATTCACAGACATTTCCATCATGAATGTTCATTCAAACTATTTGTACCCAACTTGGAGTAGAGCCATATTCAAACACAGTGATCACAACATGGATGTCATTTTGGTCCTCTTAGAACATGGGAAGGAAAAACAATAAATAACATGTATGTACATCTATTTCTGTATATATTTTATGTGTATTTCAATAATACAAACTGCTTAAGGTCAGGGACTGTTTTCATTTTTGCCTCTGAATCCTCAGCATCTAGCACACTAAGTTTGATAATGCTTGTAGAATTAAATTGAATACTTACCACCAGGAGTGCCCAAATTAAATGAAGGTGAAGGGACCTGTGTATGACCAATGCACTGCAGTAAGGATTCAAAACTCAGGTCTTTTGACTCCAAGTCAACGTTGGCTCCAAGTCAACTGTCTGTCTTGTGCCTAAGCCTCTGTCCTAAATGTCTCTCATACTTGGAATAAGGGCAGCTAGGTGTCTCAGTAAATAAAGGGTGGGCCTGAAGTTAGGAAGACCTGTATACAATCCATCTTCATACACTTATTAGCTGTGTGACCCTGGGCAAGTCACTTAACCCTGTTTCCCTCAGTTTCCTCATCTGTCAAATGAGCTAGAGAAAAAAATGGCAAACCACTCCAATCTTTGCCAGGAAAATCCCAAATGGGGTCACGAAGGGTCTGACACAACTGAAACAAAATGAAACATAAACTGAAACTAAACAACAAAAATAAATGCATGCTGACTGACCGATGTTATGCTATTTAGGCCACTTGCCCTGACGCTGTTCTCAATGAAAACATGGAACAACCTGCCACTATGTTCTGCAAAACAAGACATACACACATACACACAATGTACACATTCTTTATTAACACCTTTCAATCTTGCCTCCTCCCAACCAAATCTCAGATTTTTTACCTTTTTTACTATGGCAATCCTCAAAATAAGTCTTCTAAATGTCGAAATGGTTTGTGAGCATTTAGAAAAAGTATTAGAAAAAGTAACAGGATCAGAGATATAGAGCTGAAAGAGACCTAAAAGGACTTCTAGTCTAACATCTTCACTTTATAGCTGTGGAAACAGAGGCCCACAAAGATTGCAACTTGTCCAAAGACATAATGATAGTGGAAGGATTCAATCCTAGGCCTTTTGACCTAGTCAAAACCAGTGCTCTTTCTACTCAATCATACTAGGCTCTCAAAATAATATTAATAGAGCACTTTAAAGTAATGACTAAGATTATGAATTATTCATTTTTCACTATGAATAAGTCATACCCAACTAATCCAATTTTCTTTTTTGACAATATTACTAGACTGACAGAAAAAAGGGAATGCTAAACAAATACATAGTTCATCTTGTTTGTAACAAAGCTTATAAAAAAATCTTTTATGATATTCTTATGGATAAGATGATAAAATGACAGCTGAAAAGATTATTAGATATATCTGCAGCTGGTTGAAGACTACCCACAAGGTTTTTCACTCATGGTTTGAAATTATGTTAAAAGGAATGCCATAATATTCTGCCTCTGTGCCTAAAGCATTTTTATCAGTTATTTAAAATGAAGATATACCTATCAAATGTGCAGGTGATAATACAGAGGTATGAGAGAATAAACACTCAAAATGATCTCATCCAGTGGGGATGAAATGTTATAAATGTAAAGCTCTGCATTTAGGTTCAAAAAATCACAGAACCTAAGATTAAGAAAAATCTGATTTGGAATAGACAAGATCTGTTTTTCATAATTAAAAAAGAAAACCACCTTATTTGACAATAAGCTTAATGTGAGATACAGTAGCTGAGAAAGACTTCCTATGTGACTTGTAATTAGCTAATCAGACTAATCTGAAGTATTATATTCAGTTAGGTGGCATAATGGGTAAGAGTACTAACCTTGGAGTCAGAAAGGTCCGAGTTCAAATTGTAATTCAGATACATATTTACTTGTGTGAACTTGGGAAAGTCACTTCTCTTCTTTCTCACTTTCTTCATCTGCAAAATGGAGCTAGTAATAGCCCCCACCCTCACAGGATTATTGTGAGGATTAAATGAATGAATATACAAACAGAGCTTTGCAAGCCTTAAAGCATGATATAAACACCAGTAGTTACTATCTTCATTAGCTTCACAAAAAATTAACAAAGTACAATGCATCTAAGGATGATCACAAATGGTAAAAAGCTTGGAAACTATGCCAATGTTGTTTTGTTTTTTTAAGTGCGTTTTGCCAAGAAAAGAAAAACTAAGGGAAAATAGCTATATTTAAATGGTTGAAAAGTTATTACACGGTTAAGAAACAAGTTTACTGAATGTTGCTTCAGAGGAACAAAATAGAAGCAATGAGCTCAAAGTGAGTGACTTAAGGAAGCCATTAAACCTATCTAGGCCTAAGCCTAGACAGAAAGAACTGGACTAGATAAAAACTTTAAGGTCTGTTTCAGCCTTAAAGAAATTATGAGGATGTAGATTTCAACTCAATCCAGGAACAAATGATTAAGGTATCTCAAGAGTAATGTTCCCTTTAACTTACACACATGAACAGAGGTACAAGACAAAAATACCTATACATGAAGTCTTCGTCTACACACCAGTTAAGGCACACAAGGGCACCCAGGCAAAAATGTTTTTAAAAAGGTGGAATTTTTCTTTGGAATGACCTGTCTAGAAAAGTCTGGGTTTATTACCTCTCGACTTTAAAAAATGACTTAAGCATTCAGAAGCATATTTTGTGTTCCCAGGTGTGTATGTGTGTTGTAGCAAGTGTAAACACCCAAAATAGAAACAACTCTAACAGTGAAGTACATGTGTGTGCATGTGTATAAACTCAGTGCATGCACAAGTATTTAAGTACACAACAGCTGAAGAAAGAATACAAAATCTCTCTTTTTGCATCTTTTGCAAGGTCACACATATACTCTCTTGGTCACCTAATATTTGTGTGACCTTTACAAGTCACTTAACCTCTCTGGGCTTCAGTTTCTTCATCTGCAAAATAAGGGAGTTGGTCTATATGACCTGAGGTCCCTTCCACAATCTATACTTCTATGAAGGTTGGGGTAGGGGAAGGCAAAAGATGCAACCGTAATACCTCCAAGGGGAAAAATATGAAACAACTTCTCTCTAGCACTGGCCTTACAACTACCTTGAAACTCTTTTAGGCATCTGCTCACATCCCTTCCCAACAATATTTTAACACAACTACATTTCAAAATCAAAGTTACTAGAATACTATCCTGTAACTGCTGTGGGAAGAGAAGCATGTATCCTAGGGCTCTCCCATTTACAGCCTCATGACTCCAAAATTTGATACCTCCAGTTATTTGACAACTAGGAAACAGGACTCATTTTCCTGTATACCACATCATATTTTTCTATACTAATATGAATTTTTTTTAATTAATATGAATAATAACCCATGGAAAAGATCTTTCTCAATGGAGAGTAGAAAGCAGGTAACAAATGAATTATGTTTTTCCAGGAATTCTCAGATCGGAAGGCATTAAAGAAGTTACATCTGAGAAAATGCTTGAGGTCAACCAAAAAACAGCACATACTATCCTCTATAAACCCATATTTTATTTTCTCCAGATGGGTACCAGAGAACTGATAGCAATTACTATGAATGAACTGTTACCTCTGTACCATAACACTATGCAGAGATATGGAAGGAGGAATATGACTATTAGAAAGCCAAAAGATTAGGATTAATCCTAATCCTAAAACAGTACATCAAGAAAAACATTCAACACTAATCCAATTTCCATTTTGTATAAGAAGTGAGTATGAATGACATCGAATCATTAGAACGCTTAATTCTACAGCTCTTCCTATGTCCCTGTCCAATGGTCACATAAAAAGACTTGTTTCCTTGAGGATTTTAAGAAATAAATGATTTCTAATGCAAGTAGGAATTTTTAATTGTTTTTAGAGGGTAGAAGGGAAAATCGTGTATTTGTTTTGAACTGAAGATGCCTACCTAATTGAGCTGAACTTCAGCAAAGCAGTGAAATGAATTCCAAGGACTGAAAAGAGATGAGATAAATTAGGAAACAAGAACTGCAGCACAGTTATCCTAACTTGAATAATTTACAGAATTCTTACACCACTATATGATCAAAGGTTGCACACTGCCTTAAAAATGTATTTTTAGTAAGAAATAAGATAGTGGAAAGAGCACTGAATCTGGAGTCCTGGATTTGGAGAAGCCCCGATTTCAACTCCTGTCTCCAACATTTCTTGAGTGACCAAGAGCAAATCATTTAACTTCTCTGGGACTCAAATTCCTTTCCTCTAAAATGAGTGTATTGAACTAGTTTATCTTTATCATCCCTTCCAAATGGTCAACCAATAAGATAGGATACACTATCATCTGCAAATACAGATTTTATGTCCTCCATGTAGCCATGAAAACTGATTGTATTTATTTTGCCTGAACCTCTTGGAAGATTAGCGCTCTCAGAAGGTATGTCACCTCATACTACCTTCCCTCTGACCCTGATAGAGACAACTTAGGATCTGACCATAAGCCTTGGGAATAGCAATGTCCCTCCTCTCTCAACCCAGACCACTAGCCTTGCTTCTAGCCCAAGCCTCAAAGCTATCACTCAAAGGAACAAACTGTAAGGAAGAGACACAGTTTACCACCCCAAGCGTGAAGCAACTATCAAAGACAAGCAGGTAAACCCAAAGAGTCCTCAGAGTGGCAGCATTCTGCTTTCAGGGTAGGCCCCACAGCCAATATCCATAGAAGTAACCCTCATGAAAGTTTGGCCTGACAACCGCTTCTTAAGGGGTGCAGTTGCCACAGTTTCAAAAGACCAAGAATACAAAGCCCTCATTGCCAAAGTCTTTGGTACACTAAATGGTTCAACACCAGAAGTTATTATGATTTCACCAGTGGAATCTGCAAAGAGGTATTACCATCTGCTTTGCTGCTGAACATTTAAAGACTGGAAACATTCTTCTGACTTGCATGCAGCTAAAACCTTCTGAAAGTGTTCTCTCCCACTAAATGAGACGCTTGAAAGCAGGGACTGTCTTACTTTTCTATTTGTATCTCCACAGTGTTTTGAAGAGTGTTTAATTTTTTTCCATTTATACATATAAATCTTCCCTTTCATAATTTAACAAATATGAAATAACAGATCTAAGCAAAAAATGTTAAACTATGATCTAAGAGTTAAAAGATAATAAAAATCTAATAAAAGATAATAAAAATCCCAACCTAGGCTCCTCTATTTAAGAATGAGTACTTATGACAGCCCTAGGACTTTACTCAGTATAGTAAGTCACATTACTAATAAAATCCAACTGTGTATCATACACTACCCTATGACCCTTTAAAACATATGCCATTTCAATTGTTAGTAATCTCTACTACGACATTTTTCTCTATACCATACTTGCACATACATGCCATATTTTCCCAAAAGAATTAAGCTCCTTGAGGACGACTAAGACTATTAAATTTGTCTTTGTATCTCTAGCACCAAGCACGTTGCCTTGCACAAAGTGGTTCATTAATAAATTTTTAATTAAATTTGAGTCCAGGAATCCTACTTATGCTGTCCTTAGCTTTTGGAATCTGCTCTCTGAAAATCTAAAGTACATGTCTGAATATATCTAGCTTTCTTCTCCTTTAGAATAAACTTTAAAATGGTTTTCTATTCCTCTATTATCTTATTATATTCAACACAAAAACAAATGATATTGCATTAAAATATATTTCTTTTACCTTTCAAATTTTCGAGGCAAAGCATTATAGAATTTTAAAGCCAAAAAAAAGTAGAGATCAACTGGTTCTATATTCCTCATTCATAATTCAATTTAGACCCAGAGAGATTAGATAAATTGTCCATGATCATATAACAAGTTAATGACAAAGTCAGAATTAAAACTAAAGTCCTATGACTTCTGATATTCTTTATAGCATTCTTTCCGTTGAAGTATGTCTAAGAGAGAATATTCAATAAAATAAATTCATAAACTAAATAATAAGACTATATATCTGGATTTCTATATTAATAACTGAGTGGCAGCCAATTTACAAAGTCTTATGTAGTGTGGTAAGTGATCAATTCACATGTTTATGAATTATAATAGCTGAAATTGGTAAAGCACTTTATAATTCTTAAGTGTTTTGCATAGATTATCTCATTTTAGTTTCAAAACAGCCCTCTAAGTAGTACAAGTATTATGACCTTCATTTAACAGATACACTCAAGTAAAATGTGTCAAATGAAATGTTGTATGCTTTAAATTTCAATATTTAAAATCATTTTTTCCTACTATCTCTACTCCAGACTTGGAAAATAGTTCTATTTTATCCAAGAATTCCATGGGTTACTATTAATTAAGCTTTAGATAAAATCAATGCTTTGATGAGAGGCAGTACACCATAGCTCAAAGAACACTGGAATCAGGGGGACAAAAAAATTTAGGTGAACAACAACTGTTGCACTTATTATGTGTGATTTTGCACAAATCCTTTAAGAGTATGTATAATCTTGAAATCAGTCAGTTCATTAAGCATCTACTCTATTTTCCAGGAACTGTGTGTCTTAAATGAATAAAGGAGGAAATAACAGAAGGAATCTAAGTGATGTTAGATGAGGAACTGGGGAAAAGAGAGAGATCTCTGTGAATGGCCTCAAATTATTCAGTGAAATATGAGGCAAAGTTATCAGTTGAGAGGGTAGGAGAATGGAGGAGCTGTAGAGGCAATAGATAAACATTAAGCATCCACTAAAGTTCTACACAAGTCAATGCCTCAAATGCCACAGGTGTAAAATAAAGATAATTCTATATCTTTGTTCTCCAAGCACTTCAAAAACACCATCATGGTATGTAAACACGAATTTGATGATGATGAACATGAAGGTGAAGAAAGGACATAATGATCCCACATGTTCCTTTGAATTATTTAACTATTTCAACTTTGAGGAGCACAAAATTTCATAAAGAACATAAATCCTCGGGTGTAACACCAAATATAATGACGTTTGCTAAAGTATTTAGGAAAACAGGATAAAATCCTAACAAAACTACTCAAAGAAACATGCCTTTCCCCAAAAGTTGACTATAAAATCCTATGAACACTACGAAAATAAGATAAAAATGTTTTTCAGACGTACATCTCCCTCAAAAATATTTACCCCACATTCTTACCAGAACAATCTGAATTGTTTTGAAAACTTTCTCCATTTCCAAGCAACACCATGTTGTTTTAATAACAACCACTAACATTTATAGAGTACTTTAAGTTTGCAAAGTACTTTAGATACCTCATTTGTTCCTTACAAGGACCTTGTGAAGTAGGGGCTGTTATTTTCTCTATTTTACAGATTAGGAAACTGAGGTTCAATGATTAAGTGACTTACCCAGGGTCACATGGCTAGGAAGAGTCTAAGACAGAATTCAAATTCAAATAACAGGCTCTAGAATCTAAGGTCTGGCAAAAAGCAACCAATCTCTCCACGTAAAAAACAACAACAAAATAATTTTATCTCTACAACGGTTTATATTATCCTTCAGATTAAGTCTACTATTGAGTGATTTTTAGCTGTCGATATAAATTCTGATGAGATTAATATTATTCAAAATTATATAACAAAAAAATTGCCAATAAAACAATATTCTTCTTAGGAGAAAGTAAAAAATTCTCCATGATTTTGTTAAAGCCAAGCTAGTAGCCAGGATACTAGCAATATGTACATGAAAATATACTTAGCAGGAAAAAACACTGTGCATCTGTACTGTACTTATAATTAATCCTTATTTTTACAGTCTTGTAAAGAGTTTTCCGAACTAACTTGGCTATGGAACCCTTTGGGATTTGAAATATACTGAAAGAATCTATAAACACTGCAGGGGTAGTGGGAAGTAGGGAGTAGGATAGAAGGAAGGAAATGGAAATTTTGAAGCAAAATAGAAAATTAAGCTCATTTTCATGCCCCACCTTCCAAAATGCCACAAGTATTTTTTTTATACATAATTTCAAGCTAACTCTTTTGGATGGAAAATATCAGTAAGGTTATTTGGTTCTCTCAAATTTCCTCTGTAGAATTTATTACTTTCATGTTTTATATTATATGCACTAGAAAACTACTTCAAGTTTTCTCTATGCTAAAAACTAAATATTCATCATCTTTTTGTGACAAACCTAAAGGAAAAACATTTTTAAAAAGCTGATTTTACATGTGCAAGTGAGAAATATCCCTGGGGGAAAAAAATTTATCTGGATTGTATCTCATATTTGAAAATCAAATCTTGATTTGTCTACCAGTGTCTAAGGAAACATGCTTCAAAATAATAGACTTATAACAATTATTCCTTTTGACCATTTAATTTTCTATATTTGACACAGATCATTGAATTAAAACAAAATATTCAACATTACTAAAGAAGGCTAAAATTTAAAGAGTCAATATTTCAAAATAAGAACTCAAACTCTAGTTCTAAGAGAAAAAAAGCAATCCTGGAGAACTTTAATTTGATAGTCTTAGAGAGCATTATAGAGATTTAATTGTATTCAACTAAAATAACCAAAGCATGAAATAACATCCAATGCAGTTTTTCATCACTGACACAAACACTGAATGTGAAATTAATAAATAGTAACAGCACCTAATATGCAAACATCAAGCTGCAGTGCAAAGAGAATGGAGTAGGGAGTCATTAGACCTGGAACTGAATCTCTCAGTACCACATTTACTAGCTATATGGCCTTGGACAAAGTACTTTATCTCTCTGTAAAATGGGGGTAATACACTCCCTAACCTACAGAATTGTTGTCAGGATCAAAAGAGAATGTGTTCTGTGAAGTACTTTGTAAACTTTTAAAGCATAACATATACATATATCTAATCAATGACGACAGCAGACTCAAATATTACTTGAAGAAATTAACAACTGAATTAGTAGCAGGTACATGTGATGTTTCATAAATTTATATAACTAGAAGCAGAAGGTCCTACTGCAAAAGTCATCCAAGCCTTTCATTTTATAGATGAGAAACTGAAAACCAACATTTCCCCAAGGAAATACAGGTAAGCAGGAGTTAAGAGGAGAAATCTGAACACAAGTTCTCTGTCTCCAGAGATGACGATACCAGGAGGCCCTGCTCCCAAAAAAATAGGAAATTTTAAGTGATTTTAAATCTTTTGGTGTAACATTATCTTCTTAGTGTAAATTTGCCTAAGACCAACCATAAAACAGCCCAACAATAATCATCATCATCTCTAAAGACTCAAGAAATTAACCAAAGTGTGAAAAGATTTTGGCCAGGGGTTAAGTATTAACCTGATTGAAGTTTCAGATTTGTTGTACTATTTTTAACTGATCTTTCTGGCCTTAGGTCAAAGTTTTCCCAGAAAAATACCAAAGTGAAAATGCTGGGACTACAGCCCAGAGACAATTCTTTCCCCTCCAGCCCAGGAAAACTCATGCCCTGTACGTAGTCTATATCCTATTCCAAGCCAGCACTTCCTCCAGCCAGTCAAGGTCACGTGGTCTAGCAGCCCAAGCAAAAATCTGAAAACATGAAAACTTCAAACACTACTGATAACAATGCAGCAGATCGCTACACCCAGCACACTGCATAGATAGACACAAGCTGCTCAGCTCTTTGGACAAATAGGAATGAGTCATTCTGCAAATGAGTCCAGCAACCTCAAAGGATAACTGCTTGTAATAAGTCAGTCAAAGGAAAGAGGAAGAGAAACAATTTTCCTCAGGATGTAGTCACCAAGTTTCTGAATTGAGACAGGTATCGCCAATATTTTCAGAGACCTTGGAGGAAAAAAAAAGCAAAAGTCTCACTCTCTAATTCTAGTCAGAGAGATAAAGTCTAATATCCAAAAGGGTTCTTTCCCATTCCTTTCCCCTCCAGGGTATAGAGTCTACATTTTTTCCCATATGAGCACCTCAAACACATAACAAACTGTCACAAAAATCTTTAATCTTAACAAAAATAAAAAAGACTCATGCAATCGATTCTATATTACTCATTTCAAAAGCAAGTTCCCTCCTTACTGGATGATGATTCAAGAATCAACCCTCAGCCTTTGCTTGATTATTAACATGGAATTGGGTCTGGCGTATTTGGAAAGTGATGGGGGAAGGGAAGACCAGTACGCTACAGCTCAAATTGACCCATAATGTCTGGTGCAATAATTCTGAGGGCATTTTGAGGATGGGAAAATTCAAAATGGTTTATGTTAAGTTTGTAGGATGTCTAGAGATGCAGAAAAAACATTTCAAACTTCTACCTTCCTGTGGATCCAACAGAAGGTTAGGGAAAATGGGAAGTAAACAGGATTAAGGGGAGTGGGGGGGGGGGAGAATCGATCTCGGTCCCATAACCTATACATACATTCCCAAATGGATCTAGGCAAGGGCTTTAAGGAGGAGTCCCCTACACCAGCCCCCAACAGTAACAAGTTCCGTGTGTCCCCTATTCCTCAGCTGTCCCCTGACACTGCCAGGCACATCCTCATTCCTAAAGAGAGGTGGCTCTGGTGAGGGTCTCTCCAGCCCAGTCCTCAGAATAAACAGCAGGGACGTGGGGGGTAGGAGGGAGGCAGAGGAGTAAGAGAGCCTAAACAGGTCCCCCGCTCCAGACAGCGGAGCAAGGGATGGAATACGGAAGGGGGGGGGAACAGATTTTCAGCCTGGAGGTGGGCGAGTAAAACTAGGGTCCCCCATTTGATTTCAGGCAGCAAAAGGGGCAGGAAGCGGGGAGCTAAGCTGAGGGTCCCCATTTTCAGAGGGGAAGGGGGCAGGGCAGTGATGGGTCCTAGACAGCGGGGAGGGGAGGGAGGCAGCAGGATAGGGTGGGGCGAGCAGACAGACAGACACCGAAGGGCAGAGGGAGGGTCGCGTGTCTGGGGACAGGCGCGGACGGCCCGAGACAAAGCTGCCGCGGCCCCCTCCCGCCCCCGCCCGCTCACCAGGAGGCTTTCCACGTAGATGGGGGAGCGGGGGTCCCAGAGCAAGGCCTCCAGCAGCCGCTGACGGTTCCCGAAGGCCCAGTTCCACGGCACCACCTCCGTGCTGCCAGACATTTTCTCGGCCGGCGGCTGGCTCATCCTGCTCCCGCCTCCGGGGCTCGGGGCCGCCCCCCCGCCGCCGGGGCCTAGCGCCGCCCGGACGCTGCAAGCGAGGGGCTCGGCCTGGGCCGGCCGGGCTCGGGCTCGGGGCCGCTCCCTGCTCACGGGCCGTCTCCTGGACTCCCGCCGGGCCGCGACCACATCCACGGGACAAGACCCGGGTCCCGCTCAGGGCGCCGCTCCGGGGGGCCCGGGGAGGAGGGTCGGGGGGAAGTGGGGCCGCCGGCGCGGCCGCTGCCGTCCCGGTCTTCCCCGGGCGGGACGGGACCGGACGGGGCTGGCCGGGAGGCCGCCTCTGCCGCCGCCGCTCGGAGCGCCGCTCGCACCGCGGCTGGGGCAGCTACGACCGCCGCTGGCGCTGCTGCCGCCGCTGCTGCCTCCGCTGCTGCCGCCGCCTCTGCCGCCGCTCCGGCCCCATGTCGTCCTGCCGCCGCGCGGCGCCTCGCACGCTCCTCGGGCCCCTCTCCCCGCTGCTCACACGCCCAGTGCGGGCTTCCCGGCTCCGGCTCCGGCTCCGGCTCCGGCCGCCGCGGCCCCCGTTACCCACAAGCCCCCGGTGCGAGCCTCCCGCTCCGGCCCCTCCCGCCCCGCCCCGCCCCGCCCCGCCCCTCCCGGGCTGGCCTCCCTCCTCCCGCTCCTGCCCGGCCCACCTCCGCTCCTCTCCTCCTTTCCCTTTTCTCCCCTTCCTCTTCTCGCGGCCCTTTCCTGCGTCCTCCTCTTGGCTCTCCCTCCTCCTTCCCGGATTTCTCTCCTTCCTCCCCGTCCTCCTCCCCTCCTCGTTCTTCTCCCTCCTCCTTTCTCTCCTTTTGCCCTTTCCTCGCCCCCTCTTTTCTTTTTTTGCTTTTCCTTCTCTCCCTCCTTTCTTTTTCCCTTTCCCTCTCTTTTTTTTACTTTTTCCTTTGGCCCTCCTTTTCTCTTTTTTGCTCTCCCTCTTCTCTTTCTCTCCTCTTTGGTCTCCTCTCTCTCCCTTCCTTTTCTCTTATTTCTTCTCCATTTGTCTCTTTGACGGTCTGCCCCCTTCCTGCTCTCTTTGTCTCTCACCCTAATTCATCCCCCTTCACTTCTCCTTTTGCTCTTCTCTTTCCTCCTCCTCTTTTTTCTCCCTCCTCCTTTTCCAGACCCCCGCACTAAAAGACCAAGGAGCTGGCTTCCCAGTCGCCTCCTAGTTTTTACCTGCGGAGCCTTGGGGAGGAGTGGGAAGGGCATGAGATGTCTCCCAAGAAGAGGGTGGGAGTAGCTGTCAATCCGTTCTCCCCCCACCCTAACTGCCTTCCCCAACTGAGTCCCGGAATCCCTCAGATTTTTATTTGACTTCTTTTTTTCCTTTATTTCTCTCATAGCCTAAGCCTGGGAGTTCTCAGCCTCACACATGGACAGTTTTTGCAACTCCTAACTGCTATAACCAGTTGCAAAATTTAAGGAAGGGATGGGGGCCACAGGGTGGAAGGTGGACCCTGCTGCTGCAATGGTGGATGGCGTAGGTAAAGAAAAACCGCATTTTGCTTTGGGTAAGGACTACGGTGCTGGAGTCCACGCCTTGAACTGAAAAGGGCTGGACCCAGAACCCAGCCAGCCTTCCCCCTAGGGAACACAACTGCTGGAGCACTCCCAGGCACCGCCGCGAACGCTCTCTCTTTCACTGGCATGAATGAAGCGTCCTCAGACTCCAAAGGCACTAGCTGACTAAGTGCCCTGCTATGTGAGGCTTGCATCACCCACACTAAAATAATAAGGACCAAAAATAAATTGCCTTCACGAAGCAAAGTACTTAGCTTGCAACAAGCCTAACCAAGCAGTAAGGTTTTTTAATGGGGAGGGATGAAGTGTGTGCAGCCCCCCCACCCGCATGATATGAGCCAGGAATTTAGAGGGAAGAGAGTGGTGTCTGATTTAAAAGGTATTGTCAAGGAGGAACCATATCATACTAACCCCATGTACTTGGTCCCTAGTTAATTTTATGGGACCTGTTCTAAATGAGCCACCCTATAAAAGAAGATACAATGTATAAAGATCTTGTAAACTCTTTTAATCAGCTGATTACATATAAAATATAACTAAACAGATTTTAAAAGTAGTGTTATAGCCCTGACCACATAAAAAAATTCCATACTCAACAATAAGGATGATGGAGCATATTGTTATATCCTGTGTTTGAGGCTAAGTATCAGCCCTCACAGAAAGAAATCCTGGCTGAATTCAAAAGATCTTTCCTTTCTATGATAATAGTCCTAGCTATTGATGTGTTTATTTCACATAGAAAGATGGAGGACAACCTTCATCTTGCACTAGTATCCACAAAATACAAAAAGAACCAGTGAGAGACTGCTAACCCATTGGAGTGATCATGTCTGGAGGATTTCTGAAAGGACACTGACAGAATCACCCAAAATAGAGAGGGATGGAGGGGGTGCCCACATAGATGACATCATGGATCCATGGAAGTATATGTGCATCACTGATGTTTATCAGTGTGTCTTTGAGACCTACCTGCTTGCTGACATATTCCCAGCTTTCTCTTTTTCCAGCACTGATAGCACTTAAGAGTGAGCTGGACCCTATTCCAGGGACCAAAATTACTAGATGAATTGTCACTGAGGAGTCTCTATTCCCGGGGAAGATGTCAGTCCCTAATCCTAAATAAGTTTTACAACATTAGTAGTCAGATATCTTTCACTTTCTTAGTAAGCTCAATGGGTCAACAAGCTGCCATGCTCCTAAATTCTGTAACTGGACACCAAAACAGCATCTTACACACACACAGAAAAAAAAATCACAATTGATCAAAATATCTATTGAATCTCTCCTAGTGTTCTGATAGGCTATATCAGACAGTAATTTTTGAAGACTCTTTCAAAAAATTAAGAGTATAAAATTATACAAAGTCAACCTAAAAGGAGGAAAGGCTACTTTCTTTCCAAATGGTTTAAAACCATACTTCTACTCATTCCAGCTATGGAGTATAATAGTTCAAACTTATTACTCACATGTCTTTTGCCTTAATATTCCACATAAAGGATGTTATAATATTTTTTAAAAACACACACACAAGCTTTTAAAGTTTCATGTAATATCTCAGGCTCCAGTGAGTCCCTGCTGGGTGATGGGGAAGAACAGAGAGGGAAATGGTTACCTTGAACATGTTCCTTGGAGGTTTAGTACAAGAATGGAAGAGAGGAGCACACATATATAGTACCTTACAGTTTATAAATTTTCCTCACCACAGTTCTGAAATGAATAATGCAAATATCATTATCTCCATTTGCCAAATGTAGAAACTGAGTTAAAGGGAGGTGAAAGTGATTTGCCTAAAGTCATATTGCTAGTAAATGACATAATCAGAACCCAAACAAAAGTCTTCTGACTACCATGCTATTTCTATGACAACCCACAGACCCTCATCAATCTCCAACCCTTAGTCTAAATGATCTCCAAATGAAGTGTTCTAGGCTATAAAGAAATTTTGCCAAACAGATGCCAATGTCATGATAACAACATCAGTGTTGATGGCTTAATGCCCAGGATATACATTATGCTTCCTGGTAGGAAGGTACATGTGTGAGCAACTCCCCCATCCTTTCAACACTTGATCCTAACCAACTGTTTAGTGTGAGCTACTCAACATGCTCATTCACTACAGGACTAAGGTTGCAACACACAGGAAAAGCATCCAGTACCTCAGCCAAAAGCAGTTACTCAGTCTGCCCCCACAATATGGAGAGGATCATACAATCATAAAATGTCGGAAATAAAAAGTCATCTGTCTCAATCCCCACATTTTATAAGTGTCAGAGAACTAAGTGTCAGAGAAGATAAATGACTTACCCAGGATGACACTGCTGGTACATGACCAAGCTGAGATTCAAACCAAGGTCTTCCGACTCCAAATCCTATACTCTTTTTACTATATATAGTCTATGTTCTCTTACCAACCCATTTTACAAAAGAGAAAACTGAGGGGAATCAAATTGCCCAAGACAATAATAAAGCAATAGCGTAGATTTTTCACTTGAAGAAACTAAGACCCAAAGAGTTTTGTTTTCCTGATTCTCAGTTCAGAATTTATTTTCTTCTATTACTATATTCTCTGCAATGCCATTTTTGTTCAAGTCACATCAGCAAGCACTTACCATCTACTATGTTCCAGGCACTGTGCTAAACACTGAGGATACAAAGAAAGGCAGAACACATAGTCTTTGTTTCCAAAAAGTTTGGTCTAATGGGGGAGACAACATGCAAATATCTACGTACAAACAAGATAAATACAAGATATGTTAGGGCTAATGTCAGGAGAAAGACACTAGCATTAAGGGGAATCAGGAAAGACTTGTGAAAGGTTGGAGTTTAGCTGAGAATTGAAGGAAGTCAGGGAAGCAAGGAGTCAGAGAAAAGAAGAGAGGGGCTTCAAACATAGGGGATAGTGGAATTGCTCTAAGGTGAAAGACGAAATTTCTTGTGTAAGAAACTGCAAGGAAGTTTTGTCGATCTAGAAACCCAAGACCAAAGGAAATTTGAGGAGATAGAGAATACTTGACACAGGTAAGTTCACATCTTTCTGTTGATTTTTTAGTAAGGGGATACCCTTCAGAGTCATAACAAAGATAAAGGTTCTGCCTAAGGCCAATTACCCAGCATACTCCTCTGAATGAGATACCATGTGACAGAAATAGCTTGAGTAGCACCACTAGATCTCAGAAATAGCAAATGATTCTTTTAATGCTACTAACCCATGCAATAATGTGTTTTGCCCATTCCTGATATGATGACTTTATGCATAGTGTTCCATTCTTATCATATCTATCTATTGAAATTGTACACATCTTTGAAGGTTTGACTCAAATGTCATGAAGTCAGTCCTGACCTCCCCAACCAGAAATGACCTCTCCTTCCTCACTCAAAACCACCCCTTGTTTGTGCTTTATTTTTAGCACTTTAAAACATACTGCCTTGTGTAAGGGCACAAGGCTGAAGGTCAGACAGGGAGAACAATTGACACTGAAATGTAAAGGGGAAGTCTTTTCATTCATTCCTTAAACAATTATTAAGTACGTACTCTGTGCCACCTAGGGTAGATGGGCTACTAGGTGGCACAGATGGCATGGCAGATCTGGAGTCAGGAAAATGCATCTTTCTCAGTTCAAACCTGGCCTCAGACACTTACCAGTTTTGTGACTTTAGACGTCACCCTTTGCCTCAGTTTCCTCATCTCTAAAATGAGCTGGAGAAGGAAATGACAAAACACTCCAATATCTCTGCCGGGAAAACTCCAAATGGGGTCACAAAGAATCAAAAAGAGATTGAAAAATGACAATCATAAAACTCTGTGCCAGAACCTAAGAAACAAACTACTTCAAAACCTTTGTCTCTGTCACTCATTTGAATAAGACCCCAAAGGGAATGTGGACAATCTCATTTCCTCACTAGAAGTAAGACATATTTGTAAAAGGATATATTCTGAAACAGAAAGAACTGTCAAATAGGAGAGACTAGACCTCTCCTACCTCTTTCCTGGAGGTAACAAACTTCAAATACAAACCTTGAGGGAGTCAAAAAAAGAGAGATTTCAGCCCGTCCTAGGCTAAGGCATTACCCTTGCTAAAAAGAGCGCTACTATACCAGCTAACTGGAGGTTAAAGGTGGTAAAGTCTGTAACTGGCCATTCAAGAGTGAGTTCAGAGAGCCCAGCAGAGAAAGCAGCAGTAGCCCAGTCAAAGCCCTGAAAAAAATGTCAAGTCCAGCCCAGCCCAGCTCAGCCACTGAGAGACCTGTCTGACACAGCCTAGCACCTGTCTAGCCAAGATGCCTCACCCTATAGGGAGTAACCTCCCCTAGCCTAGCTTCAGAGTCAGTTGTTGATTCCACATCTTGTATGAAATTCAAAAGAATTTTCCAGAGAATGAGAGGATATTGAGGCCCAGACAGGAGAGCACTGGAGCCAGTCTTTACTGAGCGCATTTACACCTCAGAAGTCAGCAAACCCTACAGATAAGGATTTACTTTATTGCTCTGATTGTCCAGACTTAGGAAAGTGAGGGAGGAAATAGTAATAATCCAGATTAAATTTAAAGTATGTTTCAGGAACTTACTTTTTTTTCTGAGAGCCATTTACCATGACACCCCATGCACAGAGGTTCCAGATTTGTGAGTTGCCTTATTCATGTATGTTTGCTCCTTTTATGTTTTAAGTTTATGCTTGCTCTCCTCTCTTTGGACTCTATGGATATTTATGGGAAAGCACAAAACCTAGTTTAAGGGGTAATTCTTTATAGTTACTGTCCTTACTATACCATTTCTAAAAGCCAATGGAACACAGTAGCTGTGAAAGCACACCAGTGGGAGCTCGCTCATAAGACGTAGTGGTAGGCGAATAGCCACCCAAAGGGTACCGCTAGAAACTGAGATAACAGCCATGTCTCTGGTCACACAATCTGCCAGTGTCAGTTGGGAAGGGAATTCAGAAGTACTACTATACCTGTGTTTTAGTTATTGAAATACCTATGTTACCTTACCCAGTAAAGTGTAAGGCACTTGAGGGAAAGGAATGTATTAGAAACTGAGTATTACAGTTGGAAAGGACTTGAGTGATCACCTAGTTTGGCCTCCTCTTTCTATAAATAAGTCTCATGAAACCGTAGAATTTTGATCTGAAAGTGTCCTTAAAGAGATGAAACAGATGAAAGAATTGGGGGACTCACAAAGTAATTTATTTACCTAATGGCACACAGGTAACCAAAAATGGATAAGATAGGACTGGAACCCTGGTCCTTGTCATATACATCTTTGTTCACCATGGCACCTGGCAAAATGCCATGCACCTAGTAGAAATTAATAATAAATGTTTGTTGAATAAATAAAGGAATGAATGAACAGAGATGTATAAATGATCTAAGAAACACTGATTATGAAGCTAAAAACTGTACAGAACAGGTCAAGCAGCAAGGGAGAGAAGAAGCTTCAGCTACACAAATAAACCAAGATTTAATAGCAGAATCAAGGAGGAAACCCTCATTACTATGATGTCATTATTTTATAAAACATACTACGGCAAAGGGAGTGGAGTTTAATAGTTTATGAAAGGGAGTCTCATCCAGTTTTATTCAAGATTCTAGTAATGACTTTCAAGCTGACTTTGAAAAAATCATTTAACCTCTGAGTCAGTTTCCTCATAAGCAAATAGAAATAATGAAGCTTCTTGTCATTAGAGCTCTTTCAGATCTTCAGATGAGAGGTCAGAGGATTTAAAGCTAGAAGGAACATTAGAGATCATCTATTCCAACACCTTCATTTTACATGTAAAGGAACTGAAGCCCCAGAGAGGGGAGGGAACCTGCCCAAGAGCTCACAGGTACTAAGATTTTTGACCTACCAGCATTCAGACATTTACTCATATCTAATTCATTGCTTATTTTATTATGTTGCCCTGCCTCTCTGCTATATTAAGAAGGAATTTCAGAGGATGAAGAGCAGATTACATAGGCATAATTAGCAAATTAAAAAATTGCCAACTTAAAATTTAAATAAATATATTTACTTATCCCCTCTTTGGCAAACTCTGCCCCACCTCACCCCACCTCCCAAGATTGGTATACCCTCAAACTGAAATTTGAATCTTAATATTGATTCTATTTGATTGAGAATATTAATAAATGATAATATTTCAATTGATCATTTTTAATTTCTGCATCTGCAAAGCACTGATTTGTTTTAAAGGTTAAGAAAAATGTATGAACAAATAGAAAAGTATTTAGTAATAGAAATATTTCAACAATAAATGAGTTTTTATCTCACTAAAATTGGTATTTTTTCCAATGGTACAAAGTACAACCCATCCATACCTTCTTATCATGTATGACCACATCCCCTTATAAATCTTCCCTGGGATCTCTCTCTAAAATGCTGAGTGGCTTCCTCTAGCTTCCTTTTATCTTGAGGTTACGTATCAATACTGGACACTATATACATCATACATATAGATCTATACATCCTGCATATTTTGCTTTTCCTACATGAAGGTGAAAGGAAGGGAAATGGGGAGTATTATATAAAGCTGACTATGTGCCAGGCATTATACTAAGTGATTTTTACCAATATTGCCTCATTTGATCCTCCCAACAACTTTTCAAGGTAGGTGTTATTATCATTCCCATTTCATAGTTGAGGAAACTAAGGCAGACAGAAATTAAGTGACATATATTGAGGGATACCCAGCTAGGAAGTGCCTGAGGCTAGATTTGAACTCAGGTCTTCCTAACTCCAGGTCCAGCATTCTATCCACGGTACCACCAGTTGGTTCTACATCACTGGCCTACCTCCTTATCCAGAGATACGTCTCTTTAATAATAACTTTTATATTGTTTCATATGTCTAACCCATCATTAGTAATTTGCTGCAGCCTACTTATGTCCATCATGAGTCTCCCCATTGCTCTTTTAAGTTACCTGCAATTTTATTTCTTGGAGATTGTTGTATTCCATGATTCACAGCTACATATCACGAGGAGGATATTGATGTTGAAAGATAAGGAGTGAGGGGTTTCCCCCAGAAATAAGTTTGAGGTGATTAAAACTGTAGCACAATTTCTTAAAAGTAATTCAGCCTATTCTCCTCTTATTCAATTCTGAGTGCAATTCATTAGTGATTTGCAATATCTGCCCAAGATATATGGAGATGGATACAATCTATGAGTTGGTGATCCAAATTCATATTAAATGGACAACAAGACGTTCTTCATCCACTTGGTTTTTCCATCATGATTGATTGGACTAAACTTTTATTTTGGACACAATTAAGTTTAATATGCATTATTAACATTTTCTCGATCATTTTAAGTCTATGCAATCAACAAAACAACAAATCAAACCCTGGTTTCCAGGCCCTACTGATTTGCGGGTGTAAATGCTCACCCAGGCTAGACTCTGAGTAGGTTAGAGCTGGCCGGGAAATACCCTTGATTCCTCCCAGATTGCTGGAGGCTATTCTCAGATCTCTTGACATCTCATGGATGCCTATAGAGTGGTCTGTATTTTTTTCCCTGATCATACATTTCTCTGACGAAATCCTTTATAGCACTTTTCTTTCTTAATTCTCTTTTTTATATATATCATGTTACCTCTTGCTCAGTGAGCCCACCAGTCTCTTCTCCTTTTCCTTTCTGGGTGTGATCCTCAAATTCAATTCTTTTGAGACATTCACATTCCATGACTAGAAGGTGGGAAACATCCCAGAAAATATTTGTGTCAGCCCATGGAAAAATCAGATAATTATAGTTAACAGCTATAATTCCTGTTTTTGTTCAGTCATGTCCAACACTTCATGACTCCATTTGGGCTACTGGAGTGCCTTGCCATTTTCTTCTCCAACACATTTTACAGATGAGGAAACTGGGACAAACAGGGTAAATTGACTTGTCCAGGGTCACACAACTAGCAAATGTCTGAGGGCAGATTTGAACTCAGGAAGACAAGTCTTTTTGACTCCAGACCCAGCACTCCATCCATTGTATCCCCTTGCTGCCCCATAATCCCTAGTAAATAGGAAAAAAAAATACAGAACTACCCAGTAAACAATACCTGGACCAAAAGATTCATTTGAAGGTCCCCAATTCAAAAGTGTATTAGCATCAGTCAAACTTGACTCTGAAGAAAGAAGTGCATTTTTTTCTCTTAGTTTCTCTTCTCTGTCAGACTAATTTTGCTAATTACTTTTTATTATTACTTCTTGCAAGATGAGCCTTAGGATGTGGTAGAAAGAAAACAGTCTAGATTTGGTGGACCTGAGTTCAAATCCTGCCTTTGGACCAAACTCTTTGGATATCTGCAGATTTCATTGAGCGTTCCAGGACTTGATTCAATCAGCAATATCTATTAGAAGTAGGAATATCTAAAGAACTACTTGTATGGAATCCCCCCTTTCACTTAGTTTCAGCAAGGGATATCTTCTGTGACAGTGGAAAATAACCTTGTCAAGTTGATAGGTCCTTTTTGATATAATTCACTTGATAGTAATAATGAAATATGGGTCAAAATTACCTTTGTAATTGTAAGAAATGTTTTATGATCTTTTCATAAGCATGGGAGATACTTTGCTAGAGGAGATTCTTTAATACAGCATTTTTGCTCTATTGAATCAAATGCTGTCTTACAGTCAACAATCAATAAGCATGGGATCTTGTGTCTACTCCTTTCAGTCAATTAACTGTGTGAAAATAGAGATATGATATGTCACTACTTCTCAAATACCTTCAGTGGCTCCCTATTATCTGTGGGATAAAATTTAAACTCCTGGCAGTTAAAGCCCTCCATGTTCTGTCTGCCTCCTACAACATTCCAGCCAAACTAACCTATTCATCATGTCTCAGATTCTGTGTTCCATCTTACACTGCTATGAATTTGCTCTCCCTCCAGAAGTATTCTTTCTCGTAATCTCCTCCCCATAGAAATTTTGAATTGTTGTCCTCTATCACAGTTCAACTAAGGTGCCACTTACTACAATAAACCTTCCCTAATTCCTTAATTATTGTTCTATTTTCTTTGCTTTTCATTTATTTATTAACATTTTGTATCTCCACAATAACATATAACCTTGTATGCACCAATTGTCTCATTTTTGTCTTTGTAACTATAATGCTTAGTAGGGTGATTGGCACAAAGTAGGTACATATTAAATGCTGAATTGAATTCCTTTTGTAAAAACCTGCCTGCTCCTTCTCTTATTTCCATCAAGGATGTCCTTGATATATATGTAAATTATTTTCATGTTCATATTCTCTCATTTCACACTCCTATTTTTTAACAGATTTTTTTTTACTATCTTCCCTATGACCACATTTACATTAAAGTCATCAAGTATTAAAGTATATATTAATTTAATATTTAGGAGTGGCTAGGTGGCACAAAAGATAGTGTTCTAGGTTTGGAGTCAGGAAAACGAGCTCAAATTCAGTCTCAGATACATACTAGCTACGTGACTTCGGGCAAGTCCTTTAACCTCTGTCTTTCTCAGTTTCCTTGACTATAAAATAGGGTTAATAATAGCACCTACCTCCCAGGATGTTGTACGGATTAAAAGAGATAATATTTATAAAGTACTTAACACACACAAATACTTAATTGTTAATTGATTGGCTAAAATAGTAGGTGCTTAATAAAATGCTTTTTACCTTCCTCCTTTCTCCTTAATTTAGAATATTTTTAACTTGTCCTTTATGCAATTGCTCTCTTTCCTCAGCCTCTCTAACAGACAACCAACAGATTAACTGCTATTATCCTCGTGGTGGTTTTTTGGCCAAATATCCCAGGAAATGAAATTTCATGTTGTCTTTGAAAACCACCTCCTAGTATATCATTCCAAGAAGAACCAGTGAACTATCCTCCTTATAAACTTGATTCTTAGCACCTTGTGGACTCTCCAGTCACACTTCTGAGTACTGCAGAAATAGAAGGGGGTCATCAAGGACTAAGGACCATTTTTTAATCTTTCTTTGGCTGCTATGGCGAAGAAATCCATCACTAAGTGACTTACCTGTGGCTGATAAGCTTCTTCATATCTAGATGGGCGGATCTTTCAAAAACTGACAGAATCCAATTCCAAGGCCATACTTGAAGCCTGTCTAACACGGTAGAACCTAACGGAGCTTGAGCTTGAGCTCCGTTTCGTCCAGGGGTGGGGAACCTGTGACCTCAAGAACACATGTGACCCTTTAGGTCGTCAAATGCAGCCCTAACTGAATCTAAACTTCACAGAACAAATCCTGCATTTGGCCTCAAGGCCAAACATGTGGTTGCAGGTTCTCCACTCCTGGATAGCCTTTGAGAACCCAGGCTCACTTCTATTCCATAATGAGTCATGACAATAGTACTTTAGTGGAGGATTACTAGAAAGTAAAACATGAATGCTAATGGGTACTAATGAGATTTTCATTTTTCTTTAGACATTTCTAAATACAACTAGAAAGTTGATCTTTCACGCTTCAACGACTTTAGAGGTTTAATACCAGGCAAGCTTCTCTCCCCCATGAGAGGGAGCAGAGGCTTGTTGTAGCTTAAGAAATCAAGTCAATGGCAATTTGTCTCTGGCCTGCAGGCTATCAAATAACTATCCCACCAACATCCTAATTGGAAACTTCCAAACTGTTAATTCTATGAACTTTTACATTCTACAGAAACTCTTCCTACTCAATGAACCCTGTGGCTAGCCTATCTTTCTCGCTTACCTTCTAACTTTCTGAATCACAGAATTTTATCGCTGAAAATCTCAGCAACCATCTAATCCAACCCTTGTCAATAAAGGAATCTCCATTATAACATATGTGATCCATCATCACTAAGGCTTTTCTTAAACACCTCTAATGACAAGGAAACTATTACTTCCTAAATTAGTGTAACAGTGGGAAGAATTCGAGAGTTAGACAGAGGGGATCTTGGTTGAACCAACATTTATTAAAGTGCCTACCATGTGCCATGAACTAGGGTAAGTGCTTTATTTTATTTCATTTGATCCTCACAACAACACTGGGAGATAGGTGCTATTATATCCCCATTTTCCAGTTGAGGAAACTGAGGCAGACAGAGGTTAAGGGACTTGTCCAAAGTCACACAATGAGTGAAAGGTCCCTCCCATGTTTAAATTTATGATCCTTTTAGGCACTCCATTCCTCTTGGAAGTGCTTTAGTTTTTAGAAATTCTTTCTTGACATCCAGCCTACATTTTTCTCTTCATAACTTCCATTCGTGGAAGAACACAGATGTCAAACACTTATGGCTAGAAAACAAGTGAACAGAACATGTGGAGAGCACACACTTAGAACACCCAGATTCAGAGTGTATGTGTTGATAGAGCAACTCAACAGCATCCTCAATTCTCTTCAAAGCTCAGTTCAGGCACCATCTCCTA
This sequence comes from Potorous gilbertii, assembly GCA_028658325.1. Classification (NCBI taxonomy): domain Eukaryota; kingdom Metazoa; phylum Chordata; class Mammalia; order Diprotodontia; family Potoroidae; genus Potorous; species Potorous gilbertii. The sequence continues at coordinate 185,271,138 of CM053769.1, forward strand.
TGGGAAACCTTTACTGCTCATCCATTCAGCTGTCAGTGCTGGATATATTGATTGCCTGGGTCTAGTCGTTCAGTTAAAATGCTCAAAGTATTTAATTCCAGCACACATTAATTAAACATCCCCCACATGCAAGGCATTGCTCTAGGTGCTGGTGATAGAAAGACAAAGGGGCAAAATAATGTTTGTGTTCAAGAAACTAATTTTTTTTGAGGGGAGGGGAAGGAAGGGGAACGTTATATATGGTAATTGGAAGAGGAGGAAAAGGAGGAGGAAAAAGAGGAAGAGGAGAAAGCCCAAGAGCTAGAGAGATCAAGAAAGGCTTCCCATTGGAGGTGGGATGTGTGTTGAGCGATAAGGGAAGCTAATTATTCTTTGAGGGAGAGATAAGAAGGGAATGCATTCCAGGTGTGGAGGTTAAAACTATGCAAAATCCCCGAAACAGAAGGATGGAATGTAAAGTTTGAGGTACAACAAGTAGGTCAGTTTGCATTTATCCTAGAGAGAACTCCTTGATTCAAAAATGACAAGGTCAGGCTTGTACTTCAGGAAGATTGTTTTGGCAGCTGTGTGGGATATATTAGAGCAGAGAGAAACTGAAAGCCAAGAGAGCAATTAGAAAAGATTGTTGCAATAGCCCAGGAAAGAAGGGATAAGGTCCTGAACTAGGATCATGACCATATATGTGAATAGAGAGAAGTTGCCCCAAAATGTAGTCTCCTTATGGGCAATGACTGTTTCCATTTTTATTTTTGTATCTCCAACACTTAGTACAGTGTCTGGCACAGAAGAAAAAAAAATCTTTTGCTGTTCAGTTGTGTTGGACTCTATGTAACTTCTCTATGGAAGAACACAGATGTCAAACACTTATGGCTAGAAAACAAGGACTTCTTGGCAAAGATACTGGAGTAGTTTGCCATTTCTCTCTCTAGTGTATCCCCATTTTACAGATGAGGAATTGAGGCAAATAGGGGTTATCTGACTTGCCTAGGGCCACACAACTAGTGTCTAAGGGCAAATTTGAATTCAGATCTTTCTGACTTCAGGCCTCCATCTCTATCCACTGTACCACCCAGCTCCCCTAAAAACAAGGCTTAATAAATGCTGATTGAATATTTAAATGAGTTGAAGAAATGGACAGAAGAGATGCTATGGATGTAGAGTTGAGAAGACTTGGCAACTGAATGGATAGGGGTGAGGTGGAAAAGATGAGGGAAAGGAAAAAATTGAAGATAATGCTGAGGTTGCAAACCTAGTCATTGAGATGATGATGGAACCTTCAAAAGAAGTAGGCAAATTAGAGAGGGAAGTGGAGTTAGGGAGAAAACAATGAGTTATTTTGATTTTGTAGAGTTTGAGATGTCTATGGGACATTTAGGTGTAGATGTTTAATAGGCAGCTGATTGTACATAATTGGGGCTTAGGAAAGAAAATAAAACTGAATAGAGAGATCTGGGAGTCATCATAAAAATAATTTTGCTTTTTTTCCCGTTCAATTTTATTTTATTTTCAGTTCCAGATTCTTTCCCTCTCCCCACCCTCTCACTCACCCATCAAAAGGACAAGAAATACTCATTAAAATATGAAGTGATGAAGTTTCTGTATTATCCATGTTAAAAAAAAATCAAGAAAAAAAGAAGAGAAAAAAATATGCTTCCATCTGAATTCTGAGTTGAACAGTTCTGTCTGAAGGTAGATCATAAGTCCTTCAGAACTAAGATGAATCATTTTGTCTTTCACAATTCATCATCTTTCCATGTAAAGATTCTGCTGATTCTGCTCCCTTCACTGCATTGGTTGCTCATGTAAATCTTCCCAGTTTTTAGAAAGTGTACCCTTCATCATAGTGTTCTATCACCTTCATATGCCGTAACTTATTCAGCCAATCTCCCAAATGATGTAAATTCCCTTAGTTTCCTATTCTTTGTAAAAAAAAAAAAATGTCAGTAACACAGGAGAAAAAAAAAATCATTCAATAGAGCCATTCTCAGCGGTTCCTCCACCACCCCCACATTCCCATGACTGAATGAATGCCATTTCCAACAGGCTCCAGAAAGATTACAATCTGATTCTCCACCCCTTGAAGTCCACTAATCCCTCTGCCTTCCACCCAAAGCATATCACAGAGAGGGACACAGTTTCTTCTGAACTTGTGACCCAATGGTATTTAGATATGTTCAGACTAATTTTCCTTTAAGCTGGGGAAAAAGTTTGAAACTTAATTGTAATGTCTGGGAATTGTAGATAGGAGACACAGTATTCTCTCCTCTACCTGGAGAAAGACTGGGAATACTGTGAGCACTGGGCCAGGGGACAAAACTGCTGTTGCAGTAAGAGTTTCGAATGATTCTGCAGGAGAACGTAGAGGAGAGCTGACTGAAGCAGAGAAAGGAGTAGACAGCAGTCAAACCAGTGACTATGATGAGTGATCAGAGAGGGAGAGAGAAATTTCTGTGGATGTTTGGGACTAGCGGTTGTGTGTGTCCCTTTGAATTGATCTCAAAAAGAAGTCCCTCATCTCTCTCCCTCCCTCTTGCTGGAAGGCAATTTACGTATTGTTTTCGCCCATTTCACCAAGATGTTTCTATTTCCTGATTTTGTTTCATAAAAAAATCTATGATCAATCATAAAAGCAATATGATGCATGCCTGTACATTAATTGTGTACAGGGACAGGAAAAGTGTAGAATGTCAATGACTAGCTGGAATATACAAAGCCAAAAAATAAATCAAAGAATTAGATATCTGTTCTGCCAGCAAAGATTTCGTCCTGCCCAGGGGATTCCACGTGCCGTAAGTATGAGAAGGTAATTTGGTTATGATCTTATTAATAATTGTTTCTAAACTCCCAAATGGCCAAGCTAACGGGATCCAGGGTGGTTTTTTGAGGGGCGGGG
>CM053769.1:185274130-185518332 GCA_028658325.1 Potorous gilbertii
AATGTCTGGGAATTGTAGATAGGAGACACAGTATTCTCTTGGCGTTTTCTTGGCGAAGAGAATAGATAGAGTGGTTTGCATTTCCTTCTCCATGGTGTCCCCATTTTACAGATGAGAAATGGAGGCAAACAGAGGTTAAGTGACTTGCCCAGGGTCCCAGAGCCAGTAAGTGTCTGAGACTGGGTTTGCACTCAGATCTGCCTGACTCTAGACCCAGTGCTCTATCCACCATACCACCTTGCTGCTCTAGAGAAAAGTATGGTCTGGAAATAAATAATCTGTCCCTTCTACCTGAGGAGAGGAAGGAGTGAGAGTCAGTTTCTACCCTTTAAACTCTGTTTTAAAAGGAGTTAGTTGCTGGTTAGAAAGGTTTAGTGGAAGCCTCTCAGAGCTGACTCAAGATCTCTAGAAATCTCTTGCCTCACATCTGAGATGATCAGGATGGTACTAGGACTCCTGGATTTGAAGAAGTCATGGAAATTTCACTCCACATACCCATTTTCTAGTTTCCTTTCTGAACATAGCCTAAGGGTTACCTCCTCCTCTCTATTCATCCTTGTTATTCATCATCACCCCCAATCACCCTGTTTTTTTTTTTTAACCTCCACCTTTCAAATTTCCCACCAAACACAGTTTCTACCAGATGATATCGCTACACTGTGGGGAGACATACAGCCTCCTGGAAAATCATGTCCAAAGAATTTCTTCCAATAACCAATGTTCTGGACTCCCAAGCACCACGAAAAATGAAGTCCTAGAAACTTTTCTCCCCAGTTATGACCGATGAGATTCTATTTCTCAGTAATAATAACTTACTCTTACATAGCATCTTCGGATTTATAAAGCATTTTCTTTATATTAACCTTATGAAATAGCAAGTATAATGTTCTCATTTCAATTTAATTTGTAATTATTGTTTTTTTAACTATCAAGTATTGTTTTTTTCTTCTTTCTATCCCTCAATGTACCGGAAAAAATAGAAAGAAAGAAAGGGAGAGAAGGAAGGAAAGAAGGAAGAGAAAAAGAGAGAAGAGGGAAGGTAAGAAGGAAGGAAGGAAGGAAGGAAAGAAGAAAGGAAGGAAGGAAGGAAGAATGGAAGGAGGAAGGGAGGGAGGGAAAAAAGGAATGAAAGAAAAAAGGAAGAAAGGATCCCTGTCTCACAGAAACACAATCAAGCAAAGCCATGAGTCAGGTCCCAAAATGTAGTTTTTATTCTGCACATTTGTCCATCCTCTCTCTCTCTCTCTCTCTCTCTCTCTCTCTCTCATGAGGTAAGGAGCATTCTTCATCATCAGTCCTCTGGAGTCATGAATGGTCACTTGATAAGAGTTCTTAAGTCTTTAAGAATTGTTTGTTTTTACAGTATTACTGTTAGAATACAACTTGTTCTGGTATTGCTCATTTCGTTTTGAAACAGCTCATATATATCCATGTTCATACATATTTATGTCTGTCTTTTCAAGTCTCTTCAAAATTATTTTTCCTCATATCCTAATAGAATTCCATTATATCCATATACTACAGTTTGTTCAGCCCTTTTCAATTTTATAGATGAGAGGGCTGAATCTAAGAGAAGGAAATTACTTTACCAAGGTCACACAGCTAACATGTGGCAGAGCCAGGATATCAACTCAGGTCACTCTTACTCCCATTCTAGAGTCTTTTCATTGATACTAAGTTGCCACATTGTTATTTGATTTATGTATATTACGTATATGTGTGTATGTGTGTATGTATGTACCTGCACATTTCTCCAACTAGACTATAAGATCCAAGAGGGAAGGAAGGTAACATTATATGCTTTTTAAAAATGTCTCATCTTTTAAATAGGTCAAAGGATATGAACAAGTACTTTTCAGATGAAGCAATTAAAGATATCTATAATCATATGAAAGAATGCTCTAAATCACTATTGATTAGAGAAATGCAAATCAAAACAGCTTTAAAGTACCACATCTCACCTATCAGATTGGCTAACATGACAAAACAGGAAGGTGATAAATGTTTGAGAAGATGTGGGAGAGTTGGAATACTAATCCATTATTGGTGGAGCTGTGCATTGATCCAACCATTCTGGAGAGCAATTTGGAACAATGGCCAGAAGGGCTATAAAAATGTGCATACCCTTGGACCCAGCAATATTACTTCTAGGGCTGTATCCCAAAGAGTTCATAAAAATGAGAAAAGGACCCACATGTACAAAAATATTTATAGCAGCTCTTTTTGTGGTGACCAAGAATTTGAAATTGAGGGCATGTGCATTAGCTGGGGAATAGCTGAACAAGTTGTGGTATATGAATGTAATGGAATACTATTGTGCTATAAGAAATGATGAATAGATGGACTTGAGAAAACCTGGAAAGACTTACATGGTTTGATGCTGAGTGAAGTAAGCATAACAAGAACATTATATACAGTAACAGCCACAGTGTGTGAGGACTGTTTCTGATGGACTTAGCCCTTCACAGCAATGCAAGGACCTAAGACATTTTCAAAGGACTTGATGCAAAATACCATCCACATCCAGAGAAAGAACTAGAGAATTGGAATGCAGAATGAAGCAGATTATTTCCTCTTTTGTTATGTTATGTTTTTTTTTCTCATGGTTTCTCCCATTTGTTTTAATTCTTCTGTGCAACATAACTAATGTGACAATGTGTTTAATGAGAATGTATGTGTAAAACCCATATAAGATTGCATGCTGTCTGGGGAGAGAAGGGGAAGGGAGGTGGAGAAAATTTAAAACATACGGAAAAGATTGTTGAAAACTGAAAACAAATGAATAAAAAAGCAACAATATTCTCATCTTTGCCACAAACATTTAACAGTTATATACTAATATGAACTGTCAATTGTCTTTATAGTTCTCTCTCTTTTCCCTTCTATGGTCCCTTAAAAATATTTTGATTTATCACTATTAGCATTAGCGTTCTTTTCTTTTTAAATCAAGGGCAGCTAGATGGCATCGTGGTCGGAGGGCTGGGCCTGGAGTCAGAGAAACTGGAGCTCAAATCTTACCTCAAATACTTACTAGTTGTGTGTACCTGGGCAAGTCACTTAGCCCTATATTCCTTAGTTTCCTCATCTGTAAAATGAGCTGGAGAAGGAAATGGTGAACCACTCCAGTATCTTGGCCAAGAAAACCCCAGATGAGGTCATGAAGAGTTGGACATGACTGAACAACATTTTTAAATTTTGAGTTCCAAATTCTCTTCCTCCCTTCCACCTCCTACCGAGAAGATAAGCAATATATATTATGCATGTGAAGTCATGCAAAGCATAGTTCCATATTTATCCACATTTTTTTTAAAAAAGTAAGAAAATAAGGAAAGAGAAAATTATACTTAAATTTGGTACTCAGAGTTCATCAGTTCTCTCTCTGGAGGTGGATAGCATTTTTTCATTATGAGTCTTTTGGAATTGTCTTAGACCACTGTCTTGATCAGAGTAGCCAAGTCTTTCACAGTTGACCATCATAACAACATTGCTGTTACTGTGCCCGGTGATCTCCCAGTTCTCTTTACTTCACTTTGATCAGATCATACAGGTCTTGCCATGTTTTTCTGAAACCACCCCCCTTGTCATTTCTTGATACACAATAATATTCCATAACAATCACATTCCACATCTTGTTCAGTCATTCCCCAATTGAAGACCATCCCCTCAAATTCTAGTTCTTTGCTACCACAAAAAGAGCTGCTATAAATATTTTTGTTTATGTAGGTCCTTTTCCTTTGTATTTAATCTCTTTAAGAGACAGACCTCATGGTGGCTTTGTTAGGTCAAAGGTTATGCACAGTTTTATTCAGAATAATTGGACCAGTTCATCCCAGCGGTGCATTTGTATACCTTTGTTCCCTCATTCCCTCCAGCATTTGTCATTTCTGATAGTTGTGAGGTGGTACCTCACAGTCTATATCTCTTCTGGCACTTAGCACAGTGCTTTGTATATAGTAGGACATTCAATGAATGATTGTTAAATTAATGTATGGCCAGCAACACTAAACTTGGTCCCTCTCAGTTAGTATGACTTTCTAACATCCGTTCAATCTCATTACAAACTTAATGACTTCTAAGTATCCTTCAACCCTCTAGTTCCATGGTTCTCTTCTGTGGTGTATGACAAACTTAAACATGCATTAGTATATCTTATGCCAGAACAATCCCCAGGTGGTGGAGGTAATGACTAAGGGGGCAGGAGTCATGTAACCACAAATGCATATTGTGGGTTGATAGGTAAATTATGTGCTGACATGTAAGATTATGTCTATATGGATTGTCTCAATATATATAGATGCATAGATAGATAGAGAGAGAGAGAGAGAGAGAGAGAGAGAGAGAGAGAGAGATACAACTCATAAGCGCCATGGTTAGATATGATCTGAACCAATACCACCATTAGTTAAGGAAACCATCAGGAAAAGTCCAGGCCAGCCAAGATGGAGCAATAGCTCTCTTAATTTCAAGAGGTATGTTGGGCTAGAACTGTATCTATCTACCATCCCACCAATATCTCTGGTCTAGTAGTATGATAAATTCACAACAAAATCCATTTCACTAATCACCCTTAAGGGAGAAGGTAACTCTTACCTTTTACTCACCAGTTTATGCCTTCCCCACCAAATGCTGAAAAAGTGAATATTTATTGAAGCAGAAGAGCAAACCCATTTGAGGGTATTCTGCAGATTAGAATATACCAAGAAATCCACAAGAGTAAATAGTTATCCCTTCCACACTGAGTTGGGTGGAGGATAGGAGGTGGGTTAGGGACATGGCATACTCACAGTCTGAGATCCGAAAAATCCGTGTAAAAATTTTGGCCCTTCCTTCATAACAGAGAAGTTTGAATTTTTTCTTTTTCTTCTGTTTTAACAGCACCTTATTGTAAAATTTGGATTAAGTGTTTGGTCATAAGCTCTGTGTCTTCTGCTGGCCTTGGTATGCCATCTGTAGCTTCTACAAAACTCCCCCAAAATTCCCATTTAATTTCTTATGATGATCCAACCCATGATTTTGACATGTCAAAATCACAATGGGTAAAGTTGTGATGTGGAAGGAATAATGGTAGTAAGATTAGCTCTCACATTAAAATAAGAGAGAAGGAACAACCTTATCCAGGGGATAGCCTGTCTTGGAAATCTTTAGAACTGCAGACTTTGGAGGTCAAGGAACATACATGGGGCTGGTTCCTATACATGTCCATGGCTCAGAGGGCTATACTCTGCCATAGAAAGTTTTTCTTTCTCTTCTACCTCCCTGGAACTGCTTTCTCCATGTGTCCCTCCTGAAGAATGTCTCAAATCAACTCAGTAAACTCTTGAACAGGTAGTAGGTGGCTCAGTGGATAGAACACTAAGCCTGGGGTCAAGAAGACCTGAGTTCAAATCCAGTTCAAGTCACTTAATCTCTGTGTGCCTCAGTTTCTTCAATGATAAAGTGGGAACAAATACACCTACCTCCCAGGGTTGTTGTGAGATCACAACAAGGTTGTTGTTGAGATTGTCAAATGAGATACTGTTTGTAAAGTGCTTGGCACAGAGCCTCTTCACCTATTGAATTTAAATCCATTTTTTAAAGTGTACCTCAATAGTTACCTCTTCCTGGAAACTTTCTCTGATTTCCATATCAGTTAAGATCTCCCTCTGGCCTTCCGAAACATTTGGTTTTGTTACTTATTATGAGAGGAAATACTTAATAAGGAACTTAATAAATACTTGTTCCGAGCATCATGCTCCGCATTCTCTCCGCTAGTATCCACCAAACAAGAAGCCATGTTTCTTTCCAAGTATGCAGTGGCACACAAAACTGCCCCAGGCTTGGGTGGAAAGCGGTGGGCATTCTGACTTGCTGTACCACAGTCAGAGTAATGTTTCATTTACTGAATCACTTGGACGAACTCCTTACTTTTTGTCCCTAAGTGTTTCCACTCATGGAAAAAGGGTAACATCTGTCATTCCTCATAGCATGGCAAGTATCCTGGCAGTGACCTCTTGAATAAAAGGTAATTTTTTAAATCCAAATCTTATGTTGCCCCGTTGGTCTTTCTGTCATTATTGAGCTGGTTTAACTATCCTTTAGGGACTCATCCATGTGTACCCAAAACTTCCCCGCAGTGAGTCTCCCCAATATACCAGGGACATTATTTGCTTTCTCATGACATTATAAAGATAACTGGGGAACAAATGGGTCATCTAACAATTAAGGGGGAAGAGAAGGCAATAAAGAAGGGACTAAGCATTTATTAGGGGGTAGCTAGCTGTTGCTAGCTGATAGAGAGCTGGACCTGCAGTCAGGAAGACTCATCTTCCTGACTTCAGTTCTGGCCTCAGATACATACTAGTTATGTGACCCTGGGCAAGCCACTCAAACTTGTTTGCCTCAGTTTCCTTATCTGTACAAGGAGCTAGAGAAGGAAATAACAAGCTATTCCAGTATCTTTGCCAAGAAAACTCCAAATGGGGTCATAAAGAATGTCTCAAATCAACTCAGTAAACTCTTGAACAGGTGGCTCAGTGGATAGAACACCAAGCCTGGAGTCAAGAAGACCTGAGTCTTCTTGGATATGACTGAACAACAACAAATAAAGCATTTATTATGCCCTATTACATAGCAGCTACTATGATAAGCACTTTACAAATACCTTGTGGTCCTCACAACACTCCTGGAAGGTCGATGCTGTTTTTATCCCCATTTTCCAATAAGAAAACAGAGGTAGATAGAGGTTCAGTGACTTGCCCAAGAACTTACAGCTAGTGTCTGTCTGAGGTTGGATTTGAACTCAAGTCTTCCTGACTCCAGGCACAGGGCTCTAGCCACTGTACCAGGTATGTTTATTATGTGTCTGCTTCTCCAGTCTTCCAGAAAACTTCTATGAAACTCCTTGAGATAAACTTCAGAAATTGTTGCTTGTCAATGATTATGACATTGGAATTTTACTTTCAAATTCTTATCAACTTAATCGGTCACCTACTCGGTTTAAAAGAATGACTTGGTTTATAGAAAGAGGATCTTTGCGTACTCTGAGGGGTAGCAGCTCCAGGGGGAGATCTTTTGAGTTTAAACAACTATATCACTGACTCAGGGAAGGTGAAAGCAAATAAGGTTAGAGAGAGGTGACCTCAGCTTCCACCTAGTATTTTGCATTCAACTGGAAAGTGAACTGTGGATCTGGGAGGTGTGGAAATGTCCAGAGGGTCTAATTGGACAGCATTCCAGCTTCTTTAGACTGCCACTTTTGCAGTGTGGTTCCATTTTTATGATTAGGATGGTGTAATTTTCACCAAGTACCTACATTCAAATGTAAGTACAAAAATCATATTCCACAGCTAAGTAAAATCATTTGAATGGTTATCTGTCCCAACACTTAGCCTCCTAAGTTGATTTCACATTATTGCCTTCCACAAAAAAAAAATACTCTGTCCCCATATGCACAAATCCTGCATGCCTTTTTCCCTTCTCAGCCTTTACTTATACTGTTCCATATGTTTAAAATGTCCTCTTTCTCCCTTTTCACCCATTGAATTAAATCCATTTTTTAAAAATGTCCCTCAATTGCTAATTCATCCAGGAAACCTCCTCTGATTTCCATATCAGGTAAGATCTCCCCCTAGTCTTCCAAAGCATTTGATTTTGTGACTTAATGAAAAAAAATTAGGCAGCTAAGTGGTACAGTGGTACAGTGGATAGAGCCTGGAGTCAGGAATAATCTTCTTCCTGAGTTCAAATCTGGTCTCAGGTACTTATTAGCTGTGTGACCCTGGGTAAGTCACTTAACCTTGTTTGCTTCAGTTTCCCCATCTGGATAAAGAGGAAAAGGAAATGGCAAACCACTTCAGTATCTTTGCCAAGAAAACCTCAAATGGGGTCACCAAGAATCAGACACAATTGATTTAAAAAAGAAACCCAAAGCCCAGAAATGTTAAGTGATTCGTCCAAAATTACATAGCTAGAGTAGGGCAGCTATTTGGAGCAGTGGATAGAATGCTGGGCCTAGAGTCAGGAAGACTTCTTCCTGAGTTCAGATCTGACCTCACTTATTAGCTGTGGGACCATGGACAAGTCACTTAACTCTATTTGCCTCAGTTTCTTCCTCTGTAAAAAGAGCTGGAGAAGAAAATGGTAAACCTCTCCATTATCTTTGCCAAGAAAACCCCAAAGGTGGTCCTAAAGAGTTGGGCATAACTGCAAAATAACTGAACAAAAAATACAGCTGGAACATGCCAGAATCAGGATAAAATATAGATCTAACTCAAAAGAATAAGAGCTAGAAAATTTTAAAGTTTGAAAAGTGCTTTCCATATATTGTCTTGTTGGAGACTCACCACAACTCTGTAAAATAGGCACTATTACCATCTTGTTTTAGAGATGAAGAAATTAAGGGTGAGAGACGTTACCTAGGGCCACATAACTCATGTGATCTGAGATGAGACTGGAACTCAGGTTTCTCCACCATTCCACTGAGTGGCCTCTACATCCACAGTCAGAATTCCTTACACTGTAACTAGGTCTTCCTACTAGTCACACATAGATGTCAATCAGGTAAGGCAAGGGTTTGGGAGGCAGGAAGAATCATAAAACCACAATGACACAAACAAAAACCAGATCAGTTCAAGGATCACTTAACAACTTGTGAAGTTGGAATGCAGATCTTAGGTGAGATATGAGTCCAGAGGTCAGTATAAGGAGTTGTCCCAACAGTGTTAGAACCAGGAACTTGCAGAATTTGGATCATGGAGAACTCCCTAAGTAGACAACTAGGAACTTTAGATTCATCATTGAATATACAAACCACACCCTGAAAGAGTACTGAGTTGTCATAATGATAGATGATGTAACATTTGGCAGAATTTATTACACTCTGAAGCATTTGGCTATGTCTCACCTGAGTATCACCCACTATACACATTTAATAGAATATAAGTGCCTTGAGGGCAAGAAACAGTTTTTGTCTTTGGGACAGCTGGGCCCAGGCTCAGGAAGACCTCAAATTCAACCTGACACTTACTTGCTGTACTAGTTGTGTGACCCAGGGCAAGTCACTTAACATCTGTCTACCTCAGTCTCTTCATTTGCAAAAGAGAACATAATAGCAGCTACCTTGAAGGGTTGTTCTGAGGACCAAAAGAGATAATATTTGTAAAAGTGCTTAGCACAGTGACATTGTAGGTGCTATAATAATGCTTATTCGCCCCACACACTTTATACTAGTCATGAATGACGAATAGTTCTTTAAAGTTTGCAAAACACTTTATTCAGTCAATCAACAAGCATTTATTTAGCATATACTATTTGCCAGGCACTAGCTCATAGTGTAATTCAGAGACAACATGCAAAGGACTATGTACAAACAAGATATATTCAGGATAACCTGAGGGCAGAAACTAGCATTAAGGAAAATTGGGGGAAGGTTTCTTGTAGAAGATGATATTTTAGCTGAGATTTGAAGGAAGTCAGTGAAAGCAGGAAGTGGAAATAAGGAGGGACAGTATTCTAGTCGGGGGCATAGACAGTGAAAATGGAATTGGGAGATGGGCTTTTTGTTCCAGGGACAGGAAGGAGGCCAGTGTCACTGGATTGTGATGGGGGGGAGTGCTGTAGAAGGAGTAAGCATACTGGAAAGGTAGGATAATGGCAGCTGGGAAGGGCTTGTGTTTGAACATCAAACAGGATTTTATATAAGATCCTGGAGACAATAGGAAGTCACTAAAAATAATTGAATGTGGGGTTGGGAGGGAGAAGGAAGGGAGAGAAAGGGAAAGGAGAGAGTAAATGTGGTCAACCTTGCACTTTAAGATCAGTTTTACAGATGAGAAGTGGATGGACTGCAGTTGGAAGAGTCAAGGTAGAGAGAACAACTAGCAGGCTATTGAAATAAGGCAGATATGAGGTATTGGCAGGGTCAGAGTAGAAAAGCAAGGGTTTACAAAGAGATTGTAAAGGTAGAAAAGAGAACTTGGAAGCTGATTCAACTTGACAATATGTTTTCACATTTTTGCCTCTGCAGTAATTCTGTAAGTAGGTGTCACCGATATCATAATCCCCATTTTGAGCTTATGGATGAAGCTCAAAAATATGAGGTGACAGCCCAGAGTCATACAGATATCCCATCTAGCCAGAAAAGACCAGAGGTGGAATTTGAATACAGATATTGCTGAGACCAAGTTGATCCTTCTATCCACTATATTGCAATGCCTTTTTTTTATCTCCTAGTATAATACTTTGAACATGGTAGTCCTTAATATTTGTTTAATTAAATCTACCATTTTTACTCAAAATATTAATTTCACCTGAAATTTTCCCCTAAGTCCATGTCCTACGCCATAGTCCCCACAGTGGATAATTACCTAGTAGAATTGGAGGCTGCCTAAGCTGACTTTCACATCATCCTCTAGAGTGGAATATAAGCAAGGGACCAATGTCCATCCTTAGGCCAGAAAGACCTTACCAATTTGTGGACAAAATTTCAGGCTGTCTTAAACTTATACGTTGACCAAATCACCAAAAAACTGGCCAGTTAATGAGCCCTTTCCTCATAGAGGGAATAATCAGTACTATGGCCTTTTGATGGAATCCTTACCATTAGGTCCCTCTGCCACTTGGGTTAAACTGATTTTTGTTTTTTCATTTAAAAATCAGCAGAAGTATCTCTGGGACTTAGCCAATGGCGCTAAAATATGCTTTTTTGATGTAGCTTCATGGTGGCTTCTGGTCAGATTGATGTGGATTCCCAGTTGTCTAAGAGCTTGAAAAGGTCCAGGCTCTTCAGACTCAGCTGAGGTCCAGAAGTCATACAGATCACCACACTTTGCCCTGCTGACCAGATGGAATTCCATAAGTAGGTGAGATACGTACCAGAGCTAAATGCTACTGTATTCCTTTTTCATTATTTTTTCTATGTTAAGGCTAAGCAAATATCCGTTTATTCATTATTGAATGACCTATGATTATCTCATTTCATGCCCCTAGTAACAATCTTTCTATAGTTTCCTTCATTTCTACAGGCCTGGAAAGGACCAGAAGAAAGCACTGTCAAAACAATTCTGGATTCTTGAAGATATCACGATCAATTTTCCAGGCTTCTTATACCTTACTTCCTAATATATGGGAAGTTCTACCCAGTGATAGTGACCTTCTGGCTGTTGGATGAAAAAGACACTCCATTTCTCAACTCCGGGTATTTTCACTGGCTGTCCCCCTGGAATGCTCTTCCTCCTCCCATCCTGACTACTGACTTCCCTGACTTCCTTTAGGTGCCAACTAAAGTGTCATCTTTTACTGAAAGTTTTCCCCAACCCCTTGTTCCGTTAATTATTTCCTATTTATCCTATATAGAATTTACTTTGTATACATATTTTTCATGTTATCTCCCCCATTAGATTGTGAGCTCCTTGAGAACAGAGGCTGCCTTATGTCTCTCTTTGTATCCCCAGTGCTTAGCACAGTGCCTGGCACATAGAAGACTCTTCAGAAATACTCGTTGATTAGTCAGTTGATTGGTCATCTCTAGTTCCTCATAATCAATCAATCAGCATGGAAAAGAGTCTGAGGACAGAATCTGTGAACCCTCTTATAAACTGCATGATTTTAATATGTTGGCCCAGACTTATGTTAGATTCTTTCATCCAGTGACTAAAATTCTGTGAACATCTCAAATAGACATATCTAGGTCACACCTTTTATTGACTGATTCAAAGGGCTAGTTCTTCTGTTATAATATTAATTGGGTAGATCACAGAATGAAACAGACCATTTTCTTTTGTATTATGTTTTGTTTTTGTTTAATGGTTTCCCTCATACATTTTAATTCTTCTATGCAACATGACTAGAAATGTATGTGTAGAACCTATATAAGATTCTATGCTATCTCAGGGAAGGAGGGGAGAGGGCAGGGGAAAGGAGAGGGAGAGGAAAAAAAATCTAAGATATATGAAAGTATTGTAGAACAATGAAAACAAGTAAATTTAATTTAAAAAATTTAATTTAATAAAAATTAATTTAATAAAAAAAATCTTAGGAAAAATAATATTAATTGGAATGGGGAAGAACTCCCACCTTTATGCTTGCTTACTGGTGGTCAGCCTTATTCTTCTGTTGCTCATACCTTCCGATTCTAAGGGAAAAACTCAAAATACTTGCAGAACCACAGGGTAGAGATAAAGTTTATTTAAGTAACATTTCTAAGTTCTCTTCCCCCCACCTCTACCTTCCCCCCCCACCTCCCCCCAGACTTGTTTAGTTGAATTTTATAGAGGAAACAATATATTATAAAATGCAAGCTCAAGACACTCAAAATACTCAGAGATCTGGGATAATTTATCACAAGAGAAAATAGCCTCATATACCTCAATGCATCCTTAGAAAGTTCACCAGAATACAACATAAGATAATAATTAAAATTTGTAATTGTGATCTTATAATAAAGATTCTAATGGTATGAATGGCTCAAGAATATCTGAGGAATCTCTAACTCAATTGGACCCTGGAAACCTGGAGAAATGTATGCGTTCTACTTTCTAGCATACTGAGGCTAACTATGCATTTGTACACCATTTGAAGTATTACAAAGAAAAGATTTATTAGAAAAAAAGAGGATTAAAAAGATTCTTTAATAAGCATCCATTAATTCCAAAGATGTAGGTAAATTTACAGATCTTTAATCATGAATATGACAACTTCTTTGCTAGAGGTTCACTTACGAAATTAAATTACTGTTCTCTGTTAGCTGAAGAGAAGAAGAAGGCTCTTCATAACATTCCTCATTACCCTCTCCTCAGTTCTACAAATCAATCATTTTCTTTTGTGTGTGTAAGAGGAAGGTCTGGAATGGAGGGTGAAGGAGTTTCAAATGAAGCAGACATTTATTAAATGTCTACTGTGATCCAGGATTCTTCTGCAAATTAACTACTCATATCCCTGACCATTTGTCAATTGGGGAATAGCTCTTATTCTTATAAATGTAAATAAGTCCTTTATACATCTTAGAAAAAAGACCTCTACGAGAGAAACTTACTACAAAGATTCCCTCTCCCTCAATTCCCTGCCTTTCTTTTAATTTTATCTGAATTGGTTTTGTTTGTGAAAAACTATTTTAATTTTAATGTAATTAAAATTGTCATTTGTACTTCCTGTGAGTCTCTCTGTGCCTTGTTTAGTCATGAACTCTTCCTCTATTCATATATCTAATATGCAATTTCTTCTATAATTCTCCAATTTATTTATGATGTCAGCTTTATGTCTAAATCATGTGTGTACTCAGAGTGTGGTCCACACAGTCATATACTCATTTGATATATGAGTTCCTGCTAGACAAATTTCCAGTTTTCCCAATAGTTTTTGTTGAATAGTATGCTCTTGTTCCAATATCTAGAATCTTTGGATTTATCAAGCATGAGGCTTCTGTAGTCATTTGCTTCTGTATATTGTGTAAATAAGTTGTTCCACTGCCCAACCTCTCTATTTCTTGTCTCCTACCAAATTGTTCTCATGATTATGACTTTGTAGGATAGTTTGAAATCTTATAATGCCAATCCCCTTTCTTCCCACATTTCTTCACTAATTCCCTTGATTTTCTTGAAGTTTTATTCTTCCATATGAGTCTTGTTGGGGTTTTCCCCCCTAACTCTATAAGATAATCCTTTGGGAGTTTGATTGGTATGGTGCTGAATAAGAAAACTAATTCAGCTAGTATTGTCATTTTTGTTATATGGGCTCAACCTACACATGAGCAATGAACGCTTCTCCAATTATTTAGATCTGCCTTTAGTTGTCTAAAGAGTGTTTTAAAATTGTGTTTTTATCATTTCTCTGTGTGATTTGGCAGGAAGACTCCTAAGTATTTTCTACTATCTGTAGTTATTTTAGATTAAATTTCTCTTTCTACTATATTTTATTGGTAACATACAGAAATGCTGATGATTTGTATAAGTTTTTATTTTATTTTATATCATGTAACTTTCCTGAAGTTATTAATTACTTCAGTTAATTTTTAGTTGACTCTAGCATTCTCTAAGTAGACTATCACATCCGCAAAGAGGTAATTTTCTTCTCTTAGCCTGTGTTTATTCAATTTTTTTCTCGTCTTATTGCTAATAGTTAGCATTTGTAGCATTATATTGAATACTAAATGTAATAACTGACATACTTGCTTTATCCTTGATCTTATTCTATAGCTTGTACCCATTACAAATAAATTTGGTTCTTGGTTTTAGATAGATACTATTTATCATTAAAGGAAAGTTGTTTATTTCTATGCCTTCTAGTGTTTTAAAATAAGAATGGATGTGATATTTTATCAATAATCTTTACTGCATCAATTGATACAGTCATATGATTTTTGTTGTTTTTTGTTATTAATGTGGTGAATTATATTTACAGTTTTCCTAACTATATTTCCTTATATTGACCCAGCCCTAGTATATCCTAAATTCCTGGCATAAATTCAGCCTCATTATAGTGTATAATCCTTGTGATCTGCTGCTGTAGTCTCCTTCCTCAACAGCACATTTTCTTAGGGTAAAGATGAGTTGTTGTTCAGTGGTTTCAGTCCTGTCCAATTCTTCATCATCCTGTTTGGAATTTTCTTGGCAAACATACTGGATTGACTTGCCATTTACTTCTCCAGTTCATTTTGTGGATGGGGAAACTGAGGCAAGCTGGGTTAAATGACTTGCCCAGGATCCCACAGCTAGTAAGTGTTAGGCCAGACTTGAATTCAAGAAGATGAATCTCCCTGGTTCCAAGCCCAATGTTCTATCCACTTGAACCATCTAGCAGTCTGTAAAGACAAGGCTCTAAGGTTTTCCTTTCAGTGCCATTTTACTGACACAAGATAAAGACAAAATTTCTAGACTCACTAGCTTCCTTTTTGATCCTTTTTTCTTTCCTTCTGCCTACCCCACAGAGTCTTCACCATTTACAAGTTCAACTCATTCCCATGTAAATCTTCAGACAGAAATATTATTTATTCTTTCCAATAAAACATATGGGAAGAGTAAGGAAGCAGAAAAGAGCCCTTCACCTGTTATAAAATATTAACCAGAGTCATAAGATTCAGAGCTGGAAGGGGTCTTACAAGTTTTATTCCAATCTCTCAATTAAAGCAGGAAAAAAAATGAGATCTGGAAAAGCAATGAAATTGACCAAGGTGATGCTGACAAGAGAAAGGGCAGGATAAAGAAAGTGAGAGCTCTGCCTCTTACTTCATGTGGCAAAGGTATAATTAAAAGTCATTGATAAGGTTTATTTAAATAACTCAGACTCCAAATTCAATGTTTTTGCAACACTACCACGTTTCTACTTAAAATACACTCTTTTAAAGAAGGCAGAGAAGGGCTGTTGTTGCTCAGTGGTGTCTGATTCTTTGTGACCTCCATGGACTTTTTGTCCGTGGGGTTTTCTTGGCAATGATACTGCAGTGGTTTGCCATTTCCTTCTACAGTGTGTCCCCATTTCCCAGATGAGGAACTGAGGCAAATTATTTGTCTTGGATCACACAGCTAGTAAGTATCTGAGGATGGGTTTGAAGTCAGATCTTCCTGACTCCAGGTCTGTGCTCTGTCCACTGCACCCACT
Organism: Potorous gilbertii; assembly: GCA_028658325.1. NCBI lineage: Eukaryota > Metazoa > Chordata > Mammalia > Diprotodontia > Potoroidae > Potorous > Potorous gilbertii. The sequence continues at coordinate 185,289,701 of CM053769.1, forward strand.
TCACTGCCCCTGAGAGAAGCATTGCCATGTGCCAAAATGATTTCATCAGAAATGACTAAAATTGTAAAATGTTTTGGTGCTCAAAGAGGTAAGAGAGTCAGTTACTTAGGAAATTTACTTATAGCCCGATAAATGAAATGCTCCTATATTTGCATTGTTTATCAACATCAATACTGTGCATTGCTAGTGTTGCTATTTTCTTCACATCTTCACTACCTGGTAGCCCTGAAGATCAGTGCATTCATTACACCGGCAGACCACACACAGGTTCATTCAACAGAAACTTTAGTGCTACAGATCTTAGAGACCATCTTGGACTAAGGCCAATCCCCTCATTTTACAGAAAAGGAAAATGAGGTTCAGAGAGGAAAAATTATTTTCCCAAGGTCACATGGCTAGAAAGTGACAGAGTGAAGATTGAAAACCAACTCATTTGATTTCAAACATCACCCTTCCTTTCCATCTTTCTTTGAGTTTATCTTTCTCATATTAATCATAGTCAAATCTGAACTGTGTTTAGCAGGGGAAATTCTTAGAAAGAGGAAGTAATGGTATTGATTAGAAACTGTAAGATTTTTCTGTGAGTAAGTCCAAAATCAATACATGATGTTTAGGAATGAAAAGCCACACAGTATTTTGAATGCAATTTAACACTAGAATCTTGCTGATTATGATTCTCAAAGAGTTTGAATCTCTCTTATTTAATTTCATCTTAGAGAGCATCAGGTCACTACATCCTCAAGGCTAACTTTTCCTAAACAGGAAGTAATATGGTCTAGTTGAACAAACCCTGAGCTTGGAATCAAGTGACCCAGAGCCTCCTTTTTCATGAGCTATGTGACCCCTGGGCAAGTATCCACTGTGGTAAAATAAGCACAGTAACATTTACGCTACCTACCTTGAAGGATTGCTGTGAGGAATGTGCTTTGTCAAACCTCCAATGCAATAGAAATATGAGGGGGTTTTTTTGTATGATGGAAAGAGTCAGAAGGTCTGGGCTTTAGTCTTGGAACTGCCCCTTAAGTAGTTGAATAACCTTCAACAAGATATTTCACTGCTCTCATCTTCACTCTCCTCACTTGCAGAATGAAAGGGCTGGACTAGATCTGTTCATTCCATTCATTCGATACACATTTATAAAGTGCTTACTCGCGATAGAGCCCTGTGCTGAATCTAGGAAAGCTGCAAAACTTGTCTAACATTCTAACCTCCTTGAGCTTGCAGGCTGGTAGCGGGAAAATAAGACATAAATATAGATAATTAAATTTCAAAACATTGCATGTTACTTGCAAATACTTAATGAACTGAATAGTTGAAAGCAAAGTGATGATCAGTACTGCTATGACTTTAGAATAATAACTCTCGGAGGCTGGGATTGTTTCCTTTTTGTTTTTGAATCCTGCAGTTACTGAGACAGGGCAGGTACTTAAGAAGTTTGTTGATCAACTGATTGATTGTCTTTGCTCAGATCACCTAACTTCTCTGGTCCACATTTTTCCCCAGGTATAAAAGAGAAGCTTGGACTAGATGGCTACTGACAATGCTTCAATTCTAACTCTAGGATTCTATCTAGGGTCTGAGGAGGAGAGGAAAGGATGCTGGGATTCTTGAGCAGGAGCTTCTGAAAAGCAAATCTCTTGAGCTGGGCTTTAGAAAATGATTAGGCCAGGAGTAGGGAACCTGTGGCCTCAAGGCCACATGTGGCTCCGGCATCCTCAAATGAGGCCCTTTGACTGCACCCAAACTTCACAGAACAAATCTCAGCCCTTTGACTGAATCCAAACTTTGGATCAATCAAAGGACCCCACTTGAGGACCTAGAGGGCCACACGTGGCCTCCAGGCCACAGGTTCCCCACTGCTGAATTAGGCATTTATCCAGTGAAGCTGGAGTTTATTCCTTTCCTATTCTAACCTTCTAGGATACTAAAGGGAGGATAGGAATGACTCTAAGTTGAGGAGAGTATTAAGCACTATGATGTGCTAAATGCCAAAAGAAATAAAGAGACCAATAAAATACCATACTTGCCCTGATGGAATTTACATTTGGTAGGGGCACAGGGATATAATTAACACACACACAATTACATTACAAATTAGAATGTGATAAATGCATAAGAGAATTATAAACAAATGAGGCAGAATGGGGAGTGTTTCATTTCAGATCTGAGGGCTCCACCATTTAACATCCATGTAATGATGGCCAATTCACTTAGTCTCTCTGGGCCTCAGTTTCTTTCTCTGGTTAAATGAAGAGATTGAAAACCTCATTTAGCTCTAAATCTATAATCCTAAAGGTTGAAGGAGGAAAGAAGCCATTGCCAGTGCTTAAGAATAATTGCAACATTTATATAGTACCGGGCACTGTGTTAAGTGCTTCACAATTATTCTATCATTTGATCTTCACAATAACCCTGGGATGCAGGCACTACTTCTCTATTTTACAGATGAAAAAACTGAGGCAGAGGAAAAATGACTTGCCCAGGGTCATATAGCTAATAAGTATCTGAGGCTGGATTTGAACTCAAGTCTTCCTGACTCCAAGGCTGGTGCTCTATCCACTACACCATCTAGTTGCCCCATGGTAAAGATCCTAGAAGGCTTTGTGGATGATATGGTATCAACAGAGGGGGAGTGGAGCAGGGTTGCTTGTGAGAGAAATATTCTAACATTGGGAAATGAAATAACCAGAGTTACAAGGCAGTAAAGCACAGGGCATGTTCCAGGGAGAATGAGCATTCCAACTTGATTGATGAGTAGAATATATAGTGAAGGCCTAGTGAAAAATTAGATAAGGTAGCTTCATACTAAATCATGGAGGACCTTAAATTCCAGTTCAAAAGTCTACATTTAGGATCCCAGACTTGGAGTTAAAGGGGGCTTTGGATCCAATCCTCTCACACAGATTCATAAAGTGAGATCCAGAGATAGGAAGACTTCTCTGAGGACATAGATAATAACTGATAGTGCCAGGGTTTGAATCTATTGTCCGACTCCAAATACAGGAGTCTCTCCATGACCCCATGCATCCATTTTTTGGAGGGGTTAGGCAATTGGAAACTGTGAATCTTAGACCCAGAGTTTAGACGCTGACTTCCTATAAAACCATGGATGACTCCAATTTTGGAGTCATTAAAACAGGAAACTGTAACACTTCCTCACAGGAACGTTTATAGCTTGCCAATGCAAGGCAAATATGTGTTCAGACAAAAGTGACCCTCATTATATAGAGGTGCCCCTCATTTGCCACTTCCTTTATACAAAGCTCAAGTTTTAAGTTACCATTTTATATGTCTATGTGTCTTCTTTCCCATCAATGCTATAAACTTTTGAAGACCAGGCACAATCTTATTTATCTTCAATAAACTGTCATAACATCCTGAACAGTCCTATCCAGAATAGCTCTTTATAGATGTATCATGTGGAAGCGGGGAAGGTCCAGCCATGGACACCACCCTATTTACTATAGAATTACCTCTCCCAGAAGCCTGTGTGGCACTAATCAACTTTCAGTGAGCCTAATTTGAAATTCCAATGAGAATCTAATGGAAGCACAGGACACAGGAAGGCAAAGTTCAAGGGATGAAAGTGAAGAAAGTGTAACCAGAAGTTAGCCTTGTAGTACTTTTCCTTTGGCAGTATTCAATGAGCCAATGAACAGCATTCTCAGAAAGAATAATTCTTAATGTCATTATTCACTCAGTTCCCATCAATTGTTGGTGGGAGGGCCCAAACCTCCCACTACAAAAAACTCCCATTTCCCATGCTGACACCCTGTTATGAGTACCCTTAGCCTAAAGTGCCATGTTGAGAAATCCATCTCACCCCATATTGCTGCTGTGGACCCACATCTAATATCCCTTCATGGATAACTTATACACCATCCCTGCTGTGTTAAAAAGATGATAGGAAAAGACCAGAGTGACCAAAACGAGAGCATGGGAGACGAATGGGGAAGCCATGGTTTTGGGAATAGGCAAGTGGCCTTCCTTCTCGATTTAACTCATTACTTACCTGGCATTCTCTGTTAAGCAAATGTCTTTTGCTTGACCATGATGTCACATAATTATTCTGTCTTGGTCAGGGAAATTCAGCTGAAGAGGGAAATTGAGTTATTATGTGATTTGCCTTTGAGCCCATGTCAATGAAAGTGCCTGTGAACTACACTGATATATACTAATATATGCATATATATATATATATATGTATAACATATATATATTGGGTTTTGGTTTATCAAAAGGGAGATAAATTACAAACTCAGTGACATGCTTTCAAGTCTTATAATATACATTTTATCTGAAATGTGTCCCTTTCTGTTAATACTTGTTGGATAAGAGAGAGCTAGCATGCCTAATAATTATAGCATGGAGTATTTTATAATTGACAAAGGATGCTCACATCCATGAATTCAATTCCTAGTGCCCTCTCTTGGTTTTATAAAGACAATCATAGAATCTATAGCGCACAGTACGGAAAAGGCCCTTAAAGGTGCATCATATGAACAGAGAACAGGTTCAGCCATGAACAGCACCATGTGTATGTTGGAATCATATCTCTGAGAAGTCTGTATGGAGCTCAGCAGCTTTTGGTGAAACTAATTTGAATTTGAAAAGGATCTAGAGCTAAAAAGAATCTAAAGACCGATGTGTCTGAGCCCCTCATTTTGAGGGGCTTTTGAGACTGACTGGGAAAATTCAAGATCACACAAGTTGAGTCAAAGAGCCGGGATTCCAGCCCAGGTCTTTTGACTCTAAATTCACCGTTCTTGCTACTTATTCTAGCCTCAAAAATTTAAACTAGAAAGCAATGCTCTCCTTTTTTCAGGCCCCCAGATTTCTAATCCATTGCAGCATCAAGGCAGGACCTCCAAGCAGCCAATGCCCTTTCTGTCATCATTAATGAATGACTTTATTTTTCTATTATCATATTGTTTATAAACACAAGTAATAAAAACACAAACGGGAGTTCTTTTTTAAGCCTTTTTCCTTGAAATGGGCAGCAATAAAGAATCAATTTATAAACTTTAAGGAGATTAGGCAATAAATCTCCAAATCTGCTAAAAGTTAGCTACAAAAACCCTGGATTTTCACTCTCCTGCAATAGTTTGTTGAGACTAATCAGGGTGAATTTAAAGGAGACGTTTCTAACCTTTACCAACAAAAAGTCCTTCCCAACAATTTTGCCCCATGCTTGCAAAGGCTAATCAATCTTGAAAAGTAAATAGGATTTACAGCTATAAAGTTACAATTCTCACATTTTGCAGGTGGAAAACAATGAGGTCCATAAAAAGAAAATGATTTGTTTAAGATCATGTAGATAATAAGTAGCATAACCAGGAATTAAATAAAGAGCTTTAGTGTTCTAGATAGTGAAACTAACAGGTAAGATTCATAGAACTATTTGATGAGAGTGACTATATTATACTAAGCTCAAAACATCTAATTAAATTTGACTCCTCCAAGATTGGGACAACCTTGATTTTCATGCTAAGGTGTTTGGACTTTATCTTCCAGTAGAAAAAGCTTCTATAAAACCAAAGGGGAAATATTTCTAGGCACAACATATAAACTGGAAGCTAAAACATGAAAGAAGTTAGGGATACATACAGAAAAGTAAAGCAAAATAGGTCAGAGTGAGGCTCTCCATATATTAGATACTAGCCCAGTAATTTCACCTTGCTGGTACTAACTTGCTGGATGTGGGGTACAGAGATGTGGAAAATAGCATATGTTATGCAATGCAAACACACTTCAGAGGTTCTAACCACAATTAAATTGAAGGAAAAGAAGCATAAAAAACTGCAGGTTATATAAAATACTTATTTACCAAGACAACTCAGGAATTTATGAAACAATTACAGAACACTTCACACCAATATTTATAGATTTATAGCAGCTCTTCCTGCGGTAGCAAAGAATTGAAAACTGAGGAGCTGGTCTTCAAGTTGGCTGAGTGAGTTGCAGTACATGGGGTACATGGTACATGTTGTACATGTGGTACATGATTGAAATGTGGTACATGTGACAATGGAATACTATTATGCTGTAAGAAATGATGAGCAGGATGGTTTGAGAAAAACCTGGGAAAACTTGTATGAACTGATGCAAAGTGAAGTGAGCACAACCAGCAGAACATTGCACACAGAAACAGTAATATCGTATGATAATCGATTATAAAGGATTTAGCTAATCTAATCAAGACAATGATCTAAGACAATTCCAAAGGACTCATTGTGTAAAATTCTATCCACCTCCAGAGAGAGAAGTGATGAAATCTAAATACAGATTGAAGTATACCTTTTTACTATATTTTTTCTGGAGTTTTTCTGTTTTCTTTTGCACAGCTAACATAGAAATATGTTTTCCATGACTTCATATGTACAATCAATATTAATTTGCTTGCCTTCTCAAGGAGTGGGGAAGGGAGGAGAGGGAGAGAATTTGGAGCTTAAAATTTTTTAAATGAATGCTAGAATTTTTTACATATAATTGGGAAATATTTAATGAAATAAAATATATTGGAAGAAAAAATAAAAAGAGGTATATTTAAGTTAGATTCTTTTCAAGGTCAGATTATTGTGTCATCAAGATGCCAATGAAGATGAAAAGACCCAAGAGAAACAGTATAGTGTGACAAGTTCAAATAATCAGTTTGTAAATCTGAAACATGAACTATGTCAACCCAGTATGAGATATAATTATCATTAAGCTCGTTCACATTTCTATAGCACCTTGAGATTTTCAAAGCACTTTTATCATAATACTTCCATGAGATAGGACTAAGATGATAAGATGCCTACAAATGTCATCTCTGACTTTTATGAGCCAGAATATCACTCACATAATGCTTATCTTTCCTCTCAGAGTATTCTAGGGCTGCTTAAATAATCAACTATTTCAAGATTGTTCTAATCAGGTTCAATATTTCAAAGAAAAAAGACAAAGGTTGACATTGAATAGATCTAATTACAGGGTTTATTCAATAATGTGCAAACAAGAAAAGTAGAAGACATGTACATCCTGGTTCATTGCTACCTCCTGGGTTCCTGGTTTTGTCTGCTTCAGGGAAATGATGCTACATGCAGAACTGCTCCCAGGAAGGTAACACAGCCGTATCATAAGACGGTTCGTAGATATTTGAGATTGTTTGGTTTTACACTACAGTAGACAAAGGGTAAGAAAACACTAGTTACCTTTGCATACATCAATCCTGAGTGTGTCAAATAAACTGAAACATAGTGGTTAATAGAATTCTTTTGAAACCAGGCATTACACTCAAGGATGTTAATTTCAAACTGTCTCTATTTATGTGACCCATTTCCCCACCTGAAACCCTTGCCACATATACATATACATATACATATACATATCTCTTCTGGGTGAAGGGACATGAACTCCCTTACCCAGCCTGTGTGTTCTTCTAGAAGTGGATGGACCACATGACCTCTAAAGTCCCTCCCAACTCTAATATTCAGAATCTCATTAAGAGGACCTTCTGCCCCCAATACACACTGTACTTTTCTGCTTTAGTGCTTTTACTCATGATTGTTTCACCTGGGATATCTCCCCATCTTTTCCATGTCTGTTGAATTCCTACTCAATGCTCAAAGACTAGTTCAAGCTCCATATTTTTTTGGCCTGTGTAGGACTTTTTATTTTTAATACATGAGTAGCTGAAATGTCCAAGACACATCAAGAGTCCTGTGGGAGGCCAGGGGACGATGGAGGAGACCAGAGGTAGATGGTCAGTATGAGTGTCAGCCAGGCCCTTAGCAGGTGCTGGTGGATCCTAAATGGGCAGAAGTTCCCCCATGCCCATCCCAGCTCCCAGCCTGGGGAGACAGAGTCGTCTCTAATGCCCTAAAACTCAAGAAGGTGGAGTTGGTTGGAGCCATACAGTTGGGAGGGTTGAGTTGCTTATACATAGGCCAGGATTGGGAGCCACAGTCCCTTGATGATGTCATTCAAAGACTCTGGCTCAGGGGTGGTCTCTTCACTTATTCTTCTAGAGGTGAATCATGCTTGCCTTGGTTGCTTCCTGTGTCTGATTGGCTGCTGTGTCCAGGGCTTGTCCACTCAGGTCAGTCCCTAGGCTGTCCATGGAAACTTGGTACCTCAGGAAGATAGGGCAAATCAGGCAATGGTACAGGATCTGGGAGTCATTGCAGGCCACTGGAAGCATGCACCATAGTAAGAAGGCACACTTCCCTGCATAGTAGAAGGGGAACCAGAAAAGGAAGATGTTAGAGAAAAACTCAGCCAAGCCAAATATGCTGTATACTACCCAGTAGGTTAGCCAGATGGTATCATCATCTTTGTTGGGGCTTTCAATGGCCTTGATGGAGGCATACGCTGGGTAGGTGAATCAGATGAGATTGTAGAGCAGAGAAGTCCCATAGTCAAATATGAGACAGAGGGTTAGGAAAGCAATGGAACCTATAGCCAGGTAATACTTTTTGACACCAGAGACCTTCTCCAGCTTGCCCAGGACATAAGTGACAATGTTTTTTCTGTTCCAGGAACCTCTGGAAGTGCTGCCTCAAGCTACCCATGACTCCTGGGACCTGGGACCTGGGAGGAGAGGGGATGGAGGATGACTGAACCCAGTCCAAGGGGCAACCTCCAGGGCTCTCCCACTGCTCTGCAGTGGTGCTGATGGCATCTCTCCATCTTTTCCTCTAAGCCTTCTTTGAGCTATCCTTTTCTTTAACAACTTTCCCCTTTGGACTACGTTTTGTTTTCTGCCTCTCTGGTACATTAATATTATACTAGATATTACAACTTATTTGTGTATATTATCTCTCTACTAGACTCGAGTTCCATGAGGATTAGGGCTGTCTTTTTTAAACTTTTTGTGTCTCCCAATGTGTATTAACACTGAGACATAATAAAACATAGAGTCTTGCCTGTATTAGATACTTGGTATCTGAATGGATTCATTCCTTCAGTCATGGAATGGAATGAAATGGAAAAATGAATGAAGTGCTTACCATATGAAAGTCTCAATTATCAACAAATATGAGACTATTTCCTATTACATACATAAATAGAATATAAATATTTGTTCTTGGCCAGGTGTAAAGGTGTATGAGAAATATCCCTCCCCTCATCAAATTTACAATTTACTTGAAGAGACAAAATATACAGAAATGGAAAAGGAACAATATCAGGTAACATATCATAAGCTATATTAGTGATACTAACTCTGTGTCATTAAAAGTTAAAGAAAGGGCACTGTGGACAGAAATGCCCAGGGAAGGTCTGAGCTGGGTAGGTGGGTGATGATAATGATGATAAGTGAGATGACGGAGTTCTGTAAGTATGAAGGAGTCATCGCTATTGCCTCCATTCTAGACATGAGGAAAATAAAGTTCAGAAACAAAAAGTGACATTCCTAAGGTCCCATAGCTAATAAGTATCTTGAGATGAAGTGGGATTAGAATCTCAGTTTTCCAATTTTAATTTCCAGCTAGAGTGTTATGGAGGTGGAGGATAGGGATGGGAAAGATAAAATCAAAGACAGGTAAATCAGGAAAACTCAAGAATTCTCTAATTAATCCATTCAACATTCATTGAGCATCTCCTATGTACAATGGTCTGTCCTAAGAACTGAAGGGGGATACAAAGCTGAATGGCGTGATCCCTGCCCTACTAGGACCTTTAATCTAACAAAAGAAAGAAGATATATGACCATTGCTCACATTTATCCAGCACCTTATTTAACCTTGAGATTCAGGAAGTATAATTTTATCTGGTTTACAGAAGAGGAAGTTTGGCATAGTTCCATGGTATTGAACTCAAATAGCAATGGATCCCTGGGGCCATTATGAAGCCACGAATTAAATATTAGACACCATAAATCAACATTATCCATGTTGTATTCTGTTTTTATTTATTTTATTAAACAGTTTCTAATTGCAATTTAATCTGGTTTGACCTTGGGAGTTTGGTACGCCACATGCAGCCTCTGGTTGCTAATGGATAGAGAGCTAGGCTCGAGACTAGGGGGACCTAGGTTACAATCCACCTCTGATACACACTTACTGACTGTGTGACCCTGAACATCTCACTTAATCTCTCAATGCTCTAGGCTATTGTCTAAGACCAGGAGTTGAAGAGAAAGTTCTAACTGGCCTTGGTGGAGAGATTTTCCTTCATCTATAAAATCACTAATCCAGTTCTTATTCCTTCCAGAAGAGGAAACCAAACTCTGGAGGTTAAATGATGTGTAATAAATCGTATACCTGGTAGCTATTAGGTTAAGTGACACAGTCAGGTCTCGAACTCATGTCCCCTTACTCTGGGGGCGGTGTACCTCATTGCTTCTCAGTACAAAGCAGGATGGGTGTGATTCTATGAGAATCACAAGCCAAGTGTCCTGTGAACTGAGAGAATGGGTAACTTATTTCTATCTGGATCAGAAAAACCTTCTCAGAAGATATGGATGCTGAACTTTGTCTTAAAGCTGTATGAGGATTTCAATAGTCTGAGGTGAAGGGAAAGGTTGTTTTTCAGGGTAATGAATACACTGGTAAACAAGGGCACAGGAGGTATAAAAGGACAGGCCTTGCTTGGGATATGCATTTGATTGAAAGGGAATCAGAAATGGGAGTTGTAGAAAATAAGGCTGGAGAGGTAAGATGGAGGCAGATTTTGGTGAGTGGGCTAAAGAATGTTATTTTATTTGGTAGGCCATAGAGAGCCATGGAAAGTTATGGAGGAAAACATTAGAGAGCTAGAGGTATTACGGACCTTAGAAGACCTCTAGGCTAATCTCTTCATCTTCCGATATTAAAACAAATTTCCAGGGAGGATAAGCGATTTACCCAAAGTCCACACAGGTAACAAGAATTGGAGATGAGGTTTGAACTGAGGTCCCCTGATACCAGATATTTATTCATCTTTCCATCACATCACACTGTTCCTAGAAGGACATGGCCAGAGAGTTGTGCTTTTGGATCAAAATCCAGTAGCCTATCTGTTATAAAATACAATTGTATAGAATAAAAAAAAAATCACAGCTTGATCCCTCCTAACATTAAGATTTGCCCTCATAACAACCCTAGGACACACCTGTGCATGTATTTTCATCCCAGTATCAGAGATGAAGAAACTAAGGGTTAGAAAGAATTTTAATCAACTTTCCTAAGTTAACACTGTTAGTTACATGGGGCAGTGGAGAGAGCTCTCGGTCTGGCAGTCAGGAAGGCTCCTCTTCGTGAGTTCAAACCTGGCCTCAGACACTTAATAGCTGTGTGACCCTGGGCAAGTCACTTAAAACCCTGTTTGACTCAGTTTCTTGAGCTGGAAAAGGAAATGGTAAACTTCTGCAGTATCTTTACTGAGAAAACCCCAAATGGGGTTACAAGGAGTGAGATACGACTGAAAAATGACTGAACATGATAAGGTAACACAGCTAGTAAGTATCAGATAGAATCTGGTAGGTGTCACATCTAACTCCAAACCCAGAGCTCTTCCCTTACATTGTTGTCTCTCAGTATAGTCTTTAGCTGGAGCTACATGATGCTAAATAAAAAGGGAGGAGTTCATCCAATTACCCAGGTGTTTGTCCCCATGTAGATAAAATACAGGGCAGCTAGGTAGCACAGTAGATACAGTGGTGGGCTTGGAGTCAGAAGACTCATCTAGCTTGGGTAAGGAAGACTAGCTGTGAGACCCTGGATGAGTCACTTAACTTGCCCAGTTTCCTCATCTATAAAATGAGATGGAGAAGAAAATGGTGAACCGCTCTAGTATCTTTACCAAGAAAACCCCAAATAAAGTCACCAAAAGTCAGAAACAATTGAATAATATAAAATACATTTAACTTTGCCAATGGAGCAACAGCCATGGTTAAGTTAAATAGACACCAAGTAATTTCAATTGTCTTATTATGACAAGGATGACTAATTTATTGAACATCTACCCTGCTTCCTGTACTGTACAGATGACAGCTGGAACCAAGGTTATTAGGAATGTGGGAAGTTGCTGAAACATTGCTCTGGTTTAAAACGACCAAATTACCATCATGGAACAGCAGCGCACAAGGACAAGAAACGTCATGAAAGTTATTCTGGGATTATTTAAAAAAAAGAGTGCTAACAGCTTCATGCAGAATATCATATTCCTTTTCATCTTCAGAAAGAACAGAGACTGAAACATCTCCAAAAAGGGACCAAAAATGGTCAACATTACGGTGAGAGAGAAGCTAACAAATACAGGGCTTCTTTTGCTTGGAATGAAGGGTTTTTAAACTGGGGGTGCAACTGAACTAAGCAGGGAGGGCTTAAGGGAAAACCACCCCTTAGTCCAACTTCTTTTTATCTTTTCTCCCCAAATTTGAAGATGTTAAACACGAAAGTTAAATGCAAAACAAACCTAGCAAATGCATCCTTGCCCAACCTTTGGAATTTTCAGCTGCAGAAGGTTATCAAGATAAACCTTTCAGCCAGATTGAATCAAGCAGGGTTAACTGTCATGCCATTAACATTGGCTTCGCTTCAAGCTGAGATAAGATGGTGCTTCAGGGTGTAATCAGGCTGACTGAGGGGTCCCTAGGGAAGTATTTTCATAAGATCATAGATGTGGAGCCTGAAGGAATCTAGAGCTCATCTAACCCAATTCCTTCATTTTAAAAATGAGAAGCCTGAGTCCTAGAGGAGCTGTGTGATTTACCCAAGGTCATAGAGGTAATAAGTGACAGAACTGAGATTAGATTCCAGGATTTCTGGTTCCAAAAACAATGTTCTCTCTCTCTGTCTCTCTCTCTCTCAGTTTCTCTCTCTCTCTGTCTCTCTCTCACTCTCTCTCTCGCTGTCTCTCTGTCTCTCTCAGTCTCTCTGTCTTTCTCTCTCTCTTTATAACAACATTCAGTGTTTTGTTTTGTTAAACTTTTTCTCTGATAAGATGGCAGCCAATAACATAAGGTCAATACAATTTTTAAAAAACGGCCTTTTCTGATCTTTTGGGGGCTAAGCCTCTTTTATTAAGAGAATGCCTTTGATCTAGTCCAAAAATTCTTAATCTTCTTTATGTCATGATCCCCTCTGGGTTCAATCTATAGACCCTCCTCAGAATGTTTTTAAATGCATAAAACAAAATGCACAGGATTTTAAAGGAAAGTATGTTGAAATACAGTAAATAACTTGTTTAGAAAACAAAATAAATTAATAAATCTCAGTTTAAGAACTTCTGCTAGAGATACACCCCCAGCTTCCTTGCCCTTTGCTGGAAACTTCTGAAATCTTCTATACCTAGAACTTTCCATGCTGGAAGCCTATATACCCCATGCTCATAAGGTATGAGAGGGATGATATTCATGAGCTAATCCCCACCACCCCCTTTGCCTGTGATATCAAGGGTAGGAAACTAATCAGACACTCATGAGCAAGATCCTAATCCTCCCTACAAAATCCATGCTCCTCCCCCATATCATAGCACTTCCTCTTGTATGTCCAACAGTATTTCTTCCTTTCCTTGGTTTGGTATTGGTTACCGCCAGAAATGTAACTGGAGTGGGGTAAGAGAGACTTTGCCCCTAGGTGCATGCTTTCTCCTCTAAGGGTCCTTCCATGCTTTCATGGGTCCTCCATGAGTCTCAATACCATGGCTTCATGAACTGAAATAACAATTGCACCCTTGCATGGCCCTAAACAACCACTTTACCTTACTATAGTTCCAGAGTCTAATGAATGATAATTGATGATTCTCAAAGATGAGGAAAAGAACCTCTATAGACAGCCAAGGGTGTCTCCTCACTATGAGTCAATATCCTGGGATTTCTCTCACTGAGGGACCTTGAGTACCAAAGTTTCTAGTTGAGGTCTTCTCCCTGCTCCTCTTCAGGCATCAGAATTGTTCTGGTTGCTGATATTAGCATATCGGATATTAGCTGATAATATTAATTGGTGCTCCATTGAAGTTATCCTGTCTGATAGTTGCCTCGTTCGTTGACTTCTTTTATTAGCCCTCCCCACAATGTCTCCCCAAGCCTTCCCTTGTAAGAAGTAAAATACACTGTAATAAAAACCTTGTTCTTTAAATATTCACTAACTGGTCTGATCCTTTTATGAAACCTTCTTGAAGTCCCAGAATGACTACAAATAGAGTAGGACAGATATTGGTAAGCTAGGCAAGTTCTACTATGGTAGTTTCTATCCTTTGGCATCCTTTAATTTCATGAATGGGCCTAATTGACAATAGAGAAGACCCAACCCCTCCATCCACTAATAAAATGGAGACCACTATAGGGGAGAAGCACTACAAGCAGAGGGGTATGGTCAGATCCCTGGAAGAAACTATAGCCTGCCACAAGCTAGAACAAGAAAATAGGTCAGTGTAGCATTCTTGATAGTTTAAAATTTTCTAAATCTACAAGATTCTTACTACTAAGGATTCTGTTCTTTGTGACCTCGAATAAATCACTTCCTCTCCCTCACCAGAAAAATATAGGAGAGGCAGCATACTGTAATAAGAACTTTACATTTGGAATCAATGAACCTGAGTCTAAATGCAGAGTTCTTATCAACCTGTGTTCTGTTGCTGGCTACATTTGTAATGCTGGTCAGGTCATTTCCCTTTTCTGAGCCTCAGTTTCAGTCACCTGTGAAATTGATTATTGATTGATTAGTAGTTAAAAGTTTTATTAGTCTCAGGAAAGATCATTGTAACCAGTTTCTAAAGACTTTGATTTAGAACTATTTTACATAGGCCTTGTCAATATTAAAGGAGATTATTTTTGTTACTCTAAGTGAACCTGCCACTTAGGAGATAAGATGAATGAAGGATGATTCAACCTGGTCACGGGATGTTTTTTCTAGCACTGGGTATATGGAATACTGGGGAGTGTGGGGTGGGGGACTTTCCAAGGATGCTGACTAATTCTGTGTTCCTGTTACTGTGGGATCTGGAAGACCCCTTTTTCAAGTTAGCATAATTAGGGACCAATAACAGTCCTAGTTTAGTTGGCACCTGTTGACATTATGTAATGGAACCAAACTGTATAAAAGGAGGCTCTGATTGTTAGGTGTGCCTCTGGTCACTGAGGGGCCATTGACTTCTATTACTTGTAATTTCTAGCCTTACCAATAAATAGATTGTTCTTGAACTTTCATGCCTCACTTTCCCTTAATTGCAGATTTATCACAACATTTGTAAAATAAAGGGATTAAACTACATGATGTCTAAGGTCTCTTCCAGCTCTAAGTCCTATGAACCTAGGAAAAAGTAGAAATGACCTCTAAGAAGAAGACAGAACTTCTTTCATTACAATGGAAAATTAACTTTGAACATAAAAGGTGGTGGCATACTGACCCAATTAGTTACCAAGCTGCTCAATAATATATTAAATTAGGGCATCAGTTGGTAACTGTTTATAGGCAATGTATCTTCCTTGTAAGGTCCTCTGTCCTAAATTACTGAACCGTAGCAGAGACAACCAGCAGAACTCTTGACTAAATGACTGAGTCCTCTAATCAACTTAATGAGAATAAGGGGTATGGACCTTTGTTAGAAGAGTCTGCTTCTCATGAAGTAGACTAGATGTGAGTCCTGACACAACTGACCCTTTGCTGAGAGAATACAATGAACTCAAAGAATTGGTCCTCAGGAATGGGGCTGCCTTGAAGATGTTTGGTGACTGTAACTGCATGAAGGGGAAGGAGTATTTATGGAAAAAACAGACTTTTATGATCTCTAAGAATGAACTAGGAAATAGTTTCATACCATTTTTAAAAAATCCATTTTTCCTTGGGATTTGCAGACCAGAGTACAGCAGTGGGAAAGATCTCTTTCCCTCTTTCCCCAACCCCAATCAGGAGGCATAGTAGTGAAGTATTATAGAAGGATGTGGCAGTTTCAGTCTAGGGTGGCTCAGATGAGCCTGAACCTGGAATCCCCAGACCTCTCAGTCCTAGTTGCATTCTTCTGCATTTTTATGTCTTTTTCTAATCTGGTGGGAGACTAGATACTGAGAATGAGTGTTTCCAGACCCAGGTTTGCTGCATATCCAGAGCTCCAGAGTTTCTGAGACCAGAATATTTTGCTCAGAGGGTGTTAATTCTTTAACAGTATTCTTAGGGTTGTCATTGTCTTCTGTCCTTGAATCCATTATCTCTTTGATCAATCACCACTCAAGATTTGTCACCTTTCAGTGTTAGATAATATCTGCCATCCTCCATCTTCCATCTTCCATACCCACTCTTAAGCTGCTGAATGCTGCTGGAGAAAGTCACACAACTGTCCTAATGGATCCACTACAATTTGTTAAGTGATTTTAACTGGGCCCTCACTATTGTACAGCAATTCTTTGGTACTTCCCTGATTGGTTACTTCACTGCAAACACAGAGAAAGAAAAGAAAGTTCCACAAAATGAAACAACAAATCAACTAAATACGACGGCATCCGAAACATTACACAACCTTAATCCCCGTCAATCTCCAAAGATAGGAAGCACATTTTTCCTTTTTCTTTAGGATCAGATTTGGTCATTATAATAACCCAGTTTCATTCTTTGGGGTTTTTTTTTACTTTCCATTTTAATGTTGTAGGCATTGTATATGCTGCTTCCGTGATTCTACTTTCCTTTGTTTTAATTTTAAAAATATTTTGTTTTAAAAAGCCTCTACCTCACCCTTCCATCCTAATCCCCTACCCCCGTACACATTGTGAACACAAAAGAAGTAAAACCCATTACAGTCATGTATAGACAATCAAAACAAATATCCATATTGATTATTTTTTAAAAATATTAGTTTCGTTCTGCACTGAGTCCTTTAACTCTCTATCAGGAAGTGGGCAGATGTTCCATCATTTGTCCTCTGGAACCCTGGTTGGTCATTATGCTGATAAGGGTTCAGCACAATATTATTCTATCACATTCATATACTATAACTTGTTCATTCCCCAATTTATGGGCACTCCTCAGATTCTAATAATTTGTCATCTCAAAAAGGGCTATAAATATTTTTGTGCATTCTTAGAGTTTGCTTTGCTTAGGGGACTAATCTTTCCTTTAACATACTCTCCTTCTAATTTTCCCTTCCCTTTCCTTCCTATTTCCCTATGGAGTGAAATGTATTTCTGTACCCAACTCTCTGTGCGCCTGTATGCGTGTGTGTCCATATTCTTCCAACTGGTTCAGATGAGAATGAGATTTAGATGTCAGCCGCTCCCCCAACCCTCTCCTCCTTGTTTGTGTAGCTGTCTACTTGCACAGATGATTATGTAAGATCTTTGTCTCTAATCTCCCTACTCCTGTCTCCCCACTCTCTACCACAGTGTTCCTATTCCCCTCCCTTTCTAATCTTGGCGCGTTTTTTGGTAGTTATTGTGTGTCCTGTTCTCAAAGAGGACCATGACTTCAGGAAGTTGATGTCATGACTTGCAAGTGAATTGGATTTAAGTGAAGGAGGGCCAGAGGGTTGTACAAAATTACCAGGCTCACTCTCTTCTCTGAGTCATCTGGATCCCAGTGGCAATATATAGATCAGGACAAGATCATCAAAACACAATGGAGCCACTCCCAGGTTTTGTCTAATTGTACTCCATCTAACAATTCTAACGATGATTGAGTTCAAAGGGGTCACATTTATCATCTCCCTACAATATTTGAACGTAAGCATTTTATCCTCATTTAGTCCTTTGTCAGTGTTCATTTATGATTACTGGGGCAAGTGGGTGGTGCAGTGGATAGAGCACCGGTGCAGGAGTCAGGAGGACCTGAGTTCAAATCTTACCTCAGACACTTGACACTCACTAGCTGTGTGTGACCTTGGGCAAGTCACTCAACCCCAATTGCCTCATCCTAGGTCATCTCCAGTCATTCTGATGAATATCTGGTCACTGGATTCAGATGGCTCTGGAGGAGAAGTAAGGCTGGTGACCTACACAGCCTTCCCTCACTCAAAACAAAGTCAAGTGCAAGTCATGTCATTATTTCTCTGATGGCATGGTCTTCTTTGGCAGCAAAAGATGAACACACACATATTACTCCTATGTTTGAACTTTAAAATTTCTCTGCAGTTCTGACCTTTTCATCAGGAATGTTTGGAAATCCTAAATTTCATTTCATTTCATTAATTTTTCCCAGTAATAGTATTACTCAAGTTTTTCTGGGTAAATTATTCTTATCTGAAAGCCCATGTCTTTTGGAATATCATATTCTAACTTCTCGTCTTTATAGTAGCAGCTGCTAAATCATGTATGATCCTAACTGTATCACCTTGGTACTTAAATTTTTTTTTCTCCCCAGCTGCTTCCAGTATTTTTTTTTAATTTAACTTTGAAGTTCTGGAATTGGACTATGATATTCCTAGGAGTTTTAATTTAGGGGTTTCTTTCGTAGCCAGTGGACTTTTTCTGTTTCGCTTTGTCCTCTGATTCAAAGAGATCTGGACAATTGTTTTTTTAAAGATTGCTTGAAATAGGATATCTAGGTTTTTTGTTTTTGTTTTTTGTCAGGTCATTCTGGAAGTCTCGTAATTCTTAAGAATATTTTTTTCCTTGCTGTGATATACCTTACATTTTCTTCAATTTTTTTTCAGTCTTTTGACTTTGTTTTAGTATTTCTAGTTGCTCCATGAAGGCATTGTTTCCAGTTTGGTCCATTCTAATTTTCAGAGTTTGTTGCCTGGCCAAGGTTTTATACCCCTTGTAGTAAGCTCATAATTCCCTTTCCAATTCTTTCTTCCATAGCACCCATTTCTTTTCCATTTCTGCCTCAAATGTTCTTATTTCAGTAATAAAAAAATATTTTTATAACTCTTAAAAAATCTTGCTTCATCTCTTCTAGGAATTCTAGTTGAGTTTGAGCCCAAGCTGTGTTTTTCTCTGAGGCATTGTTTTTAGTATTTTGGAGTCATTTTTTTCCTCTGGGTTTGGGTCTTAAGAGTTCATGCCACAATAATAGGAGTCTATGGAGTGGAACTCACTCTGCTATTTCCTATTACCCTGACATATTGACTCCATCCCATTCTCATTCTACTTTCTTTACTTGCATGAGTTAATGTCTCCCCATGCTTCTCTAAATTATTAGTAGTTACTATTTCATAAGATGCGGTATTATTTATGTACCACAGTTTGTTTAGTCATTTTCCAATCAAAGGATACGTATTTTGTTTGTAGTTCTTTGATACTACAAAGGTAATGCTATGAATATTTTAGCATCTATGTGATCTTTTTTCTTTCTTTGATATCCTTGAGACATAAACCTGTTCTGCTGGTACATCTATCCTCGCAGAAAGGCAGTCAGAAGAGAATGGTGTGTATAGGTGTGTATTCCTTCCAGGGGTCTTTTCTACTTGTAATGTAGATTTTACAGATGTGAAACAGGCTCTGAAAGAAGTTATATGACATTTCAATGGTCACCAAACTAGGAAGATAGTATTATTCAGGAGTAGTATGTGATAACTCCTACATTCAGGATCAATGGACGCAGTATATCTCACTCTCTGTCAAAGACTATTCCAACATTATGACATAGTTGGTCAGTGCTTAGAATATGACATTAAACCAGCATTATATGGACTGCTATTCCCCTCATTAATCTTAGGAAAAAAAGATTTTAATCTAGGGTCTGCAAATTTAAAAAAAAATTGACAACCATAATTCAATACAGTTGGTATCCTTTGTGATACTATGTGCTTTATTTTATGCATCTAAAGACATTATTCTGAAAATAGGTTCATAGACGTCGCCAGACTCTCAGAGGGATGACCCAAAAAAGTTAGAGGATCTGCCCTAGAGGATCTGTGCCCTAGAGGATCTGCTTCAGGTAAGTAAGGAGTTGGCAAATAACTCCAAGTTTATGGTTGACCAATGTCTCTTCCCCTCTGACTTCCAAATAGCACAGAATGGATGATCACTTATCGGGCAGGATGATGTTATGGATTGGAGCCTGGGTTCCTGTTCTAGATCTCCTATTTAATCTGCTATTTAATGTCTGTCTGACGTTGGGCAAGTCATTGAACATCTATGGACTAAATGACTAAATGACCTCTGAGGTCCCTTGCAGCTCTCAATCAATGATCCTATGATATTGAGGACATTGTAGAGTGTATGTTTCAGTATGGGCTGGTCTAGGTGACTGCTGAGGTTTCTTCCATACTTTATTAGCCTGTGACCAAGAGTGTGGAACCAGGAACAAATACTAATGACTCCTTCCTCATGGAGGCCTTCAGAGGAAGGGACTATTCTAGAGAAAAATATAACATCTTTTCTCCAAGTTGTAATAGGGTCACTAAAGGGGCCTCTTCCTTTTTGTCTCCCCTAATTACAATGCCATGAGAATGGGAATGCTGAGCTACCTATAGACTTTCCTAAGGGAACCAGGCTCCATTGGAACACCTGGTTTTGATTGAAGCTATGACTCAGCCCTCTCATTTCCAAAAATAGGGGACTTATACATACAAAAGGCGTGCTTACTTCAGGAGGTCCAAAGAACAATAAAGCAGAAATTGGCAACACCGTCTCTATTAACTGAAAAGAAGTAAAACTGTGTTATTTTGAACAGTCATTTCAAGACTATAATCTGAACTGAAAATTACATTAATTTGCTGGAAATAACTCCAAGATTATTAAATGGATAAAGAACTGAACAACACATCAAGAGGGCACCTAGGTGAGCTCTAGAAACTGTGTGGGGGTTTGTTTATTTTTGGTCTCTGTTGTCCAAATATGGAGGGGAAAAACCTTTTCTATGGAATTTTTTTCTTTTTCTGCATCAGAAAAGGATATGATAGCAAATAAGACATTATTAATGTTTTATCTAAAATGAGTATATAGTTTAAAAAGAAATGTTTATACTTTGGAGCTTACGCTTTTATGGACAGTAATTTTTATTACTTTAATTTTTAAAAATTCAAAATTTTGCTTGTTTATTTAGATGTTAAATTTTGCTCTTTCTTTCCCAAACACAAATTTGTGGGACTTCTTGAAAGAGTTTTGACACTGTATGATAACTGTCTGGAGTGATTTGGTAGGTTAAAAAAGCACCTGTAAATTAAGGTGTTAACAGATGAGGAAACTGAGAGTCTGAAAGAAGTTAAGTGACTTATCCATGGTCACATGGCTGGAAGCCAGACTTACTTACTTCAGATCTGTGGGCTCTTTTTACTATATCACAATATCACTTTTACAGTTGTTTTACTCTGGAGATAAACCTTTTAGTTGAGAGCATTGGACTAGTTGATCTCCACCATCCCTTCCAGTTCTAAAATATGACCCTAATTTAAATAAATTTAGTTTTAAGAAATTGGTCAGATCCTATGACATGATTTCCTCTCTCCCTTAATACCTGAAAAAAAAAAAAACCAAACACCTGATATGCCATATTTCCTCCTTTTCTTTTAAAAAAATATTTCTTTCCTATCATCTTCATTATCTATTTCAATCCACGGACTGGATGGCCTCTTCTATCTCTAGTCTGCGGTCCTATGAACCTCTTCTCTATCCTACTCTGAAAGTCATCCTTTGTAACCAAGAATATAAAAGAGATTGGGGTGGAGGGGAAGCAGATCAACACAACTTACTAATATAGCAAACAAATGTAGCACTCAAAGCAATGCTCCACACCCACAGTCCCCTAGCATTGTAAAGAAGGGAGGGAGGGACATTCTCATATCTCTTCTTGGGAGCCAAGCTTGGCCATTGTAATTACACAGCTTTCAGTTTCAATTTAGAGGTGTTCTTTCCATTTACATAGTTGTAAAGACTCCTCCCTTTCATATCTGGCTTTTCCCATCTGCTTTTCCATGTTGAGCTGACAGCTCACTCCTTCTTGGCAAGGGTGAATTCACTGGAAAGGGGAGAAACACGAATGGCCACACAACCCAATTATAATTCACATTCCTAGAGCCTTTTAAGCCTTTCAGAGTACTTTCCTCACCACAATCCTGTGAGGAAGTCAGGGCAAATATTGTTATCCCCATTTTGACAGATTAGAAAACTGAGGTATTGAGAGATTCATTAACTTAACCATTAGGCCCAGGATCAAATCCAGGCTTCCTAATTCCAGATACATCCCTCTTTCACTATACTGTGCTGTAAACTGGGGCTATTTTCTTTAAACATGATTTTATGTAATAAAGACTACAAATATACATTTTGACTATTTTTAAAAAGTACATCAAGGCAACTCATTTTGAAAATGAAAAACATTTCTAAAACATAAAAGACACCTATCCCCCTTGTAGAATAATAATTATAGCCTGCTACACATAGAAGTCTTACAGTTTCTTAATATGTAAACAAGCCTAAAATTAGGAAATGTGCTTTGTGTGAGATGTGTTTATATTGAAGACTTAGTTTAGCGAGAAATGGGTCAGTTCATGTCTCAACAATGTTCCCAGCCAAATGCCAACTCTTTGTCAAAGGGACAGCTCCCTAGGAGGGCCGCAACCTAATCTCTCTGGAATTTGTCAAAATAGATACACACATTGACACAGTCAACTTTTGTATTTTTACTGTGGAACGATATGGAGCTTAGTGTCTTGGCGAGAGTACTGAACTGAGAGAAATAGAGAGAGAGAGACAGAGAGACAGAGACAGGGACAGAGAGAGAAATAGAGAGAGAGAGACAGAGAGACAGAGACAGGGACAGAGAGACAGAGAGAGAAATAAGAAAGAGAGAGACAGGGACAGAGAGAGAAATAGAGAGAGAGACAGGGAGACAGAGACAGGGACAGAGAGAGAAATAGAGAGAGAAAGAGACAGAGAGACAGAGACACGGACAGAGAGACAGAGAGAAATAGAGAGAGAGAGAGAGAGAGACGAAAGAGAAAGAGAAGGAGAGAGAGACAAAGAGAAGTGATGATATAGTGTAAAAAAAAATTAAAAATGCTGGATTTGGATTCTGAAAATCAGGGGATTTGAATCCTAGCTTTTCCACTTACTATGGGACTTTGATTTCCCCTCTGGACCCCCTCTGCTATGAAATGAGGAAGTTCCAGGAGTATGTCAGTAAATATTTAACAACCAACTCTCTAGAGAAAAATAGTACCACAGAATCCATTTTTAAGTTTCATCTTCATTATTAACATTTTCTCCATCCCTTTCTTAAGTTTAGGCAACCAAACAAACAAAAGTCTCAATTTGTATCATTTGCCAGTTTGCGAGTGTAAATGCTCACACTGAAAATTTAACAATCAGCCCTCAAGAGTGTGTTAGAACTAGCTCCAGCACACCCTTGGGACTGAATGACATGTCAAGGTTTCTTTCTCCTCTAAACACAGGAAAAGCTTTTCTAAATTCGATTCTCTTTAACTGAAACTGGGGTTGTGGGATAGGGTGATGAATGGCAAAAGATCAGAATTAGGAGCCCAGGAAACCTGGATTCTAGTCTCAGCTTTCTCTAATGAAACACATGGCCAAACTACTTCCTCTCTCGAGTATTCTGTTTCTTCTTCTATAAGATAAGGTTTGGGGGGAATCTGAAGAAATCAGAGAAACTCAATTATTTTGGGCCCAAACTCAGTTCATGGAGCTATGGCAGCCTTTGGGGGAATCCTGGGGGGACTGGAAAGGGCAAGAGTGGTGGGAGACCTGGAAAAGGGAAATGGACGTATACCCAAGTTCCTACTAAGGATCTCTTTTCTGTTGGTGCAAGAAATTCCCTTCAAAGTGGCCACAACCTTGTCTTATAGGAGATGGGTGAAAGTAACTCCATGTTCCCTGCTAGAAACTAAAGCTTTTTTGTGAAATTCTTGAACTTATATGAAGGGAGGAAGGGAAGGAGGAAGGAAAGAGGGTGACTGTATTAATCTAAGTCATTTTTCTCCCCTCCTTTGCCCTCATTCCTGAGCTCCTGGAAACTAAGCCCTTCTTGGACAGTACCCTGATCTTGGGGCAAGAGTGTTTGATACTTTGCAGTTAGGGCTTCTTCCTTTCCTTCCCCCTCCTTCCCCATCTTGTTTTGTGACACATGCTAACTCCTTCTCCCTTCTCCCTCTTCCCCCACTCCCCTACCCTGGGAAAATACAATGAATGAATAAAGACTTATTGGTACTAAGAAAAAAAAAGAAAATAAATCAGAGAAACTTAGAAAAGCTTGTATGAAGTGAAACAGTGAGAAAGAAGCAGAACCAAGACAACAATGTACACAGTGACTACAGTAAATGGATGGGAAACACTCCTGAAAGATATCCAAAGCCAGATCCAGGTAACAAACACTTGACTCCAGAGGAATGATGATGCATCATGATCTCCTCTGACTAGACAGGCAATAAGCTATAGGTTCAGAATGAGGCATACACCATCAGACACAGCCAATAGTATCTCCAATTGATCCAGTATATGGCTTGTTTTTGCATAGTTGTTTGCATATTGTCTTCCCCATTAGACTGTGAGCTCCCTGAGGGCAGAAACTGTCTTTTACCTTTCTGTGTATCCCCTGAGTTTAATACAAGCCTAGAACACAGTAGGCGCTTAATAAATGCTTCTTGACTGTTTATTGACTAATTGTTTTGCTTAACTGAGCATCTTTGTTATAGAGGAAAATTGTAAGAAGGGAAGTATTGGAAAATGAAAGTGGCATCAAACACAAACTTCAATAAAACACTTTTTTTAAAAAAAAAAGATGTGAGAGGTGGTCTATAAGGTCCCTTTATGAATTTCTATGACTTGAAGTGTTTTCTTTGCTGGAAGGTCACGACTCTTCTGCTATTTTGTGACAGGTCTGGAATATCCTTCTATTCTCTTCTTGATTTAAGGGCAAGGAGAGGGTGTGATAGAAGGAAACAGCATGTTAAGGAACTGCTGCATTTGGGAATGGGCCCCAATCTCTTGGCTGTGTTCTGGACCTAGACCTAATCTCATATCCCAATGTTGGGGTTTTTTAAAATTTTTCTTAACAGTTATCACCAATTCTTGCTTCTAGGACTAGATTCTTTTCAAACTCTTTTGATTTTTAGCATCACAGGAGACAAAAATTGGTTGTTTTGGTTTGTTGTTTTTTGAAAGGAGGGAGACTGTTCTCTCTATCAAAAGAATTAAAGGAAAATGAAACAGACATGAAAAAGAGAAAGAATTGTGGCATTACAAGGTCCAAGATCAAAGCATAAAATAGTCCTCACTTAGCTATATAGACCTTCTTTAAGTCTGTCTTTCTTCTACCCCTGTCCTCACCTCATGACCAGCTGCTACCCTCCTTCAGAAATTATGTATGTCTCTCCCATGCCCATGCTTCCAATAGTACTCTCAATGTATTTTATCCCTGAAAGCTGGCATGCTCTTTTCTACTCTCATCAATTTCTGGACAGTCAAGGTTTTCAAGTACCATAATGCCTTCTCATTTACAAAGCTGGTCCAGATTGATAGCAATCATTTCCAGTAAACATTCGAACTCATCCCAATCCTAACATCTTCTGGCCACACGCTAGTCTGTGGTTTGAAATTTACAGAGGTGGCAGAGTAGTAGAGTAGCCCTGGAATTCAGGTTCAAAGTAATGGGTTAGAATCTTGGCTCTGCCGCTTAACTAAAGTCTAGTGGTTCCTTATCACCTTCAGGAGCAAATAAAAAATCCTCTGTTTGACATTTACCTGCCCCCTCTCTTACCTTTCCAGTCTTCTTACGCCATACATCCTTCCCCTCCATCTCCTGACACTATCCTCCTATCTGCTCCTTGAACAAGATTCTTCATCTCCACCCTCTGGGCATTTTCCCTGAGTTTCTGTCCTGACTCCAAAGCTCTTCCTCTTCATTTCCGCCCACTTCATGTGCTCCTTCAAGTCTCAACTAAAATCTCACCTTCTACAGGCCAACTTTCACAGACCTTTTTAATTTTAGTGTTTCCCTCTGTTAAATATTTCCAGTTTTCCTGGATAGGTCTTGTTTGTACACAGTTATTTGCTTGTTATCTCCTCTGCTTGACTGGGACCACCTGGAGGGCAAGGACTGACTGCCTTTTGCCTTTCTTTGTACTCCCAGTACTTAGCACTAAGTTAAGTGCCTGGCATGAAATAGATCCATAAATGCTTATACACTGACTGACCATGGATAAGTCATTTCCTCTCTCCAGGACTCAGTTTCCTCACCTTTGAAACAGAAGGAAGAGGAGAAAGCAAGCGAGGTGGCCTCTAAGTTTTGTTTCCTACCATACTAATCAATCAGTGAACATGTATGTATTAAGTACCTACTATGTGCTAGGTATGATTTGCTGCTGGTATCTCTCCTTCAATACCTCAAGATTATATACAAAGCTCTTTACAATAGATGTAATGTCATATATGCCATTGATATGGTACTTAAAAGATCCTGTCCAGGAAAAAGAATCTAGGTACTGAAAATTCCAGTGCTCACCCTGGGGATTTGGACTCACAGGCTTGAGAAAGAAGCCCTAAATACTGAACTCAGATCTGCTTCTGAGACTCAGGCTAGGCATGGTATAGAAATATCAAGGTTCTAATGTGTTCTTCGACTTTTTGAAAGTAAACTTTTATTGATATCTCTTACTTTTATGTCACCTATATTTCCCATCATATCCCACCCCCTCCAAAACAAGTAATCATTTATAAAAAAGGATTAGAAAAAAAGGAAAAAAATACAATCTATCAAAACCAACATATCCTCTACTAGAATGTGAGTTCCTTTCAGAAAGAGACTTTTTATTTGTATTCTCAGAACATAACACATAGTAAGTACTTAATAAGGAACAGCTAGGTATTTCAGTGGATAGTGCACTGGGCCTAGAGTCAAGAAAACTCATTTTCTCCGAGTTCAAATCTGGCCTCAGTTTTTTGCAATTTACTAGTTATGGAACCCTGGGCAAGTCACTTAACCTTGTTTGTCTCAGTTTCCTCATCTATAAAATGAGCTAGAGAAGGAAATGGCAAACCACTCAAGGATCTTTGCCAAGAACACCTCAAATGGGGTCAGGAGTGATATCATTCCATACCCAGAGTGTTCCAACACTACAAAGAAAACGAAGTGCCTTCTCATATCTTTTCTGAGGTCAAGGTTTTTTGTCTTTATAATTTCACAGCAATCAGTTTCCATCGGGTTTTTTTGTGATTGCTGTTGATAGTGGTCTTTACATTGTTGTAGTAATTGTTATATTGCTTTCCTGTTTCTACTTTGTATTCATTTGTATCAATTCATATAAATGTTCCCAATGCTTCTCCGTATTGGTTTTGATTGTTTCTTATAGCATAGTAATATTCCATTACATATATTTGACACAATTTGCATATCCGTTTCCTGTTTGACGAACATATCCTTTGTTTCCAGTTCTTTGTCATAACAAAATTACTGTTACAAATGTTTTGGTGTACAAGGGCTCATTCTTTTTATCTTTGACCTCCTTGCCTAGTAGTGAGAACTCTAGGTCAAAGGACTGGTACATTTTAGTGACTTCCCCAGCATAAATTCCAAATTGTTTTCCAGAACGTTTCAAACAATTTAGAACTCCACCAACACTGCCTTAGCGTGCTCATCTTTCCACAAGCCCTCCAACATTGACTATTCCCATCTGTATATTTTGACTGCTAGTTTCACTTTAGTAATAAAAATACTTAGGACTTATGACTAGGACTCCTCCTACACTTACTAAGTATTTCCTAATTAGGCTGTAAGGACCAGAGCACAAACTCTAGGGCCTACTGGAGCCTGGGTAAACAAAATGCAAGGAATGATTGCTGCCTTGGAGTTCTGGCCTCTCAATGGCTTCACTTCTATAGCAGGAACCTTCACTGGGGCCCCTGATCTCTTCAGAAAGATGGTGCAATCAGTTTCTTAAGGGGAAGGGGAGAGATGGAATGTGGTACAGTGAAAGGAAAATTGGAGAAGGATCAGGTCAGTTACTTCCCCTCTGTGAACCTTGGCTTTTTCATCTTTAAAGTGAAGGTAAAGTTACTCACTACCTATCTCTCAGGGTTGTTGTGAGGGAAGTACCTCGTGAGCCCTAATTGCAAATTAGTACTATTATCAAAGGGTCAGCTCCATTGAATTGCAATGTAAATAGATGTTTTCATACAATTTTGTCCTAAAATTTAAGCCAATTGACAAAAACTATACAGTAAAACAATCATTACATATAAAAGCCATGAACTCCAAACTATTTATAATTGTTACACCAAAATGTGTATAATTAACACAATAATAACAAAAATGTTCTGCTTACTTCTGTGTCCCTTTCTGATCTTTTCATGTCTGTAGATTTTTAAAAGATTTTTGTTGTGATGTGTCTTTTCTCCTAGAGTAACAGATTATAGTCTCACGGAATCTCAGAGTTGAAAGAATCTTGGAAGACCCTCTCGCATCAGAACAGAAATCTCTTCAACAAAAAATGACAAATGACCACCAAGCCTCCACTTGTCCATGATGGAAACTGCTCTGATTCTCTAGAAAATAAATCTTTGTCTAGGGCGACTAGATGGCACAGACCTGGGCCTAAAATTAGGAATACTCATGACTCTAGGCAAGTCACTTAAACCTGTTTTCCTCAGTTTCCTCATTTGTAAAATAATCTGGAGAAGGAAATGGAAAATTACTCCAGTATCTTTGCCAAGAGAACACCAAACGGGGTCTTAAAGAGTCGGACATGACAACAACAAAATCTTTATCTCTCAGATTCACTGTCAGTTAGTAAACATTTATTAAGTACCTACTCTTCGTGAGGCATGATGCTAAGTTCAAGGCATAGAAAGAAAGGTGAAAGACAGTCCCTACCCTCTAGGAGCTCACATCTAATCACTTCCTACGTCTCTGAGTTGGCTCATTGGCAATATCCTCCTTCCCTCTCCTTCACTAATCCTATACAAATCCTTTAACTAACTCAGATCCTTCCTCTTCCATGAGGCCTTCTTTGATCATTCCAGATCATACAGATCTCATTCACCTCTGAACTATTGTAATAATAGTGGAAACAATAACCCCCAGTACTTATTTGTGCTTTAAAGTTTGCAAAGCACTTAGAAATATCTCATTCTGCCCTCACAACAATCCCAGGAGACAGGTGCTATTTATTAACCTCATTTTACAGAAGAGAAAACTAAAGCAAAAAGAAGTGACTAATCCTGGGTAACACAGCTCGTAATTACCTGATGCTGGATTTGAACTTGTGGTCTTCCTAACTCCACTTCCCCATCTAATATAAACTCCTATAATCTACTCTATACAAACAAGCATTTGCTATTATTTTGTTACACTTCCATTCAAATCTTCATTCTTACTGTCTGTGTGACTCTGGACAAGCCATTTAACCTCTGAACCCCAGTTTCATTATCCAGAAAATGAAGATTATAATATTTGTCATACCTCTCTTATGGGATGCTCCCTTGTGTGAGCTAATCTTTAATCTTTGACAGGTGTGTGTGAGTGTTCTCCACAATACTTAACACAGTCCTGGACAAATAGTTGGTGCTCAGAAAATGCCTATGGACTTAACCAGATGTACTCATCTTTGGGTAAAGAGAGTATAAGCTCCTTGAGGAGAGGAACTATGCTTTTTCGTCTCTGTCTCCTGAGCACCTAATACAGTACTTTGAAAACAGTAATATATTGGAAAACTGACCAAATGAGGGTCAAACTCTTGAAGCATACTCAAATTTGCCCTTCTTGGCAGGTCATATAGAATGTATACAATATTTCCTGTCTGCAGTCAATCCAACAGGTGGAACTTTGAAGACTGTGTTCTTGGCCATGATGACTGAGGGGCCATGAATGACTTCTATGATGATGAAAAGTTTTCTGACTTCAAACAGGACAGCTCTGAAAATTCTGTGTTGAATCTACTAGATATTTTATAAGAAAAGCAAACTACACCTAATACTTATAGTTTGAAGTTGCATGTACAATGTCATTCTTCTGTTCTACCATGCATATGCAAATGCCTTTTGACGGGTGGGGATGGGGTTGTTAAGTTTAGAATTTTCTGGTTGGCTGAGGATTTGGAAGAACTAATGATTCAGTCAAGCTGAGCCTGAATTAAGTGTGAGGACAAAAGATTCCAGTAGAGGATCTTTTGATGTTTTTTCTGGCAGCTTCTAAGTGCGGAGGATTGCTTCAAGCTGCCGAGTGAACGAGTGTGGTTGCCTTTGTTTCTTTTGTCTATTTGTGCTTATTCTTTCCAATTCTAAGTGACTACATAGCCAGAGACAGAATAAAGCAGGTTATGACCTTGTGAGTTTCCAAAGGTCATAAGGTAAAGAGGGCCAGCAACCAGGATCAGAGGCAGAGGCCACCAAGGCAGGAGCAGTAGCAGCAGCTGAGTCCAGTGAGGAACCATTTCTAAGTAGCAATCTGCTTGGCCCAGTCCAGCAGGAAATTGACCTTGCAGCTAAGACAGTTCCCTGAAAGCTTCCCCTAAAAGCAAGGCAGTGACTTGTCCGTTGGCTAAAATGCACTCAGATTTTAACTTGGTAGAATGTTGTGTGCAGATTTAAAAAACAAAACAAAACAGTGCTCCTCAAATCTCCAAGCAATCAAAGGCTCTCAGGGCCCAGAAGTATCCCTTGGCTAGTTCAGGTTTGAGCCCATTCTCCCTGGGGGCCTTTTGAATGTATATATGCTTATAAGTGAGTATAGGATTGAAGAGTATGCCTCTTTGGGGAAATAGGTCTGTAACAATTGTCCTTGCTATACTTACTTGGTAAATAGCCCTTTGCAAAAGCTATTTAACTCTGGTTAATTGATCTTAGAGGGAATCATTCCTGAGAGGGACTTGGGAGAATTAGTATTAGAAACCCCAACCCCTCAGAGTTATCCCTAGAAACCTGAGCAGAAGAGTTGTCAATCTATCTCCAGGGATCCAATTTATCAGTGCAAGTGAAGATCAGGGAGAGTGATCCCAAAGTGGGTGCTATACTTGGTACTTAAAAATTATTTATCCAATTAGAATTAAGATGAATTTCATAGAACCAATGCTATAGCATTTAGAAAAATTAATTTGGTTAATATACCCTAAAGAAATTGGCCCAAATAAAGGAAATCAGTTAGTGTAATCAAAGAAATGAATTGCTATCAATTTCCATCATAATCATCAGATTTTCCAATACTTAAAGAAATTAATTCAGACTATTCCTTGAAAGGTCAAATACTGAAACTGAAGCTTAAGTACTTTGTCTACATAATGAGAAGACAGGAAGCCATTTAAAGGCAGGGTATCAGGTCTTGGAAATAATAATCATTTGGTTCTCAAAACAGCCCCGGAAGGGAGGAACTATGATTATTCCCATTTACATATGAGAAAATTGAGGCAAATAAAAATTAAATGAGTATTTCCATCACATGATACCATATGTCCATCTCATGATGTGGCATGTTACATAGTATGTTCATCACAAGATGAACATGCAACATAACATGCCTGTCAATAATGTAGCATGCCCACCACATAAGCTGATGAATTGTGAGGCATTCCTGTACCATGTCATGACATATTGCATGTGTGCCCATCATATGACCATGTGTCTATCACATGACATAGCATGCCTGCCACACAGCAAAGCATGTCTATCAGTGACATGGTTTGCATGTCATACAACATGACATGACCATTGTGTGATGTTGAGGGGGTGCTTGGGTGCCTGTGTTTTGACCCCAATTCTAAAATCATATCTATCTCTAAAAATCACATTTCTGTGTAGCCTCAAAACACTATCCCAGACAATTTTTCCCCAGCCCAAGGACAGCCTGCCCTAGATCTTTCTTCTTGCTGCAGTAACCAACTGCACCTATAGAATTTATTAGCTTGAACCAGCTGTGTACTGGCTGAACTGACTGTGTTCTGGGTCATAAAGACATTTACTACTCCCTGACCAATCATATGTATGACTTAGACGTTTGTATATTCCCTTATGTTTATCTTGTCTAACAAGATATTGACAAGAGCAGCTTGGATATTTCTCCATCAGCCCTGACCATTTAGTTGGTGATGTTTCAGGCCTAAAACCATACCTCCATGTAGCCCCACCTTGGACTATTTCCCCAATGAACTCTGCAAAGCAGATACTAAAAATGCATATTCCTTTAAGAACTAATCACTCCTTAACCACTCCCTAATCCCACCCTGAATCATCTACTCATCACGCTTGGCACATGTTTTATTATAGAATATCCTATATAAACTTTAACTGTACCCCTCTAAGGTTATTGGTTCTTTAAGAACTGTTGCCCTCTAAAAAGTGTAATAAATCTTTACCATCTTGATCTCAAGAATACTTGTCTGTGAAGTCTTTTCAGACAGTCCACGAAGGGAATTCCTGTCTTGGGGTTCCTGTATCTTTCCATTCCTCATCAATGTGATGTGTCTGTCACATGACATGGCAGAGTCATCACATGACATAAACAGACTTAAAGAGATTATGGAGGGTAGAAGGGCTTAGCGTGCTTTACAATTCATGAGGGCATGAAGTTCTTCAATCACCCCATGCTTGTTGCTTAAGGGCATAAAGGAAGTTGAAAGAAATTTATTAATAATAACTCAAATATTAGCTATCCCGAGAGAGTTGCTGCTGAAGGAGAAGCAAATGAATTTAAAAATACAAACTTTTTCCCTAAGGGTCTCATTATAGACATTGGATGAAGCTGAATCTAAGTCTTTCTCTCTCTCTCTCTCTCTCTCTCTCTCTCTCTCTCTCTCTCACACACACACACACACACACACACACACACACACACAACACACACACACACTATCACCACCTCCACCACCAACACCAACAACACCAGCTACCTCATAAAGTCCTGATACCATTCACCTCCCAAAGAAGCAGTCACATTCTTCCATGCTCTGTAGTCCATAGGGATGACAATTTATCAGAGAAATAGGAAGCAGAAGTAGCTGCTCGGTGGGAAACAGAAAAAAAACCAAGGCAATCAATGACCCCCAGTAGATTGCAGTTTAATCAAGAGGGCAACATTACAGATAATATCAGCAGACCATTGAGGGACATTAACTCAGTGGGGAAATATTAAAGCAGAAGCTTTAAAGTCAGAGAGGTATTCCATCAGGGATGTCCTAGGAGCGTAAACGGTCCCCACTACCAACATATCTTTTCCCCTTCTCTGGAGGATCTGTCTTAGTGTATTCCTTCATGCCCCTGGGGCTGGAACTGTCCTTGCTGTTTGGGTTGCTAGGCCCCAGGTTTGTTCTACTGTGTTAGTGGCTCAGCTAGGCATTTTTGTCTGCTTCTCTCTGAAAGCCTAACACTCAATCTAGGGCTAATTCTCCCTTGAACCCACAGTTGGCTACCTTCTCTGTTGCCAGGGGTCATGTTTCTTGAAGTTGCTTCCTGTCTTCAACTGTCTTGACAGACCCTTGTGACTCTAAGCTAATCATTTGCATTCTCTATGGCTCCGTTTCCTCATTTGCAAAATGAGGAAATAGGACTTGGTGGCCTCTAAAATTCCCTCCTAGTTTTCTGTGATTGTATCTTTAAGCACTGGCAAGCTTACGGGGGGGATGGGGGTGGGGACACCAAGCTTTATTTTTCATTCCTTTCTATTTTCTACTCCTGACTTACTGGATTTCTTTCTCCATCATGTCACAAACTTCCCTTTCATCTTCCTTTTATGTATTGTCTTCCCCTGTTGTTGTTCAGTTGTATCAGTCATGGCTGATTCTCTATGACCCCATTTGGGGTTTTCTTGGCAATGATACTGGAGCAATTTGTCATTTCCTTCTCAAGCTCATTTTACAAATGAGAAAATGGAAGGGAAAAAGGTATAAGTGACTAGGATCACATAGCTACCAACTATCGGGGGTTGGATTTGAACTTAGGAAGGTGAGTCTTTCTAATTCCAGGTATCTACAATGCCACCTAACTGTCCCCTATTGTCTTCTCTTACTATAATTTAAATTCTTTGAGAGCAGAGTCTACTTTTTTCTTATATTTGTATTCCTAGAGTTTAGCACAGTACTTGGCACATAGTAAGTCTTTAATAAATGCTTGTTGACTTGGCTGACTGTAAGGACTATCACAGGAGTGACCAAATCTTCTGCCAATCAATAGCAAACTGTCCTTAAAATTTCACGGGGAGAACTCCTTCACAAGGTCTAAACCATCTGTTCTTAACTTTATTTGGTGGTGAAACCTTTCTCAATATTTTTAAGTGCATAAATTAAAATACAAAGGATTACATAGTTATCAAAATATTTTTTTAAAAAAAACAAGTTCACAGATCCAAAGTTAAGAGCTTCTGACTCGGAATTTTCTTTGCATTCGGTTTAACTCACTCTCAACTCCTTCTGTGATTTGATTAACTGAATTGGGTGAGTAGCAGGTAGTCCCCTTTTTCCACATGAAAATTGTTTCATTTGTTCCTCAAAGAACGCTGTGAGGCCTGCTAGTACAAATTTTGCTATTATGATGCCTTTATATGATGCAGTCAGTCCAGAGATATACAAGTAATCAAGAAACAAGTGATTATCAAATGCCATCTAAATACAGGACATACAAAGAAAATCAAAGTAAGGAAACATGTTTTCCATGATTACACATATATAACCTATATCAAATTGCTTCCCATCGTAGGGAGGGTAACAGGGAGAGAGGAAGGGAGGAAATTGGCAACTCAAAATTTCACTTAAAAATGTTTAAAATTGTCTTTTTGTGTAATTGGGGAGGGGGGGAATGTTTTTTTTTTTTTTTTTAAAAAAGAGAGTCAAAAGCAGTTCCTGCCTTCAAGGAGATTACATCCTCACTCCTCGCAACATATACTGTTCAATCCATTGACACCTACCTCCTTTCTGTTCTAGGAACAAGCCACTCCAGTTCTCTGGGCCTGGCCATTTTCTCTGACTATCCACCATGTCTAGGATGATCTCTCTCCTCACTTCCCTGGCTTTCTTCAAATTCCACCTAAAGTTTCACCTTGTGTAAGAAGACTTTCTCAATGCCCTTTAATTCCTTTATTCTTTAATATTTTCCTCAATTACATGTAAAAAGAATTTTTAGCATTCATTTTTTAAAATTTTGTATTCCAAATTCCTCCCTTCTCATTGAGGAGGAAAGCAGTTTGATACAAGTTATACATGTGTAGTCATGCAAAACGTATTTCCATATTAGTCATATAGTGAAAGAAAATACACACCAAAACAAACAAACCTAACCCATGGAAAACAAAAAACAAGAAAAATAAAAGTAAAGAAGGTATGATTCAATCTGCATTCAGACTCCATCAGTTTTTTTTCCTCTGAAGTTAGATAGCATTTTCATCATATGTTCTTCAGAATTATCTTGGATCATGACATTGTTGAGAGTAGCCAAGTCATTCACACTGGATCATTGTATAATATTGTTGTTACTATGTACAATGTTCTCCTAGCTCTGCTTATTTCACTTTGGATCAGTTCATGTAAGTCTTTCCAGGTCTTCCTGAGAGCATCTTGCTCATCATTTCTTATAGTACAATAAATGCTATTCCATCAAAATTATATATCACAACTTATTCAGTCATTCTACAACTGATGAATATCCCCTCAGTTGCAATTCTTTGCCACCACTAAAAGAGCCATAAATGTGTACATATAGGTCCTTTTCCTTTTTGTTTTTTATCTCTTTGAGATACAGACTTAGTAGTGGTATTGCTGGGTCAAAGAGTATGCATGGTTTTATAGAACTTTGGGCATAGTTCCAAATTGCTCTCTAGAATGTCTGAATCAGTTCACAACTCCACTGGCAGTTTCCCACATCACCTTTTACATTTATCATTTTTCTTTTCTATCGTGTTTGCCAATCTGATAAATGTGGGGTGGTACCTTAATTTGCATTTCTCTAATCAATAGCATCAATTTCCCTTAATTCTAATATCTTCCCTCTGTTATTTCCTATCCTGTGTATAATTTGTTTATACATATTTGTTGAACTCCTTGAGGGCAGAGATTGTTTTTTGAATTTCTTTGTATCCCCAGTACTTAGCACAGTGGGGTGAACTTGCCAGGTGCTTGATAAATACATATTGACTGACTAGTAGGAGAGACAATATGTAAGTAAATATATATGTTAGTGTATATATATACATACATACATACATGTATGTATGCACACATATACATAATATGGATGGAAAGTAATCTCAGAGGAAAAAGTATCAACAACAATGTTGGTAGGTATAGGGACTGGGACAGGCCTCCTTTAGAAGGTGGTATTTGAACTGAGTGTTGAAAGATGCCAGAGAGACTAAAAGGCAGAGACAAGACAAAATATTTTAAGCAAGGGGGAATCTTAGGATATTGATAATTTTGAGCTAGAAGGGACATTAGATATTAAAGAGTCCAGCCTCTTGCTTTTTACAGAGGAGGAAATTGAGGCTTGGAAGGATTGTGATTTACTTCCCCAAGTTCACACAGACTTGCCCCTGATTGGACAGGGATTACTCCCTGGCACCTTTCTTCTGGGTCAGAGGGCTATGGAAAGACAGTTCTAAAGAAAGCTGCATGCAAATTATATTTTAAAAACTTGCCAAGGCATGAAATCTTATGTTACTGAGATCCCAAATTGGAACCTATAGCCTTGAGGTCACAAGTGGCCCTCTAAGTCCTCAAGTGTGGCCCTTTGACTAGATTCAAGCCTTGAG
The DNA here is from genome assembly GCA_028658325.1 of Potorous gilbertii. Lineage (NCBI taxonomy): Eukaryota > Metazoa > Chordata > Mammalia > Diprotodontia > Potoroidae > Potorous > Potorous gilbertii. The sequence continues at coordinate 185,326,213 of CM053769.1, forward strand.
ACCACAGGTCCCCCATCCCTGGCAAAAGCAAGGCATCTGGTTTCATTTCAGAGTTTACTGCTGGGGACTTAGTATTTACTACCAGTAGCAAAGTTTTATGGCCCATTTAACTATCCTCAGTGTGCAATACCTCCTGTCAGGGTTTTTATTGGGATGATATCATCACAGTGACAGGGCATCTGCCCCATGCTATGGTGAGAGGCAATCCCTCCTCTCCACCCTACCCCACGTTCTTTTTTTATTGTGCCTCTGGTTAAATATGCACAGTCCCTCAAAGATTAGGGCCCAACAGGAGAAGCTGGATTGGCTGATAAAGGCAAGAGCATTTATTTCCCTTTGCAGGACTCTTCTCACTCTTTCTTGCTCAGAGAATTCCTTTCCAGGACTTTCTAAGCCATAAAATATATTTTCATGGCTAGCACAGTGCTCAGGGCCTAGCACGGTGCTTTGCACATAGTAGGTGCTTAGTAAATATTTGTTCAATTTGAAATTGTGATTTGAATAGCTGTCATTCTCCTATTTATAAAAATAAGCTGTCTAAATTAAGTCCTCCCCCTCCCTGCCCAGTCCCTCCCCTTTTCTTTTTTAAGCCTTCTCAAATAGCTGCATTGTGCGGTAACCTTGTCAGCTCCTGATAAATGGACTGTCCCCCAGCAAATGTGGCGCTTTGCCTTCTGAAAGTATTCTGCTGACTGGAGAGTATTTTGAGCTCTCCAGCTCAGGAAGGGTTGCAGTTATCTGCATTCTTAACAAGAATTACTCAGTCAACAAGCCTTTATAAAGGACCTATTACGTGGCAGGCATTGTGCTAAGTGCTGGAAGTAAGGTATAAAAATATAGGAAAGGTAGGAAGGGGTCAGGCTGTGAAAGGCTTTCAAGGATAGAGAATTATATATTCATTCCTGGAGATAATAGGCAACCAGAAGAGTTCATTAAATGAGGGTCACGGTTTACTTGGTCCCTCCGCCTAGCATTATGGATTGTGGAGGCTCAGGGACATATCTCAAGTCTGCTTCCACATACTCACCATGGCTGGGTGACCTCTAGCAAATCACTTAACCTATGAGAGGCTCACTTGTTCATCTATCAAATGAACCGGTTGACCTAGAAGGGCTCTAAGGCCCTTCTCAGTGGTAAATCTTTGACCTTTTGTTCCAGATCGCTGCGTTTCTTATGTTACATGTGGCTGGTCACAAGCCTCCTGAGGTGCCCTACAGGTGTATTAACTAAGTACAGCCTGAAGCGTCCCATGAGATCTGAGCAGGTAGCTTGGAACTGAGTTTTACAGGGTAGATGGAAAGAAGAAGGGAGGGGGAAGAAAAGGAGGAGGGAAAAATAACAAATGAACAAAAAATTAAAAAGGAGAGGGAGGCCTTTTCAAGAATTGATGAGAACTAGGAGAACCTTAGAGCGATGGGGAAAAAGAAAAGTTCTGTTTTGACTAAAGCACAGAATTGGTGGAAGGGAATAGGATCAAAGGTCATAGAGCTGGAAAGGACTTCTGGGGTCAGGAACACTCTCATTTCACAAATGAAGAAACTTAGGCCCTGAAAAGGAACTTGACTTGCTCAGAGTTTACATGGTTAAGAAGTGAGCTGGAGAGGATTTGTGCCGCTATGGCACCATACTAAATTCAGGACATTGGGCAGGGTTAGTTTAAGAGGGAGACGGGGGACCCCCACGAGATCACCAACCCTGGTGTGCCTGGTCCTATTTGCCCTGTGGTTCCTGCCCCATATCCACTGGAATCCGTTATGATGAGCTCTCCTATTTCCAGCATTTGATCCGGTCACTGACCTTGCTCTGCTCTTATTTCTCTGTGCCAAAGAATCTGGTAGGCTGTAGGGGAAAGGGCTGAAGATCCACACACTGAAACGTCAAGATTTTCTAGGTTAAATCAAGTGCAGTGCTCCAGGAACCAAGCAGAATTATTACCACCCACAATAATTAAACTTTTAGAGGATATATAATTTTATTGGTGTGGATATTCCCTCTCTAGATGGGGACCACCCCCCCCAAACATTAGCAAGTAACATTTCTTGCTCCTTCCCCCCACTAGAATATAAACTCCTTGAGGGCAGAGAATTCATTCCTTTTCCTTTGAATCCCAATTTGTTGAACTAAATATTGGTATCATGTACGACCTTCAGCATGTCCTTCTGCAGCTCAGTTTTCTCCTGTATAAAATCAGGACACTGAACTAGATAATGTCTAAGGTGTCCTGCTATAAACCCTGTGAACTTATATGATAGTCCAGGTGACCTTGCCTAGGTATGCTGGGAAGTCATTGATTTGGCATTAAAAACCCTTCATAACAGCCCTCTCCCCCTTACAGTCTTCTTATACCTGATTTCCCCACCCATCCCCTACCCCACCTCCACACATACTCTGCAATCCAGTGACATTGGCTTCCTGTCTGTTCCAAGAACAAGACATTCCTTCTCTCACTCCAAGTATTTTCACTGGCTCTCCTGAATGCTGGGAATGCTCTCCTTCCTCATCTCTGCCTCTAGCTTCTCTGGCTTCCTTCAAATCCCAACAAAATCTCACTTTTTTTTTTCTGTAGAAAGGTATCTATTTTCCAACACCTACACACAACTGAATATAAAACAATCATATTGGTATGTCATAAACTACTCACACTCAATGGCATTTCAAGAAAATATCTGAAAACCTCAGCAATTTAGTGATGGTTGTTTCTAATTTAGGTTGGATTTTTCTTTCATCACATGCAATCCATTTCTTTTTATATGACAATGAGTATTTAAATTTATTTATTTAATATTATTTAATACTATTTAACATTAATTTGTTTAAATCATTTAAATTTTGCTCCTTATATTTAGATCATAGAAGCAAGTTGTCGACTTAGAACTGGAAGTAACCTCAGAAGACAGCTATTCCAGTTCGCTCATTTTGCCTAAGAGGAACCTGAGACCCAGAGAGGAAAAATTACTTGCAGAAGGTCACACTAAGATTAGATAGAAAAGGAAGTGTTAGTTCCCAGGTTCTGTGAAAATTCCACTTTTTCAGGAAACTTTCCCTGATCTCCCTTAACCCTAATGCCTAGCTCCTTTGTACATAAATGTAAGTATGTTTTCTCATGCAAGGGAGGGGCTATTTTTCACTTTTCTTTGGATTTATCATAGTAACCTGGCACTTAGTAGATGCTTAATAAATGTTTATTGACTGAGTAACTGGCTGGTGAAAAGGAAACTAGAGCTCTCCAGTCCCTGACTTGATAGTTTACTGAATAAGGCAAGAAATTGGTGTTCAGCTAAGTTGATTGACAGCCCAACTGAAATTTTAGGTGCATGCGGTGATGTGAAGCCTCACATTTCCCTCCATATAGGACGGAGGCTATGGTCCCAAGGAAACAGATGAGTCAGTCAGTGGGTGGTGGCTGATGAGTGTTGTGAGCCAGCCCGATTAATCTGCCTCTCCTTCACTAGCGCCTTGGAGACAACCTCTCCCTGGATGTTACCATGGAAACAATCTCTCTCTCACCTGTGCCATGGAGACTGCCAATCCATAGAGAGGCTCTGGGAGTTAGACGCATGCTAATGTGGGCCCAGAGTCCTGTCTCCTCTGCTGCCAGACGGTATGTAATGGACAACGGAAACAGGAAATTCCCACTAAATTTAAAAATATAAAGTCATTCTTGGAGATATTCAAAACCCTGACAAAGCAATGGTGTCCCCAGGGAACATGCAGGCTTAAAAGGATAACTTTCCAAATTTATTTTCTCAGGACACTCTGCAAGCTGATACTAGTCAAAACTGAAGGAAATTCCCAAATCCTCATATCTTACAGATGCTGAAAGTCAGCAGGGACATTTCTCAGCAGGGCGTAATGGAAAGAGCCCTGGTCTGGGACTCAAGAGAGCAGGGTATTTAGACCTAAACTCTCACTGAACAGATGTGTGAGCTTAAGGTCAGCAGCTTCACCCCTGGATGTGGGACCTCCCAGCTGCCACCCTTCAGCTGAGTTGGGAGGAGCTTGAGTGGTCCTCAATAAAAGACAGTTGCTTTGCCTTAATTGAATATCAGAAACCCATCTCCAAGTAGTTTCTTTATTTTTAGAAGCAGTCAATAGTTTTATTAAAGAGAATGACAACCATGCGACAAAATAACAAACCTTGTGAGATACAGCCAAAGCAGTACTTAGGGGAAAATTTACAACTCTAAATATGTACATTAATTTAAAAAAATGAAAAAAAAACAAGAAATGGGGCATTCAACTAAAAAAAACCTAGAAAAAGAATAAATTCAAGGAGTTTCTTGACATTGTTCTGTGAAGACTATCACACAGAGGGTGGGGATGTGAATTGAAAAATTAAAGTCTCTGCTCTCAAGCAGGACTTTTACCTGTGATGTGTGTGGACAAAGCACATACACTGATAAACACAAGTATAGCAACTAGTCAAAAGAGGAAAAGAGCCCTAACAACTCAGGGTATCAGGACAGGGCTCACGTAGGAAAGATTGGGAGCTGAGCTGTGCTCTGAAGGACACTGGGCATTCTAAGAGGTAGAGCCAAGGAAGGGGACATTTCAGGGACTAGCTGTGTGATCCTGAGCAAGTCACTTAACCTTATTTTCCTCAGTTTACTCATCCATTAAATGAGCTGGAAGAGGAAATGGCAAACCGCTCCAATATCCAATATCCAACACACCACTGGTTGCTGGTATTAGACTTGATAAGACTTAGCACCTAGTGAGCAGGGGTAGGAGGGAAGAGACAAAGGGTAATGAAAAGGGAGGAGTCAAGGATGATAGTTTGCACATGACTATGTGACTAGTTAGGGAAGAACTGGGACTCAAACCTAGGAATTCTGACTCCAAATCCAGGGCTCTTGAAATGTACCATGCCACTTTCCTAGATGAAAGGATATTTTTCCAGTGATGAAAATATGATGTTTTCTGTACTCAGTGAACCTGAGAAAGGTATTACAATATGAACATAAGTGTAACACAAACACAAGACAGAATAGAATAGGGGTAAGGGAGGTTCCTAGTTCCTATATCTGACACTCCTTCTTTTGTTCCTGGGTGGAGTTTGTTTGATAGGGCTGAAAGGATATGGACCACAAAATCTCCCAACAATTAGAGCTGCCCTGAAGTGGAATGGATGGTCTTGTGGGGGAGGGGGATTTATTGGAAGTCTTCAGACAGAGCTTGGAGGGTCACTTGTCAAGCATGTTATAGTAAGAATTCCTTTTGAATATTATTTAGTTTGGATGTTTACTGTCATTGTTGTCCAGTCATGTCTAATTCTTCATGACCCCATTTGGGGTTTTCTTGACAAAGGTACTGGAATGGTTTTCAATCTCCTCCTCCAGTTCATTTTACAAATGAAGAAACTAAGGCAAACATGGTTAAGTGATTTGCCCAGAGTCACACAGCTAGTAAGTTTCTGAGTTCTTTCCACTGAACCACCTAGCTGCATTCACTGTGCCACCCAGTTGCTAAGGTCCTCTGTAACTCCAAAATCCAGTGATTCTGAAGACCTTAGTTTCCTCATTTGTAAAATGGGGACATTGAACTAGATGACCTCTAGATCTCTTTTAATGACAAATTCTCTGTTTGGAGATAGAAAAGTCTCTTACCCATTTATTCAACCCCCGCCCCCTCATTTTCCCCCAACTTGGACCCAGGCTGATAAAGGCTGTTACTGTCCACGGGCCTTATCATAGTCTTACCTCTGCCCTGAAATATACAATGGCAGTGACTCAGTCTTTGCCCTTGGGTGACAATGCTACTATCCCTCCATGGAGAGAATTTGCAGCTGTCAAAAGGAACAGGCAGTCTCTGGGTTGAGTCTATCTGCAGTAAACATGCCTTTCCAGCTGGGCCCCTGGGCTCTGACAAATCCTCAGAGTGACCACAATAGGGACAGTGAACAATGCGTCAGTCCCTCTTAAGGGAGGCCACACTTTGTCCCTCCCAGACTCTCCAGGCTATGTTCCAATCAAGCTGACTGTGCTCTAAACACAAAGTACATTCTCAGTGTGTGTGGTGTGGTGATGGTGCTCAGGATGTGGTATCGTTATCCTCCTGAGAAAAGGTCAGGCTTTGTCAGGAAGTATGAAGGATGATATGGCTCAAGGCCAGGTGACATCAATGAAGACTGATATGTGTTTGACTGTGCAGCAAGAACCATCATTCTGCTGAACTGGTAGAAGGCCAATATTTGAACAGTGCTTCAAGTTGCAGGGTGGGGATGGGCAAGAGAGAGAGAAGAGCAAGTCTGGCCCTCTTTTCTGGGAAGATCATCCCTGACTTCTAGGCAGGTGCAGACTCAACTCAACAGCCCTCTTTTGACAACTCAGTGCGTTGTAAAGTCCCTTCCATCTCTCGTTCTAGCCGACATTAGACTGTCGGTCCTTTGAGGACACAGGCCACGTTCTATAATAATTATTTATTTCCCTAGTGCCTAACATTAGGCTCTTCCAGAGTGGACACTGAAGGAATGCTTGGGGTATGATACTATATGGTGTTCTCTTACTGAATTCTCTCCTGTTCCATTACATTCCACTTCACTTCCTTCTAATGATGCTTCAGAGTCATCTAATGATGTCTTTGCTTTGAACTAAACATATTCATTGTCCGATTAGAGGAAAAGTAAATACTTTTGTTGGAGTTTATGACTCATGATTTTGAGTGGTTACAGCCCCCTATTTGGGGGACTTCAGATGTGAGAAGGGGTATTTCAGGTGGTGCCAAACATAACTATTCTCTCTGTCTATACATGTATAGCTATATATATATATTATATATATAATATATATATATGTAGACATATCAAGAGATATAACATACATATACACATACATTGTTGTTCAGTCATTTTTCAGTCACATCTAGCTCTGTGTGACCCCACTTGGGGTTTTCTTGGGAAAGATCCTGGAGCGGTTGGCCATTTCCTTCTCCAATTCATTGGACAGATGAGAAAACTGAGGCAAACTGGATTAAGTGACCTGCTCATAATCACGTAGCTGGTAAGTGTCTCAGGCCAGATTTGAATTCAAGAAGCTGAGCCATCCTGATTCCGTCTAGTGTTCCTATCCACTGTGCCACCAAGTTGCCCTGTATACATACACAGAGAGATCCATAAGAACACCCACCCATATACATTCACATGCATGTATGTTTATGATCATACATCAAAGGTCAGTATCTGTTGGCATTGATATGTGTGTCATCTCTCCCATTAGAATGTGAGCTCCTTGAGAGGATTGTCTTACTTTTCTATATGTATCCCCAATACTTAGCACAGTGCTCTGCACATAGTAAACTCTTAATAAATGCTCTTCCATGAATTCATTCATTGGCAGAAGAATTCCCCAATGAGTGTCTACTTGAGCCACTGGGGGCTGTGACTAGGTCTGAAATTTAAATCCCCCTTCCCCTTCTTCCACAGGATGGGGAAAGCCAAAACCTTTCAAGAGGAATAACTGAGCATGCTGAGGGGAAGACATGAGGGCAGTAGAAGCATTGTACTGGGAACCTTTAGTATCACTACCTTGTGTAGAGAGAGAGCACAACTGTAATATTTGAGGAGGCTGGGACCTCCATCTATCTTGCCACACATCTCTACCTAAGCAGCTCCAACAGAGGTATTCTGGGGTGAAACAGGAGAGAAGGATATGGTGACTCAGATACTGGCTCTGTTGGATCTGTGTGAACTGAGCTAAGTGAAAGCCAGATACAGTGATACCTGTAACCATGGCAGAACCCAGAAAGTTCTATACTCCCATCCTCTGCTTCTTCCCCTTTTCCTCTATGTATTCTCTACCCTCCTCTATGGAGAAATGAATCTGATGTACCAATATTAATTCATGCAGTCTTTTTGCTTTCTCTTTTGCCATTTGTTTTTAAAGAAGCTGCTTTCTCTAAGAGTATCTAGCTATTATTGCTATAATGGTTTATCTATATCCTTGGGGAACAGATCAGTGGTGAGCTACCTAGGAGAAGAGAGAGATTTTCATACATGCTGTGAACATTGCTAAAATGGGGACTTGGACATCTACTGAAAAGTGATTTTATTTATTCATATTTAATGGCTTCTCACATGCAGAGAAGGACAAAATGAATCATATCAAAAGATCCATGGGCACCACTGAGACCTCTAGAAGTCCCTGGGGGAAGGGCTGGAGTTAGCTCTTCTGAGGCTATTTGCTTCTGGCATCTATGGTCCCTTTGTTCTCCTTTCATAAGTTAAAAACAAAAAAGCCAAAAACAACTCAGCTAGCCCCCTCACCTGGAGGGAGGAGAGAGGAGTTGGGAACACAAACAGCCCACACAGGAGTGGGGGCGGCCAAGAGGAAGTAGCTAGTTGGCCTGCTTACCAACCTTTCACCTTCTGTCCCACAGACTGCTGCTCATACATACCCTTCTATTAGAAAGGGTTCAGTATAGATATAAACATGTGTACAGTTGGAAGGGAATTTAGAGACCATCGTGTTCAATGTCTTCACTCTCCTGATAGCCAGGAGAAGGGAAGAGACACAATTAACATCTAGATGAAGCCAGGAGACACAATGGATAGAACAAGGTCCTGGAATCAGGAAGACCTGAGTTCAAATGTGGCCTCAGACACTTAGTTTCATGATCCTGGGAAAATCAATTTGGTCTCTGTCTGCCTCAGTTTTCTCAGCTGTAAAATGGCAATAATAATGGTACCTACCTCATAGGACTGTTGTGGGGATCAAACGAGATATTTGTGAAACACTTAGCACCTAGTGGTACATAATGGGTACTTCATAGTACCTACTCAAGTTCCCTTCAAAGTCATATATGTCCTCTAATGCCAAATTCAGTGCTCTTTCCCCAACGTTTACTATAGAAATCAGAAAGAGAGAAAGATCAGTGTGGGTCAGAGTAGTCAGAGAAGGTTTCATGGAGGAGGTAAATTATGTTAAGATTTAATTGGGAGGGGAGATGAGGGGAGAGATGGGAAGGTGGTGATGGAATCCTCTAGGTGCATGCACAAGTCTTTTGACCCTCACGACACTAAGTATTCAGTCCTGGATGGTTATAGGCATAGCTAGCACTTTCATAGAGCGGATACTAGAAGGACGAGCAGTGTAAAGTATACATGTGGCCACAGACACAGTATCGTTCCTTGGCAGCTGAGCTTCCAGCCCTTTCTTCTCTGTCACTCTTCTACTCCAGGATCATGGCATGAGTCCAATCTTCTGTCACTTTGGATGCATGTAAAATGGACTTGCCCACAGTGGACTGTTATATATCAAAGCTCTGTTGTATACATTCGTGTTCAAGGTCTTTCTTGTCTTTAAATGTTGCCTTCCCTTTGTCCAGATGTTGAAATGAAAGAAAAAAAATTTTGCCATGAAGCAAATACTCAGCATTGTTGGCCCAAATTACATGAAATAGCTCTCAAAAATAAAGTTGCTAAGAAATCTCACTAGCATCTCTTTGGAGAAGCTAACCCTATGATTTTACAATCTAGAAAAAATATGGGGTCTTAAAGGTCTCTGGTCTAATGCCCTCCTTTCATAGATGAGGGATGTAAATTTCAGAGGCATTAATTTGCTCAAAGTCACCCAGCTAGAAAGTTATCAAAGCTGGGATTCTAACCTGAGATCCTTTGACTCCAAATTCAATGCACTTTGATCACACCATGTTGTCTTTCTAGACAAAGCTAATGTATGTGTTTTTCCATATCTGGTTCTAACTACACACATTCCTAGAACAGCTCAGTGGCAGAGTGGATAGAGTGCTGAGCCTGGAGTCAGGAAAACTCATCTTCCTGAGTTCAAATCTGGACTCAGACACTTACTAGCTGTGTGGCCCTGGGCAAATCACTTAACCCTGCTTGTATCCTTATCTGTAAAGTGAGTTGGAGAAGGAAATGGCAAACCACTCCAGAAGTTTTGCCAAGAAAACCCCCAAATGGGTCATGAAAAGTCAGACACAACTGAAAAACAACTGAGCAACAAAAATGTCTGAAAGGAGCAAGATACAGATTTCAAACCTCATGAATCCAGTGAGACATAAAGGAAAAAGGAGCTGAGGGAGACATAGAACACAAGTTCAGCCTCACAGGCCCATGCAAGTGGCTGAGGCTTCTTGAGACTGTCTCAAACCCCTATGAGCCAGAGAGTTCCTCATGTGGCCACATCTCAATATTGTTTTAAGGGTCACCAAACTCTATTCTCACAATTACCCTGAGAAATAAGTAGCAAAAGTACTATGATCTTCATGTTAAAGATAAAGAAACTGAGATTCAGAGAGGGTTTAATTAACTCCCGATAGATTGTATACTTAGTCTGGGCTAGAACTGGGACCCAAACCCAGGTCTTCAGATTCCCAAGTTAGTGCCTGTGTTAACCTCTGTGGAATCTACAGGATGATGGACGCTAAAATGTGTCAGGTTGCAGCATGTGAGATGCTTTTGTACTCCTAGCCTGATTGGCATGCAGGATTAGTCAGTGCAGTGGAAAACAAGGTAATAGGACCTCTTGGGAATTTGAAAGACTAGAAATAGCTCTTCCTTTGCACTTAGGCCCTACCCCCATTCTCCTGAATAGTGAATGTACTAAAAAAAAAAAAAAGTCCACAGGAAATTAAGTTTTCTTTGTTGCTGAGGGTCTTGAAATGTTATGTTAAAAACCAAACTTTTACTGACCATCTATAAAAAACAGGGGATTATAGATTTATGAATTTGGGAGTCCAGTCTCCTTATTTTAAAGATAAGAAAAGCAAAATCCAAAGAAGTTAACTAACAAGCTGTTATAATTGTCAGTGTCAGAGGAGGTAGTAGGTATCCAGGATTCAAACCCACATCCTCTGATTATAAATCTTTCCTCTACCATGCTTCATTTTTGCCTTAGAGATGGTCCCATTCTCCCTATAACCTTCTTTTCTGATTTTTGAGCTTCTGTCCTGGACCACCATTTCATCAGATGGCCTGGCTAGAATTACTTCACATACTCTCCCCTGCTCTACAGCTAACTTTCATGTGGGTTTTTTTCCTCTCTCGTTTAAATATGAGCTCCTTAAGGACAGGGTCTTTTTTTTTTTTTTTGGCTTGTTTGTAACTTCCAATACTTAGTACAGTGCCTGGGACCTTGTAAGTATTTAATAAATGTTTTATTTTTTTGTCTAATTTATGTTTGTCTCTTCATCTCTTTTTCTTCCTATCTTCCTATCTCTGTCTTTCTGCCTATGTTTCTAATTTGTTTGTTTCTCTCTTTCTATCTATCTACCTATATGTGGCTCTGTCATTCTGTCTATCTATCTATCTATCTGTCTGTCTCTGTCCTTCTATCTATCTATTTCTCTATCTTCATACTTACTTATCTATTAGAGCCTGGCTAAGGAACACAAGCAGCAAGGTGATAACCTGGTCAATGATCACCATATAGACCAGTAGAGAGAAGTCTGTTTCTGGGTGTGAGGAGACTGGGATGTTTAAGGACTAGAAGGGTAAGATGTGCAGGTGCTGTCATTCACTACACAGGAAAGCTCTATTTATAATCTTCACTCCTGTAGGAATAACTATTATTCCATGGAAAATACATAAGAGCAGCAGAAAGTAAGCAGATTGATGGTGTATGTCAAAGTGAGTGGATGAGATTAGCCTTGCTTTAGAGACTACGTATTTGAAATTGGTAGTAAGGTTAGTGGCTGTGGCATTATTTTGGTGTCAGTACTTGGCACAAAAAAATGGAGTAAATACCATGAAGGAGCAAGAAAAATTAGGAAGTGTGGTGGTAGCCATGCCAGAATGATTCTCTTGGGGCAGCTTCTCCTATGTGGGCATCATGGTATGTGTGGGGTGTTCACTGGTGTCTTCCTTGGTCAGTTCTTGGTTTGCTGTTCTACTACACCCATGTGATATACACCAGAGTGAAAATGAGTGACTCCCAACTCAGTGCCTTTGTATTGACCGTCCTCCATCCCTGGAATACTCTCTCTCCCTATGGTTTCATCCTGGCTTCCTGTATGATTGAAATAAAGTCTCATATTTTTCAGGAGACCTTTCTTGATCTCCTCCCCCCATATATATCCTTTTAGTGCCTTCCTTCTGAGATGACCTTTCTTTTGCATTGTATACAACTTGTATGAACATAGTCATTTACATGTTGTCTACCCCATTAGAATATGACCTTCTTCAGGGGGGACTTTTTTTGAACTTTCTTTGTATTCCTAGAGTTTATGTCCCTGGTACATAGTAGCTGGATGTTGTCCTTTGTTCTCCAAGAGGACCAAAATGACATCACTATGATAAAGGCAAGTTTCAATGTGTCCAGCTGTGGCTGATCAGACCAATAGGAGCTTGGAATGCTCTATTACAGGTTGGGCACAGATGGTCTGTGTGAACATTTGGGGTGGATACTCTAAATTTGCACATCCTATATTGAGTATAATAAATGCATGTAGACATGGTACATGGATGGCATACAAACCTGTCATAGCTGATGGGCCTGTAGATATTCAGATAGATCCCCACCTGGATATCTGCCTGCCTCTTCACATTCAACAGGCCCCATGCTTAATTTAGCATCTTTCCTTCTAAACCTACTTCTGCTTCTGACTGCTGTTTTTGCCAGTGACATGATTCTTCATCTAGCCTCCCACGTATTATCTTTGAATCTCCTATCTTTCTCAGCCCTCACATATAATTCCTTACCAAGTCTTCTCAATTCAGCCTCAGCAATCTCTCCCTCCCCCCCCTCTGTCCCTCTCTCTCTCTCCCCTTCTCTTGCCCCCCTTCTTTCTCTCTCTCTCTCCCCCTCTGTCTCTCTCTGTGTCTCTCTCTCTCTCTCTGTCTCCCCCTCTCTCACCCCCCCTTCTCTCTGTCTCTCTGTGTCTCTGTTTCTCTCTCCTTTGTTCACACTGCTACCACCCAAGGGTAGGTCCTCATTATCACTAACCTAACCTACCTCTCGTTTCTGCCTCTACTACTCCATTCAATATACCTCTGATTGGTTAATTTCCCTTATGTTAAAACCTGATCATGCTTATCCTCTGTTCAAATTCTTCTGGCTTTCTATTGACTGAGTAAAAATCCAAAAAAATCTCCACTCCACCCACACCTGGTGCCTTCTCACATTTCCTGTCTTACCTCATACAATTGCCCTCTATGGACGCAATACTTTAGCCAAATCATACTGATCTCTGCTGCCTGTACATGTACCTTTGCTCACATCGCTCCCTAGGTGTAGGAAGTGCTCCCAACCCAAAATACCTACCTCTCTTTTAAAACCCAAGTCAGACACCATTAGACTACCTAATTGTTAGTGCCTTAGCCAGAATTCCCCTTAAGCCTCATATAGCACTTGATTTTATATCATTCAACTTATAATACCGTGTATTATAGTTTATAGGTATTGGCTGTTTTGTTCTCTGATTGAATGAAGGCTTCATTAAGAAAAGGGCTATCTTATCTAAACTTCATAATTCTCCCAGTACCTAGCATGATGCTCTACATACAATAAGAGCTTAATAAATATGTGATGAATTTGTTGAATATCTTTGTGATATGAATATCTTAATGAATGAAAAAAGAGCTGGGCATTCTCTTCTGTCATGAAGTGAAGAAGACCATTCCCCCTTGTTCCAAAAAGATCTTTTAGTCAATTCTGAGAATGTGGGAAACTTTGGTAAGAGAAAGGTAGAATCAATGATGGGATAAAAAGATGATCTCATGATAGTAGTAGCCTAGGTCTAGAGGGAGTGTAGTATAGACCTAGGGTCAAGAACAACTAGGCTAAACACTTGCATCAGAGACTGACAAGCTGTGTGACCCTGGACAAGTTACCTAACATTTTTATGATTCAGTTTCCTTAACTATAAAATAAAGGGTTTGGACTCAATAGCTTCTACAGTCCCTTTCACCTCAGCTTAATAAATGTTTATTGATTTCAGCTCTTAATCTATGATCCTATAATAGTGAGAGAGACAGACAGACAGATAGAGACAGAGAGAGACAGAGAGATCATCTGATCCAACCAGAGGAAGAAACAGACCCAGAGAAGGGAAATACTTTTCCTATGGTGATACAGGTAGCCCCATGAGCAGAGCCTGGATATGAATCTCAATTATGTGACTTCAAATTGAGTTCTCTTCCCAAATGGGAGAGAAGGTCTTGGAACAGAAATCCTGATGCATGTCAACAAAGGAAAGAAGCATTTATTAAGTGCCTCCTATGCACTAAATGCTTTACCAATAGTGTCTTTTGATCATCACAACAAGCCAGGGAGGTAGGGGCTATTATTATGCCCATTTTACGTTGGAGCAGACAGAAGTAAAGTGACTTACCTAAGGTCACACAGCTAGTAAGTGTCTGAGGCTAGATTTGAACTTAGGTCTTCCTGACTCCAGGCCCAGAGCTCTATCCACTACAGCATCTAGGTGAATATAAATAGTATAGCTTTCAGTTCATTTATTTGCTGCAATAAGCCTGCATGGAATATGCTAAGTTGCAGAAGTTGGGGGTTGGGGAAAACATCTGAATAGTTTTAGTTACTTCTTTCAAGCTTCAAGGATCTATGATTTCATCAATTTGGGTACCCCTTTCATCATTCCAGTTGGAGATCAATTCTCACTCTAGCATTCATGAGATTCTGAAGCTAAAAAATAAAAATTTACCACCTAGTGGTCAATCCTCTGGTGCTAATTATATTCTAAAAATTTTTTAAAGGATCATTTTCGTAGTTTAATCATACATCTTAATCTTATGCAAGTTTAAATGGTTAAAAGTCAGCATGGAAATAAAAGGCTAACCTCATTTTCATTTTTTGGCTTTGTAGTGTGTTAATAAATTGATATCTTTGTAGTGCTTTGAGATTTACGTCATGTTTTTATGTGATTTATCTCATGTGACCTTTATAACATTCCTATGGGTAGATACTACAGGAATTATTAGTATTATCTCTTTGTTATAGATGAAAAAGTTTAGACCCAGAAAGATTAAGTGACTTGCTAATAAGTCCCAGCAGCAGGAATCTAGATTACCTGATGCCAATTCCAGTGTTCTTTGAATGCAAACAGCCTACCTCTCTTTTTTATTGTTATTGACAGATCTTGTAATAACCTCAATGTAGCAAGTTCCCAGTGAGGCTCTTTTTGGTAAATAGTATTTTATTTTTTCTAATTACATGTCATTTTCAACACTCATTTTTTATAAGATTTTGAGATTCAAATTTTTTCTCCCTCCATCCCATCCCCCCTTCCAAGATGGCAAACAATCTGATATGAATTATACACGTGCAATCATGTAAACATATTTCCACATTAGTCATGTTGTGAAAAAAGACAAAGAACAGAAGGGAAACCCCACAAAAAAGAAAGTGAAAATAGTATGCTTTGATCTGCATTCAGAATACACTGTTCTTTTTCTGGATGTGAATAATATCTTCCATCCCAAGTCTTCTGGAATTGTCTTGGATTGTTGTATGACTAAGAGCTAAGAGCATCATAGGTGATCATCTCACGATGTTGCAGTGACTGTGTTGAATGTTCTCCTGGTTCTGCTCCCAGTGAGGCTCTTAATTTGCCAAAGAAGACTGGTTCTTGCTCTGTGATTTCAAGTTGCCCCTGGGCAATGACTGGATAAATGAATCAACAGCAAAGTCACATAGCAAGTACTGTATACATCAGAAGCAGGTCTTGAACTCAGGTCTTCCTGACTCTAATGCCAGGGCTCTATCCTCCACAGAATGCTGCCATGAGGCCATGATAGAAATATAATGATAGAGATGGTATAGCACATTAGAAACAGCAAAGAATGTAAAGTGTGGTGATCTAGATTCAAATACTGTCTTTATCTCTTTCCTCTTGTTTAACTTCGGACAGGTGACTTAAGCTTCTGGGGCCTCAATTTCCTCAACTTTAAATGAGGGGTCAAATGGACTAGATGCCCTTCCAACACTACATCTATGATCATGTATTTTCTTTAAAATAAAAACATGCAAAAACGACAAATGATCAGGAAAAGCCAACAAAGTCGAGGTGGGGAGGGAACAGAAAGAGTCTTGACCTACCTTTGTAACCAGGCCTTAAGATGATACTATTTCTTTCCAACAGAATTCATTGTCTAGCTGGGGAGTTATACAGTCAACATTTATTAAGGGTCAGGCACTATGCTAAGGGCTAAGAATACAAAAAGAGACAAAAGACTGTCCCTGCCCCTGCCCTGAATTCAGGAGTTTACAATCTAATCTAATGGGGTAGATGACATGCAAATAAATATATGCAAAGCAAGTTATATACAGGATAAATAGGAAATGATTAACAGAGAGAAGACACTAGATTTAAAAGGGTTTGGGGAAGATTTCCAGTAAAAGATGAGATTCTAATTAAGACTTCAAGAATGTCAAGGAGATCAGCAGTCAAGGATGGAAAAGAGAGAATATTCTAAGAATGAGGGACAACCAGAGAAAATGTCCAGAGCATAGAGATGAAGTGTCTTCTTCTTGGAAGAGGCAGGAGTCCAGGGTCACTGGATCGAAGAGTATGTGTTGGGGAGTGAGGTGCAAGGAGACTGGAAGGGATTAGTTTATGAAAAGACTTGGATGTCTATGTTTCTCTTTTATGTTGCTCATGTTCAGGTTCAACCTAGAAGAGTATGTTGTGGAGCAAGGAAAAGGAGATGACACCAGCTACATAAAGGTGGGAAACTCTGGAAATATTGGCTCCTTCTCCAACCAGAAAGTTATTAAATTTAATATGTGCCATCTAAGCCTAGTGCTATGGAGAGAAGAAATGGTCTTTTACTGACACCTGGTGGCTAGATATAGGATTACTCCCCTCAGATTGCTTCCTTTCTAATCAATCAATCAATCAATCAATCAATATTTACCTCCATTTTCCTCCAGCACAGTGATGTAGAAATTGACACTGTATGGTCTGAACTGAGGTCACACCTGCTCCTAACTGGGAGTAGAGGTAGAGCTGTGAGAAGGAAAATCAAAGATTTTAACAGGGAAATGTAACTGCCTCCTATCATGTCTAAGAGAAGCAGCCCAACACCTACCCATCTCCAAAGTCTGACTCTTACCCCTAAAGGGGTTGGAGAGGAAAGTGAGCTCTCTTCTTAGCAGGCAAGATCACACAGAGACATCCCTGTGCGAGAAGACTCCCCGTGATAACTCAGCCTAGTTACAATTGCTCCCTTTCGCTCCACGGAATGCTCATTTGGATGGCCTCCTCTCTCTACTGCTGAACCAACTCTGCCTCAAGGCAACATGGTTGTGGCCAATTTAATATCCTCTATCAATAGTATCAATAGTCCCAAGCTAAATATCATCTCTATATGCAAGAAAGGCATGGCAATTATTTACTATAACTAATCCCTAGTATTTCACTGCTCTCTTTCCTAATTACAATGTTCATAAGGTGTCAAAGGCAAGGCCCAGATCCCATGAAGCATATAATACTGAGTATAGTCAGAAACAGATTAAAAGTAATTGGGAAGTATTTTTAAAAATACGATAAAGCATAGATAATATTACACTTTAAAACTAAGTCAATATGTTGCTCATCAGTGGCCTTTACGTATGGATTAGTAACCCCTGTTTCTACATGAGTGGATACCACTATTCACAGTAGACTCTCATTAAAACCATTTTAGTGCTATTTCAGCTTCTCCTAATTGGTGCAGTTGGTCTAAAATCAATGGCAGGGGGAATAGTTCTGAATGGAGAAGGCATTCAGTCTCTAACAAACATTCATCAAGCAGAGTTTTCCTGTCTCTTTTTAAAGAAATGCAAGGGTCCAAGGAAGTAGAATGCTAATAATAAGTAATCTCCCATAGTGGCTGACCACAAGGAGCTCCCACAGGGCTTGGATGTCAGAACAGAGTACAGGTGAGCTGTTGGTTATAATGTCTGGGTATACTTGAATACTTGAAGACTGATCCCCAGTCAACAGGAAGGTTTCCCTGGATGCTATCCCAAGGGTCAAAGTCCTAGAAAAGGGATATATCTTTGTCAGGGAAGTTTCCCAAGTATTCTAACAACAAATGCTTCCTGGATTCAACATTCTTAGCTTGGTATAAGTTTGCATAGGGCAGCTAGTGGTGGCACGGTGGATAGAGTACTGGGTCTGGAGTCAGGAAGACCTGATTTTAAATCCTGTCTCTGACATCTACTGGCTATGTGATCCGGGACAAATCACTTAACCTTGTTTGCCTCAGTTTCCTCATCTGTAAAAGGAGCTGGAAAAGGAAACGTCAAATCATTCCAGTATCTTTGTCAAGCAAAACCCAAATAGGGTCATAAAGAGTTGGGCATGACTGAAAATGACTGAGCAACTACACATACACACACACATGCATGCACACGCACACACACACACACACACACACATGAGGGTGATCATACAATCTCAAATATGAGATTCTATGGAATCAAAAGGTGTAAGTATGAAATATGCCTTAACTCGGGTGTTCAGACAATCCTAAGGTCTCAAAAATAAAAAAGTGGCTTTCACTTTGTTTATTCAATTATATTCTATTATTTTAGATTACTGAGCATTTATTTCTTCTCATATTTTCTCTCAGTTTTGTCCCTGAACAAGAGACTCACAACAAATAGAGAGTATGTTAAATAAAGACTACATAAATAATAAATGAAGAAATAAAAAAGAAAAAGAAAACCAACAAATAAACATATTCAAGCAAAACAAGTTCCCATATAATCCATGTCCCAAAATAATGTTTCCTTTTGGATATTAGCCCATCTCCTCTCTGTCACGAGGTGGGTAGTAGTGCTCATCATTATCAGTTCTCTGGGATCGTGGTTGATCACTGCATTGATCAGGGTCTGTCAAAGTGTTCATTTTTGCAATGCTGATGCTATCATATAAATTTTCTCCTGGTTGTACTCACTTCACTCTGCATCACTCTGGTTGTACTCACATCACTCTGCAAAAGATACCTTTTGATATTTTTTTTTCCTCCAGCACAGTGATGTTGCCAAGATTTTGAATTTCTTTTGAATTTCTCTGAAACCATTTTTTTCCTTCATTTGTAATAGCACAATAGTATTACGTTGCATTCATATACCATAATTTGTTCAGTCCTTCTCTAATTCTTGGGGAAAACTTTGAACTAGCACCAGATTGTTGTGATGGTTAATGACTTACTGTATAGTTTGAGATCTTGTACTACTAGACTTCCTTCATTCTCATTTTTTTTCATCATTTCCCTTAAGATTCTTTAATTTTGTTCCTTCAGATGCATTTTATTATTATTTTTCTAGTTAAAGTAATCCTTTGATATTTTGATGAGCATGGCACTGAAAAAGTAAATTAATTTAGGTAATATTACCATTTTTGTTATGTTGGTTCTGCCTTCCCATGAATAATTTGTGTTTTTTCAATTATTTTGAGGTCTTTACTTCTGTAAGGGACAGCGACATGGTGCAGTGGATAGAATGCCAGGTATGGGATCAGGAAGACTCATCTTCCTGAGTTTAGATCTAGCCTTTGACCTTTACTAGCTGTGTGACCCCTGGCAAGTCATTTAACCCTGTTTGCCTCTGTTTCCTCATCTGTAAAATAAGCTGGAGAAAGAAATGGCAAACCATGCCACTATCTTTTGCCAAGAAATCTTGAAATGGGGTCACAAAGAGTTGGACACAATGGAATAATGCTGAACAGCAACAAATGACATCTCCACAAACAGTATTTGGTGATTGTATTCATAGAGGTGATAACAATATTAAATCATAACTATTTATATAACCCTTTAAGGTTTGCGAAGCACTTTACAAATATCTCATTCATTCTCACAACAACCCTTAGTGGGTATTACTATTGTCTTTACTTTACAGATGAGAAAACTGAGATAGAGCTTGACTTGCCCAGCATCACATAGCTAGGAAGTGTCTGCAGTAGAATTTGAACTTAGGTTTTCCTGTCTCCATGCTTAGCGTTCTATACACCACACCACCTAGACACCTCGTTTTTGTGTGGATCTTGGCAAGTAAACTGCCTAATTTTTAATATATTCTATAATTATTTTAAAGGGAATTTCCTTTTCTATCTCTTCCTGATGCGTTTTCATTTAAGTGTTTAGATGCTGTGCAATTCAGTGTACATATAAAGTACTGAGATTTATTCTTTGTCTATTGTACATTTCAGAAAAATGTAGTTTCCCTATTTATTTCTTTTGTCTTTTTTTTCCTGTTGCCTTGTATGAAATCATGAATACTACTACTGTTTTTCTGAGTCCAGCTGAGGCAAAATAAATTTTGATGCTTTCCCTTATTTTAACTCTGTATAAGTACTTACATTTCAAATGTGTTTTTGCAAACAGCATATTATTGAATGTTGCTTTCTAATTCATTCCCCTCTTCCATTTTATGAGTGTTTCTCTCATTTACATTTAGAGTTATGAACATTTAATAATTTTGTATTTCCTTCTACCTTATTCTCTTATTTTTTTTCTCTTTGCTTCTGGATTCCTCTTTACCATCGGTTTTTAATCCTTTCTTTTTCCCACCCCCTTTCATAATCCCTCCTCTGAGTTTTCCTTAATTTACTCCTTCTTTTATTCATGACATTTTCCCTCTCCTTATTTCCTCTTGCTTCTTGTTAATAGTACACATATATTTCTACACTAAAATATTTATGTGTGTATGTGTCTACTCACTGAACTTTTCAGATCAAAGTGAGGTGTAAGGGTTACTCCATCCCTTCCACTTTCATATAGGTTACTGCTTGTGCACCTTGGTTATGTGATAATAAGTAAAGTTAATATATTTATAATTATAAGTTCCCTCATCTTACTGCCCCCTTTCCCCTTAGTTTATTTCTCCTGTTTTCCTTTTTCAGGATTATCAAAATATAGTAAACCAGTCTCATGTATTATTTCCATATTTCATATCTTATTTGACTACCTTTATGATCCTTGATGACATTAGGTTTCTGAAGGAATCCTTATATTATTCTCCCCATCCATTAGAATGCAACAGTTCATATGTATAAATTCCCCTCTGATTGCTAAATTGTGTTTACCTTTTTGTTTCTCTTGACTACTATGTTTGTATTTCAGAGTTTTTACTCAACTCTGGTCTACTTATTAGGAATGGTTGGAAGGCCTCTACTTCATTAAAGTTCCATTCCCCCTCTGCCTCCTCTGTAGAATTTTACTCAGATTATCTGGGTAAGTAATTTTTGGTTATGAGCCTTTATATTTTTTGCCTTTTGGAATATTGCATTCCATATTCTCTACTTCTTTAGAGTGGGGCAGCTAGATGGTGCAGTGGATAGCGCACCAGTGCAGGAGTCAAGAGGACCTGAGTTCAAATCTCACCTCAGATGCTAGCTGTGTGACCTTGGGCAAGTCACTTAACCCCAAATGCCTCACCCTGGGTCATCTCCAGTCATCTTTATGAATATCTGGTCACTGGATTCAGATGGCTCTGGAGGAGAAGTGAGACTGGTGACTTGTACAGCCCTCCCTCACTCACAACAAAGTCAAGTGCAAGTCATGTCATTATTTCTCTGATGGCATGGTCTTCTTCAGTAATGAAGGATGAACTCACACACACACACACACACACACACACACACACACACACTCTTCTTTAGAGTGAGTGGTAGATTCTAAATCCTAAAAAATTTTGATTGTGGTTCTTCAGTATCTGAGTTCTTTTTTTCTGGCTACTTTCTGTATTTTTCATTTGAGTGGAAACTCTGGATTTTGGCTTGGGAATTTTCATTTTGGAGTCTTAGCAGTAGTTTCTATTTTCATTTTTCTCTTATTCTAATATATGTGGGTGGTTTTCTTCTATGCTTTCATTAAAATATCTAGGCTCTTTTAGTTCCAGATATTCAGACTGTTCAAAGATTCTTGAAGTATTTCTCCTTGATCTTTTTTCCAGATAAGTTGATTTTGATATGAGATACTTAAGATAGCCAGTATTTATTAAGTGCCTAATATATCCCAGGCACTGTGCTAAGTATTAGGATTACAGAGAAAGGCAAAAGACAGCCCTGTCCTCAAGAAGCTCACATCTCATTTACAAAAGCATCTTAACTCTTAAACATCTTACACGTTTGAGGAATTCTAATTGATTCCGTAGACCATGCTATATCTTTCTTTGAGGCTTTGTTTTCTCTTCTTTCAGAGTTGTTTCCTCTTTCAAATTTGTGTCCTGGGTAAACCTGGCATCGTAAGAGCTCTTTATCTTTTTTATTGTTTGTTTATTCATTCCTTCAGTCTCACCTCCCAGATTGGCACTGTAATTCTGATAGGACAGTCAGGGCCTTATATGCCCTTGGTGAGTCATCACTTGACTCACTGCCAGGGAGAGAGTGACGGTACAGTAAATGGCATTTTTTTTTGCATTGTCTGGTTCCATTATCTTCTCTCCTGGGTTAGAGAGACAGAACTAAGGTCATCTTTTGCTCCAGGGATTTAGCTCTAAGATCCCCTTTCTTGGGGAGAGGTCATCTTAAAAGGTGAATCTTCAATTCTCCTTCCACATATCTGAGCAATACCCACTGAAGCTTTGTTCTTCATGTGTGATCTGAATCCCAAAGACAGAGCTGTGGAGCCTATGCCTGGGGCTGAATGTAGCGCATCAGAACTGTGGGCCCTTTGCCCATTGTCTGAGTCCAACATCCCATTTTCTCTGTTTTTTTTTTCCTAAGAATTTCGTTTTGGAGGGGAGAAGGCAAGGCAGTTGGGGTTAAGTGCCCAAGGTCACAAAGCTAATGAGTGTGTTAAGTATCTGAGGCCAGATTTGAATTCATGTCCTCCTGACTCCAGGGCCAGTACTATACTCACCGCACCACCTAGATGCCCCTCCATTCTCGCTGTTAATGTTTCCAGAATTTGGCTCTGTGATCCCAGCTCAACCCTTTTCCACATTTCCTGTCCTAGTCACTTACCTGTGGTTTTCAATTTGCGATCTTGTATTGTAAAGATGACCCACTGTGGTTTGCTCTTAGACTTCTGACCACTAACTGGTCTGGCACTCATCTGGTTTCTTTGAGTAGCTGTTGAGGGAGCCTGGCCATACTGCTTCCTAACACTCTGTTATCATGGCTGGTAACCCTTCTCAGTTTAACTTAGCTACATGATACATTTATTTTAACTTCAAAATATGGACTATTGTATTTTACAGTAAACACAGAATTTCATAATATAGAAGTTTAGAAATGAACGTAAGGCAATAGACGTATAGTAGGTATAGAAATGGGTGTAAGGCACAAGGTCAGAGGCTAAATTACCTATTTGTATCAGGCTTTAGGTGGCCCTATTTACATGCAAAAGAATCAGAAATCCTGACAAAAACAGTTTACTTGCCTTCTGCAATTAGATTATCTCAATGCATTTTATCTATCTAGTCTTTATGTGGGTTAACTGGAGAGATTTAGACTTATAGTCTAAAAACAATGAATGAACTTCAGTCAAAGGCAGTCGAGAAGAGAGCTTGGTGCCTAGGGTTGGGTGTCACTGTTCTGAAGTGTCGGCCCTCATAGGTGAGACTCTTTAGGAACAGAACTGGGGAAGCTTCTTGCTGGTCCTAGGAACATTCTTTCTGAAGTTCTTTCTGGAATAGCATAGCCAAGGTCGTTAGCTAAGATAAACACAAGGGTAGCACAGAGTAGGGACAAACTAGAGCACTCTGTCCTATCGAGGGAATTTAGCAATATAAAGAGCCTAACCAAATGTCTTATCCAGGGAGGAACAGGGTGTGGTTATCAGGAGATGATATCAAGAGGCCGGAGTTGGGATGCTTGATTCTCAGTTCAGCTGGAATGAATACTCTTAGACTATAAAAGTGCTAATAATAGCTTTACAAAAATCCTTAAAGTTTCTAAGAACATTGGTGACTAAGGATGCATGAGGAAGAGTCAAATGTGGCTTCCCATACCTTTCTTGATACATCACAAAGGCTGATCTTGGGTCCTACTTTACCAGGTCAGAAAATCAATGTCCTCCTATCACTCCCTCCTCCTTATATGGCCCAAATGGTGGATGCTATGAAAACCTAGGCCCGAAGGTCATTCAAGCCACTATTAAAAATATCCTCTCAGGGACAGAGCTATGCATCTTTGGACTCCCCCATTCCTTTATTTTATAACCTTGTTTTTCTGGACTTTTCCTTCCTCTAGTCTATTAAAAAGATGAGATAGATAAACATACAGAAACAAACTGAACATTGTAGCATAGTATTCACTCAACCCAATGAACCCAGCTACTCATCTTTTGACAAAAAGTTCTGGGAAAACTAGAAAGCAATCTTGAAAAGAATTTAGACCAAGATTTCAGACCACAAGTCACAACTATCCCCAAATAGATCCATAACCTAGATAAAAAGGTCACTTCTTAACAATTTTGATTATGTCATTGAAATGCTTTGTATAGACCAAATCAGTGTAGTCAAAATTAGAAGACAAACAGTTATTTGGAGTGGGGGGAGGAGGGGAAAATCTTTACAAAAAGTTTCTCTCATAAAGGTCTGATATCCAAGATATATAAGGAATTTTTTCCCCAAATATCCAAGAATGATAGCCCTAAAGAATAAATAATTAATAACAGGTAATTTCAAAGAAACTCAACCAGCACAGAAAATTGAAAAAGATGCTCCAAACCACTAATAATTAGAAAACTGTCCATTAAAACAACTCTGACATTCTATGTCATGTATCTATTAGATTTGCGCAAATGACAAAATCACAATTGTCAGAGGGGTTTTAATAAGATAACATTTTGGTGCATTGTTGGTAGAGTTGTGAGTTGGTATGATTTAGAACTATACCCAATGTCACTAAACTTTGCTTACATGCTCTGAATTAGTTTTATTACTAATAGGCCTACACTGCAAAAAGATGAAAGAGAAAGAAGACTAAGACAGAGAGATGCTATGATGGAGTTAAGGTACAGTTAACCAACACAAAATTTGTTCTGCTTGACTATTCATATTTTTAGCAAGAATTTTGTTTCCCCATCCCAGTTTTTTTGGGGGGGGAGTGAGAAGAAAGAAGGATTATGATAAGAAATTTAAAAAAGAAAAAAAGTCATTAAAACTCTTTTTTAAAAATCCATAGAACACTCAGCAAAATCATAGCAGGACAAATTTGAATGTTACATGTTAATTGTATTGTGTAAAAGGGAAAAGCATCTTATGCATAATAGAGATTCACAGTTTTTTATGCAATCTTTTTATGTTCAACTTTGTGTATGGAAATGCTTGTTTTATTTGGTGTTAAGTTCAGAATTTTTTAAATTAAATTTTAAATTAAAACTAAGTTTTGAAATTAAATTTTAAATTAAAAGGTAGGAGGTATAGGAAATGCTCCTAACAAACAAGTGCAGTTGCCAACAGAGACCCAAGCCCCTGGATGAGGAAGTGTAGTCCAAATAAAAGATTAAACCTGCATGTATTTGCTACCCCAGTAGGACCCTTATCTGTGTTCAAATGTCTCAGCACCTGAGACAGAGACTCCTCTGCTGGAAATGTAATACCTTCAAGCCAAGACCATAAAAGGAAACTTACCAGTCACTGTGTAAATGAAAAAAAAAAATCTGAGTGTTTTTTTCCCTTCTAGGGCTATTGCTGGTCTTATATAGATCTTGTTTTATAGATGCTTGTTTTTCTGAAAAAAGAGTTACAGAAAAACCTCTGGTTTTTGAAGTAAAAAAAACATGGCAGAGCATATTCTTCTCATGAAAAAGAGCTAGCCAGTTAGCCAGAGTTGAAGCCAGAAAAAATGGAGAAGGGTCTCAAGCATTGGCTGGAAGAAACTATGAATCCATCAGAGGAAACACACGAGACAGGAGTAGACCAGTGATAATGCTATAACCTGAAGCCATCAAAGGTCCTTCAGCATTGGAGATGTGAATTGCTGGTCTACATGTGCATCTTGACCACATATCTTCCTTAAACCCTTCCATGTATGTACACCAGTCATATATGCTCCCTTCACATGTATGCCCTGGTCTCACCTCTACCCTACGTGTCCACATTCCCACTGATGGTGTTTATAATTGTAGAAGAGAGTGCCTCAGGTTAATGGAGGAAATATCTTATTGTTACTTTATTACTACGTCACTTGTTTTGAATGAATTGGGTCCTCTGGATCACTATTAAAGATAACCACATAGATGTTTAGTTTGTGAACTAAGGTTTTAGTGGATGAGGACTCACAAAGTACCTCAAACCCAGGGTAGCCTTCTCTGGGAGTTTGGGTTGTGTGTGTATAATGAGAGAGAAGGTACCTCCAAGTATGACATTTATGTTTTATTTTTGTTTATAACCTCAGAATTTAATTCTTCAGAGCTTACCAGCTCTCCTAAACCAATTTATCCTGCAGACTTATAAGTCATGGGATCCTTCTTACCCTTTTTCTGAACCCTTTGACATTTGGTCCCCTAAATCTAGGGTTATAATGTCAGACTATGTCTGGTTTTTCTCTTCTCTAGCAAGAATTTTTAGATGGAGAAGGCATTTCCTCCCAAAGTTCCTAGAATTTCTATTTCAGTAGTCAGTTCCTTTTAGTGGTTAGAATTACTTCTAGAATAGCAGTTCCTCTGGTCACTTCTTAGGCAGCTAGACTGCCTAAGATGCCAATGGATAGAGCTCTGGGCTGGGAGACCTGAATTCAAATTTGACCTCAGACACTTTCTAACTGTGTGATCCTAGGCAAGTCACTTAACATCAGTTTACCTTAATTCACCAGAGAAGAAATGGTCAACTACTCCACTATCTTTGCCAAGAAAACCCCACAGACACTATGGTCCATGGATTACAAGTATGGTCCACGGGGTCATGAAGAAGTGGATACAACTCAATAACATTGTCACTTCTTTGACCTTTATGAGGAATGAAATTTTCATTATGTCATTATGTCAAGCCTCTGTTTTTTGGCAGAGAGAGAGCTCCAACAAACAAATGTAGAAGTCTGTTAATTAGTTAGCTTAATTTATTAAGCATCTACTATGTACCAGTATTGTGCTAAGTACTAGGGATGTAAAGAAAGGCAAGAGATCATCCCTGCTCTCAGGGAACTCAGTCCAATGGGGGAGTGAAGTCCACTATGACCACAGAAGTAGGGTGCACCAACCCTGCCACACTTGCCCTAGTACTTTCTCTCTTTTGAGGATCCCTCGTTCTTTTACTCTCAGACAAACCAATACAACTCCTAGATCTGGGCTGTTCCCTCACTTTTATACAGAGCCCTTGACAAAGCTAAAATTAGTCACACTAGGATCTTGCTCTCCCCTTCTCTTATTCATGCTACAAACATCTGAATCAACGTCACAAACCCTAGAGTTACGATTTTTCAACCAAGATTAGTCATCCACCAACATCAGCAGAATGCCTTAATGTTCTTAAATATGTATGAGGAATTATTGATAACTGAGAGCAGGGGGTCTATAATTGTTCTCCTCCCCTTCCCCTATTTGCTGGCATGCTCAGGTCTAAGGTATCTGACCAAAGCCATATCCCTCAGTTTTGTGTCATCTGTAAACTGAAGTATACTATCTATGACTTCATGCAAATCATTAATAGAAATGCTGAACAGCCTGGCTCTCTATTTTGCTGCTTTCCAAATCCCTGTTGCCCAAAAGAAAAATTCTCCTCTCTTGGTACCACACTGAAAGTTCAGAATTGTCCTTTCCATGCTCAATACACCTGAATCTGCCCTGTCTTTTAACTGTGTTTTGTTTGTCTAGCCATTTTCAAACATGTCCAACTCGGTGACCCCTTGTGGGGGGTTTTCTTGGCAGAGAGAGGTTTGCCATTTCATTTTCCAGCTTGTTTTACAGATTAAGAAACTGAGGCAAACTGGATTAAGTGACTTGCCCAGGGTCATAGAGCTAGGGAGTGTCTGAGACTAGATTTGAGCTCATGTTTTCCTGACTCTAGGCATGACTCTCCACTGCACCACCTATCTGTCCCCTTTAACTGTGGTCCTTGAAACTACAGAGTAGTAGATTTGGAGTCAGAAAAACCTGGGTTTTTTTATTTCTACTTTCTCTACCTCAATTTTTTGCTATTAATGTGATTTCAGGTAATTAACTCAACCACAAAGGACCCCTTTTCTCATCTATAAAATGATGAGGTTACTAAATGACCTCTAAGGTCTCTAACCTACTCCCTGCTTTTTATTATAGACTACTTTATATCCCTAAGCTCTACTTCAGTTGCTCTTTCTTAACATCTTAGCAATAACTGAAACTTAGATTTCCCAGCTTTGGCAATTTTATACAACAAAGGACATTAACCTACTTCTTTCTTTTTGTAAACCTTTATTTTTAAATTTGTTCAACATTCATTTCCAAATTTTTCTCCCTCACTCTCTCCACTCCCCTTCACCAAGATAGCAAACAACCTGATATAGATTATGCATGTGCAATTATGTAAAATATATTTCCATATCAGTCATATTGTGAAAGAAGAAACAGAACAAAAGGAAAAAAACCATGCAGTAACCTACTTCTTGGGGTAAGACAGAAAGACGGATACCCTCATTTACCTTCTATTGCCCCTTCCAGACCATTGCTCTAAATGAATGGATGGCTGGATAGATAGATGGAATGGGTGGATGTATGAAAAAAACATTCATTAAGCACTTACTATGTGTAAAGCACTGTGCTAAGTGCTAGGTATACAATTAGAAAAGACAGTCCCTGTTCTCAAGGAGCTCTGACTTTAATGGGGAAAACAATCTATACGGTAAGTTTCAGCTGAAAGTCAGATGGAAAGGTACTATGATGCTTAAGGTGCAGTCATAAAGCTGATGGCAATACCTCTTCTTTAATGTCATTTCCACTGATAAAATCATATAAACTTCTGATGTGAAACCATTAACAGTTTGCCAAGGACTTTGGTGGTGAGAATTTTTCTTTTTTGGGTCTTTATAGTTATGACTACACCACCATGGAGGAGCAATTGATATGTTGTATCTCATCAGGTGTTGCTTTCACGGATATTAGCTGAGGACACTGAGTTGGAAGCATTACTATTCCCAAGACTCTTAGGTTCAGGGTCCTGGGTTGTTGCCATATGGGTTAGCATGTTTTCTAGAATTTATAATCATAAGAGTTGCCTAGAGTTATGATTTGTCCAGGGTCATACATCTTCTGATTTTTTTATAGTATAATCTTTAATATTCAAATTAGATATCCATTTAAAACTCATTGTTAAATATGGTAGATAAACTTGTTCCTAGCCTAGCTTCTGCCAGACTGCTTCCTAGTTTTCTCAGTAATTCATCTGATGACTCTCCTAATATCCTAACCTCCGACTCCTTTCCAATTATGCAAGCCATGAAATTGACCACATACCAGACCAGAGGTTTTTCGCCTAGGACCCATGAACTTGTTGGTTCTTGGAAGATCAGGGCTGAGAATATAGATTTGGGAGTTATCAACATAGAAAGATGAATTGAAACTATATAAGGGAAGGAAATTATCTAGGGAGGGAGTATAAAGAAGGCCAAGAAAGCAGAACCCTAGGGAACATCAACATTAAAGAGACAGGAAATAAAGGAAGAGCCAATGAAGAAGGAAGGTAGGAATAAAATTAGAGATGTTGGATCCCAATGGATTAGAACATTTCCTAAGAGAGGATATGATCAACAATTTCTAAAGCTGCAAAAAGGTCAGAGAGGATGATGGAGAAAAAGGGGTTTGGGAGTTGGCAATGAGATTACTGGTGACAATCGGAAGAAGAGTTTCAGTAACACTATGGTGACAGAAGCCAGATAGTGAAAAAGGGTTGAGAAGTGAGTGGGTGATGAGAAAGAGTAGGATATTTTTCAAGAAGTTTGGTGGTATAAGGGACTTGCTAAAGTTGAACTGTTTACATTCCTACATGGAATGATGATATTTGTAACTCATGAGACCTTTCTTAGTATTAGAATAGTTGAAGGGAATATATATATATATATATATATATATATATATATATATTATATATACATATACATATACAGATAGAAAGAAAGAAAGACAGAGAGGGCACAAGGTAAGCTGAATATGAAGGGATGATATCTAAAAAATAAAACTAAGGGCTGAGAGGAATGTACTAGGAGAAAGAGAAAGGTAGAGGTAAATTGTAGTAAATCATCTCACATGAAAGAGTCAAGAGAAAGCTTTTATAATGAAGGGGAAGAAGAGGAAGGTGAGAGGGAATAAGTGAGTCTTCCTTTTATCAGCTATGGCTTCAGGAGGTAATAACACAGACACTCAGTTGAGTATGGAAGTTTATCCTACAGGAAAGCAAGGGGAAAGAGGATAAGGGGAGGTGGGGAGAGATAATAGAAGGAATAACAGATTGGGGGAAGGGGTAATCAGAAGCAAACACTTTGGTAGAGTGACAGATCAATGAATTGAATAAATGGAGGGTGGGACAGGATAGAAGGAAATACAGTTAGTCTTTCATAACATCACTATTATGGAGATATTTTGCATGACCACACATGATCCAATTGCTTGCGTTCCCAATGAGGGTGGGTGGGGAGGGAGGAAGGGAAAGAATGTGGAACTCAAAGCTTTAAAAATGAATGTTAGACATTGTTTTTACATGCAACTAGGAAATAAGATATATAGTCAATGGGGTATAGAAATCTATCTTACCCTACAGGAAAATGGAAGGGAAGGGAATGGGGGTGGGGATGATAGAAGGGAGGGCTGATTGGAGGAAAGGGCAATCAGAATACATGTTGTCCTGGGGTGAGGGTAGGGGGAGATGGGAAGAAAATCTGAAATTCAAGATTTTGTGGAAGTGAATGTTGAAAACTGAAAATATATATGTATATGCATATATGAAGTTAGGTGGTAAAACAGAAAGACTGGGATGATAGTCTGATTGGATAGCTGGAAGAATCAAGTAAACAAACATTTATTAAGTACTTATATCAGGTACTGTGCTAAGTGCTAGGGATACAAATAGAGGCAGAAAGAAAAACATGCCCTGCCCTCAAAGAGCTTACATTACAATGGGAGAAGACAATATATAAAAGGAAGTGGAAAAGCAGAGAGAGGAGGGAAAAGATACCTAAAGGGGATATGGTGGAGAAAAAAAACCTTGAGAGTCAGAAGCAGAGCCTAGAAAGGCATGAAGGGAAGAAGTTAGCTGGACTGGATGCTTCCTTTAAAATAGAAGTTCTAGGAAGAACTAACCAATCAGAGGAAGGGGCCACAGGAATGAAGGGATGTTCCAGGGTGAAAAGACTGCTGGGAATGGGTGAAGAATGAAGTCAAGAGATTCAGAATGGGAGCCTGGAGAAGAATGAAAGAGTTAAGGGGATAAATGAGTTAAGGGAAGATTATTTTTTTTAGTACTAAGAAATTTTACCATGTTAATAGGCTAATAGAAAAAAGTCAGTGGGGACAAAGAGATTAAAGATACAGGCAGGGTGCAGATCCTAAAGCTGGGATTGAGGACAAAAGTTTTTCTGCCAAATGCAAAGGCTTTTTCCTGATATGAGGAATAATTTTTAAAAAACTGTGCATGCTTAACCTGGAGAAAAGAAGACAGAGATAAGGCTAGAGGGTGTGTGCATGGGTGGGGTAACTTATAATAAGTATTTGAATAAGTATTTGAAGGGTTGTGACAAGGAGGAGAGAGGGAAGAGGAATTAGACTTCTTAACAATTAAAGCTATTTGGGGATTGAACCAAGATAGCAGAGTAAAAGTAGGGACTTCCTTGAGCTCTCCCCTAAACCCCTCCAAATACCTGTAAAAAATAACTCTAAACAAATTCTAGAGCTGCAGAACCCACAAAATGACAAAGGGAAACAAATTTCTAGCCCAAAACAACCTGGAAGATCAACAGGAAAAGTCTATCGCACCATTCTGAGAAATTAGCATAGTCCAAGGTGGGCCACACCAGCACAGACATGCCAGAGTAGGCCTCTGGGGACTGAATCTCTGGCAGATGTGGTGGTTTCCAAACGTCTCGGCCCACAAATGCCAAAGACAACTTAGAAGGTCAATGAGAAAGGTCTATTGGCCTGGATGAAAGAAGAGTTTGGTCAGGTCCCAGCTCCAAGGCAGTGGTGGTGGTGGCAGCAGCTGCTTCCAGAGCTCTTGGCCTACAGATATTAGGGTGATTGAGTGGCTGATCAACAGGGGATTGCAGGGATTTCTTTGCTGGCACTGAGGCAGGATTCTCTTGCTTTGCTCTGCTTGGATCTGAGTTGCAGTCCTGGGTGGCAGTCCTGAAGTGAGGAGGAGCACTGGTGTGGCAGAGCTTGTGGCAGCAGTAGAGAGGGAATCCTCTTTACAGTTCCAAGGTAGAAAAGAGTGCTTGAGGTCACTCACAGACCAGAGCACAGTCCAGAAGAGGAGTAAACCCCTTTCCTTTTATCATATCAACTTGGAAAAACTGAAAATATATGGGCCCCTAGAAATATCTCTGAAAATAGCTGTGCAAAACCCTGAAGCTTGGGACAGTGTACTCTCGACTCTGGAAACAGAGTCCTATTTTCATAAAGAGTTAAAAAGTCAAGTAGTTGGCTGGGGAAATGAGCAAACAATGGGGGAAAAAAATCAAACTATAAAAATCTTACTTTGGTGACAAGGAAGATCAAAACATATAACCAGAAGAAGACAATAAAGTCAAAGTTCCTACATCCCAGGCATCCAAGAAAAATATGAATTGATCTCAGGACATGGAAGAGCTCAAAAAGAATTTTGAAAATCAAGTAAGACATGAAGAGGAAAAATTGGGGAAAAAAATGAGAGTGGTGCAAGAAAATCATGAAAAATAAATCAACAGCTTGCCAAAGGAGGCCCCCCCAAAAAAATGCTGAAGAAAATAACACCTTAAAAAATAGACTAACCCAAGTGGCAAAAGAGGTCTAAAAAGCCAATGAGGAGAAGAATGCCTTCAAAAATAGCATTGGCCAAATGGAAAAGGAGGTCCAAAAGCTTGATGAAGAAAATAATTCCTTAAAAATTTGAATGAAGCAAATGGAAACTAATGACTCTATGAGAAATCAAGAAATTATAAAACAAAACCAAAAGAATGAAAAAATAGAAGACAATCTGAAAATATCTCATTGGTAAAACAATGGACCTGGAAAATTGATCTAGGAGAGACAATTTAAAAATTATTGGACTACCTGAAAGCCATGATCAAAAAAAAAAAAGAGCCAAGACATCACCTTTCAAGAAATTATTAAGGAAAACTGCCCTGATATTCCAGAACCAGAGGGTAAAATAGAAATCGAAAGGATCTACCAATTACCTTCTGAAACAGACTACCAAAAAGAAAACTCCTAGGAATATTGCAGCCAAATTCCAGAGTTCCCAGGTCAAGGAGAAAATATTGAGAGTAGACAGAAAGAAACAATTCAAATATTGTTGAAACACAATCAGGATAATACAAGATCTATCAGCTTTCACTTTAAGAGATTGGAGGGCCTGGAATATGATATTCTAGAGGTCAAGGAAGCTGAGATTAAAACCAAGAATCATCTACCCAGCAAAACTGAGTATATTACTTCAAGGGGAAAATTGACATTCAATGAAATAAAGGACTTTAAAGCATTCTTGATGAAAAGATCAGAAAATAAATAAATAGAAAATTTGACTTAATACAAGACTCAAAGGAAGCATGAAAAAGTAAGCAGGAAAGAAAACTCATAAAGGACTTATTATTAAAGTTAAACTGTTTACATTCCTACATAGAAAGATGATATTTGTAATTCATGAGACCGTTCTCAGTATTAGGGTAGTTGGAGGGAATATATATATATATATATATATATATATATATATATATATATATATATATATAGGCAGAGGGCAGAGTATGAGTTGAATATGAAGGAATGATATCCAAAAAATAAAATTAAGGGGTGAGAGAGAGAGAGGAATGTACTGGGAGAGGGAGAATGGAAAAACTATTATATTGAGGGGAAGAGGAGAGAGGTGAGAGGGAATGAGTGAACCTTACTCCCATCAGATTTGGCTAAAGGAGGGAATAACAGACACACTCAATTGTTTATGGAAATCTATCTTACCCTACATGAAAGTAGAGGGGGGAGGGATTAGAGAGAGGGGATGATAGAAAAGAGGGCAAATGGGCAGAGGAGTAATTACAAACTAATATTTTTGAGATGGGACAGGGTCAAAGGAGAGAGTAGAATAATTGGGGGGCAGGATAGGATGGAGGGAGATATAGTTAATATTTCACAACATGACTATTATGGAAATATTTTGCATAACAATACATGTATAATCTATATCAAATTGTTTGCCTTCTCAATGAAGGTGGGTGGGGAGGGAGGAAAGGAAAGAATGTGGAACTCAAAGTTTTAAAAATGATTGTTAATTGTTTTTACATGCAATTGTGAAATAAGATATGCAGGCAGTGGGGTATAGAAATCTATCTTGCACTACAGGAAAATAGAAGGGAAGGGGATAGCAGAAGGTGGAGGTGATAGAAGGGAGGACAGATTAGGGGAAGGGGCAATCAGAATGTATGCTGTCTTGAAGTAGGGGAGGGGAGAAATGGAGAGAAAATTTGGAACTCAAAAGTGAATGTTGAAAACTAAAAATAAATTAACTTTTAAAAAAACAATTAAAGCTATTTAAAAGTGGAATGAACTGCTTTGCTAGGTAGCGAGTTCTTCATCTCTGAAAGTCTCCACAGGGAACTTAGATTACCACTTGTCAGAGATATTCTAGAGCAGTGGTATCAAACTCAAGTAGAACTGAATCCCTATACAAACAAAGCCAATTCAACAAGATTAGAAGAGCGGCAGAAAGCTGGCTAACAATTTTTACAGCCAGTGTCTCTGATAAAGGTCTCATTTCTAAAATACATAGAGAACTGAGTTAAATTTATAAGAATACGAGTCAGTTCCCAGTTGATAAATGGTCAAAAGATATGAACAGGTAGTTTTCAGATGAAGAAATTAAAGCTATCTATAGTCATATGAAAAAATGCTCTAAATAACTATTGATTAGGGAGATCCAAATTAAAACAACTCTAGGGTACCACATCACACCTATCAGATTGGCTAACAGGCAAAACAGGAAAATAATAAATGTTGGAGAAGATGTGTAAAATTGGAACACTAATGCATTGTTGATGGAATTGTGAACTGATCCAACCATTCTGGAGAGCAACTTGGAACTATGCACAAAGGGCTATAAAACTGTGCATACTCCTTTGATCCAGCAATAAGACTACGAGGTCAGTATCCCAACGAGATCATTAAAAAAGGAAAAAAATCCACATGTACAAAAATTTTTCCAGCAGCTCTTTTTGTAGTGGCAAAGAATTGGAATTTGAGGGGATGCCCATCAACTGGGGAAGGGCTGAACAAATTGTTGTGTATGAAGGTTGTGGAATACTATTGGTCCATAAGAAATGATGAGCAGGTAGATTTCAGAAAAACCTGTCAAGACTTACATGAACTGATGATGCTTAGTGAAATGATCAGAATCAGAAGAACATTGTACACAGTTCACAGCCACATTGTGCCATGAGCAGCTTTAATAAGACTTAGCCCTTCTCAGAAATGCAAAGATCCAATGTGAGAAATAATTCATTCAGGCTAAGGAGGGGATGAAGATGAAAAAATAAATTTACTATTACTCATGACTTCAGTGGCAAGTGTCTTGTAAAATAGACTCACTCTATAGAAACAAAAATGAGCCTTAAAAACCTATGCCTGACTGCAAAGTCCCTCCCCTGTCTCCCCATTGGATGGGTAATACAGGATATACAACCTTCCAATTCATCTCTTACATAGTTCCTGTTAATATGTTCCCCCTTCCACTACATGCATTGTATGATTATTAAAATGAACCTTTAGTCCTCCCAGAGGAGCACAAGTTAATATTCACAAGCTTATTACACAAGTATTCCTAGCAAGACAACTTTTACTCTACTTAATTTTCTAACCTCGAAACAGGATAAAACAGTTGGATCCTGCTTTGCCCATCATCTTCTGTGTGAGAACTAACTCCTCTGTTATATCTCAAGTTCTGATGACTGTTATTCTGAATTTATGAAGACAAATTTCTCTGTTTTATATCTCAATTTTACCCTTCTTCTAGAAGATAATCTAGTACTAATCTATGTTAGTAGTATCCCTGTTTCAAAGTCTCATCCTTGATAACCATAAACAGAGAAATTCTCTTAGATATGCTGATTAGCCTAAGTGAAAATGTTTAATCAATATCCCCCACTGCTTTCTTCACAATCAATTTATCTTCCTGAATTTGCTGCAAGTCAAAAGACTTTCTGGTATATAGGGATCCCTAGATTTCATAAGTCATGTATTATATAATTTCTGTGGAAATAAAAATTTAATCATTCCTCATACTAAGATAGCTCCAAAAGACTCATGATAGAAAATCCTATCCATATCCAGAGAAAAAACTATAGAGACTGAAAGCAGATTGAAGCAAACTATTTTCTCTCTCTCTTTTTTTCTTTCTCATGGTTTCCCCTTTTGTTCTGATTCTTCTTTCAACACATGACTGATGTGGAAATACGTTTAATGACTCTCTCTCTCTCTCTCTCTCTATATATATATATATATATGTATATATATATATATATGTTAGATTGCATGCCATCTTGGGGAGAAGAAGAGGGAAGGGATGGGAAAAAAATCTAGAATTCAAAATATTGTAGAAGTGAATGTTGAAAACTAAAAATCAGTCAATTAACTTTTTTTTTAAAAAAAGAAAAGAAACAGATTCCTGTGGGATACATATTGATTTAGAAAACCACAAATTAACATTATCTGTGTTGTACTATTGTTTATTTTGCTAAAATTTTCCCAATTATATTTTTATCTGGTTGGGGGTGTACTCAGGAGTTTTGCTGATCATTTGAGGCCTGCAGTCCTTGAATTTGACATCTCAAGATATTCTTGTATTGAACTAGAAGACCCCAGGTTCCCTTCCAACTCCAACCCTGGGAAAGATTATCCTTGTCAAGAAGCAGGGACGCCTTATCCATGGAGACAAGAGGGAGGAAGGGAACAGAATATGGGTGACAGAAATGAATTTTTGAGTTGTGGAGGAGGAAAATTGAACAATCTCTTGTCTGAAGGGTTGGATTACAAGTGGAGGAGGCTAGGATCTGCTTTGCATGTGGGGGTTAGGGTAAAGTTAGATCTTAAAAAGAGTGAAAATGTTTTGAAATAGTCACTGTGGAAAGTGAGGAAATCAACAAAAGTTTAATTAAAGTTTTCCTGAGTAGCAAGAAGGTCCCTTTCCTGTTGAGGTAATTGGCAGGATATAATCCAAGAAAATATGCCCCAATCGAAGACATCTGACAGCAACACTAGGCATCCTCAAGCAGCAGTTGTTAACCCTATAAATGGCAATAAGCTAGTCTAGTCTTTAAGTGAAAACATGACTCTCCAAGTTAAGGTCACTAATATTCAAGAAGAAAATGCTGGATTCGGACCAAACTGGGCAGCCCCTATGGTGGGGATCTTGCAGATCAGTAAATGACAAGTTGGAGTATACAGGGTGTTAAGGGAAGATTAGTACCTCTGGTGTGAGAGCTGCTGAGCCCTTTTCAGGGCTGCTTTCTCCCTTTGGTGTCCACCTGATTCACTCAGCTCTCACCAATGGCTCCAAGAAGCTGTAGCATGCATAGTGGCCACAGCCCAATAAAATCCTTTCAACAGATGGGCTACACCAGGTTGAAGGTAACCAAGGGGTTTCAAACCCATTGGTGAGCTAAAGGGTTATCTACCTCAAGCATGTGAATGGGCAGATGAGAAGGTGGCTGAAGCAGGCAGTGTGGAGCACCGAGAGCTTGGTTAGACATCAAAGACACCAAGTCATCCACTGCATCCTAAGCCATTGCCAGTCATCTTGATTTTTGTTTTGCCATGGGACTCTGATGACTTTGGAAGAGAGAGCTGATGACTTTGCACAACTCTGACTCTCTTAAATCCAACTTATTCTTGAGTCAAAAGACATCACCCATACCATTGCATCATTTTCACCCATCTCTAAATACCTATAGCGACAGCCAAGTGACAAAGCAGCAGGATCAGATACACTGGGAGCGGTAGTCACAGCCCTATCCATAGGTGGCCCAGGCCATAGGGTCATCTTCTCACTGGACTGGAGCAGAAGTAGGATTTGGCAGCTCCCTGAGAATGTAAGGAACCTTTCCTAAGGACCTTACTGTTCACCTCCTGGCAGGAAGAAGGGGCTAGAAAAAGTGCCCTAAAAATTGTCTGCTTCACCTACACTAACCCTGGCCTGCTTCTTGTAGTAGGCAAAGATCCTACCTGGCAGTTGAAACACAAAAGAAGTACAAAAACTTTTGTGAAGGGGATTCCACTCATGCTTGGTACATGGAATGCACACATGCTTATGAACAGCATGAAATCCAGTAGACCTGAAAGATAAGCAGCTTTTGTTGCAAGAGAACTCAGAAGTTGTCATATCCAAATAATAGCCCTGAGTGAAACAAGGCAGGCAAATGAAGGCCAGCTTGCCAAAGTCGGAGCTCTTTACATGCTTTTCTGAAGTGATTGTCATGATGAAGAGCACTATGAAGCTGGTGTAGGTTTCATAACCAAATCTAATCTAGTCAATGAGCCTGTATGCCCACCCAAAGGAGTGAATGACAGGATTGCCACTTGTAACTAAGTGCCTCACCACTATCATCAATGTATATATGCCCAACCTTGATGAAACCTGGTGAGGTCAAAGAAAAGTTTAATGAAGACCTGGAGACCCTTATCATCATTGTGCCAAAAGAGGACAAGCTTGTAATTCTGGGTAGCTTTAACACCAGAGTAGGCACAGACTATCAGACATGGCAGGGAGTCCTTGGGAAAAATGGAGTTAGAAACAGCAAGAGCAACAGTGAAGGTCTCATGACGTTCTCATCACCAACACTGTCTTCTGTTTATCTAAACATAATGAAACTTCTTTGATGCACCCTTTAAGCAAACATTGGCATTTAAGAGACTATGTCATTTTAAGAACAGACTGGATATGAGAGTGTTAAGGTGATTTGTGATACAAAGTGCTGCATAGATCACAGACATCCTCTCCCAGCTACAAATTTGCATTCAACAAAAGCAGTGGCCCCAAGGCCACTCCCAGATTTATTGTCAACAAATTAGGGCACTTCTCTGTGTGTAAAATTTGTCACTAACTTGGAGAGAAAGCTGAGCTACCACAGCTGGCAACAGTGGAGCAGAAAAGGAGTGGGCAACTTTTGGTGTACAGCACTGCATTTACTCCTCTGGGTCAGAACACTCACAAATAATGTGCACTCTCTCTCTTTGAAGGCAGCCCTGGGAGACCTGGGCAGGTTTCCTGTAGTGCGGGCCTCGGACTTTTACATTAAGGAAATTCTCCTTGACTTGGGTGAGGGGTGATGAGGAACAGCTCCAGGACAAAGAGTTCATGGAGACCTGGACTACAGGAGATGGCACCTTCCAGAAGTGGGCAGCTGTAGACGTGACCTTGGGCCAGGAAGGCAAATATATCTGCTGAGTTCAGCACCAGGTTTGAGTCCCTCATCCAGAAGTGGGAGCCAGAGTCCTCACCCACCTGGATCACAGTGGGAGGCATTGTTGCTGGCCTCCTCCTCCCTGCGGTCATTGCCAGGTTTTGTGATCTGAAGAAGAATTCAGGTGGAAAAGAAGGTGATTATGTTCCAGCTGCAGGCAATGACAGTGCCCTCAGGTCAGATGTCTCTCTCACAGTCAAAGCTTGAGAAAATTGCCTAGTATGGACCTGAGACAGAAAACCAGTCAGCAGTCCCTGGGTTGTTCTGTTGACCTCTGGCCTCTCTCCCCAGCACTGCCCTGGAATCCTCCCTGGACTCTATTGGCCCAAGCCCAGGGCAGCATCGCCAAGGCCTT
Source organism: Potorous gilbertii (assembly GCA_028658325.1). Taxonomy (NCBI): domain Eukaryota; kingdom Metazoa; phylum Chordata; class Mammalia; order Diprotodontia; family Potoroidae; genus Potorous; species Potorous gilbertii. The sequence goes on from CM053769.1 coordinate 185,366,030, forward strand.
CACCCTTTTCTCTAAGGCCTCCCTCCCTGGCCTCCTTTCTTTCTGCCTGTGCATCTCCTCCCACAGGGAGATAACCAGCAGTAATGGCCAGAGATTTTAGGCAACGAGCCTCCTTCATGTTTAATGCTGCCCTGACCTCTGGGATCCGTCTGAGGGCCAAGACAGCCTGATGAATCACTGTTCATGAATCTTCAGCTTTTCTGCATAGTCTCAGCTGAGCTTCCTATTGGGTGGGGGATTGTGGGGGACAGGATGACAATGAGGAGATGTTCTGGCCACAGGAAGGGGAGATGATGGAAGTTTGGGGACATCTGAGAATCCTTTCCTTCTGCTGAGTCTGGGAGTGCAGGTAGGAGCTGAGGTCAGAAGGGAAGGAGCCTGGGGGAGCAGTACACGGTGAGAGGGCAGAGGTTTATCTTTGATTTGTACTGCTCAGGGCACATGTGGACATGGTCTTTTGGGACTTGGTAGCGACTTCAGAGAGAGTCCAGGCTGCACACTCCTCCTGGGCCTGGAGCCATGCCAGAGGCTGCTGGGTCGGTAATCCATAGGCTTCCTTCCCACAGACTGCCCCTCAGCACCGACTTTCAAGAGCTCCAATTCTCTGTTTTGTCATTTTCATCAGAGATATAAAAGTAGTATTTTCGTCCTGCTCCTTGTAACCACCGGGGGACAGGAAATCTTGTGAGAAGAGAAGGCAAGTCTTCCAGAGGGGCTCACTTTCCTCATTTGCAGCAGAAAGTGGGTCTAAATTTCAAGGTGCCCCAACTAGTGGAGCCTCCAACTTAGTCTCAGGAAGACCTGAGTTCAAATTCCACCTCAGACACTTAATAGTTTTGTGGCTCTGAGCAGGTCACTTAACCTCCCACTTCAGGTTTCCATATCTGTAAGGGGAGGATCATAACAGCCCCTCCCAGGGTGGGGCTAAAGATCCAGTGAGATCACATTTACAAAGTGCTTAGAAAGGCTTATTGTAGAAATGAACACTGTTATCATTGTTGCTTTCAAGCGCTAATTCCTGTGATCCCGCCAGTTCCAAAGAGTCATTCAGTCCTCATGACACTCATTGACATGACTTTCATCCTATCTCTTCAGAACCCTAAGAATTCCTCCCAGTGTGAAATCAGTCATTCATCTCCTAAGCAGGGACCTTCCTTCCACCCGGTGGATATTCATGGTATTGCAGGATTTAGAATTAGAATATATTCCCTTCCGAAATGATGAATGTGAAGAGAGAGGTAGGGATGCAGTGTTCTGACAAGCCAGCACCTGAAGCCTTCAGACTTCATAGTGAGTTTGGGAACTTCCTAGGCTCACCAATCTAGAGTCTGAAGGGGCCTCCAAGACCCTCAGGTCCAGCTGCTTAGGACAGTACCTACTCCATAGGAGACTCACTAAATACTGTTGGCCTGCCTGACTCTGATCCCCAAAACCATTCCTCTGACTTTTCTGTGAAAGTAAAATCTGCTTGATAATGTTTAGATGCAGCTTATGAAGTGCAGGCTAGCTCAGCATGGATGTTCAGAGAAGTTAGTCCAGGATACCCAGGGAAGGTTCCCATTGAGAAGAGGACTTCAACTTCAAAGTAGAAGTTATATTTATCTATATCAGGGGCTCTTCACCTGGGGTACACTGACCCCTGAGAAATTTGATGAGAGTTTTCAGGGGGTCTGTGAACTTGGATGGAAAAAAATACATCTTTATTTTGACTAACTTCTAATTGAAATGTAATCATTCCTTTGACTATTAAATTTTCAAAAACCAAAAAAAAAGAACACTCACAAATATCAAGACTGACTTGATGAAAATGACAGGGAAATTCAGAAGCTGCTAAATGCAAAAAATAAGAACTCTACATGGTTTACCAGCAGGATAGCTCATCCATCTCTAGGAAGGCAGTATTTAACTCTCTCAAAAGTAAAATGCAAGTAAAGCTTAGAGAGATGCAGGATTCCTGGCTCAGTAAGAAGGCAGATGAAATTCAGTATTATGCTGATAGTAACAATCCAAAGTGCTTTTATGAGGCCCTGAAGGCTATTTATGGGCCAACAACCTACAGAGCATCTCCACTACTCAGTACTGATGAAACCTCATTGATGAGTGATAAGGACATAATCCTGGAGAGATGGACTGAACACTTCCATAGTGTTCTCAACAGACCATCATCAGCCAATGCTGAAGTCAATGATCATACATCTCTGGTCAATCCTTCTCTAGCTAAACTTGCAAATGAAGAAAACGTTTTGAATACCATTGGTGTCCAGGCTAAGTGCCTGGTGTTAACTCTATTCTAGCAGAGATTCACAAGGCAGGGGATCCACTGCTCATACAAAAGCTGACTAAAATCTTCCAGGTTATATGGCAAAAGGAATTTATCCCACAGGAGTTCAACGATGCCTCCATTGTCTATCTCTATAAAGGTAAAGGAAATAGATTGCCTTGTAACAATCACTGGGAGGTCTCTCTCTTAGTCATTGCTGGCAAGATTCTTGCCAGAATCCTTAATAGGCTGATCCTTCACCTGGAAGATGGTTATCTACCTGAGAGCCAGTGTGGCTTCAGAAAGGGTCACAGAATGGTCAATATTATATTTACTTCTCAACAACTCCAAGAGAAATGCCCAGGAGCAGAACAGAGGTCTTCATATAACATAAGCTGATCTGACCAAGTCCTTTGATACTGTCAATCATGAGGGACTATGGAAGATCATGGAAAAATTTGGTTGCCTGGAGAAGTTCATCAGTATTCATGATGGCATGCTTACACAGGTTCTGGAAAATGGACAATGCTCTCACATTTTCCCAGTCACCAGTGGAATGAGGCATGCTCCTATGCTTCTTAGCATGATGTCTTCAGTGATGTTGTCATATATTTTCAACAAGGACAAGAACCAGTATCAAGATCAACTATTACACTGATGGTAAATTATTTAACTTGAAAAGGCTACAAGCCAAAACTAAAGTGCAGGGAGAGTTGGTGCATGACTTTTTATTCACAGGTGATTGTGTACTCAATGCAGTTTCTGAGGCTTAGATGCAACAGACTATAGATTGATTCTCTGCCACTTATGCTAATTTTGTCCTGACAATCAGCTCGAAGAAAAGAGAGATTCTCCACTGGCCAGAAGCATGCCATCCATACATGAAACTATCAGTTACAACAGGTGGAGAAAATTTGAATGCTGTGGATAAGTTCACTTACCTTGGCAATATATTTTCCAGGGATGTACATACAGATGATGAGGTTGATGGACACAATGCCAGATCTAGGCCAGTGTTTGGGAGGCTCTGGAGGAAAGTGTGAGAGAGAAGAGGGTCTACAAAACTGCTGTGCTGACCTCATTGTTGTATGACTACGAAACCTGAACAGTATGCCACTGCCATGCCAGGAAATTGGATTGCTTCCATTTCCATTGTCTTAGGAAGAGTCTGAAGATCACCTGGCAAGATAAGGTACTGGACACCAAGGTCCTTTCCCAAGCTGAACTGCCAGCTATTCAAACTCTACTGCAGAGAGTGCAACTCTGATGAGCTGGCCACATTGTTTGAATGCCAAACATATACTTACCTAAAAGACTATTCTACAAAGAACTTACACAAGGCAAGAGCTCACATGGAGATCTAAAGAAGTTGTACAAGGATACTCTCAAGATACTTCTGAAGAACTTTGGAATTAATGAAACCAATTTGGCATAGGATTGCCCAGCATGGTGTGCCTGCCTCAAAGAAGGTACTATGTTCTATGAACAAAGCAGAATTGCAGTAGCTCAAAAGAAATGTGAGACACAGAAGAAATTTAGAGACATCTCCATTCCATATGTTCACATGGACTGTTTGTATCTGACCTGTGGTCTTCTGAGACTTCTGAGCTCATGTTGGCCCAATCAGCCACAGTTCTATGAACAAAGCAGAATTGCAGTAGCTCAAAAGAAATGTGAGACACAGAAGAAATTTAGAGACATCTCCATTCCATATGTTCACATGGACTGTTTGTATCTGACCTGTGGTCTTCTGAGACTTCTGAGCTCATGTTGGCCCAATCAGCCACAGATGGACACACTACATGTTGACCCTGCCATAGTGATATCATTTTCATCCTCTTCCAGTACAAAGGACGCAACCAAATGATGAGTAAATGTTCCAGAGAAACTTACGAGCCAATATGCTGATTGACCATCATTCAACTAAAATTGTTTATGGATATTTGCCATATTGATTCTGCCAAGGGGTAGCCTTCCTGGTTTCCTTTTTGGGGAAACCACCCATGAAGTCATATCCTTACAGGAGATAACCTACTACTTATCATGTTTGAGGTGCTCCCTTAAGAATTAATGGGCACTTCCAAAGATCTACATCACCAGAATCAACCAACTGGCAGATCCATGGATTTCAGCAAGGGAGAGGGTTAATGCTCCAGAATTTACTTTGGAATCAGTCAACAGTGATGGACCAGTTTGTTAAAGTATTGTTGGCTCTTGTAAAAGATGAATTGGTTTGAGTAGAGGCGTCAGAGAGACTGCCCTGCCTCTTTAAGTAGCACATCTACTTCAGTTCACAGCCAGATTAATTACAGCTTTACCCAGGATTTTGCCTGGCCTATATCCCAATGGTAAATTCAATAATACTTTGTGAAGAGTTCAGGTAACCAGGGGAAGCTTGGCTCAAGTTACCACTTTCTAAAACAGTTACCCTTCATTGAGAGCACATGGGTTTTATGTTGGACTGTCCTAGGCACAATTCAACCATCTTCATGGAAAAAGGGTTTTATAGTGAGGGCACCCCTGGCAAAACCAACTGAGAAAAATGATTATTTTCTTATTATATTAGTATCCAATTTTATATATGGGACCCAAAGATCCTCCTTTGGTCCTTAATAACCAATTATTAGTAGGTTAGTTATTAGTAGGATTTTTTCTCTTTTTATTTTCTCATTCATTGCCCAGTCCTTGTGAAGGACAGGGCTGACAATGAGACATTCTCCTCAAGCTTGGGTGGAACCCCACCCAACTGGGAGAGCTTGCTTCTGATTAAAGGCTAAAGAGAATCTAATCTATGTGAATTTAGCCCTTTGTGTTCAATTTCAATGGTCTGAGTAATGAGTCTCTCTGTCCAAGATCCCTGATATGAGCAAAGTCTTATACCCAGCCTCTCATCAGAAAAAGCCCACTTATTATTGTAATATTAATTCTCTTATTGTTAACCAATCAGAACTGATTTTCACCCTCAGGGATATGCCCTTCTCCAAAAGTATTTAGCCATTCAGGGCCTCCACATGGGGTCTTTGGTTACCAAGAGAACCACTGATATTAATTTATTATCTGCTAGTCTAATTAATAAATTGATTATTAATTACCCAGAAACTATTTTTATCCATTTCAAAACCCAGGTTTCCTAGCTACTTGCCTCCTACTCTCAACCTGGAAATTCCAAAGTGATCAAGTGCTCAGCGTCCAGGCCTTGGTGGATTCACCAAGGCTTGGCTAATTTTCTGATTACAAAACTAGCAAAGACACTGCTTTAAATTTGCTGGAGTCCTGTTAGTTGACCTGTACTGACAGATGACCTCTACTGTAGGAACCCAAAACTTATAAAGCCCAATCAGTATGGACTTCGATAGGAGTGAATATCTAATAATTATATATCCTGTCTTCCATATTTCTCATTGTCCTGTAATCAGATGATTAGCCTGCACAGTAATTTAGACATTGCTCAGAATTTGAATAGTCACATCCAAAACTGTAAACTAAGAATTTTTAAAGTCAGGGTAGTTAGTGAAAACTTGTGATCTCATTTAGAAATGGGAGACGTAGAGACAGATGCCTAACGATACAGGCCACTTCTGCAGAGACCACCATTTTGGGGCAGGCAGGAAGCAGAGACTCAGGATACGGGCCTCTGCTGGGGAGGCTAACACTTGGGGGAATGTGCGTGTGTGCGTGTGTGTGTGTGTGTGTGTGTGTGTGTGTGTGTGTGTGTGTGTAAGAACTTAGCTCAGTCCTAAATGTGGCTGTTTGAAAAAAAATTTAACCAGTTATTTTTGTTAAGTAAGCTACAAAAGATTGCAAGGGAGGTCCATACCTTCTAAATTCATTAACCTGTGGCAAAGGCTTAGTCACCCTACTCTAGGTATAGATCTGCTGCTAAAATTACATGGGGGAAAAGGCACCTGCTAACAATTTCAGTGAAGCCAGAAGAATTACTAGCCCTACAATATCCAGCAATTCCAGGATTACTTAGTGCCATGGAAGTAGAAATAGTAATCTCATCTAGATCAAATACTGATGCAGTTACCTGGTCCTCATCCCTCATTCCGTGTGCTTTACCTATAGTGGCTCATTGATCGGTCCCAGCCAGAGGTATTATTGGAGTTATATGCATCTGCCTAAGTACACACACATAGAGGGAAACATTTGCAGGGCACCAATATTATTTGTGAGAAAGAAGAACGGGGGAATGCAGCTCTAACCCTGTTATAAAATACTTAATGCCAGTTCCTAATTTCTTTCCTGCTGAATCCCTGGAAAGCCTAGAACTTCATCCAGAGCCTCGGGTATGAGGAGGGGTAGATGGTATGTCAGAAGAGTCCTTAACAACTCAAATATCAAGTAAACCCCATATGGCTCTTCAGGTGTTCCATAATTGCACAAAACTATGTTTCATGACCTATTAGACCAAAAAGTCCAGCAGTCTACCTAGACAAATATTGTAATGTATTCCTAGGACCATGCCCAGCATATTAACGTGGGTCAAAATTGTCCTCTAAAATTGGTAGAGTCAGCTATTCATAAAATTGGAGAAGTGAATTAGGGTAAAAGAATCCTTAAGACACATAATAGGCTGGGGCAGTGGGATATATATGGATCCAAGGAAGGCAAAGGTAATTTGTTATTCAGTTGTGTCCAACACTCTATGAACCCTTTTGAGGTTTTCTTGGCAAAGATACTGTAGTGGCTTACCATTTCCTTCTCCAGTTCATTTTACGGATGAGGAAACTGAGGCAAATAGGGTTAAGTGACTTGCCCAGGGTCACATCTAGTAAGTGTCTGAAGTCAGATTTGAACTCAGAAAGATGAGTCTCACTGACTCCAGGCCTAGCATTCAATCTACTGTGCCACCTTCTTGTCCCAAAGACAATGATTGATACACAAATAACCAAGATCTACAGCATTATGAAGATTCATAGACTACTATTCTGCTTTATTCCATGTTTCTTGAAACTGAATGTACCCCTCATAGATTTATTTGAACACCTTAGGGCAAAGGTTCTTAATTTGGAGTCTGTAGATTTGTATGGGGAAAAAAATCTGTATCTTTACTAGCCTTTCAATTAAATTTAGCATTTTCTTCAATTATGATTTTAAAAAAAATATACCTCATTTTGAGAAAGAGTCCATGATTCAAAAATGGTTAACTCTTGCTCAGGAATATTTTGGTGGACACCCCTACAAAGACTCAATTTGATAAAGCCCATTTCCATAGAACTTTAAGGTTTGTGAATAAGTTTATTTGCAACAACCTGTGAGGATTATATTATTTTTATTTTATATAGTACAAGAAACAGAGGCTTAAAGGGATTAGGAGACTTGTCAAAGGTCACAAGTCTAGTAACTACTGCAACCGGTTTTCCAAGCCATTGTACATTACCACCACACCTTTAACTACTGATTTACTTCAGCTCCCATGCTGAGGTAAGAAAAAATATATGAGATCATCTGAAAATTAGGTGGAAATCAGCCCAGGTAAGATGAAAAACTCTCAAGAATTAAATATATATTTGTGTTTAACGGTAGTCATATCTTGGCAAAGTGGGAAAGAAAATAAGGAAGAAAAGAAAAAAGAAATTTAGATAACTTCATTATATATTTAGAAGGAATAGTAAGTTGTACATAATAATTTTCAGTTTCATGTGCAATTATCTTTTTTATTACACTGTTATGGAAATGTTTGTTTTATTCCATAAATTAAAAATAAATAAATAATATTTTAAAAAGAAAATTCTGAAAAAACAAAGAGAAACAATTCCATTGAGAAAGGAAAGAGGGCGTTATCTAAAGAGACTGCTATAGATGACACATGAAGGCCACCAGATGACATAGAAAAAGTTTAGAAACTCAGAAATGCATAAGATATATGTATAGTATTATATAATATCAACCCAAATTTTACAGTAAAGTATTGTAAGCACCCCATAAAAGAAAAAGAAAAAATTCAGACTTCTTCTCTGGCATGAAGGGAGGGCCAAAAAATTTTACACCGATTTTCCTGATTGTGGGGGCACTGCCCCCCTAACCCCTGCAATGTGGAAGGGATAAATGTACAGAATTAGAACTGAAAGGAATCAAATCCCACCTCTTCATTTTACAGTTAAGGGAACAGAAGCCCAGAGAGGTAAATGACTGAGACTAAATTCAAACCCAGGATTTCTTGACTCCAACACTTCTGGTGCTCTCTTCACTATACAATGTCACTTCACCATCACCTTCCATAACCCAGCAGAAGGTGCTCAATAATGTTAAATGCAGAAGACAGGTGTCAAGAAGTGAATGCTATTGTCCTGTCTTTATTCAGTCATGTCTGATGCTCCACTACAGCTGAGAATATAAAAAAGAAACATAGAAATGGAACTACGACAGATTTGGAAGGAGGAAAGAGCCAAGGGATTTTTGTGTGATATGTCTTCATTTCCTTAGTTCTACTTTGTTTATTGCTACCAGTTTTAGGTAGATTTTTTTCCTATGCTGTGTATTATTTATTTGTGGATTATACGTTTATTATATTATATTTATTATATTACATTTGTAATAAGACAGTTTTTGAAAAAAGAATCTTGCATTCATTAAATCAATAATTACAATTTTACATGTAATTGAGAAAAGAAAATAAGAGAGAAAAAAAGTATCAATAGCCCCCCCCAGGTTAGAGAACCTCTGTTGCTGTTCAGTCATATCTGACTCTTCATGACCCCATTTGGGGTTTTCTTGGCAAAGATACTGGATATGGGTACCCAAAGTGTAGGGAATATTACATCCTCCCTGAGAGGCCCACACCTGGAAGCTGGGAGCTTACATAGCCATGGAAGTCCAGGTATGGCAGATCAAGGGAAAACTTCTGAACAGTTATCCCAAAGTAGAAAGGACTAACTTGGGAGGGAAGGAGTTCCCCCTCATTGAAGGGCTTTAAGCAAATACTAGATGACCATATGTTGGATATATTGTAGAAAGGATTCTTTTTCAGGTATGGGTTGAACTAGACAGTCACTAAGGTCCCTTTCAAACTCTGCAATACTGTGTTTCATATACTTAGGCTTGAGTAAGACATTTGTGCTTAAGATGGACACCTCTGATTTTGGTGTTAGTTGTTGAGTCATTTCAGTTGTGACCAACTCTTTAAGGTTTCATTTGGGTTTTATTATATTTTTTGGGCAGAGATATCAGAGGGATTTGTCATTTCTTTCTCCAGATCATTTTATAGTTGAGGAATTGAGACAGATGGGATTAAGTGACTTGCCCACAGTCATACAGCTAAGTGTCTGAGGTTGGATTTGAACTCAGGTCCTCCTGACTCAGCACTTTATCACTGAACCACCTAGCTGATTTGAGCATAGGGGCTATATCATAATAAGCCAGAATCTTTTCCCTCAATGGACTCAGTGCATACTTCTTGCAAAAAATCTCTGCAGTAAATCTATGCCACTTGTGAAAAGGTAAAGTCAAGGTGGTATTTGAGGAGTGGTGTTACCACATATGGGGGGGGTCTGGTATTTTTTCACAGTCCACTTGCAGCTAAAGAACTTGGGAACTTCCAGCATGCTAAAGAAATAAATCAGAAGCAGAGAAGATGGGCATTTTCTTTAGATAATATATTTTTTTTGATTATGTGCGTTTCAGGCAGGAGTGGACTTGAATCAGCTCCAAAAGGCTCATAAGAACCAACTGTTAAATTTTCAGTGTTAGCATTTACACCTTGGAAATGATAAATGCTACAAATGAGGGCTTGATTTGTTGCTGCCTTAAGAAAGCAATGTAGAAAATGTTAATAATGCAGATTAATTGTACAGGTGTTATGTGTACTTTGGAGGGTAGAGAAGAGATCTGGTTATGACACATTTACCAGTACAGCCCTGATGGTAGGCTTTAACTAATAAACATATGCTTTGATCTACAAGCTGGAGCCTATCCAAATGCTGCTTTAATAAGAGAATTTTGGGGCAACCTCACCCCAGGTGAACCTCAGAGAAGTGATCCACAAGCAGCAAGTTTATAGATAAATAAATATACATAGGCCAAGTTGACTCTTATTTCAGCAGGGAATGATAGTCCCCACAAATAGGATGACCTAAGTCAAGTGAGATGCCTCTTTTCACTCATAATACACTGTTTTCTATCATCCTCTACCACCAGAATCACAATGGAAAATGCTATGCTTATGTTATGATATACTAATGGTGGGATATTCCAACTTATTCAAGGTGCCCTGTACAGTCATTTAGGCTTCTTCTCCAGTATAACATCAGCCAATATATTCAGTCCTAAGAGATCTGTACCTGAATCAGAGACCTCATGAGGAACCAACCCTGCCCAAGTCTTCCACAATCTAACCAATTCCTTACTGTCCTTGAGTGGCCACGACAATAGATTTGATCATGTTATCGCTACTATCCCAAGAGTACAATTTGATATTCATGCTAGTAGGCACCCTTATGAAGATGCCTTATTTTGAAATCCTTGGTAGAAGAGCTGTACAAATTTAGGCATGTTAATCCCATTGGCAGAGCTGAGAATTGGTTTGACCCTTTTGAAGATAATTTGGAAGTATAGAAGGAAGAGTTATTAAATCATATCCTTCTATTCAGAGATTCCACTATTAGGATTATATCTCAAAAATTCACTGAAAGCTTGAAAAGAGCCATATGCACACAAATGTGGTTAGCAGCATTATTTGTGGTAATAAAAAGCTAGAAACAAAAACATATGCCAAGTAAGTGAAGAATTGCTCAACAATTTATGGTACAATTATACTGTATGGAATGGTGAACTTGAAGAATCCATGGGGAAGACTTGAATGATGTGATGCAGAGGAGTCAAAGTGTAAGATACACATTGACTTCTACAATATAAATGAAATCAACATTGAGAAATAACAAAACTCAGACCAAATGCAGTGGTCAACATCATTATTTGATGGTCAAAGTTGAGGGATGTGTCCCTTATTCCTGTTAATAGGCAGAATATTTGGATGGAATATGTGTAGGAGGGTGGTGTTTGGGTGTTCCTTGGGAAATAGCAAAACAAAATGATTCAGTAAGTCTCTCTACTCCCTCATGACTGTAGTGATGGCAGACTACCTGGGAACTAAAAATAACATATGACAAATTATATTGAAAGTTCTGTAAAAGTTGCATATAAACAGAAGACTGACAGCCAGGGACATCTTGACTTCCCAAGCCCTACATGTAGGAGATCAAATATGGCAGCACACAATCTACATATGGAGAGATCCTCAAAGAAGCTAGCAGACCAATAAGCCCCTTCTCTACTACAACATTTCTCAGAGCAGTCTGCCTTTTCTCCTGTATTGGTATCACCAAATCTAAGTACAGTGCTTGCACATAGTAAGCTTTAATAAATGCTTTTTCATTCACTCCATTCATTCATTCCACAGAGTGCCTAGTGTTCTGTATGTCTAACTTATCATAAGCACTTACATTTAATGCCTTCTGGTTGCAGGTAACTTCACATATATTATCTCATTTGCTCTTCACAAAAGAGATTTCTTAAATCTTAACTAAAAAATGCTTTTAGAAAGTCCATTTTCTTTGTAAGCATTGTAAATGCTAACAAATCCTGTTAATTTTTTACCGCATGTTACGTTGAAATAAAAAGGAAGTAAAATAAAAAAATAAAAAAAAATCTGTGTAAGGAAGGTAATATTATCAGCATATATTTCAGATGAAGAAAGGGGTGGGAGTCAATATGATGTGGTGGGAACAGCAATGAACTTTAAGAATCACATGACCTGAAATCAAATCCTAGCTTTGTTACCTCACCTGTAAAATGAGAGTGGGCTAGGTGAATGCTGAAGTCTCCCAGAGCCCTAGGTATATAGTTCTATCATCCTTGGACTCCAACAAAATTAATGACTTGCTCAAAGCCAAAGGACTAATACGGAGATAGGAGGAAAGCCTGGTCTTCTGGTCTAAAAGTCCAGCACCATAGTTATTACATTTTGAACAATCAAGTTCCCCTGATTAATTCTCAAATTTGTAAGGTACTCTATTCTGGGACACAAAATTTCTCATCTCTAATGGTCATCTACCAGAATTTTTCTCCTCTCTAGTAGGAGTAGGAGTTTGAAGGCATAACCAGTCTCATTGTTGCTCCAGAGTCTGATTTCTTCCTCATTTACTGATTCTATCTCATTCTCTAACAGGCAGTTACATAGCGCAGTTGATAGAGTGCCAGGCCTGGAATCAGCAAGACTCATCTTCCTGAGTTCAAATTTGGCCTCAGATACTTACAAGCAGTGTGAACTTGGGCAAGTCACTTAACCTCTGTTTGCCTTAGTTTCCTCACTTGTAAAATAAGAGCATCTACTTTCACAGGGTTGTTGGGAGAATCGAATGACATGATATTTTATCTTAACATAATAGGTAACCAAATAAATGCTTATTTTCCCCTTCCCCTATAAATAGATATTTTTAGGTAGAAGCTTTTCAAGAAAGCTTAGTTGTAAATGTAAGCTTAATTGGTTATTATTGTTTAGAACTAAATTTATTTTAAGAGAAAAGATGGGAGTAACAGATAAAATACTATTTAGAATCGTAGGACTTGACAGCTGATTGAGTACAGGAGATGAAGATAAGTTAAAAGAGATAAAATCAGAGTTTTCCACAAGGAAGAGTAGGTAAATGGTGGTAATACTGAGAGAAAGAAAAATCAATATCAGGAAATGGTTTGGAGTAAGAGAATATAAACTGGGTTTGGCATGTGTTGAGTTTGAGATGCTGGCTCCATATTGAATTGGATTTGCTCTGTCTAAAGTTGGATTTGCTGATCAAGAACTCATTGAGAGAAGGCCTAGAGACAGAATTCTGAGAGTAATCAACATACTCCCGTGGGAGGTTGAAAGATCATAGCTTTAGTCGGATGGGTCAACCGTTCCCATGCCATCCATTTACAGATGAAGACACCAACGCCTACCAAGATTAAATGATTGGTCCAAGGTCATACAGGTAGGGGTGCAGCTAGAATTTGAACTCTGACCCTATGACTCCCAATCCTGTGTTCTTTCCACTATACCTCACTGTGGCTTCCCAATGTGAGAGTGGATGGAATTAAGGCAAGGAGAGGGATTAGCAAATGCAGGTTGTCTCGGGACACTTGAGATAGGAGGGAAGAAGGAATTGTTGATGTTACCGAATTCTGAGGAATGAAGGACAAGCAAAGGGAGTTTACATTGGATGGTGACAGTCTTCTTGGTGGAGGAGTTTCTACTGTGCTAAGTATTACTGGGGAGCAATTGGGGCTTAAGGAGAAAAGAAAAATATGGAACAGTTGCTTTGAGGAATGAATTTGTTGCTGAGTTGCTTCCAATTCTTTGTGATTCCATTTGAGGTTTTCTTGGCAAAGATAATGGAGTGGTTTGCCATCTTCTCTAGCTCATTTTGCAATGAGGAAGCTGAGGCAAACAGAGGTTAAATGACTTGCCCAGAGTTACATAGTTTGTGTCTGAACTCACATTTTCCTGCGTCCAGGCCCAGTGTTCTATCTGCCATTCCACCAGATGCCTTATCAATTACTCCATCAGTTTCCTTTCATCATCAATCATTCAATTAATTAAAAGGATTGTTACTATGGATGAGGATACAAAAAAAAAAAAAGCAAAAATAGTCCCTGTCCTTGAGGTGCTTAAATTTGAATGTGGTACACAACATTCATGTCAGTACAGACAAGTTAAATACAGCTAAGTTGGAAGATGACCTTAGAGGAGACGGTGCTAGCGGCTAAGGAGATGAGGAAAGGCTTTCTGGAGGTGATGGTGACAAACTGAGTCTCAAAAGAAGCTAGGCATTTTAAGAACAGAAGCTAAGAGGCAGAACATTTCAGTCAAGTAGAACAGAGAATGCAAAAACCTAAGGAGACAAGAAATGGCCTAATAGTTCAGACTGTTACTATGTAAACTCTTTGATGGGGATTATTTCATTTTTTTGCGTTTTGTATCCTGCCTAGTACAAGGCCTGGCACATATAGTAATAGGCACTTAATAAATGCTTGTTGATTGATTTTCCTACACCTTTCTGTCACTTTCCCCCCTTGTATTTTGATCATCTATAGCACACTGATCTTTTAATGTTTCTTCATATTGTTTCAAGTCTTTACATATTTCTCTCTTCACATTTCTTATATTAACATCCTTCACTGAATTATAGAATGTGATAGCACTTAGACTATTTGTTCTGACATTTCCCAGACAGTTTAAGTTGCTTGAAGTTTTTTGCAATGACAAATTAAGCTGCTATAAATATCACTGAACAGATGGTTCTTTATGATAAATAACGTTCAGAGGGTAATGTCTCTGAAATGGGATTTTTGAGTCAAAGGGTAGGATTGTGTTTTTATAGTGTCCTGTCAGATTGTTCTCCAAAAAGATTCCATCAATTTGCCATTCTATGATAGAATAGTACCTAGTTTTCTACAATCCTGTGTCATGATTCAATTTTGTCATTTTTTTGCTAATTTGATGGATATGAGGTATGAAATTTTTTTTTCATATAATCATTAGGCATTTGGATATCCCCTCTTGTAATTTGTTCACCTTCTTTTGTAAATTTTGTAATTGAATGTTCTTTTATTCATTAGGGAATGGATTGGGAAAGAAAGAAACAAGTTTGTAGAAGCAAGGAGATTGGTTAAAAGACTTTTGTAATTGTCTAAGTAAAAGGTAAAGGTCTGAATTAGGCCGGTGACTGATGTGGGAAAGAATGCAGATGTAGAATTGATAGGACTTGCCAAATAAATAGAATAGGGGATATTCAAGTATCTTTCCACTGAATATTTGAATCAGTTCCCATAAATATTTTCAGTGGTTAATATTTATGAGATAACAAGGTGGGTACAGTAGATAGAACAACAGGCCTGGAGTCAGGAGGACCTGAGTTCAAATTCAGCTTCAGACACTGGACAAGTCACTTAACCCTGTTTGCCTCAATTTCCTCATCTGTAAAGTCTGCTGGAAATGGAAATAGCCATTTTTTTTTTGCCAAATTAAACTCCAAATGGGGTCACAGAGAGTCAGATACAATTAAATCAATGTAACAAAATATTTACTTGGTGTAAATGTTTCCTCATTTAGTTCCGCCCCGTTTTATCTGTGGTACATTATCTCTACTTTTGCAGAATCTTTTAATTTTGATGTGAAAGGATCCATCTAATTTGTTCTCTTATAATTTCAAGAGACAAAAATGTCACCCATCCACAAATTGATACATTTTTACTTTTCTCTAATTTTTTGTGGCAATGAAGGTGGGGGAGAGGAATAAGCCTTTATATAGTACCTACTATGTGCCAGGCACCAACTATGCCAAGCCCTTTACAAATACCTCATTTGATCCTTGCAACAACACTGTGAAATAGGTGCTGTTTTTAATCCCCATTTTATACTTGAGGAAACAGGTGGGGTTTAAGTGACTTGCCCAGGGTCACATAGCTACTCAGATCTCCCTGATTTCATGTCCAGTTGTCCAAACACTGTGCTACCCAGCTGCTTCTAATTGATTGATGCTTAAGTCTATATTCCAACCAGAAGTCGTTATGGAAGATGATGTCAAGCTCTAAATTTATTTTCCTCATTTTTCCAACCTAGTTCTTCCAGGAACATTAAAAATAAAACCTTAGCCAGCTTTTACAGTCTATCAAGTTTATCAAATACTAATTATATATACATGTTTTGCAATTTATGTTTTTATTTATGTATATAAATGTATTTATGTGGACATATATTTATGTTAACATATATTTATGTATTTATACTTATGTATATATGTGTATGAACGCTTCTGCTTCTGCTGTTCCATAAGTCCATTTTCTCTTCCCCCCCTCCTAATCTAATATAGTTGATTCTACCCCTACCCTCCACCTCTCCATTAACAATAATTTCTTACTGAATAAGTTGTTAGGAATGGTACAATTGCAAGGAAAATGTAAGTTCTTTCGATTTAACTTGCATTTATGACTTCGAAGGTGAAAAAAAAATAGTGCTTGCCCCGAAGGAGCTGATTTTTACTGGGGGGAGAGATGAAAACCATGGACAGGCAGTCAGGAAATACAAAATATAATCAATGTAATTCTGGAGTAGGGAGGGGAAGAGCTACCAATTGGAGATCAAGGAAAGCTTAAGGCAGGTGGCAGCACTTTTAAATGGGCCATGAAGACATCAGCAAGAGAAATGTGTACAGAGCGCATAGATAGGGGGCCTAGGGCAGAACTTGGAGGAACACTCAAAGTTACAGACTATGATCTTTATGATGAAGCTGAAATAAGATTGAGAAGGGGAGGACAATTAAAAGAACCAGAAGAGAGTGGGGTGGCATGAGACATGTTCAGGAGGATGAGATGATCACCAATGAGGCAGATAGGTCAAGGAGGATAAGGACTGAAAAATTACCAAGATTAGTAAATGGTAATTAATAAACAAGTAAATGATCATTGGTGACTGTGGAAAGAGCAGTTTCAGCCAATTGGATGAGATTGGAAGTCAGATTTCAAAGGGTTGAAAAGAGGAAGTAGAAGCAGGGAGGGGAACTAGCTTTTTCTAAAAGTTCAGCTGGGAAAAGGAAGGATAGGGCAATACCTTGAAAAGGTGGTAGGGTCTAGCAAAGGTGTTTTGTTTTTAAGGATTCTTACTACATTCTAACTTGGATTATAGTTATTTGTGTACATCTAATGGGCTTTAAAGTCCCTGAGATTAGGCACTTGCTTTTCCATCTTTCAAAGACCTGCATTTATCAATCTCTTGCAAAGTTTCCATATTCCAAAGATCCATGGCTTTGGTAGTATGGTTAATCCTTCCAACACAAGTCTTACACCTCTACAACTTGGTAGATATCTTTCAAGAGTTGCTGTGGCTAATAATTTCACCATCTTGCAACTAAACTCATGATCAAACTCTCCATAATGAATGAGGATATTCCTTGGATAGCAGAAAGTCTATACTTGGGAGCTTTTTGAGCATAGTAAGAACTTGTGCTTTGTTGGAATGATTTTTATAAATCCAATCACTTCCACCATGAAAGGACATCAGAGGGTTTCTGTATAAGTCTTTCACAGAGGAACCACTTAACATTTCTTGAATGGAACCAAATGTTCACAGTGTTGGGCAACTAATACAAATTTCTGTAACAGCTTTCCCAAAGCATGTAGAACCTCAATTATTGTCTTACAACCAGGATGGTAAAGACAAAATGGGGAAATATGGAGTTATTAGGCATAATACTCACTTAACTGCTATATTAAGGATAATTTAATCTTTCTTTTCTTCTAATCTTTCTTTGGTGACAAACATTGAAAAAAATAAATGTCCCTTGATACTTCCCTTTTTTCCTATTTT
Organism: Potorous gilbertii; assembly: GCA_028658325.1. Lineage (NCBI taxonomy): Eukaryota > Metazoa > Chordata > Mammalia > Diprotodontia > Potoroidae > Potorous > Potorous gilbertii. The sequence continues at coordinate 185,383,633 of CM053769.1, forward strand.
TTTTTCCCTTTTGAACTTTGAACAGGTGGGGGCGGAGCCAAGATGGCAGAGTGAGAGCAACGACTCACCTAAGCTCTCAGACAAACTCCTTCAGGTACCTCTGAAAGGAGAATCTGACCAAATTTTGGAGGTGCGGAATCCAGTGGGAGACAGGTGACGAATTCGGAGCTCAGGTTGGACTGGAAGGTCCACGTGAAGGATCTGTTTTGCAGGGGTGAGCCTACAGCGCACAGCACAGCACAGCAGAGCAGAAGGGGCCCTAGAAACCTGAGCGGCGGCGGAACCAGAGGAGCAGCGCTGAGGGCGGGAGACAAGCCGAACCAAGTCAGTGAGAGCCCCCGAGCCAGTTATTAGGGCAGCAGCTCCTGAGACCTTCAGCCCCAAGATCAAACTTCGGTAAGTCACCTACTTGAACTTTCGGGAGCTGGGATGGCAGAGTGATCAGTAAATGCTCTCTCCTCCTCCCTTGATGACCGTGAAGAGCCATAAAATATTTCCCCAGAAAAATCCTAGATCAGCAGAAACAGCAGAAGGCCAACAGTCTCATAATACCTGAGACAAGGAAAATAGCTAAGGGGGGATTCCTCCTGCGATGGCAGAGGCAAACTGGAAGGACGGAGGACTCCGGCAAGCCTCAGCTGTCCAGGGGAATCAGAAAGACTATAGGGCAGCTGGGATTACCATACCCTGAGCTTGCCTTTGCCTCAGTTCAGCTGAGGAGATCTCCTGTGACCAGACCACTCCTCCCCCACATTTAACAAGCTAAACCCAAGGCTGATTGGGGAAACACCAAACAAAAACCTGCTTGTAACTTTTTCACACATCAGCTCAGCAAAAAGTTCTCTTGCTTCTGACTCAAAGAACCAGAAGCCACAACACTCAAATCAACATGATGAACAAGAAAAAGTAGAGGGTCAAAAGAACCATAGAATCTTTCTATGGAGATAAGGACCAACACACAAACACCAAAGAAGTCAGAGCTGAGACTGTACTTCCATCTGAAACTTCAGAAGGGACTACGAACTGCTCGCAAGCACAAGCAGCTCTCCTGGAACAGCTGAAGAAGGAAATAGAAGGTAAACTGGCCAATGATTTTAAAATTATTAAGAAAGAATTCACTGATGAGAACATCTCTTTGAAAAGGAAAATTGAACAAATAGAAAAGGAAGTTCAAAAATTAACTGGAACTTTAAACAGGTTTCAGCTCTAATTTCCTTTTCTCTGGGACCCAGTTCCTTTCAACCTTTCCTCATATTTGGGATGAGTTATAGGAGAAAGTCACAGGTGGCTCCTGGACGTGACCTTTACAGCCCACTACATCCTACACTGTTAACAGCCAGATATGAGCATTCAAAATGCCCCAGACTCCAACTTATTCCACACTCAAAGATTATCAGAGTAACCACTCAGCAATATGACACGAACAATGGCAACAGGACTGACCCAAGAAGAGATATCTTCTTTCAGGGACAAGAAATGAGCTAGCCATGGAATTCTGCCATCCTATTATCTGCAGGAGTTATTAGAGGAATCCTGCATCCTCGAGGATTGTTTGCAGGGAGTTTGACTTTGTAGACTGCTGAATCTATGACTTTGCTGGAGTTAGTTGATCATCAAGCCACACACAGGCCAACACAGAGCCAAATCGTGTTAAATCACGTGTTAACAGTCATACCTAGTCTTAAATATCTACAATAATTTTCCTAGTATGCATTGCTTCTCATTTGTACTTCTAACCATAGTACGCTGACATTACACAGGATGTGATCTCTTGAACAGCAAAGTAGTTGGCAGCTTATTATTTAGAAAGGTAGTTATTCACTGTAAGGATACATACGAAAAGAATGAAAGTCAGGAAGAGTGATAAAATTCCACAATACAGGATATTAAGATTTATTGAAGTGCTTTCCTCACAAGAGTTCTGTGAGATAGATATTGCTCCCATTTTTATGAAGAAATTGAATGAAGTGAGTTGCTTTGAGTTACACAGCTAGTCCAAAGGTGTTAATGGTGTCCATAGTTAATGAATGAAAAGAGGCATAATTGTATATGGATTTTAGTCCAATTCTATCTCTAGCATTTAGGAGCTAGAAACTTATAGGTTAACTTTCAGATGATAAAACAGAAAAATGAGTCAGTACCACTGTCCTCATTCCTAATTTGCTAGACCAATTTTGTTTAGCAATAGGATAAACACAAAATTTGCTGTCCTCTCAAGAATATACAAAGTCAGCTGAATGAAAAAAATTTTGAATCTTTATAAGAAGACACAAGGGACATTGACGGTTGTATTCAAATATTTGTAGAGCTACCTCATGTTAGGAGTTTAGACTTGTCTGCTTGGGTTCCAGAGGATAAAGCCAGGAACAACTGGTGGCAGTTACAGAGAAGCAACTTTAGGCTTGGTATTGGGGGGAAAAGGTGAACAGGCTACCCTGAGAGTAGTACAATCCCTTCTCTAAGATGGCAAGCAGAAGTTGACAGTGATCATTTGTTATGTATGTTTGGGGGAAGATTCCTTTTCTGGGTATGCAACTGGCTAGGTGGTTGCAGAGATCCTGTCCAACAAGCTGTGCAATGTTTCATCAACCACTTGTTAATGTGGAATATACTATGCTAGGCACAAGGCAGGAAAAAAGACAAAAATGAAATCATCCCTGTTCTCAAGGATCATACTTATACTGGGAGACACATGTACGTAAGTAAAAAACAAACAAGGTAATTGGAAGGGGTGAATCAATAGGGGGTAGAGAAGACTTCACAGAAATACTGTCATGTGAAATGAGCTTTAAGAAAGGGGGGGTGGAGGTTAAAAAAGTAATTGTCAAGTTGGGGTAGCAGTAATTCAGCTTAGCTAAAACAGAATAAAAAGTAAATTTTTCAACCTAAGTTGTTCAAAATGTACACACAAAATGAAAGCACGACCCAATAAAAGAACAAGAACTCTCCATGATATGGCGATTTCACGGAAATAGCAGTTGTGCTGTAATGCAAAGAACACTGAAATTTTAAGTCAGAACACTTGGCTTCAGGTCCCCAGTGTACCATCAAATGTTTAACTTTGTAGCAAGTCACAAACTTCCTGATCCTTTATTCATCTATAAAATATGGATGTCTGCTCTACCAACTTCATGGGGTTGTCAAAGCACTCCTCTGTACCCAACATATACATTTTGGTTTAAACCAGCTGTGTATGTATGTCATAAGCTCCAATTCTCTTGAAGGTGGAATCAATCTTATTTTACCCCTGTAACTTCTCACCAGGAACATATAGTGTGAATTTAATATTGAACATGGCTCAGATGACAGGACAAAAATCCGGATGCAAAACTGAAAAAGTTCATCAGTTACCAGCTTCTTGCCCATTACCACCTCTATTCAACTTTTTATTTTCTTAATTTCAGACAAGCTCATCAATCTGGGAAGACTAAAGACCAGCTCAAGCATGCCAAACCATTTGGTCATGTGTATGAAAGAATCTAGAAAGATTCTAAAGAGCCTATTATAATTTCAATAGTGATGGTTAACAAAGAAAATAGATGAGTGGAAAAAAATTCTTCTAGGTTTCATTCACACAACAGATTGCCATTGAATATATAGTTGAAAGAAGTAAAGTTCAATACATTCATGATAATTCATAGGCTGGCACTTCTGCTGACTCCAGTAGCAGCTTCTTGAAGTAAAACCAAAGTAGTATGGGGTGATAGTCAGTGTGTATATCTTTACAGTGTATATCTGCAAAGAACAAATTTACTGGGAACCTATTCTATTAAACAAGCACTATACACAATTCATGTAACAGAAAAGGAACATTAAAGAAGCTCACTCTTAATTAATTCCCTCCTTCAACCTTTTTTCATCTTAAGTTCAGTACTTTTTGCTTATTATTCAATGAAATAAATTACGAAGTAGCTGGGCAACTCATTGAATTTAATGCATAAAGAGCAATCTTGGAAAGATGCAGAATCTCTTTTCAGATGTCCTGTGATCAAGTTTGAAACTAGGAAACTTCTTAGTTTTATTTTATTAAATGAGATATATTAAACAGTGAAAAAATAAGGAACTTTCAAAATGACTTTTAAGAAAGGTATACCATGTAAGAGAATATTTTAAGTGGTAAAAATAAATTTCTGAACCTATCAAAGAACTGGATAACAAATGTTAAGTCTTTTCCTAAAGAAGGCCCAGACAGATAATAAAATTACTTCTAGATGGAAGGGAAAAACTCTGGTTTTTAAGTGAAACAATTTATTCCTTGGAAAGGATTTATCCATTGCATCAACTTGTTTAATCCCTTACTAAATAAGTGTTTCTTATTTGTACATCAAACAGGATACAAATAAAAGTTTGTTAATTTATCAACATATTAAAAATATAGGTTGATCAAAGTCTTTGCTCTGCCTGAAAAAAAAAATCAGAATATTTTTCAAGATACCAATAAACATTAAAAAACCAACATATACAAACTGTTGACAGTACACATCTTATTTTTTTTTTTTTTTTTTACTAAAAATACACTTCTATTTTTACAATGACCTTTAGTCAACTCTTATTTTGGATCCTGCGAATCCATCAGGGTTTACTAGGAAATTTGTGTTCGAATGTGTAACTCAAAGGCACTCAACTCAGTTACAAGTTCCTGAGCATAAGTAGTAAATAGGATCCTTTTAAAAATTGTTTTAAAAAAATAGATAGATAGATAAGCACAGAATAAAAAATGCTTAACAAGTAATACTTGGTACACAAATATGAACAAGAATAATAATTTAGGACTATACAGGATGCTAAAGAGACTATGGAAGGAAAAAGAACTGCCTTATGCAAAATTAGATGCATAAAAATTACTTTTCCTCCCAAAATAAGCTTCTTTGAAAGTGAAAATGATGATTCTAAATCCTAGAAAAATTAAAGCCAAAACAACATGAAAAAATTATCTTAAGTTGAAAACATAAATACGGTCCTCAGGTTAGTCTTTCAATTCTCTAAGGCATATAGAATATGTGAATAGTGAAAGAGTGAAACCATTCAAATCAAGTATAAACTGAAGGGACACAGATAAGAAGAGAAAAACGGAATTATTAGAGATTGAGTGATAAAACTGAAGGGCAACTTTAAAGACACATCATCAAATCTATAGCCAGATGTTCAAATAATTCTCTAGTTATTTTTCATCCAAACAGTAGAAAATTGGCTGATATATAACCAAAGTTCAACAACATTAGGTTAGGGTCAAACTTTATCTAAAAAAGCATATATGTATTTTGTTTGATAGAAAAATGTGGAATGTCCCATTAATCTTCAGTTCTTGTCTGCTAACACTAAACAGAAAGCACAAGTTGATATTTTCATAGCATAATTGAGTTTGGCAGGAATTTCCTTGGCTTCAAAATTCACTTTCTTCATATATGCATAGAATTTTACTGAGGACAAAAAGTGAGTTATATGTATCATTTGCTACAGTTCATAAGGCCTTTCTCATTATTAGTCACCTTATTTGTGTATATCAGTAGGGCCATAATATTAAAGTAGAAATAAAACATTTTCAAAGTGCAACTGTGTTCCATTTGTCCAGATTGCTCAGTTTTCTGTATTCTCAAGTTGACCACCATTTTCAGGGTTTTTTTCTGGTGATATATACAGGAAGTTACAGCAGATAAACAAAGGAAAGATGAGAAGTCTGCTATCCAAATTCATCACCACTTGCTCCTATATAAAATAAATTTGAAGACATGTTACAAAGCTGGACAGAAAACAGTTTTAACATTTTAAAATTTTAAAGTTCAACAACAGGGTTGAAATTAGAAATACAAAGATGAAAATGACAGTGTCCACTCTTTCAAATGAAAAAGTAATAGGAAATAACTGGGCATGTTAAAGTAGTGTAATGGAACTAAAGTGATCTTGGGCTTTAAATCGAGTTTAGTTAAGGCAGAGTATGGGGGAAAGGTCACATTTTCACTATACTCTGGACTGGTGAGACTACATCACAAAAATCAGGTGAGATATTCAGACAAAACATAAAGCTTCCAAAAGAGTACTTGTATGAAGAGGTATCTGGCAATCATGTCAATATCAATGCAATTAAAATACTTGTTAATCACCAAACACCTGCAAGACACTGTGCTTAAAGCCAGAAATGAAAAAAAAAAAAGAGCTTCCTCAATGAGCTTAATGTTCTACTGAAGATATAATATGTACCCAGATTCAGTACAGTATTTTGGAGGAAAGAAAGAGCACTAGAAGTGATGGGAATGTACATGTCCATATGAACCTATCATGCACACATTTGGGGGCTTGTATGCACACACACAGAAATATGGAAAAGTTTCAAAGAAGATTCTGAGAGTATAAGCACTTCAGGCATAGGGAAAGTAGTCATCACAGTGATGGGAGATGGCCTGCTGAATTTAGACTTCGGGTCAGTTCATCTGGAAGGAAGAATGTATTCATGAAGAACAGTATGAAATAAGATGGAAAGCACAGACTATAAAAAGCATTAAGTGCCAGGCTGTGAAATTTGTATTTTTATCTCAAAGGCAGGAGGAAGTCTCTGAAGATTTGAGTAGTGAAGTGATAAGGTCAGACATGTGCCTTAGAGATATGATATCCAGCTACATGAAGGAAGATTTTGAGAGGGGAAACTTTAAAAGCAGGGAAATCAATTAGTAAGTTACAATAGCTTAGGTAAAAAGAGTTTATAAGGGGCTGAAATGCAGCCGTAGCAAATGACAGTAACGAATATGGAGGGTGAACAAGAGGCAATAAAGTCTTGAGAGGCTGGAAGGATAATGGTGCTCTCAAAAGAAACGGATAAATTTAGGGAGGAATGTGGGTTCTGTTTTGAATTTCTTGAGTTTAGACGCTGATAGGACAACCAAATGAAAATATTCAGCAGGCAATTGGTGATACAAGAAAGTTCAGAAAAGAGTTTATGACTGGACATATAGACCTAGGAGCACTCTGTACAGATGTAATAACTGAATTCATGGGAGTGGATGAGCTCACTAAAGGGAAAGTATATAGAGAGATAAGCAGAGGGTCCATTTAGATGATCAGGAATTCAAGAAGTTTATACTTCCATTAAAACCGAAGTAGCCCCAGGGCTTTCCCATCTGCCTTGCCTCCTGAGTTCTTCCAGACCTTATCATTACCTCTTTGGGACTTCTGGGACTTTCTATCTGTCCTGAGGCTGCGCCTTTCAATATATGTGGTCTCTCTGGATTAGAATGTGAACTCTTGAGCATGGGACTGTCTTCACTTTAATACTTCAATACCATCACTTGAATTGTTGCAAACAGAAATGTTTTTTCATACAATCTTTTATTCACTCTTCTAGGTGCCATATTTTAGGATAAATATTATTAAATTGGAGTGTCTAAAGGAAGGCAAACAAGGGAGATGAAAATCTTTAAGATCATGACATATGAGGAAACTTAGAATGTTTGGCCTTAAGGAGAAAAAACTCAAGGAGAGACATGGTAGTTGTGTTCAAGTGTTTGAAGGGTTGTCATGAGGAGTAGTATTAGATTCATCTCTTTCATTTTCATTTTAAAGAACAGGACTTGGAGAAATATGTAGAAGTCACAAAAACAAACATTTAGGTTTCAGATAAGGAAAAATACCTACAAACAGGTTAATTATTTTGAGCTACCTTTCCTCTCCACAGACCTAGTTTTTAAAATTCAGTTCCTATAGGAGAAATTTTAATTTCTAACTACCGTTTAAAATCTGCACATTGACCATTCCAAAACCATTACTTGAGTGACATACTTTCTGAACAACTGTAGGAATCAACTTTCTATTAATATGAAGCATTAAATAGAAGATTATTTTCAAAAGGCCACAAAGTCAACCTACCTGATCCTTTTCAAGAGTAAGTATTTGGTATCCAGTTGTTCTACTACAAATCAGTTTCCCGCTACTATCAAGAGAGGCCAAACGTAGTCTAGGATCATAAAGAAAACATCTTTATCAAATAAATTGAAAACTGAGTCCATTAATGAATTTTAATTGCAAGTTTCTTTTTGAAACCTCAGTTTTAATGCTTTTACCTTTATATCTTTCAAGCAATGATGCTACAAGCCTTCCCAATAAGACTTTACAGAACCAATTAAACTGACTTCAGAGTACAATCTGATTTCTTTAGCCTTATGATATCTGCTATCATACAATTCTTGAGATGCAAGCAAAATAATGTGTGATCTCCATATGACTTACTTTTCTGAGGTCGCTAGCATATAATGGAAACACCAAACATCATTAACTAGTTCCATGGAAAATAATTTAAGCAAAACAAAGAGGCAGTTAGTTGCACAGGGATAGAACTCAGTAGATCTATTGCTTCCTGAGCAGATTATCTTTGGTGAAGCCCCTAGTGACTCGTCAGTACAGCTGGGGACCCTGTGGCCATTTGGCTGCACACCAAGCTCACTGGGGAGTGCTAGAAACGGTGTATTTGTATTATACCCCATTGGTGTTTTGTCAGTTCTAAATAATCACCCACCTCTTCCTCCTATCCTACCTGAATGCTATATTTCTTCGAGGCTGTAAACTGACAGATCCACTGCATGGCTGATTCAGTGTGTTTCGCTTGAAAATAATATAGCGATTGGTGTAAGTGACAAGTAAGTCAAAGCCAAAGTTAAACCCTGTCCACCGCCAGCAGTACTGAAAAAAAAAAAACACAAAAAAGAAGCTGTTATTTCAGTTTATGATACTGGTAAGTCAACAATAATCCAAAAATGCAGTAAGACTGAAATTGTTGCTACTCCTTTCCTATGACCCTTACATTCCTCCATCCTTTGTGCCATTGTCTACCACTGCCATCCTATGCCCCACCTCCAAATCTTTCCAATCTGTAACCTCAACATAACTATTAACTATCCACAGGTACTGGTGAGATACATCTTTTCCAGGCTGCTTTAAAATAAAAAAGAGACTTCTAACAAGAAACCTAACCTAACATATGACAGCTCAGGGAGCCAAGAAGCTAGGAGAAAATAATCACCATTGATCATCAAATATTTATTCTTTGGTTTCTAAGCGCCTTGAACCTTAAATACCAGAAGATTGGTTAATTAACAAGCACATGGGTAGTTAAGGAAGGCCTGAGTGGGTCAAATAAATTAGAACATGAAGACCATCATTAAACTTTGATGTCTCTTCTCAAAATGAATGACAAGGTCCTTTCAAGACTGATACATTTCTAGTAACAGACTCAGTGATGGTCTGTGCCTATTGCCAAGATCCACTCTTTGCTAAATCTCACTACCACAGACTCAGACACAGAAACTTTCAAAGACCAGTCACTAAGAGAAGGAAAATACCCACAAGCCCATGAAATGACAGATTCTTAAAGTATGTTCTAATGATTTGAGACCTCAAATACAAAAGTGGGAAGCTTGAATTATGGTACACATGTTCACAATTATTCATTTTAAAATAGTATAAGTATCATCAAACATAAAGGGCAATAGTTGCTCCATCTCCAAGCACAGCAGGGCCTACATGTCAGCAAATTTTTTTTCAAGTAGAAGAAAAATCATACTTCCTATTTTACTATTAAATAACTGGAATAAGAATGTAAGCAAACCACAATTCGTACTTACTTCACCATCCTTGGCAAGTTTTCTACCACACCTCAAGCTATTTCCTTCAAGTTCCTCTTTATTAATTTCCTGAGGTCTAGAAAGATATATAACAAATGATTTTGACAACAGAAAATAGTTCACTGTGAATTCTGAAGTAAAAGAACGGAGAAACATATGCTACTAGATTTAAAGAATGAATTTTCCCACTGGTGGTTACATAAGGATGACAGGGATACTATGATTTAATTAGTTGATTTCACATCCTTGTTAAAAAAAAACAGTTTCAAATTTTACATTACATTTCTCATTGCCTCCATTTCTATTCTGCACCTACTAGGACTTTTATAAAACCAGAGAATGTAAAAACCTCCAAACATAGAGATATTACTAACAATACTATCTTGCATTGATGAAATGCAAAAGAAAACCAAAACACAATTTTACTCAAGTGAATGAGACTAGTCCTTTTAAAATATAGATCATTTAAAATACAATAATAATCACTATTACTATGACTGGCATTTATATATCATCGGCTATGTGCCAAGCAGTATACTAAGCACTTTATACATAATATCATTTGATCACTAAACACCTCCCAAGTTTTGATTCTATTAATCTAGATCCACTTAAGGAAGGGAAGCATTAGTTTAATCTCCTGGCAAATTTGAAAATTATGCATTAGGAACATAAAACAATAAAATAAAATAATTCAAATTACTGTTCACATTCAGAAAATTACTATTGTGGCTTTAGTTTTATTATGTGTTTCAGTCTCTTAGACCAGACTCTTTAGGGTAATCACTGTAAATTACAATTTAAACAGCAAAGAAAGCGTGGATTAAAAAAAGTCTAATAGCTTATACCTACCCTGTATCACTATCTTGTTCTGCCCTGAGCATGGCAAACCACTGCTGTTTGTAAACAGAGGCCAACCATTCTAAAATTGGAAGATAAAAACAGAAAAGGAAAAGTGTAGAGGATTTATATGCTTTTCAAAAACATGAGAAAACTAAAGCAAAATAATCAATCATTCAGTGGGTTTGCATTTTACAAATTCATTATAGTCAAAACAGTAAATCATCTGAAATGAGTAAAAGTTCTATGTGTAATTCTCCACTAGGTTTCAGAGAAGCCTTTCATCTGCAATGGGAGAAAAGTCCCTCCATAGTAAGCTATTCACATTGATGGGACAAAAAGTAGAGAATAAAAAAGTTATGATTTTGTTTCAATGTTTTATTTAAATTATTACTCAGGAAGAACTGACAATCATTTTTTCAACAAAATGCATACTTTTTACTGTTTGATTCAGCCTTAATTCTTCACACCTCAAAGGCAGACTGGACTTCACTTTGGAAGATATGTAAATTCTAAAAGTAAACAAAATTACATACACATATGTATCTATAATTCACATATTTTTTATCTCAGGTATCTCAGGGTAACATCATGAATAATGAATTGGTTTCTTTATTTACTATATCAAGATGAAGACAACTGAGTAGCCACTTGCTAAGATGAACCAGTTTCAATTCAGCAAGGTTATTCATGAATTTGATAAAAGTGATAACTCTGTCACACTCTATTAGGTAAATTGAAAGCATCAAAAAAAAACAACCCAAAAAACAAAACAAAAAAAACCAAAACCAAAGTCAAGCTATTTTAACTAAATCAGACTTATGTTTTGGATGCTTTCCTTTAACAATATGAGCACAAGCCTATTTGAATAAGCAAAAACCCTCTGCATGTTTGAATTTTTAGTTTAAAACAAAATACATTATTTGGCCTTTGCTACCTGATGCATTTTTTATTCGTTGTCAGAAAGCAATTTTCTGCTTTCTGATGGCCAACTGACTTCTTTTAAAATATATCAGTCCAAAAAAGGAAAATATTATTTCTGTAACTTGAGAAAAAAATATTTTAATTGCATATAACTTCAGGAATGCCAGATCCATCAAGGTGATTACCCTGTCTCTGAATTGATGATCAGACTCTCTACAGAATCATCCATCTCTACTCAAGTGTTCCTCTGATGCCTTAATGTGGAATGAAAATAACCCTATTTTCTCAAAAGACTTGGATAATGGAATATAGCAAGCTCTTCTAGGTTGTAACAAGCTAAAAACATTTTAAATATGGGCCCATCACTGATTGGACTCTTTTGGTTGTACAAAGGTCTGGTCTACCTAAATTCAGAGAGGGTCATCACCAGATTGCCTATAGGGTGTTGAATTTCTTAACCACAGCAACTGTTAAAGATCATCCACTAAGTATATGTAAGGTGGCAGAAAATAAAGATTTTTCAGACCAAGTTATATTGAGATAGAATTTTTAAAGTACACTGTTAAAATTCTATAGAATTATCTATCTCCCATTAAGTATAAGTGAAACCTCCATAAATATTATTTGAAAAAATAATGTATTTAGACAGATTTACTAACTTGTAAAAAAAACAAAACAAAATAAACAACTCAAAATTTTATTCTTTAACCAGTAGGCAATGTTTATCTCTAGCTCAAAACAAGAGGGTCAATATTTCTATACAGAATAAATCTTGTTTCTCTTCAAAAGGTCTTACCATTAAACTTTAATCCGTTAGATCAAATGTTGCTGAACTAAACATATAACTTTCTACTGTACTTAGCGCCTAGCATCAGGATCTTAACATGGGTTTTAAGTAACTACACTAATAGATAATCCAGAGTGTAAAAAAAGGTCTTATAGGTATTTCATATGACATTAAGCCCTCAAAGAAATCTATCTTAACTTTATATAATGTTTTTAGTGGAATGTTTTAATAAACGATTCAATTCTATTATTATTAAAACAGATTATTCATATGTAATTTGGATAACAATGTCAAGTATGCTTTAATACTTGAAGTCCAAGTCTAAATAATGTATTTAACCTGACAGATATAAATTTTTACTGAGTAAATGATTCATATTATGTTTAAATACTTATGGCTTCTTTCCTTCAAAAAAATTCCTTTAACCAACATATATAATCTCATTAAAACTCACAGTAATTCTACATTATTACATCAACTAGATGGTCAGGGACTAGAAAATAAATGTTAACTCCAGATATGGTAAATGGTATAAAATTTATTCATCATTTGGTTTACATAAAAAAAAATGTACAATATGCCACACTGTGACTACTGTATATTAGGTACAAAAAAATGGCAGTATATTCCATAACACTGAGCAGCAATTAAAAGTCACTGCTACATCTACAATTAGGTACATAAACACAGATAACCATATGAGGATGGAACTAAAATCCACCTTAACTGTAGTTTCAGATTTCTCTTACATAAAATTAATGTGCTTTGAGAAACCTAATATCTAAATATCTAAAACCACATAATAATGAATTGTTATAATGAAGTCTACAACATTTTACACATACTAAAGAATTCAACAATGTATATTGTAGAATATTTAAAAATAAATATGAATAGGCTGAATAGTACGTATAGAAGTGAGGGAAGATAGGCTAAGTGCAGTTAGCAATAGCAAAAAGGAAAAGCTTAAACCCCAAAATTGGTTGGTACATATACCCCGCAATGAGCTAGTAACACTAAGTATTAAATAATTATTTTGACAAATGTTAGGTAACCAAAAACTTTTTTTTCTGGTTCATGCTAGTGAAACCCTCTACTGTGTGTTAAGAATGTAAAGTAGGTCTTTGTTGGTTTGTGGGGGTGGGGAGGATGACAAAGGGAGCAAGGAATAATTTACATCCATCTCTCTTCATTTGTGAGGAGAGATTGTATTGGGTGCTCTAATGCTCACATGCTAAGGCATTCAACTTTAGGACCATCTTTACCCTTTTATCCATACCACTTTATCTTTCTGCATGTGGAAAGTCCAGGGACTAATGCGGATTGGCATCTATTCTATAACATATAGTCTCAGAGAGTTGTCTGGGGCAGGGAGAGCTTTAGGTGACTTGCCCAATGTCACAGATCCAGAATATGTCATAAATAGGACTTGAGCCCAGGTGTTTCTGACTCCCAACCCTGCTATCAGCCTATCAATCAACACTGTCTCCTTTATTATACCAAAAAAAAAAAAAATCAAACTGATTCAAGATGATATAAACATTTGCCATTTTCTAAAATAAATCATGCATAAAACAGCATAATTTATACTTAAGAATATATTATGATCAATGACTTTCAAACTATGAATCATAAAGTAGTATCTCTCAAAGGTTCCTCAAAACAAAGTAATCAGGAAGGATACATAATTAGCATCTGTTTATCATCTCCCAATAGAAGCCTGGCCAACTATCTGGACAGAGCACAATATTCTCCCTAACAACTGTACAACCAATGAACCAAAGGGAATAATTTCTTCTCAGTTTTTTTGAGAACTTACTCATAAAAAAAAGCAAAATTTTAGAATAATGTAGGCACCACTGTATTCTGTGAAGATGTCTTCAAACTTTTAACATTTTTTCCAAAAGATTTTTGAAAGAAATCTTTTAAACAGGATTCTTTTCAAATACATCAGAAGGTAATAAAGTTAAAATTATTTTTTCCATGCTATACTTCTACAAGTATAATTCCAGGAGACTATTTATGTCTTAGACATAGATAAATGGGTCTTCAAAAAAAATATGGAGTGCCAAAATTAGATATTTTCGACCTATAATTTCAAATACTTTGTGATTTTTATATAAATTTGATCATTTTATTTTTCTTTTTGGAGGAGGGGAAGGCAACGCAATGGGGTTTAGGTGGCTCGCCCAAGGTCACATAGCTAGCCAGCATCAAGGGTCTGAGGCTGGATTTGAACTCAGGTCCTCATGACTCTAAATCCAGTACTTTATTAATTGCACCACTTAGCTGCCCCCAAATTTGAGCACTTTAGACTGTAAGTTTACAAAAGAAACCTGAAAAAAGAAATATTATTATGTACTTCATACATATATGACAACACTGGATGGAATTTTTAGATCAAAAGATATGACTTAGAAAAGTAATCAAAAAATAATTTCAAAATATTTAAAACTCCAATTTCCACAGACATTATATATGTATGCTCATGTGAAGCTTTACAATGCTCAAAAAGAAAGAAAAAAGGTTTTTTCATGAAACAACTTTTTAGGACAATCAACTTTAAATTTAAGGTACTCTATAAATCAGCTAGCACAGGGAAACAATTATGAACTCAATGTTGCTGTTAAAATAATTCTTTTGTATTCTCTTACCTGAAGGTATGAGAGCATCTCGTTCAATGATTCTTGCAGAAGCTAAATCACTGATGATATACTGCAACCTCAAGTGCCTGAATACTGGTATAAAAGCTTTTCCCTGATCAATTTCAAGGAAGGCAATATCTTCAAAATCTGCACAAAGTAGAAAATAAATACTATTCTCCTTTCTCCCAAATATTAACTTGGTTTTCTAAGAAGCAGTGTATATCCCATGAAGGACTATTTACAGATATATAGCAGCTCTAGAAGGTTCTACTCTAATGTGTCTGATCATTCCAATAGGGCACAAACTCTGGCACATCCTACTGAAATATAAAGCATGAGTATAAGTGCAGGAAACAACTCTGTATCTAAAGATCAAACTAAATTTAGACTGCTTGTCATCAGAAGGTTGCCAGGTGATTCAAATTAAGGCCAGAGCAACTCAATTATGATGATGGAGAAGGATGTGATCTGCATAGTTGCAGGTACTACCAAAGCTGAAGAAATCACATTTTTTGAAACAAATGCTATATTGCATAAGTACATAAATTATATGTTACTTATAGAACAGGAGTGGGGAACTTACAGCCTTAAGAGTACATGTGGTCCTCTAGATTCTCAAGTGTGGCCCTCTGATGGAATCCAAACTTCACAGAAGAAATCCCCTTAATAAAAAGGATTTGTTCTATAAAACTAAGACTTAGTCAAAAGGCCAGAAGGTCATATGTGACCAGAGGGCCTCAGGTTTCCCCATCCCTATTCTAGAGCTTTCAAAGACCCTACTGCATCACCAATTAAAAATATTGACGAGATCCTAGAAGACAAATCAGTTCTAGACCTTTACTGGGCTTGGGCCCATCTGCATGAAAGAAAGGAAATAATTCCTTGGTTTTGACCAGCAAGATCAAACAGAAACCCCCAGGGACTCAGAAACCAACCATACTTCTCAAGAGGCTCAGAGGAAAAATGTTATTCAACTTCAGTGAGAAAAATGATGAAGTCTGAGAGCAGACTGAAGTATATTTTTTTCATTTTATTTTTCTTGCCTTTTTTTTTGCAACATGGTTATTATAGAAACCTGTTCTGCACAATTTCACACATATAACTGATATCCTATTGCTTGCATTCTCAATAGGTGGAGGAAGAATTGGAGGGAGGGACAGAATTCAGAACTCAAATTTTTAAAAAAATGAATGTAAAAAGAATTAATTTTAAAAAGAGTCCCTCAGAGTCTGTGGACTGGTCTTCTGTAGAAAGATAGCTGGACCTGAATGAAAAACTGATAGCCTGGCTCTATTTTCATATGATTGGGTCAAAGTCAGTGTCTCAACTTCAAACCAAATGCATTCAAATGTTTTAGAAAAAAATCTAATGATGGCAGTTCTACCCTAATAAGAACAGGAAATAAAAAGTTATTAAAGAAAGGCAGGGCAGAGCCAAGATGGCAAACCTGCTCTAACCCCCCATAACCCATAAAATACCTGTAAAAAAATGACTATTCTAGAGCAGCAGAAGTCACAAAAATGATAGGGTGAAACACATTTCCAGCCCAAGACAGCCTGGAAAGTCAACAGGAAAGGTCTATTGCACCAGGCTTGGAGAGGAGCACAGCCCAGCCTAGGCTACATAGCACAGACAGGATTGCAGCAGGCTTCAGGGCATGGAAGCATGGGTAGCAGCTGCAGTTCCCAGATTTCTCAACCCACAAAAGCCAAAGACAGCTTCAAAGGTCAGTAAGAAATCTGTTTCACCTGGGTGAGAGGGGAGCATGTTCTGGTCACAGCCCCAAGGTAGCAGCATCCATTTCTGAAGCCCTCAACCTAAAGACCCTAGGGGAATTGAGTGGCTGATCTGATCTCAGCCTTGAGTGGCAGTCCTGGGGTGAGGAGGAGCACTGGCGCTGTAGAGCTAGTGGTGGGTGTGGAGAGGAAACTCTACTTGCAGTTCCAGGGCAGAAAAGAATGCTTGTGGTGGCTCACAGACCAGAGTGCAGAGCAGGAGAGGAGTAAACTCCTCTCCCTTGATTGTACCACCATGGAGGAACTGAGAACTTACAGGCCCCTAGAGATATCTCAGAGAACAGCTGCACAAAACCTCTCAAGTCTACGGTAGTATACCCTCCACTTGATAAAGGACTCAAAAGTCAAGTAACTGGGAAAATGTCCAAAAAAGGGGAAAAAATAAGACTATAGGTTTTTGGTGAAAAAGTATTTTCTTCCATGCTTTCAGATGAAGCATACCATGCGAGGAAGATATCAAAGTCAAGGCTTCTACATCTAGAACCTCCAAAAAAGAAAATGCAATGGTCTCAGTTCATGGAAGAGCTCAAAAAGGATTTTGAAAATCAAGTAAGAGAGGTAGAGGAAAAATTGGGAAGAGAAATGAGAGTGATGCAAGAAAATCACGAAAAGTGAATCAACAGCTTGCTAAAGGAGACTCAAAGAAATGCTGAAGAAAATAACACCTTTAAAAATACACTAACCCAAATGGCAAAAGGCTAATGAGGAGAAGAATGCTTTAAAAAACAGAATTGGCCAAATGAAAAAGGAGGTTCAAAAGCTCACTGAAGAAAACCAAGAAATTATAAAACAAAACCAAAAGAATGAAAAAATAGAAGACAATATGAAATACCTCATTGGAAAAACAATTGACCTGGAAAACAGATCCAGGAGAGATAATTTAAAAATTGCTGGTCTACCTGAAAACCATGATCAAAAAAATAGCCAAGACATCATCTTTCAAGAAATTATCAAGGAAAATTGCCTTGATATTCCAGAATCAGAGAGTAAAACAGAAATGGAAAGAACTCACTGATCACCTCCTGAAAGAGACCCCAAAAGGAAAACTCCTAGGAATATTGTAGCCAGATTTCTGAGTTTCCAGATCAGGGAGAAAATATTATAAGCTGCCAGAAAGAAACAATACAAGCATTGTGGAAATACGATCAGGATAACAAAGGATTTAGCAGCTTCTACACTAAGGGATCAAAGGTCTTGGAATATGATATTCCAGAAGTCAAAGGAGATAGTATTAAAACCAAGAATCACCCACCCAGAAAAACTGAGTATAATACTTCATGGGGAAAAATGGTATTTCAATGAAATAGAGGACTTCCAAAGCATTCTTGTTGAATAGACCAGAGCTGAATACAAAATCTGACTTTCAAATACAAGAATCAAGAGAAACATGAAAAAGTAAAGAGAAAAGAGAAGCCTTAAGGAACTCATTAAAGTTGAACTATTTACACTCCGACATGGAACCATGTTATTTGTAACTCATGAGACCTTTTTCAGTATTAAGGTAGTTAGAGGGAATATATGGTGTGTATGGGTATGTGTATACTATATATACATACATACATACACACACACACACACACACACACACACACACACATATATGGAGGTATATTTTGTACATGGGTATATGTATGTATACACACACATATAGAGACAGAGGGTACAGAGTGAGCTGAATATGAAGGGAGAATATCTAAAAAAAATAAAATTTACTGTTGAATGGAATGTACTACGAGTAAGAGAAAGGGAGAGGTAGAATGTAGTAAATCATCTCACATAAAAGAGGGAAGAGCTTTTACAATGGAAGATGGGGGAAATGAAAGGAGATAAGTAAGCTTTACTCTCATGGGATTTAGCTTAAGGAGGAATAATATACACTCTATTGGATATGGAAATCTTATTTTATCCTGCAGGAAGGCAAGGGGGAGTGGGACAGGAGAGAGAAGATAATAGAAGGGACAGCAAATTGGGGAAAGGGATAATCAGAAGCAAACACTATTGTGGGAGGACAGGTTAAGGGAGAGAATGGAATAAAATGAGGGCAGGATAGGACAGAGGGAAATATGGTTAGTCTTTTACAACATAACTATTATGGAAGTGCTCTGCACTGTTACACATGTATGATCTATATTGAACTGCTTGTTTTCTCAATGAGGGTGGGTGAGGAGGAAGGGAGAGAATATGGAACTCAAAGCTTTAATAATGAATGTTAAAAATTGTTTTAGCATGCGCAACTGAAAATTAAGATATACAAGCAATGGAGCACAGAAATCTATTTTGCCCTACAGGAAAATAGAGCGGAAAGGGGATGGAAGAAGGGTGGGTAATAGAAAAGAGGACAGATTGGAGGAAGGGGTGGATGGGATGCATGCTGTCCTGGGGTGGGGGAAGGGGAGAAAATTTTTGAATTCAAATTCTTGTGGAAGTGAATGTTGAGAACTGAAAAATAAATAAATTCTACATAAAAAAAGAAAAAGAAAAGTTAATAAAAGAAAACTTTCAATTGCCTCAGATTTATCATGTAACATGTATCAGTATAGGAAAAAAATTCTAGTGATATACAATTTAATTCAATAAATATTTACCCCCTGCTGCATACAAATCATTGTACTGGGCACTGGGAGAAATACAAAGCTTAGAAAAGGTAGGGTTCACTATCCTCTTGGAGTATATTTAATTGAACCAGCATTTACTAAGAGTCTATAAGCTTGCAGTCTAGTAGGCAGACAAGACAAATCAAGAGCTAACTATAAAACATAAAAATACATAAATGGATTAAGGAGATGCAGAACAAACCACATTGTGAGATCAGAATGAGAAAAAGTCCTAAGGGCTGGGGAAACACCTTTCTCCTACTCTCCCCTCTTAACTCCTTAAATTCCAATTATTTCACCTAGTTGGCTACTCTCATAAAAATGATCTTGATATTTCAATGTTCTAGACGAGGGGTGATTTTTTCACCATTTTTGTGTGTCATGAACCTCCTACTAGAAGTCTCTTCTAAAATAATGTTTTTTAAGTATATGAAAAAATATACAGTTACAAAGGAAAGTAATCCTACTAAAAGTTATTAAAATATTTTTTTTAAAAAAACAAGTTCATAGATCCCAGATTAGGAATCTTTTTTCATAAGGTAAATGGTAATTCCATCAAGGCTGCCATTTTTCCTATCACCAAAAATAGGTTTTCATAGTTTTGCAAGATTTTTATTCTTTATTTTTTAAGAATTTTAAGATTCCAAAACATTAATTTTACCCTGAGTTAAAAGTGTTTATGTTTGCAACTGTGACAGCCAAGTTCAATATGTATAAAGCCAAAATCTCAATTGTACAAAATACAAAATGTCATTCACTGGGAGCAGTAACATTAAATAAAGACACTAAAGAAGAAGCATTAACATTTGCTTTACTGTTGCAACAGTGAAGACCGTGAGACTTTTTCAACTAATTTGTAGCTGAAATCCTCCTTACATTCTTTCTCACCCAGGAGGATGAAGGCAGGGACTCTTACTTCTCTGTGTGTATTCCTAGCACGTAGCACACTGCTTTGCTTTAATAAATACTTGCTTGATTCATTCATATTTGAAGAAACAAATCCTCTATCAATACACCTTGCTTTACAAGATTTTTAAAAATCAGTGTGTAAATTGCATTTAAAGTACTACTTGCTCTGTAAAATAATCCTAGAGTCAATCCTTCTATAAAAAAGATTAATATTTCTG
Source organism: Potorous gilbertii (assembly GCA_028658325.1). NCBI lineage: Eukaryota > Metazoa > Chordata > Mammalia > Diprotodontia > Potoroidae > Potorous > Potorous gilbertii. Next base: position 185,403,954 of record CM053769.1, read on the forward strand.
TAAATTTGAACTTTCATACTGTTTCTGCACAAAGCAAGCTGATCCTTGTATATTCCTCCTATCATCCCACCTCTGCTAGGTACAATTTATTTTGGGGAAAAGTAAAGATGGTTAAGCAATAAAAGGAAAAAGATATTATCTTGTTCTAACAACGAATGTACTGTTTTATCTTCAGCCTAATATGCATGATAAAAAATAAATTCACACAAAATAGGATAAGCATACCTTTTCTACGCTTGGAAAACCAGGTATCTGCTTCAGGTAAAAGTTGTTTTAATGATCCATTCCAAGAAGGCACTAACTGAAGAAACATCCACTAGATTAAAAAAAATTACATGACAAACGCAGTCATAAGAATTCAATGTAGTTTGTGTTTTTATATTTTAAAGAATACTTACCAATCATTAAACTAGTCAACAAAGCTAAAAGTAAGGCATCATCTCCATTTTACATATGAGACAAATTACTGTTCCCTAATTTCATTCATTTCATAATATGACTAGAAATTTCTAAAAAAGATTTGACCTGGTTAAGGTTATTCTGCATGTCAGCTAATACAAATGGGTATGGAGGGCAGAAGATAATGTTAGACCTTTGAAAAAAATCAGCCTTATTTCAAAATAGGAAGAAAACAGGTAATGGATACCTAATTGGCAGAGTGGTTTAAGGTTAGACACACAGATCACATTCACAATGTGACTAGAGGTGTTCTAAAAGACCAGAATATGTGGTTAGAATAATGGAGAGGGAGAACTGGGAAAAATTGTGCAAGATACATTGAGCATGTGTATCCCAGATATACAGTGTGTAGTAAAGCTGGCACTCCAGAGAAAGCCTAATTTGCTGTAACACACTTGTTAGGAAAGACTGAACTTATTCAAAGCTATGGAGTGTTTGGAAAATCAACATTAAAACTGTAAGTCACTGATTCTCAACATTGCACTTCCTCCAACAGAATTTATGATTTCCTAAAAGTTTTTGATTCTGGCTTAAGTTTTTAAAACTTTTGTAATTTTTTAAATTGGAAATCTCATTTATTTTAATTTCTTCTTGTGGAGTCTGTCCTTCCATCCTGTCCAACTCTCCTCATGACCCCTTTTGGGGTTTTATTGGCAAAGATACTGGAGTGGTTTGCCACTTCCTTTTCTACATAAGGAAACTGAGGCAAACAGGGTTAAGAAATTTGCCCAGAGTCACAAAACTATTAAGTGTCTGGGCCCGAATTTGAACTCAGGCCCTCCTGACTCCAGGCCTGGTGCACTATCTACTGCCCTTTCACTTTTAACTACTCACCAATTAATTTAATTGCTATTCTTTAAACTGCTTGAGAAATATCTGACATGCGGGAAAAAAATATGGGACTCTGATCTGATGCCATTACTAAGTCAGTCTTCTCTCTCATCACAGCACAAGAGTCTTCAATATTGACAGAAGACTTGATATAACTACTGTGGCAAGAGAACCAAGAACTCACTCCTTAGATGAAAGAGAGTAACAGAGCAGGAAAAAAAAATGCCAGCAATCTCCAAAGGGTCTACATTTCACTCCTAGGGCATTTTTTAACATTTTTAAATGCAACACACCTCCTTTCCAAGGGAAAGGTCCTACAGAAAACCTGAATGAAGAACAATGGAGCACTGCCACTTAGTAACCAAGTAGACACCTAAACTGATAGAATCCAAACTCCCAAGGTAAGGGAAACACAATACTTGATACAGTTGTTATTCAGTCATGACTGACTCTTCATGACCCCATTTGGGGTTTTCATGGTTTGCCATTCTCTTCTCCAGATCATTTTACAGATGAAGAAACTGAGGCAAATACAGTAACATGACTTGCCCAGGGAAAGCTAGTAGATTTCTGAGACCAATTTGAACTCGGGTACTTCTGACTTCTGGGTCAACATTCTTATCTATTTCACCACCTAGCTGCCTGACAAAATATGTACTTAATATATTCCTGGTGACTATTTTGGTTCTCTCAAAGCCAATTTCCTCATCAGTAAATGAAAATAATAGCCACCTTGCATACCTCATACACTTACTATGAAAATCAAATGGAATGCCATGAGGAAAGTACTCTGAAAATTAATACACCATGTAAAATACAAGATGATGATCACTATCAAGCTATGTCAACAACTCAAAAAGGCACTTCATAGAAAATTACAATGAAGTTCTTAAGTTACATACACTATTTTAATGCTAGAATTATATAACATGAATTGCATTCTACCTTTTAAACACATATTATGTTGCACATGTACAACCTATATCTGATTGCTTACCATCTCAGGGATGGAAGAAGGGAGAGAGGGATAGAATTTTGGAACTCAAAATTTTAAACAAAAATATTTTTTAAAAATTGGAAAAAATATATATTGTGCTAGTCTTACACTAAAGGTGCCCCTTAAAATGCTTCAAATGGCATGAAAATGACCCCAAATTCTCAAGGATGACACCAGTGAAGCACCAGGTAATAGTCCTATGAGATCCTAAAAAGGCTTCAAACTGGTGATAGACTGCATATCTGATGTCCATAAATTACCTCAGAAACTCTGGAGACACTCATCACAGTGATGGATAATAAAGTCATAAATTTTGGGGGCAAAGTAACGTGAGAGAGGTAGTGTAATAGATAAAGAGCCAGTCTCAAGTCAGGAAAGTCTGAATTCAAATCTTGCTCCTGACACATGCTGGCTACGTGACCCTGGGCAAATCACTCATTCTTTCACTACCAAAGGCAACCCTGCTGTAATATGCAGAGTAAGTCCTGACCTCCATGAATAGAAGAAATTTCCCCTCCAAAACTTCCTAATACCTGTCAGATAAAATCACAGGGCAGATCCAAAAGAAAAAATAACTCTATAACGCCATCTGGATCACTATAATGATAGTTCATATTCGTGTAGTGCCTTAGGCTTTCCAAAGCACTTTACAAACATTATCTCATTTTGATCTAAGTCATTCAGGGTGAATGAGTGGAGAAAGTACCTAAACTGACACAATTATAAATTCTTGAAATATTTAAGTAGGCCAGTACCTTCTTGAGAGCAGTGTATACATCCATTTCCACTTGCATTACAAACAGATTAGAAGAACAGATCAGCTGTTTCATGAGGCTTATACTGGAAAAGACAAAATGTCACATCAAACCATTAAAAAAATAAAGTTACAGAATAGAAGGTATAGAAAAAAGATAAAGAAAAATTTTCTTTCACTTTATAATAATGGAGTGATTAATGGAATAACACCAATTTTCAGTTAGCATTTAACATGACAGCTCTGACAAAACTGCTCTCACCACCAAATGTCAAGAAGTTCTGATACCTTGAAATATCAGTGTGCAGGACTTGGCATTAGGAAACCTGAGTTCAAATCTCAGCCTACTGACAAACTTAGGAACAACGAGAATCTCAGAAAGTCACTCTCTTGCCCAGAATGGACCAGGTTCATTTTCCTTTGCATTGCCTAGCATACAGCAGGCTGGCACTTCTCTGGGGCTTACAGAATCATAATATGGGAAGGGACTTCAAAGACCATACAGCACAACCCAAACCTGAACAATTTTCTTTTTTCATATATGAGGAAAGGGGTCCTTGGACTTTTTGCTAGAAGGCCTAAATTATGAGATGATATGTGTATAAAGTACTTTGCAAGCTTTAAGTGTTATGCAAATGCTAGCTAGATTATTACTGAAACTTGAAGGCACTTCAGATCCTATCTATTCCAACTCTCTTATTTTATAGTTCAGGAAACTGAGGGTTGGAGATATTAAATGACCTGCCCAAAGTCACATAAGTGGTGAGACTCAGGTCTTCTGACACCAGAGTCAGTGCTCTTCCCATTGTATTATGCCACTTCCTGAGATACAGCATTCAATTTCTGAATAGCTCTAATTACTGGGAAATTTTCTTTATTGATCTCTATTCTACCTCCAAATCCTTGCTTCAAGTTCTGCCCTCTAGTATGGACAAGACAAATTTAATTCTTCTACCCTGTGATGGGCCTTGAAATACTTAACAATAAGAAATCTCCCAAGTCTTCTCTCCTCCAAGCTGAACATTGTCAGTTCCTTTAATTAACCCTCATGTGACATGATCTCCAGGCTCTTCACTAACCTGATCTTATTCCTCTAGACTAGGGTGGGGAACCTGAGGGCTCTCGGTCCCCAAATGCAGCCCTTTGACTGAATCCAAACTTCACAGAACAAATCTTTTTACTAAGGGAATTTGTCTAGAGTCTAAACCAGGCCTGTACAACCTGAAGTCCCACCAAAGGATTTCCTCTACATTTTTCACAAGCAACCCAGAATCCTTTGTGTGCCCCAAGTGGCCCATGGACTGCAGGCAATGCAGGCCTCGTCTAGACCCTTCCTAGCTTATCAATGTTCTTTTTAGAATACGGCACCCAGAAGTAAACACAACTCTTCAGAAGTGGTCTCACCAGGGCACAACACAGTAGTACTATCATTAACTCCCTAATCCTAAACACTGGACCTCTTTTTATACAGGCTAAGACCTCATTAGCTTTTCTAGCGGACATCAACATGCTGTTTACTAAAAGCCCAAATCTTCAAAATGCTACTTTGCTTTTCCAATACATCTATTATTTGTGAAGTTGATTTTTTTTTTAAACCCAAGTTAAAGATTTTACATTTCTCTCTTTAGATTCAACCCAATATTCTTTTCTGTTGAAATCTTTTGAACCTTGTCATTCAGGTTATTAAGTCATCCTTACCAGCTTTTAAAAACTGTTCTGAATCTAAATCTCAAATTTTCCAATGTTTTTAACTTAGAAATTTTTCTAGAGGCAATACAACAAACACAAAAGTATTACATTAAACTCCAAAACTCTAACCTGTTAAAAACTTTAAATTAATAAGTTCTCTAAGTCTTTCAACAAAACTTTCAATGGGAAAAGTTTCAAGAGATGGACTGAAAATACCTACCAGAGATGGACAATGGAGGGAAGAGAAGGGAAAGCTGGATCAAGAGTCCCTAAAATTCTTTTGCAGTTTTGGTGGGCTCACAACAGTGAAAAAAAGGATTTCCATGACAATTACACAGTTCAGAAAGGAAACCAAGATTTATTCCCTTAAAATATTATATCTGTTCACAAACAACATGTCTTTAGATGCCTAAATAAAAAATTTATATATTAACTTAAATTCATGCTTTAAGATCTTTCATCTTTAAATTAATTAAAATTCAAATACCTGAGTTCTTTGAAAAGATCAACACTCTGATGAGTCATCAAGTTATTTAGAAGCCATTCAAGGCACCTGAAATTATTTAAAATCTGTAATCAGTACACTGCTACATATTTATTTTCATAGTAAGTATCTCATCAAAGGCTATCAAGTTTTGATAAATAAAACCTCAAGTCATATAAACAGAAAACAGTCATTTTTACAGGACATGATACTATATTTTAGTCTAACAACTGGAAATTTAGTACTGTTACTCTCAGAAGTTTTTAAAGGAGTTTTCCTTGACTCAATTAAATAGTAGCATTTTTTCATTGAGTGAGAAAATTCCATTCCTAGCATTTTTTCTTGTGTTAAAAATTACTTAAGAGCAGATCAGTTATGATGCACACATTTCCACTGCTTCCACTGAAAATTGAATGTGAATATAGTATTTCAATTTTGAAGGGTTAAAAAGTATGGCTTGTCAAAAGTTTCACAAAGTACATTAGCTCCTTTGTCTCATCATTCACAAAGTTTAGTAACTGTGTCTTAAAGAGTAATTTGAACATACACAAATATATTTTTTTTTACAAAAAGTAGGTCATTTATTTAAAACTAAGAAAAATAAAGATATTTTTGAGGAGCATGTTAAGCATCACTTCCTTAGATATGATGCAATTTCATATCCATATCATTTTGTCAATTCCTCATTTTTTTTTTTTACCAACTAAACATCTTTTTAAAGAGATCAAAGCAGCTGATATCCCAAAGGGGGTGGGGGATTGGAGGAGAGAAGATAACTCACTTTTTCTTTACAGAATCTAATCCATAGGTCCCTGCTGATGTGTAATAGCCACATACAGTTTTCACATTAATTGTTTCCTTCATTGTCTCACCACACTGTTGTATTAAACCATCCTGTAAACATAAATAAGCACTGGAAATGCCCATTTCACATGGGAAAACAAGCTTAAACATGTGCCGCTCTTAAACGTTAGCACACTTAAGCTACTAAAAGGAACAAATCTATTGAGTGACAGTAGGCATAAGATTAAAGCAAATACTTTATTATGCTACTTTTGAACTATCTAAAATATCCAGCAAATATTATTTTTAATACTTCAAGTAGGGAAGCAAGGGAGGAAGGGAGAAGCCATAAGCAGGAGATGACTACAGTGACTCTTAACCTTTTCTAAGTCTTTTTCAACTCCACACATCTATTCTGATAACTGTTCTACTAAAATCTGGGCTCTTTCCAATGTGACAGCTGATAATGTAGCAGGCTAGAGGCTGAAATTTAACATTCTTACCAATATTTGAAAGATGTATTTTTATAAAACCCCCAATACTAAAGTCCTTTCTTTCTCTGATTCCTTAACTGGCATGGAAATAAATGTGACTCCTTAAAGCTATTCTAGCAAGGAGAAAGATCGGCAGGTCTTAGACCTGGTTGTCTGCCCAACATATTTTGCTGTATTAAAACAAACCCAATGACCAGCCTGGGAGAAGCTAATTTCAAGAACATTGGCTATTAGGCAAATTTTTTTTTTGCCTCCCACAAACTATGAAATTCATCTACTAGGCTATAAAGCATTTCCATGTTGACAGAAAGAGTATGTACACAGATCAATTTTTTGAAGTATCTAAAGCCAGAGTATTACAGTTTTAAGTAGTTTAATTACATTCTCAGCTAAAAATTTAATATAAAAAAGTTTAAAATGAACTGCTTATTAACTTTCTTCAATACATCAAAATACTACTGTCACTTTTCACTCAAATTAAAAACTTCTGAAATAACCTTAAATGCAGTTTAAGAAGTTAACAAAATATTTTTTAAATGTAAAAAGCAAATTTAGAACAGATATCACAGAAGGCCAGAAGCACAAAAAGTATACTTTTATCTGAAATAAAAATCTAGTCTACTAAGTACAAAGCTTTTTTTTCTAATGAAAGAACTTCTGTGTAAAATACACTTTGAAAACAATTAATATTGAAGATAAGTTAACTGAATGTAGAAATTAATGTCATTTATAAGTTACCTGAGACATTAAAGTTAAAAAACAAAATGCAGAAACTACTAGAATTTCCAACTCACTAATAACTTTACAACTAGATGTAAAATATACATATGAAATTCTGATGTAATCAGAATATATCAGCAGTTGAAAAAAAATGTTTGGAATGAATAAATTGACTTGTGGTTCTAAGTAGGTAACCACAAGTTATATGCTTGACAGTCATCAGACAAACCAGGAGTAAAAAAATCTTTTGAACCTAGATAAACAATATTCCATAATACAATTAACTACAACTAGTGTTCATGCGAAACAAACAATATGCTTCTGATATGAACAAACTATTACTTATTTTTAGTTAAACCACAAGAAGATTTAGACAGTTCATTCACACATTTTTATGTTAGAACACACATTGAACCACAGAAGGATATTGTAATTGATCCTGCATTGGGGCAGGTCACTTACCAGCTGCAGCATACAAGCTGCTGCCAAAATGGCAATAACTTGGCTGGGCTTTATTAAGACATCATCTCGATACAAAGAGCCAAATGCCACCTGCAGTGCTGAAAGTAAATATACACATTAAAAAATGCCAAAGAGCAACTATGAATTCCACTATGTTTTATAACACTGAAAACAACTAAAGACTAAATGTCACAAGCAAAGTCAAGACTTGAGAGTTAATCTTGTCATGATAGGACAGAATACTAGATTGGAACTAAAGAAGATCTGGATTCAAATTCCACTTCAGACACTTACTTGTTGCGTGCCTGGGCAAGTTACTTAAACCCTCTCAGCTACAGTTTCCTTACCTGTAAAATAGGGATAAAAATAGCATCTACCTCACAGGTTGGGTAAGATCAAAGAATATACCAAGAATATACCAAAGCAATTTTGTAAACTTTAAAATGTGAACTATTATTATTCTACTATAAAAAAGCATCTAAAACAAATATAACCATCCAAAAGGCTAATAATTTATTATCTTTAGTGGTGATCATTTAAAGATGGAACAAACAAATTTGAAGTTAATATCTGTCCCAAATTAGTAGAACCTTTCCAGCATAGGTCAAACTTGACCATAAGATGAACATATTAAGGAGTCTGGACTTGAGACATCTACAAAGAAGTGATCACCACCTTGACCTGACTCTCTCTCCACTAGTGAAAAACTGGATTAGATGATAGCAAGTGAGATGGAAAGACACAAGTGGACAGGGAGAAGAGGGGGATTTAAACATAACAATTTAGAAAGGAGAGGAAATAAGCACATAATTAAAGGATAAAAAGGAGGCATACCAGCAAAGTAACTATATACTAAAAATGTAATTATAATTCATGATAACAGACAGATTTATTTTAAATTCTCTGTCCTTATGAGCTCTTTTATATCAGTAAGACTGTCACAGACAGATTTAAGAAGTCAAATTACTGACCTGTTCTTTTGGCATTGTGGAGATAAAATCTGACAAGAAGTAGGAGAAACATATAAGTTGGGGCACTTAGTGCTTTCCACTAAGAAGATCTGGTTGGATTAATAAGCTTCTCTTTTAAAATGGAAATATTCTCATAAAACGCTCAAACTTTAACAAAAATTATTAAAACACTTATTAAATGCTTACTATAAGCTAGGCATAGAAGAAAAAACATGTTAAAACTACTTACTGGCTTCAAATAGATTGGTCATATTTAGGGGAGAAAAATTTTCCTTACCTTCTACATCAATATTCTGGTCAGGAATCTCCAGTTCAATAGTATTCATGCTTGATTCTTTCCAAGACCCACTAAACATACTGGAAAAGTAGCCAGACTAGAAAATACAAAACGTTCAAATTAGATCTCAATGATAAACATATAGCTAGATATATGTATAGATAAACAAGGTATAGTATATTGAGAGAATACTGAATCAACAGTTGAGTTATGGTTTACAGTCTTGACTCTCTATGACCTTAGACAAATCACGTTACCTCTCTGAGTTTTAATCTCATCAGCAAAACAGGGAAGGTAAGTCATGCATCTGAATGTGGAGTGCATTTCACCTTTCAAACCTGGTTTTTTGAAAACTTAAATGCAACTTATAAGCACATTCATGCAGTATAAATCTGTATTTCTTTCCTAAAAGGTCTCATTTTTGGGATAGCAGGTCCATACAATCCCTATAAACCTGCAGCCATCACTGAAGGTAAGTGGGGAAGAAGAGGTAAGGGAATGTGTATGTTCAGTGTCTTCTATGTGTCTACTAACAAGTGCTGTGCAAGTATCATTTCCTTTAATTTCCACAATAACCCTGGGAGGGAGGTGCTATTGTTATTACCCGCCACGTCACAGTAGAGGCAACTGGGATAGACAGAAATGAAGTGACTTGCCCAGAGGCACAGAGCTACTCAGGGTCTGAGGCTGAATTTGAATTCAGGTCTTCCTGCCTGTGACTATCAATGGAGAGCTAGGGAACCAGAGATGCCTAAAGAGACAGGTCATTATGGAGATAGGACCAGTCCTTGAGAGCACCACCACCAACCATCACCAGGCAGATAAACACAAGAGCCCTGAAACATTTCTTCCCATCTTTCTACCCACCCCCATACTGCTGGGTCCTGTTTTCAGACCAAGGCTCCCAGCCACTATTGAAGAAAGTAGCTCCTGTGTAGAAGGGACCACATATTCCTACCAACTACCACTCACAGAGCAGGTAAGCATTCCAGTTTAAATAGCAAGGCAGCCTGAGGGAGAGACAGGGTGCACATGGCCCAGACAAGTCAAACCACTGTCATCCCAGTCTCCCCTCAGACCTTGATGGAGACAGCCCAGAAACCTAAACCCAAGTGCCTTAGAAAGATCAATGCTTCCAGTCCAGTGCCCTCAGCCATTATCCTGGACAGTAACCCTTTGTGGACAAGCAGCCTGGTGACTGCCCCTCCAGGTGCTGCAGCCAGAGATACTAAGGACCTAGAAAAGAAGTTTTTGTCAGCAGTCCTTGGCACCGTCGAATGACTCAACATCAGAAATGGACATGATTTTGTCAGTGGAATGGTACTTAAAAAGAGGCTTTTGCTGTTGCATTCTAAAACCCACAGGACCCTCCTACCTGACTGCTGAATCTTTCCTGGTGTCTTCTCTCTTCCATGAGAATGTGAGCTCCTCAAGAGCTGGCATTGTCTTTTCTATTTGTATCCCTAACACTTAGCACATTATGAGACCTTAAGAAATGCTTTTTTCATCCATTCATTCAGGTCACCATGGCATTTTCCCTACCTATTTTACAGAACTGTTACAAAGATCACAGGATCTGAAGACCACAGGGAACCTCAAGGCCATCTAGTACAACTCATACACAAAAAAATCCCCTTTATAACATACTTGAGAAGTGACTTCCAACCTCTGCTTGAAGATCTGCAAAGAGGGGAAAGCCAGCACCTCCCAGGGTGGCCCAATGCACTTGTGTACAATTCTAATGTTTGGGAAATTTTTCCTCACCTAAATTTGCCTCTTTGCATCCATTGTTCTTACCTCTGAAGCTGTAAAGAACAAATCTAATCCCTTCACAACACAAAAGCACTTCCATAATATTTAAACTTTAGTTATTGGGTCCCACGTCAAAGACCATCTCTATTCTATGTAAATATGCCCAGATTCCTCAGCTCCTCTTCCTATGTCAAGCACCTAAGTCAACCTTCACCATCCCGGATGTCCTTTTCTCTAGATACTCTTCAGGATAAAGTGATCTATGAAAAGTACTATATAAATTTGAATGACTCACGTAAAGCTAAGTAACAGATTATTAAAATGCCCTGCACAAAGTCAATCTGACTTAACGAATGTAAATAAAATAGGGAGAGAGCTGGGGAAGACTTGGGTTCAGATGCTTGTTCTGAAAACTTAATGCTTACGGGAACCATGGGGAAATCATTTAACTTAAAGTTTAGTTTACTCACCTATGAATAGGGACAAGTTTAGGAATTACTTACCTTTTAAGAAGAGTATTTGTCAACATTATTGCACTACATAAGTTATTACTGGTGTGGCTTCCTAGATTTTATAACAAATTAACATTATCTAATATATTTTGGGAGGGAGGTAATATGCTGAGCCAACAGTAATTCTAACAAGCCAAACATACAAATATTTAGCAACCCTAACTTTAGTTAGTATTAGCACTTTTCTTCCTATTCCTCTATTCTACACCTTCCCCTTCTTATTGAAGGAATTTCTATAAATAAATTAAATTGAGATAACAATAGAGACAGCACAAGCTTAACAATGAAGAAAATGTCCAAATTTTTTCTAGCTTATGGGTTAAGCTAAAATAGACTTTTTTTGGAAGGCTCAGCATAAATAACTAAATTGGAAGAAACAGTTTTTTCAATCAGATAGCTTTTCAATCACACTACTGCACTCAATGAATGTTACCCATGAAAAGATCATCACTATAAAGAACAATGAGAAGCAATACTCTTTAGAATAAACTAAATTTGATCAACTCTAGATCATTTGATAAAAGCAGCTTACCTGACACAAGTATATTTTGTGTAATCTCCATTCTTCTCCTAGGGCACAAATCTTAATGTCACTATTTTCCCCATTCAAAAATAAAGTCTGATAAATATACTTGGATGTGCTTTTTAACTTTTTCCTGGGGAGACAAAAAACCCCCACAAAGTTATGTATAGGTATATGTATAGAGTGCAAATTTCAGACATGCTGACATATGCCTCAAAATTTTGAAACTTTTTTTGGTACATCTGACAACTTCAAAAGGTTATCTAGTCCTCTACAAATAAAAGCCTTCTTTATGACCTATGCCCAACAAGTGGTCATTGAGCCTTTCCTTGAAGACCTGAACTGAAAACCCAAGAATTACTGAAGCTCATTCCTTTTTGGAACAGTTCTGATCTGATACTGAGAATAAAATGTACAAAAAGTCAAGACATAGCTACAACTTTAATTCACTTGGGGACCATCACTTAAAAATTCTTTTGGTACTGCTTATGATGATTTATATTCCCAGTGCCTAACATATTACAGGCTTGTTGCAATTTACTTTTTTTTTAAAATTTTTTTGTAGGGGAAAAGGTAAGACAATTGGGATTAAGTGACTTGCCCAAGGTCACACAGCTAGTAAAGTGTCAAACATCTGGTGTCATATTTGAACTCAGGCCCTCCTGACTCCAGAGATGGTGCTCTATTCACCAAACCAACTAGCTGCCCCAGCATTTTACTTCTGCAACAAAAAGGAGATAGTAATTATAATGACATTTAATAAAAAACATGTTCCTTGTTGAAGGATAGAAAGACCAAAGGACCATAAAAGGTTGCTGTCTCAAGATGAAATCAATAGGTGAGAGGACTTGGCAGAGGCCTGCATCACTTTCTGATCACTCATGTGGCATTTCCTTTCCTATTAGAGTTCAAACAAAATTAAACCACTAAAGTGTAATTTTCTTAAAAACCATTTTTTGACATGGTGGCCCCATCAGTTCTACTACTAACTAGCTTCAGGACTTCTTTGAGTTTTGGCTACAGAAGTTGGGTTACACAGGCTCTCTTCCAATTCTAAAAGTTGCAAGACCCTATACCCTTCTATTTGTTTTACATTATATTCTTTACTTGTCAGTAAGCAATCATCAGAAGCCTCTGGGATCTTAAGTTGTTAACCTTTGTTTTCAAAATAACACAGCAGCAGGAAGTAAACATTTACAACACCTATATGCACAGCTGACAACTTAAAAGTAGCAGAGGCTCTGAAATAAACTAATGTTTCAGACTTCACTAACCAATTGTTGCTGGCAACATAAGCAGAGCACCTTGGTAAAGAATAGTTGTTCCAGATTTTCCTCTTCCAGTGAGGGGTGACAAGGTTGCATGGCTAGATATCTAAAATTATATTTGTGAACTATTAAAGGCAACCGGATGAATAGCTCGTTATTCTACAGACACCCACTGCAGGAAGACAAAAATACATTTACACGGTGATTAAACAAAGCTGGTGTTAAAATGTTTTATGAGGAGATTCGTGCATTGACTTGGCGTTTCCCTCAGTTTGGGGCAATTACTAGCACCCTATAATAACAGCCTGGCAATTCTTTCCTCTGTAATATACAAACGCAATCAGGTTCATGAAATTATAGGATTCAGAGCTGAAAGGGGCCTCAATGATTTTTTTAGCTCAACCCCCTCATTTTACAGATGAGGAAATTGAGTCCCGGAGTGAAGTCTGTGACCGGATCCAACTAAGTAACCAGCCAGGATGGAAGCCTGGACTTCTGACTCAACACTCTGCGATTTCCCCTCTTTCTCCAGGGAGAAAACAACACTGTCTTTGAGTCAGGAGATTTGGGTTCAAATTCTTAATACCAGGGGGACCTCCCCTGCAGAGGGCTCAATTTTCGTCTGTAAAAGGAGAACAAAATAATTTACAAGAGGGCTGTAGCACTTCCAGGTGCTTTTCCTCAGAACAACTCGTTGAGGTAGGGAGTCCAGGTAGCAGTATCCATCATCCAGGGAAAGTTAATGACTTGTCCATGGTGGCACAACCGTCACCACACCAGGTGACCGTGAGCAGGTCCTTTCCTCCCGGGGCCTCAGTTTCTGAGAAATGAGGAAGTTGCAGTTCTAGCGCCTTCGGGGGAGGGGGATCGGAAACACCTGGGGCAGCCCGCGGGGGCCTCCTGACCCTCCTCCCTACAATGGTCCGAGGCGAGGCAAGTAAGACACCAGGTTACCAGAAACCCTCCTGCTCACCACGGGGGCCAAGGTCCCGGACCAAGCCCGCTCGGAGGGCCCCGGAGCAGGGACCCGGAGCACCCCGCCGCGGGCTCGGCCCCCCGGGGAGGGGCAGGGAGGGGAGGCGGGGGCTCGGGACGCACCTGCGGGGGGTGTTGAGGAGCCGCTCCTGCTCGTCCCCCTCGTCGAGGTCCTCGTCCTCCGAGCCGCGCTCGCAGGAGCACAAGGAGCCGCTGCTGCGCTTGCGCTTGCGGCCGCTCCGGCAGTAGAAGGCGCCCCCCCGCGGGGCGCACCCGCCGCCCGGCCCCGCCGCGCTCCCCGCCTCGGAGCCCCGCTCCTGGACGGCCCGGCTCCCGCCTCGGCGCAGCACCCGGCTGCTCAGCGAGCCCATGGGCGGCTCGGAGACTCCGCCGGCTTCAGGGAGCGCGGCCCAGCGGCGCCCCCGACATGGTCCGGCCCCCGCCGCCCCGACCCCCGCGCTTCACCGAGACTCCGCCTCCGCCACAACCGCCGCGTCCATTGTCGCCCCGCAGCGCTCGGCTCGGCCCGCCTCCCGCGGGGCCCCGCCCCGCCCGGCCTCGCTCCGCCCCTCACAACCGGCCCCCGCGCATGCGTGCGCTGCCCCGCCTCCACCCCCAGCTACCGGCTCGGGCGGGCGGGGCCTGGAGGAGGAGGAGGAGAGGTTGGGCGGGGGAGGGGCGCGCCCTGGGCGTGGAGAGGGAGGGAAGGAGGAAGGAAGGGGCGAGAGCCAGGGAAGCGGGGAGAAAGAGGAAGGAGGGCAGAGAGGAGGAGCAGAGACGCGGAGGAAGAGAGATAGGGAGGGAGGAGCGAGAGGGGAGGGAGAGAGGAAGGGGCGGGGCGAGAGGAGGAGGAGCGCGGGGAGGGAGGGAGGAAGGGGCGGGGCGAGAGGAGGAGGAGCGCGGAGAGGGAGGGAGGAAGGGGCGGGGCGAGAGGAGGAGGAGAGCGGGGAGGGAGGGAGGGAGGGAGGGAGGGAGAGAAAGGGAGAAAGAGGGCTGGGCAGGGGCTCCTCCGACCTCTCCGCCCTGAGCCTCGGCTGGGGACCCAGGGTGCGCTCCGCAGCCTCTGCCGGTGCACGCTTTGATGGCCGTCCAGCCCAAAGTCCTACTTTGCTTGTATTTCCCCTGGAGAGACCTTAGCGTCGAGCCCCGCGCTGTCCTTCTACAGAGGTTCTCACGAACCTGCAGGCTGCCCTGCCCAAAGTGACCAGCAGAGGCTCCTGGCTCCTGGCTCCGCGGTCTTCTGCCCGCCCTGTCAGCCTGCTTCTACCGACGTGGGCAGGACCTTGGAGAAGAGCTAAACCAGCCTCTTCGTTTTATGGGGAAGGAAAGGAGGCTTGGAGAGACGATGTGAGCGGAGCGGAGCATTCAGAGGCTGGAAGGTTACACAGTCGTCAGTTTATTATAGTTGTAGCTTTGAAACTTGGAAAGGAGTTTAAAGGTCAGGGTAGTTAAATCCAACCTGTCTTATTTTAAGAGAAAACTAGTAAGGCGGGGTCAGGGCTTGGTTTTTGTACCAAAAAATAACACTGGCGGTAAGCAGTGGAGACAGATTTGAATCCATATCCTTCAACCTCAAAATCCGTGCTTTTTTCTGTTGAAGACCTCTTCATTTTACAGTCAGGGAATGTTGACCTGAAAGTTTGCTTAAAGTAGAGGTAACAGGCTAAATGCATACATTTTTATTATTCATTCATTCCCCATAAAGTAATGGTTACATGGTGCTACGGAGTTGGCTAGGTTTAAATCTGCTTTAGGACAAAGAAGGTGTTCTGTGTCCTTCAGATTTACAGTCTCCATGAGTGATTAACTAGACCATTAGAAAAGAATTCCTCAATTGCATAGGTTGTAAATACAATAAGAACAGTTTGATGAAGTTTCAAATAGAAATTAGGATTCAAGATGTCTGTGTGTTCTTTACCATCAACATGTCATAACATAGTATATGTCCACAAAATATTAAGATATGGAAAACATCCCATTATTCAGAAAAATGTCTTAGGTTAAAGGTCTCTTCAGGAATGTTAAGTCAGCCCTGGCTAGCTTTTGTTAACATACGGGGCATTCTCTCCGTTTGCTTCAGAGAAAACAAAGATTATTCCAAAATTTTGTATTAAATATTATCAGGAAATTAAGGCCCCCAAAGGGAAAGAGACTTGGAGTCATGGGATTTCAAGATGGAAGGAACCTTATATATTATCCAGTCCAACCCCCTCATTTTATTGAGTCCTAGAGACATGCCAGTAATCAGGTGAAGTGACTTGTCTAAAGTCATTTTGTTGAGTCCTGTTAGTGATGTCCAGCTCTTTGTGACCTCATTTGGAACTTTCTTGGCTATTACATGACAAAACCTTGTTTCCAGGTTTCATAACTTCTCTTTATAACTTGTCTCTTGACAAGCCCTGTCTGTATTTCATTTTGAGAGAATGGAAGGAAAGGACAAAAGCTTTCCACTGTATAATTATATAATATTACCTCTTTTAACCTCTCCATGTTATAGAAAAGGCCACTGCAGACAAGATAGGAAGTGGTTCACAACATAGGCTTTAAGGAACCTTAGGGATCATTTAATCCAATTACATCATTTAATGAAAAAGGGAACCAAAACTGAGACAGGTTCAGTGACTTACATTAAATGCACTGGCATGTAGTATTTGTTGATTGAGTAAAATGTTACATGTCTACCAGAGGTGGGAAAGCTGTGGTCTGGAGGGCATATGTGACCCTCTAGGTCCTCAAGTGCAGCCCTTTGGTTGAATCCAAACTTCACAGAACAAGGGAATTTGTCCCCAGACTTTCACATAATCTTTATCTGTGTGGATGCTTCTCCCATTGACAAGGTTTAGGGGTGCTGGAGACCCCAAAATACCGACAGTCTGGGTCGTGCTCAAATGAATTCAACTCAAACCTTCTTAAAGCCAAAGAAAACGTTTATTAAGGATTCGCCAAATTGGGTTGGCTCTTAAGGAGCCTAAGCATTTGTAACTCTTGTATTCACAAGCAGGCCAAATAGAATCTCAGCTAGACAGACTCTGAGCTGGACTGCATCAAATTACCTTCATGGAGGCAAGATGGAACTAAACACAGAAAAGACTAGAGGAGGGATCTGGGGATGGTCTGGTAGTCTAGGGTGATGGGAGGAGGAGTTTAGGGAGGGTCTTCAGGAGAAGTCCGAGGAAGGAATCCAACGAGGATCCAAGGCTGGAAACAGCTGAAGGCAATCAGGAGATATCAGACAATGCAGGGTTTGAGTGGGAAGCAGGTGGGGCAATCAAGAGGTAACAGATAATGGCCAGAAATTTGAGTATGAAAGGCCAGGTTAAGTGGAGAGATTCAAGAATTCAATCTGAGCATGAAAAGACGGGTTAAGTAGGGCAGATTCTAGGGGGGCTCAAGGAGGCTCCCAGAGTCCGAACACTATCACCATGAGTAGAGATCCCAGTTCTTTAGTAAATCAGGCTTTGATAAATTGCTTCTTGCTGTAGTCTCCCAGATTTCATGCTTAGGAGATCAACCCTCTAATGACTGAACACAAGTCTGTTCTGCAGCCCTGTTTTGTGATATTGTAGAAAGAGCACCAGGTTGGCATCAGACTAGGGTTCAAATACAGCCCCTGCCACTCACCAACTATGTTGTGAACCACTTCCTATCTTGTCTGCAGTGGCCTTTTCTATAACTTGGAGAGGTTAAAAGAGGTAATATTCTATAATTATACAGTGGAAAGCTTTTGTCCTTTCCTTCCATTCTCTCAAAATGAAATCCCCTGAGGGAATGCATGTTTAGGCCTTTAGAGAAAAATCTGCCTCCCTTCCCACTTCTCTTCTACCCCCAGGGTGATCTGAATAATCACATTAAATGGCCCAAAGAGATCCTTAAATGTTTAAGAATAGACTGCCTCAGGGATGAGAACCTGACAAAACCTCTCCAGGCTTCAACTTCCTCATCCACAGGGGTGAAACATAGATTTAGAACTGGTTAGAATCTTAAAAGTTATTGAGTACAGAGAAGGAGCTGAGGCTCAGAGAAATCAAGTGACATGCCTAGGGTCACCAAGCTACCCAGTGCTTGAAGCAGTTGTCTAACCCAGGTCTCTTGTCACTCCAAAAGCAGCATTATTTCCACTTGTTTGACCTCTGAGTCTCCTTCCCTCTCTAGATTTCTGATCCTAAATAGGAAATGTTTAAATATATCTAAACAAATGGAGAGTGAACTCTCTGCTGGGGTAGGGGGACACCCCTTCCAGATACCAGAGGAAGGAAGGTGGACATCAAGGTTTGTAATCTTGTAGTCACTCAAAGGTGTCATGAAGTTCAAAGGAGATGGATATAAAGCACTTCACAGACCTTAAAAGAATTATATACATGCCAGTTATTATCAGTTTCCTGTCTGGGATCTTTGTTCCCTGGGCTTCCTACTAGACTCCTGCTGAGTCTAACAGTGTTCGTAAAGCAATACAGAAATGTGATGTGATGAAACCTGAACTGTTAAAGGTGAGAGAATCGGGAAAATGTATGCACATATACTTTTAAGTTTAATCTGTATTATTAACACTTAAGTCTTGGATGATTGTCAAAACAACTCAAATGCAGATTTGTTGTTGTTCTGACTTTTCGGTCATATCTGATTCTTCATGACCTTATTTGGGGTTTTCTTGGCAAGTGATTTGACAAAAGTGGTTTGTCATTTCCTTCTCTAGCTCATCTTGCAGATGAGGAAATTCAGCCAAACGCAGGTTAAGTGACTTGTCCAGGACGTGTCAGGAGATCAGATTTGAATTTAGGAAGTTCTAACTTTCTGACTTCAGGGCCTGGCACTTTTTCCACTGTTACCACTTAGCAAATTTATAGTGATTGCCAATTTATGAGGTTCTAACCCTAACACTAAAATTTTAACAACCCAACACGTTAGAGCTAGCTCTGTTGAGGTTCGGGGGTGCTGGGGACCCCAAAATACCGACACACCAGGTCCTGCTCAAACGAATCGACTCAAGCCTCCTTAAAGTCAAAGAAAAACCAAGTTAAAGATTCACCATATTGGGTTAGCTCTTAAGGAGCCTAAACATTGGTAATGCTTGTATTCTCAAGCGGGCCAGATAGAATCTCAGCGAGACAAGAGTCTGAGCCGGGTTGAATCTGAGGGCCTTTACAGAGGCAAGATGGAACTTATATATAGAAAGCCCGCAGGAAAGATCTAGAGGTGGTCTACAGGTCTGGGAGGAGGGTCCGAAGAGGATCAGGATGGGATGGAGGTAACTAGAGATGTAAAACAGCTGGAAGCAATTGGGAGGTATCAGACAATGCCGGCTTGGGTAGGATGCAGGTGAGGCAATCAAGAGGTAACAGATAATGGAAGGCCAGGCTAGGGCAACAGATTTGCATATGAAAGGTCAGGTTAAGTGGGGAGATTCAAGGAGGTTCCAAGAGTCTATACCCCATCAGCTCCAGCACACCCCATAAAATACTACATTTAAATCTGGAGCTGGGGAATACCGTAGTGAATCTAAAAGTTGGGGAACAACAAGGTTCCACTCCCTAGACAAGGTTTTGTGAGTCCAGGAGTAGGCAATACATGAAATGGTCTCAGGGAAGGGAAGTCTCTAGTCTGGTACAACTGAATTCTAGGAAAACTTATGATTTTGCCAGATTAAGAGAACTCTTGGAGGACTCTCCCATTGTAGTGGCAACAAGCTGTACCCAGCAATATAGAAATATCTTCATAGAATTCTGCTGTTGTCTAAAAGCAATACCTGGCATTGCTTCACAGGGGTCATGCAAAATTGTAGAGGGAAACTAGTGAAGGGACAGGAGAAAGGAGAACTCACTGGACTATTTGCCTCTTATGAAATGTAAATGACTGTGGAATTTAGAGTTTAGGAGAGGTTGCTCCTTACATGGTCTTTATGGTCTTAAGGTTTCTGAATTGGACTCGTTTTAATTTTTATACTCTTACAACAATTTTATGAAATGTGTTAGTAAAAGAGGTTGGTTTCCATTAACCAACAAGCGTTTATTAGGTAAGTACTGAGAGAAATGATTATTAATGATCAATGATTTGGAAAGATCTCTTTTTAAAAAAGTTCCGTCTCTGGAGGACAGTGCTGATATGCCACTGGAGTAACTTTCTTAATAATTTTGTTCAGATTTCACCCCAGTAGGGAAGCCATTGTACTCTATTCAGGTTTTTGAATAGATTTGTTCAATGCTTGCCTTCCTCAGGAGCACCCCTCTTTCAAAGGCATATAAGCCATGAGCCATGATTGTCTTTGCATTTGAGAGTGCTACTAACCTTTTATTAAAATGCTAGCATTATTGGTAAAATGACTAATTACCCAGAAATTGTATCTCTTAAACTCTTTTCATGTCACAGCACATACTATTTGCCTGGTGAGGGAAGTGTTCAGACCATCTCTCTCCGATCATGTCCTTATCACTAATCAATGTGACTCCATCAGCAATGAGTAGTTGTGATGCACCATAGGCTTTTGGTCCATAAATAGCTTTCAGGGAATCATAAAAGCACTTTGGATTGTTACTATTAGTATAAAACTGAATTTCATCTGCCTTCTTACTGAGCCAGACATCCTGCATCTCTCTAAGCTTTGCTTGTACTTTGCTTTTGATAGAATTAAATGCTGCCTTCTCTCTAAGCTTTGCTTGTACTTTACTTTTGATGGAATTAAGTGCTATCTTCTTAGAGATGAACTATCCTGCTGGTAAATCCTGTGGAGTTCTCGTTTTTCATTTAGCTTCTGGATTTCCCCATCATTTTCATCAAACCAGTCTTGGTGTTTGTGAGTGTTCTGATACAGATGAGTGAATGCAGTGTTGTACACCAAATTGCTGAAAGCTGCCTACTCCTTTTCTGCTCCACTGTTCCCAACTGTGTGTTGGCTCAACTTCCTTCCAAGTTAGCAACAACCTGTTCACTCTCAGAGATGAGCTCTAATTTGTTGACATTAATTCTTCTGGTAGTCACTTTGCCTTGGGGGTGGCACTTTTGATGAATGCAAATTATTTAGCCTGGAATGGATAAGTCTATGATCAGTTCAGCACTCTGCACCACACATTGCCATTGTCACTGTCACATCTTCTCTGTCTCTTCTCCTTACAATCACATAGTCTATTAGATGCCAGTGTTTGCTGCAAGGGTGCATCCATGAAGTTTTATTGCATTTAGGTAAAAGGAAGACAGTGTTGCTGATGATAAGGTCATGTGATGCACAAGTCTTCAGCAGTAAATGACCACTACTGTTGCTGTTTCCAACTCCATTCCTTCCTAGGACTCCCTGCCAAGGCCGGTAGTCTGAGCCTACTCTAGCATTAAAGTCACCCAGAATTATAAGCTTGTCATCTTTTGGTATGTTGATTATAAGGTCTTCATAAAATTTTTCATTGACTTCATCAGGGTTTGTCATGGTAGGAGCATAGGCACTGATGATAGTGGCATGGCATTCTCCTTCAAGTGGCAGTCACGCTGTCATGAGCCTGTCATTCACTCCTTTTGGCAGGCATATCAGGTTGTTGACTAGATTAGTTTTGATTGCAAAACCTATGCCAGCTTCATGGCATTCCCTTTCACTGTGACCACTCCAGAAAAATGTTTATCCAGCTCCAACTTCAGTAAGCTGGCCTTCATTTGCCAAACTTTTTTCAAATAGGCTGTTATTTGGATGTGATATTTATTGAGTTCTCTTGCAACAAGAGCAGTTCATCTTTCAGGTCTATTAGATTTTTGTGTTGTCTATAAGTGTGCGCACATTCCATGTGCCAATGGTGAGTAGAATCATCTTTGCAGGTATTTTTGTACATTTTGTACATTTCTTTGTGTTTTGACCACAGAGTGGGATTCTCACCTGCCATGGTTATCAGGTCAGGGTTGGGTAAGCAGTTAATTTTTAGGGCACTTTTTCTAATCCCCTTCCTCACACCAGGAGGTGAGCAGTGCAATCCTTAAAAGACTGCTCAGACACCCAGGGGGTGACCGAGTTCCACTGATGCTTCCAGTGAGAAAAGACCCTATGGCCTGAGCTGCTTGTGTGCAGGGTTGTAACTACAACTCCCAATGTATCCATACCTGCTGCTTCATCACTTGTCTGCCTGTCACCACAGGACTTTGAGGCATAATAGTAAAATGGTATGGGTGATGTCTTTTGATTCGTGTGTAAGTTGGATTTAAGTGAGGCAGAATTGCATGAAGTCGTCAGCCTCACTCTCTCCTCCACAGTCATCATAGTCCAGAGGCAGGACAGAGTCAAGACAGCTGGCAATGGCTCAGGATGCAGTGGATGACCTTAGCGTCTTCGGTGTCTAACCAAGCTCTAAGCACTCCATATGGCCTGCTTCAGCTGTCTTCATGACCATTGGAACAAATCGTTTACATCTACCCATTCCACCAGGGGAAGTCTTCACACGCTTGGGGAAGACATCCAGTTTACTGGAAAGACCAGTCAGGGAGCACCAATACCTTTGATGTGATGGTTGCCGAGCCCTTTTCAGGGCTCTTTCCACTTTTGGTGATCCCCTGTTCCACCCAACTCTCACCTGTGGCTCCAAGAAGCTGCAGCATGCACAGAGGCCACACCCCGGGTAAACCATTTCAGCAGATGGGCCAAGCCAGTTTGAAGGTAACCAAGGGGTCTCAAATCCATTGGTGAGTTAGGGGGCGTGTCTACCCCAAGCATGTGAAGACTTCCCCTGGTGGAATGGGCAGATGAGAACAATTTGTTGCAATGGCCATGAAGGTAGCTGAAGCAGGCGATGTGGAGCGCTTAGAGCTTGGTTAGACACCAAAGATGTCAAGGTCATCCACTGCATCCTGACTCACCAGTGATCTTGACTATTTCCTGCCAGTGGACTATGATGACTCTGGAAGAGAGAGTGAGGCTGACGACTTCATGCAACTCTGCCTCACTTAAAACCAACTTACACACGAATCAAAAGACATTACCCATACCATTTTACTAAAATATAATAGGTGTGATGGAATGAACAAAAAAAAATTCTCCAATACATAATTATTTTCCAAAGAGTCAAATTTTACTAAATATATAGGTGTGATGGAATTTTACTAAAATATAATAGGTGTGATGGAATGAACAAAAAAAAATTCTCCAATACATAATTATTTTCCAAAGAGTCAAGTAAGTGCTTTAGTAGATGTGTGATTTAGGATTATTTGACACCCCTGAAAATTTGTTTTCATGGACATCTAAAAAAATTCGCCTGATTCTAACTAGTTATCTAGTATTCAGTTCAACTAAGAATGTTAGTAGTTCAACTAGTAGTTAACTAACACTCTAACTAGTTGAACTAGTTGCCACCACTCTTAATAGTAGTTGAACATAGTACAGGAACTCCAAAAACATTTTTTTTTGCAGGGATCAATAAGCATAATTCAGGAAAAAAAAACTGTAAGCCAGGAAGAAAAGGATTACTCTCAGTTATAAAGGTACCATGCTTTATTAAATTTAGATAGGAAATCCATAAACCACATTTAAATGAAAGTAATTTTATATTAAAATATAAAAGCATAAATGTATTACTAAGCTAGACATCTGCACTGGTTCTAGAGTCCAAAAGCATTATGTAAAAGAGAATTATGGATCATAAAAAGGGAGAATAAGGCAGCTCTGTCAATAGAATTTAGATCATTAGTTATAGGACCATCTCTGTAAATCTTGTTTGATCAGAGTTGCAAATAATATGAGAAAAATGGGGATTGGTCCCAGGATGCTAATATGTAGAAGAACATGCCTCTTCCCCAGTAGAAACTATGGTCCCTGTGTTATACCTTAAGATCTACTATAGTACTACTACCCCATGGTTCCTTTACTAGGGTGGCTATCTCCCAGGTCCACTTTCCTCCCCAGTGCTTACAGGAAAAAGAAGCAGACTGTATTTGTGGTTAGATGGTCCTCTATAGCACCACTGCAACCAAATTTTTACATTTCAGGAAAAAGAAATCGCAGGTTATGGCTCTGACATTTGCAAAACATCTTCATCCCTCATTGAGTTAGACAAGGCATAAAACAAAAACCATCAACCTGTACAACATTAGTCATTTGTTTCTAATTACAGAATGAAGTGATAGAAGCACACTCACACACTCAGAATTTGGTTATTCAGGGTATCCTTAAAGACAAGTAGCTTTTTTTTAAAATTGTGGACAAGTCTAGAGGGGAATGATTTTTATTTGTGATGCTGTTGTTGCTGGATTGAAAGTTTGAAATACATTTGAAATTGAACACTTGGAACTAAACATAATAGATCAGAACTTTTTAAAAAAAATTTTTTTCTTTGCCTGTCTTGCCCAGGGTGCAAGTGCAATGGCCAGTTCCATTGCTGACAGGCAGGGAAGCTTTGACCTGATGTTTCTGACCTGGACTGGTTTGATGCTCTTCTCCTTACCTTCCATATGGTTTCCAGACTTAGAATAGATACCTAATCAGCGTTAGCTCTACTGTAGCTGAAAACTCCCTAGCTCAGGGAATTGACCAGCCTCAGTCTCCCCTAGTACCAGGGATTACAGGTGGGAGCCACCATTCCTGACCTCAGATCTATTATTGATACAACCTCACAATAAAAACAGGAGCAGAAATGTGGATATTCTTTCTATAGTCATATGAAGAGATAAAATGGTAAATTTTCTTGCCAAGATGATAGTATGACCTTCAAATCAAAAACAGGACAAAGCAGGAGGATTAAGGACAGGGCTGAGGGTTTTCAATGAGAGGTAATGTGAAATTGCAGAAAAACTGACTACCAAGCTCCCAATCTTCTTTTGCATGGACAACTACCACCTGCAGGAAAATTTCAAACAATTTCATCGTCATTCAATTGGGGAATTAAAAAACAAAGTCATCAATGAAACATTTTTTAATAAAAGTAATATTGAATGTTCTCATTTCTCTAGAAATAGCATTGAGAAAATAATCTTTTGAAAGTTTTTTCTGAGTTAATGAACTTAAAACCTGAGCAATAGCTGATAATTCATATTAAAAGGAAACGACAATGTTTTTAATCGACAAAACGCATTTTAGGTGAATTCTAAACAGCCTTATAGAAAAATGATGCCCAAAATAGTAAACCAGCCCAAATCTTAGGCTCTTGACTCATTTCAATCCAGCGTAGACTGAATATTAATCATCGCCTCCACAGAGTATGAGCAGAACTTTCCTGTAATCTCCCGATGTGTCATCCTAGAAGAAATAATGCCATAGTTAGAATAATTTATCTCCATGAAGTGTTTAGACAGTTCTTGACTCAAATATGAGGTTTATATACAGCAGTCACCAGAAGAGCTACCCCAGCCTGGTAACCCAATCAATGGTCAGAAACTCTTTGTCCCTCTGCTTCCTCTGACTGGGATTTCTTACAACTATTCCTCTAGGGTCACTCTTCCCCATAACTTCTCCCCATTGCTCCTCCTCCTCTCAAGGTAGGTGGTAGTTTTAATGGAGAACGTAATGAAAATGGAGACAGGAAGACTAGTTAGGAGTCCACAGAGAGAGGAATGGTAGTTGAATGAGTGAAGAAAAGGGAAGAGATGCAAGAGATGTGGAGACAGAATTAAGCCTTGGCAACCACTTGAATACAGGGTAGGAGGGGGAATAGAAAGCCAAAGAAAGAAAGAACGAAGGAAAGAAGGATCCTCTATTTTGAATTGAAAGGAACCTCAGAGATCTTTAAGCCAATCTCAATTTGTAGATGAGAAAACTAAGACCTGAAAAGGCTACGATTGGCCCAGCGTCTCAGAGACAATAAGTGACACGTCTGGAATTTTTCCCTAGGATTTCTGATACCCAAACCATTAGTGTTTCCATTATTATAATACTGACCATAATAGCTAACACTTATATAGTGCTTACTACGTGTCAGGAGCTCTGCTAAGTGTTTGACAATTATCTTATTTGATTCTCACAAGAACCCTGGGAAGTAGGTACTGTTTTGCAGATGAGGAAACTGAGGCAAACATGTTAAGAGACTTGCCCAGGCTCACACGGCTAGGATGCGTCTGAGGCTAGATGGTCAGGCTGTGCTGTGCCACCTAACTGCCTGAGGTTGCAAATCTGGGTGACTGGAAGGATACTGGTAGTTTCTCAAGAATTAGGGAAGTTTAGAGGAAGTTAATTTAGGAAAAAACACAATGAATTCTCTTTTGGACATCCAGGAGATAGCCAATATATAGCTGGAAATGGAATCCTATCTCCCCAGTCAAATATTATTTGACGATGTTTCTATGGGAAAACATGTTCCAAGTGTCAAATGGCCAATTTCTGTATCAGCCTTTGGAACACCCCCTGTTTATAAGTTGCAGAGTGCCTGTACAAGCTAGGATATCATATAAAATTTCAGTTTCCTACTCTACAAAGAAAGAGATTGAAATTGATGATCTCTAAGATGCAGTTCTATATCTTGATGTCAGTTTCATTTCTCAATATATCCTTCCTTCCTCCCTCCCTCACTGAACCATCCTTTATCATAAAGAATTTTTTAAAAGGCAATTCAGCAAAACTAACCAAAAGAATCAACCAAATAATGACAATACATTCAGGGTTCTACATGCACAAAACCTCATGTGTATAAACAGTAAGGACAGGTGCCTTTTCTCATTTCTTCTCCAGGACCTATTTTAGTCGTTATAATTACACAGGGCTAAGTTGTGTAGCTTTTATGCTGATTACATTATTTAAGTTAGGGGTGTGTTAGGAGATGTTTAACAAATGGTTCTCTGTAGTTTAACCTGCACTGTTAACTTTCTCCAACATTTTCTTAAGTCTAAGCCATAAGCAAAACAATAAATCAAGCCCTAGTTTGAAATTTGCTGTAAATACAATGAAAATTTACAGTTGGCCCTAAAGAGCCAGTAAGCTGGTTCCAGCATACCCGGTAGTCACTGTGTTCTCTTTATTTCCATTTCTGTCTACTCCAGAAGCATATCCATCACCGACAGACTTTAGGGTTTTCAAAATCGTGGTTCCACCATTGTTAGCAAAACCACATTATTATAAACTTATAAGATTTTACTATTTAATAGTCCAGCTTACTGTTACTCTTGGTCGCTACCTCTCTCCATTTGTCAAGAAAGTCAGATATTTGCTGACCAAGGCACTTCCTGAACTCTCTGTTTCCTCTGTTGGGATTATTAATTTACATTGCTTATACTTCTCATTAAAGAATTGTATGATAAAAAGAGACGATGAGCCGGCCACGTGGTAAGGAAGAGGGATGACAAGTGGACAGTCAGAACATTCCACAAGTCCCCTTGAGATGTCAGGAGAAAGTAAGGAAGGACTCCATCACCCTGGATGGATTCTCTGTAGTGAACCTACATGATTTCATAGGCAAAAGTCACATAGGACACATAAACAGACATGATTGGTTTGAGATCTATGTCGTTGGAAGGAATTTCCAAATTGAAATCACAGATCTGGCCATCCGAGTATGAGTGAGTTACTGTGTATATTTTTTCTTGTTTTTGCTTACTTCAATCTGCCTCAGTTCATTTACATATTACCACTGTTTCTTATGGCACAACAATATTTCATTGCATTCATGTACCACAATTTGCTTAAACATTCTCCAATTGATGAGCATCTACTTTGTTTCTCTTTTGTATCTACTTTGCTTTTTGCTGTCCCCCAAAAACCCCAAACCTTGCAATGAATATTTTAATGTAGATAGAAATTTTCTTTCTCTGATTTCCTTAGAGTTTATGTCTTGCAGTGTGTCAAAAAGTAAGGGTATTTGGTCACCTTTTAATAAATCATAGTTCCAAATGACTAGGACCATTTCACAACTACATGCATTAATTATATTACTGTGCCTTTAATTCTACAGCCTCCTAACACTATTTCTATATTTTGTGATCTCTGCCAATGTGATAGAAGTAAGGTTTAACCTCAGAATTGAAACCTCTCATTCTTAAAAGCATCTTTTCTACCTCAATAAATAAGGCAAGAAATTTACTTCAGTGGTTACACTGAAAGATCTGCAAATTTAGGAATGAATGCAAGTTTACTAACTCAACAAAGATCTAGGTTTAAAACTCCCCATCTTGCTGCCTCTCCAAACTGTCAGTCATACCCAGAGGGCTTAGTGAAGTCATCTGAGTCATTTACCCTAACCTGAAGCTGAGGCCCCAGCAGTAAGTGGCATTGAGGAATAGGATTCATCTTGAAGTCGCCCTTTGGCTTCTCAGATCCACAAACAAAATCAAAAGATTTAGAGCTTGAAGAGACCTTAGAGACTGCCTAGTCCAATATCCTCAGTTGTTCAGATGAGGAAACTGAGACCCAGCTATGTTAAATTTTAAGACCACAGAATTAGCAGAACTAGAATTCCAACTTAGGTCCTCTCTAGTGCTCTCTTTCCATTTTACCACACTGCCTTTCACTAGGTGACCAGATGGAAAATAAGGATCCAATGTGACTAAAAAGCTATTCCATATCCCTAGTAATCTTTTAGTTCCCCTTCCTGTCCCTCCCCATAAGGTTATAGCTAGAACAGGCTACTTATGTAAGGCAACAGCACCACCCCATCTTCTTCCAATGTTCTTTGCTTAATTCACATTCCTCTCTTTTAATGCCTTCTCTTCAAAGAAGAAAGCAATAACCACTCAGATTTTCAGTCTACAAAAACTGACGGTGGGTAAATATGGACGTATTTTATGCCATCCTACTCCAAGGATATCCCTCCTCCAAAGACACTAAAGTATAAATTTTACTCTGCCTTCATACATATAACAGTCATTATGCAGGCAAGTCAAATATCCTGTGAACTCTTCCACCCCCAGCTTCTAACCTTGCCAAGTCTTAAGAATCAGGGGGAAAAGAAAGGAATGAGAAATTCCTGATAATTTCTCTTTGTAGATAGAGGTGATAACACTGATGTACCCTGCCCGTTCTGGTCAGACCACATCTGAAATACTGCGTTCATTTCTAGGCATCACAGTTTATGAGAGTCGACTAGTCAACAAGCACTTATTAAGCACTTGCTATGTTCCGGGCACTGAACTATGCACTTGGTGACACAAAGAATGGCAAAAAGACAGTCCCTGCTTCCAAGGAGCTCACAGACCAATGAGGGAGATAAATAGAAAATAACTATGGACAAACAAGATATTCATATCTGTCTATGATAAATTGGAGATAATAAGAGGCATTGACAAGTTAGACTATATCCAAAGAAGGGCTGTGAATATTATGGATTGGAGACTATGTCAAATGTGGATCAGTTGAAAGAACTTTGGCTACTTCTCCTGAAGAAAAGAAAACTTGGTGGGGAACATGAAATACTATTGTGTCTAAGAGGAATTAGACTTGTTCTGTTTGACGCCAGAAGGCAGACCAAAAACAATTGAGTACAAGCTGCAAGAGGCAGATTTCAGGTTCATGGGATGAACAATTTCCTAACAATAGGATGCCTTCCTAACAAATCTTCAAGAAGAAATGTTTTCAAAGATATGCCTGTGCAGCTATGAGTTTGGACTAGATGACCTCTAAGATCCCTCCCAACTCAAGTTTCAGAGACAAGGGAACAAGAAATTGGCTTGAGTCATCAATAGCACCCAATGAATCTGATCCAGAACCTATCTTCCTATCAGTGTTTGCCCTTTTGGACAAAGCAAGACTTTTCTGACTTACCTTGATGAAAGAATATAGAGATTTCCCATACATCCTCTGGAAATTCTGCCTTATGTCCAACATGTCAATCTCTGAACGGGAAACCATCACTCTGATGAGAGTATCATCATCAGTACCTAAGCCCTAAGAAAGACAAAAGTGGCAAATTCAGAACCACAACCAAATTAGGAACGAACCTGGTTATTGATGCATGCTGGAATAATGAGAACACCAAACTTCCTCTTTAATTCATTAACCCAGGACTGTATGACTTCCCATATTTTACATGACAATATACGTATTTAGTTTGCATGTGGTTAACTATAACTAGTCCAAGGTCTCCCCAAACAAGCAACTGTTTGTAGTAGCAGAGCACAGGGTTTAGCCATGAGTTCTAGATTCAAGTCCCACCCAGGCCACTTACTAGCTTTGTGACTGAGCAAGCTAGCTCTCCTCTCTAGGAGTTCTTCACTTTACTAATACTTACACTTACTAATTACACTACTTTACTAATACTTAAGCCACATTTACAGGAGTGCTGTGAGGATACAGTGAAAGATGGCTGGCATGTGCTTTACAAATGCAAAACCCTTTAGAAATGCCCGTTAAGTAAAAATGACTCTACTCCTGACCTTCTAATTCTCCCTTTGCCTCAGGACGTTTCATTGAAAAAAATAAGGTCACCTGTGTCCAACTGTCTCCCTCAGTACTACACTTTAAATAGCCTCAGCTTCACTCTTCATCGTTTTCCCCCTTTGCCTCAATCCCAAAAGATGAGACAACTCTATTCTTCTTCAATGTCAGGCTTCTCCTTGTGACCTTGAACTCATTCTCTCCCATTTCCTCTTCAGGTTTTCCCTTTCAATTGTCCCTTCTCTCTCCTTAAATTTCAACTTTCACCTATCCACTAGCTCCCTTCCCTAATGTCTTCAAACACCTAAATCTAAAAAAAACTAAAAAGGCCATCACATGGCCCTACCATTTCTTCAAACCATCCTCATCTAGGAGTCTTTTTTACAAAACCCTTGAAAGAAAGCTATCTTGTTATTGTCTTTCTCCACTTCCCACTCATTTCTCAGCTCTCATAATCTGGTGTCAGTCCCACCACTGGACAGAAACTTCTCTTTACAATGATCTTTAAGTCCAATGGCCCCTTCTCTTCGACATTTTTATGACTCCGTGGTGTTTGGTAGTGTTAAAAACCTCTTTCTGCATACTTCCACCACCCTAGGTTTTCCCTATCATGGTAATCGTTCTTGATCTCCTCTTTGGTCCCCTTTGCTGATCCCATGTCCTACCCTCTTTGCTTGAATATAAAACCAAGGTCTTCAGGTTCACACGGGACCCTGTCCTCAGGACAGGATTCTATTTTATACCTAAGCAAAGAAGGCAGACCTGAGGCTAGATTTGAACTCAGGAAGATGAGTTTTCCTGACTCCAAGCTCAGTGCTCTATCTTCTGTACCACCTAGATGCCCATCTGACATATTACAGGTTTTTAATAAACATTTCTTGACTGGTTCATTACCTTCATTGATTTGTAGAGCCTTTCAGCAAAATATGCAGATTTATTCCTCATGCATTTTACTGGAGGGAAAAAAAGGCAGTAGAAAGAGACCATAGATGATATATAGTGAAAACAATGAATGACAGTGATAACTGAGATTTATATAGCACTTTAAGGTTGGTGAAGAGGAAAAATATTTCCTAGGACGAAATGTTGTATGACAAGCTATCAAAGAGCATCTGCTAATTCCCTTCAAAGAGAAACTGTAATCATACAACGTTCTTTGAGGAAGAACAGGTCTATAGGACAGGTCATTAAAGTACTTATCACTGAGAGATCATCCTCTTGGGGAATAAGTTGGGGACCACTGGTGTGAAATGAGAAATTTTTTGTTAGATAAGGTCAGTGATTAGCTTGTTTTCTATTAACTATACTTTGTTATAAAGGGTGGGTTTTTTAAAGGGAGGAAATTAGGAAATGACAGGAATGTTTTTCTTTAAAAAACAACAACAATATATTTAGTTTTTAAAATGTCTAGAGGTAGGAAAATTGGCCTCAATCTTGTTACTGCTACAGTGGAAAGAACAGCGGATCTGAAATCAGAGGAACTAGGTTAATCCTCCTTTTCATGTTCACTACCTTTTGTGACCTAACCACTAGGCCTCAGTTTCTCATCTGTAAGATGATAAAGGTAAGCTAACTGGCTTCTGAGGTTGCTTTCAGTTCGGATCTAGGATCTTATGATCCTTGACAAAAAAAAGGCATAAAGGTTATTACAAAACAGGGGTGAATATAGTTAAAAAGTGATGGGTTATTAAGCTCCAGCATTCTCTCATATCCTCCTTGACCTGTAGAGGAAGAAGGTGCAGAGAGAGACCAAGGCAACAGATGATGTCTTTAAGAAGAAACAAATAAGTATTCCCACACTACAAAAAACTACTAGTGATATGGACAAGGACATGAAAAGATCAGTCATTATTTTTTTCCCATAAGAACTGTTCCAAAAAGGCAATTCTTACCTATCGCCAGTAAAGCATCTTCAAAGTGACCCGATGTCTCAGATTTAATGCTCTGCTCAATGTCCTTTTTGGTAATTCTCTTGTATTCATCAAAAACTACATTTGGAAACAAACATCATTAACAATGAAAACATGTTTCTGTACCTGGTCCATGTAGAGGGTGATTTTGCATGACTGCCTGTCACACAGGTTTTGGGATTTTGGTTTTATTTTCAGGAATGGGGATCTGGGAGAGAGAAAAATAAATGCTTGATAACTGGGGGGAAATTAGTTATATTTAAAAAATAGTAACAAGAAAAATGTGAAAATAAGCATTTTTTAAAAAAAATACAGGAACCTATCTTCAGTCCTTTTGGAAGAAAATGTTTTCATTTTGCCACTGAGTAGGAGTTTGGTTTGCTGACCCACTACTTCCTTGGTCAGCTAAATGTGCAAGTGCTTGAATTCCTGGCTTGGGTATAACTTCTGGCTTCATTTTTTCTCTTATCACAAGTCAGAACTGAAGCCTTCTTCACTGATTAGCGTTTCAATAAGAACTGGCTGTTTCAACTCTTCAATAGATCAAGACCTCATTAGATTTTCCTCCATTATTTGCCAAGTGTATCCAGCTGTCACTAGTGTGTTTCTACTGGTATGTCTCTTCTCCCCCACAATCCAGCCACATCAAGAACTGGAAACAAACGGTCATGTTCAGCTTTCCAAATGCTTCTCACAGAATCTGCTTCCCTGTCCTCAAACACAGAAATTCCTTGACTCTCTGTCCCCAGACTTACGGGGTCTGCCCTAGTTGTTCCCAAAAGATATTCCTTTTGAAGGCATTCCTAAGATATCACCACCAGGGGGAGATTTATGCCATTGGAAAGAAAACCACTAGGGAACAAAAGAGAACTCACAGTCTCCAAGTTGATAAGCCCATAAATACTTGTTTGCAGCAGTAATTATCTGTTGATAGCATCCAAGTGTGTGGAATCATTTGAAACTTCAAAATGGATTGTTCCTATTCAATTGTGTGTGTGTGTGTGTGTGTGTGTGTGTGTGTGTGTGTGTGTAGTTGACCAAACTTATTCCACTTAATATTTAATGTTTCCCACAAGCTACATAACATATGGAATTGGAAGACCATGGAGCTGTGCTTCTAAAGTCTGCCACAGGCTCATGCTATAATAACATAAGTGAAAGATAAAACACCTCATTACATTTCTTTTACCTCTCAGAATAGGAAAACAGGGATTACAGTCATCCTTTTGTGATCACATAGCACATTTCTTACAAAGAATTCAAAGGCACACTGCAAAAATCAGACAGGAATCTGCACAAGTCAGTTGAATGAGAGACTGAGAAATACACATGAAATAAAATTTACAATTACTCACCTGTTCATCAGAAGCTGCCTCAATTACTTTAAATAACTTAAGTACTATTCAAGAATAAGTACCACTAACATTTATATTTTCCTCCCTGTATGCTAAAGAATTCTCTCTAAAAAAAGAATTAGAATTGTTATCTTGAGATTGTTGATATTAAATTAGAGATTTGACTGTAAAGATTGTTTCCTACAAACACTTACATAACAAAGAGTCTGAATACATTATTCATGCGGCTAATGATTAATAATAAATGTCATTATTCTGATTAACTCTTGCTATATATAACATGATAGAGAGAACCGTGCAATTTACAGAGCACATTCCTCCCCAAAACACTGGGTTTAGGGAGTGCAGGGAAGTTAGGATGCTCACCCATGGTCTCCTAGGTAGTCAATGGTAGATACTAGACTTAACTCCAGGGCTTCTGACCCTAGGTCTAATTTGCTTTCCATATTGCCATGCTGATTTCTGTAACATTACTTCATTGGTGTGGGTCCTGCTTCTAATGCAGATGGTAACCTCTCTATAACTTGAGTTGTGGCCAAAGAACTCAGCATCCTGAATTCAGCCAGTCTGTTGACGAACTTCCGTACACAGCAAGGTTAATGTTCATATAACATACATTCAGTCCATGGCTAAAGCCCTATGATGAAATTTTGGTAGGGTCTGCTAGATTTTGTGTTCTAGTGACTGCTTTTGAGAGCCTAGTCACCTCCACATGTCGAACTACACGCCTATGGAGGCAGGTAGTCTAACCTCCTCATATTATAGATGAGGAAACTGAGGCCTATGGAGATTAAGTGAATTGCCTAAGGTCATATATGTATTAAAGCAAGCAGCAGAACTAACATCTGAATCATTTGTCTGACTCCAAATATGATTTCTTCTGTACTATGAGTGTATAGTTATATAATAATAGTCACTCCAAAATTTTCATATCAAGAGATATGCTTGATATGAAACTATTCAGTACTTTTGTCTGCACTAAAGTCAAAAACAGTTATAATTAATACATATAAAGCTGAATTCATCTTTCCCAGCAGTTATGTGGAAATATAGCCAAAAACTCTTGAAAAAATGTCAATCCTTACTAATAATAAAAAAGATAAAGTAACTTTGACATGCCACCTCACATTCATATGACTGATAAAAAACAAAAACAATGAAACTCAATGCTATCAGGATTGTGAATAAACAAGTATACTCATTTACTGATGGCACAGTTCAAAGCTTATGGAATCATTTTGGAAACAATCTGCAATATACAGTAAATATCACAGAAAGAATCATACCCTTTGACCCAGTAATTCCATCATTAGGAATATAGCCTAAAAGATTTGTCAAAAACAATCTTTTTTTTAAAATATATATAGATAATTTATTTTTCAGTTCTCAACATTCACTTCCACGCAAGAATTTGAATTCCAAAATTTTCTCCCCATCTAAAAACAATCTTTTAAGAAAGAGTTTTAATGCAAGGACCTAAAATAATACCAAAAGACTCATGCTGGAAAATGCCATACACATCCGGAGAAAGAAATATAGAGTCTGAATGCAAATTGAAACATACTATTTGCTCTCTTTTTTGTTTTGTTTCTTCTTTCTCATGATTCCTCCCATTCATTCCAATTCTTCTATACAACACGACTAATAGGAAAATATGTTTAATATGACTATATATGTAGAGCCTGCATTGGAATGCATGCCATCCTGGGAATGGAGGAAGGGAGAGAGGCAGAGAAAATTGAAAACTTGTAGAAGTGAATGCTGAAAACTAAAAATAAATAAATTCATTAAAAAAAGGAGTTTTCTGATTGAAGATTTTCATAGCAACCTTATCGTAGTGGCAAAAAAGAAAGAATATAAGATAATAGCATTACAACCATCAAGTGTCAGGAGTCTAAAGAAATCTAGAAAAGCCTTTATGAAACAATGCAAACTGAAAAAACACCGTAGCCAGAAGCACAGAGTTTACACTAACTATAATCATAAGAGAATGAGAATGAAGAAATAATCCTGATGGAGACTTAGTGGGAGTGACTAAAAAGCTATGTACTATTGGTGTTGGAATTAATATAAATGTAAATAGTCATTAAGCAAGTTTAATTATTTGTTCATGCATAGGGCTAAATTTTTAATAAATCAATGAAAAAAATGTAACCAAGAGCTTTACCATGAAGTAGGTGATTTCGGTTCCGAGAACAGAGGATGGATAGGAATTTCACCTCATCAGTTCCCCATTTCTTCTCACCAGCCTCATACAAGTCCTAAAATGAATTAAAACACATGAAAGGGTCAGATTCTTCTAGTTCTTTTTTTTTATGGTAAATTCAGTACAACATTTTAATTTCAGAGCTTAACAATTATAAATGCCTGTGTACATTTAGTTAACCAAAAATCAAACCTCAGTCTAAGCCCCTGCACATACACATTGAAACAAAAAATACAAGTCATGAAAAAAATGCTTGGGGGCTTCTTTACCATAAGGAAATAATTAACTATTTTGCACAATGAACATCATAAATTGCAAAGTCAGCATTTCCTATTACTCATTTTTATTAACTTTTAAAAACACAACTATAGTTGAGTATAACAACAAAAACCATAGCTAGTAATGAGTGTTAAAATGATTGTAGTCCTTCACTCATTCACTATTGCATACAAAAGTCAGCATTATAATGGAAAGTATTCATTGCCTTCTCCGCCATTAAAAGGTCTGTCACTGAACCTGACCTCTGGGAAGATACTCATCATCCTCATAAGCTTCTCCATTATAATGGCATCTTCTTTCTTGAGATGGGTCAAAGTCCACCAGTTCTACCTGAACCATGTCTTCAAGTGTCCTTTACTTCCTTTCTTGCAGGTAGTAATTTTTCCAACAAAGACAGCTTGTCTGATGAATGAAGGCCATTCTCTGGGAAGTTTACCTTAAATTCATTTATTAGAATTCCTTTCTCATAAGGTCAGCAATAAATGGGCATACCTTCATGCAGCACACATTTGAGATCTCTATGTTTAACAATCTGACCAGGATGAGCAGTAATGTTCTATTATCAAGAGTTGTTACTGGTTTCTGAAAGCTACACAATGCTTCAACCAACTGGATATCCATAAAGGTGAAAAGGTCCTCACCATGTTGTGTAAATATAGCATTGTCCTTCTGATCCAAAACAATGATAATATCTCCTGGCTCAAGTCCTGGCTCTTGGTCACCTTCACCATGAGATGTTATCTTTTGACCATCTTTCAGGCCTTTGTCAATATGAACCTCCAGAATTTTCTTCTCTCAAACAATTTTCCTTCCATTACAGCTTTTACATCTATCTTTAGGGCTGATTTTGTTCCCCATGCCCTTGGCATTCCAAGCAAACTGATTGAATTTGCTAAACCATTCCTATTTGATGAATTCTTATTTGCATTCTAGTACCTTTGCAATTGGGACGGCTCCTTTCTTATCACCTGATCCTTCACATTTGTCACAAATTACATTCTTTTGGAAAGTCAGTTTTCTCATTTCACCATTATATAAATCTTCTAAGGTCACTGACAACTGATGAACACTATTGTTACTGTTTCGCTCCCTTTGCATTCTTCCACCTCCTCCAAAAAACATATCAAAGATATCCATTGGAGAACCAAAGCCACCACCAGAACCACTCTCTTTCATGGTTTGTTCTCCACCTTTGTTATATAAGTCTCTTTTCTTTGCATCAGAAAGCATTTCATAAGCTTGAGAAATCTGCTTGAACTTTTCTCCTTCATTTGGATTCTTATCTGGGTAATATTTTAGGGCCAGTTTTCTATCTGCATTTTTTAGTTCTTTCTGGGAGGCATTGGGTTTTACCCCCAAGACATCATAGTAAGTCGTTTCCTTCATCATTTTTTATAGGCAGGGAGTGCCGTTCTTGGTATGCCTGTGTGATACTAGACAAGACAATTAGCCTCTTAGTGCTCTAGGCAATTCTAGTAAGACCATAAATCAGTAGCGAAGGTACAGACCTGCCTTTGGAGAAGGAATTTCCTCATTCAGGGATTCTCTGTAATACCAATGAAATCAAAATTCCAGTCCCTATTCCCTATCAAATGCTTTAAGAAGTTCTTATTTATAATAATTCAAAATTTGTCTCCTTTTAACTTCTACATAGTAGTTCTCACTTTGCCCTCCGGTAATGGGAGAAATCACTCAAACACTTTCAACCACCACTGTGCACTGCATTTAAATCTTACAGATTCTCTTTTAGCTTGAAAATTTATCAATTAAAAATACATTTGTGCCCTGCCTTTCATAAATATTCAACTAAGAGCCAGAGGAATAAGCTAACAGGCACAAATATTGGCTGCTTTGAAGCACCAAAAATTCACATCTGAATTTGAGAAATTTGTTTAAATCAGGGGGAAGGGAAAGAGAATAATTATTAGTATCAACTTAGTGCCAGACTCTATGCTAAGCAGATTAGAAATGTAATCCTGATCTTCACAAGAACCCTAGGAAGCTGGTTATTAACATTTCACAATTGAGGAAACTGAGGCAAATTAAGGTTAAGTGACTTGCCTACGGTCAAACAGTGAACCAGATTTGAACATGAGGCTCATGTTTTCCAGAGGCACAGTGCTCTGGAACTTCGATCCCTAGGTGCAAATTCGAAGTTCCCTTCCTCCACCGGTCTGAAGGCAACTTCCATATGACAGCTTCTCGGTGAGGTAAGTGAAAACTATCCAATCAATTAACCAACAAGCATTTATCTAGACCTTACTATGTGCCAAGCACTTATTATATGCTAAACAATGGACACAAAAACTGCCTCTGTCTCATTCATAAAGGGTAAAAAAGAAGCAAACAAATCATTTGTGCCTCCAGGCACATATATGGAGAAAAGGCAGTGAGTTACCAACCTGAGCATCCTGCTTCATAAGGCCATCATCGAGGTAATTTCCTTCATCTCTCCCCGCCTGAAAACAAAAGGAAAAAATTGTTATCATAGAAGTAGATTTTCACAAAAGTCTGCAAACTGTATCATCTTACACAGATCTGTCCTCTTGGATCCTCAGGTTCACTTATCATAGCAGTGAAAGCTAGAAGGGACACTGGAAATCATCCAACCCAAGACCTTCTCTTCTGAGATGTGAAGTAAACTCTCCAAAGATCTGATAAGTATTTATGGAGTAGATATGTGTGTAAAGCAGTGTCAAACTCTCACGGGGATTTTGTTTTAAACATAAGCCCTAGTCCTTTACTTCAAGGATCTGCCAACTACTAGGGGAGATGACACATGAGAAGAGAATTAATGACCCAAGGAAGAGAGAAATACCAAATGAGTGACAAAAAGAACAAAATGGAAGGAAGGGGACTTTTAAAGATCAGAGGCTCAGAGACACCGAGCTGGAAGAGCTCTCAGAAGTTATCTAGTCACCCAAAATTGCATCCCTTGCCAAATTTCAAGTATTTGACTTACTGCTGAAAGAGACACAAGTACTCTCTGGAACATGAAAGAAGTATCAGAACGAATGTCATCTTCAAGAGTTCTTCCATATTCTACCAAAAAAAAATTATTAGTCACATCCCAGAAACATTAAAAAAAAACAAAAACCAACTACTGAAACAGTTCCTTTGCCATCTCAGAGACATTGATCTTCTCCATGCCCAACCTATCTTCTGAAATAGCCTAATTATCATAACAATTAAAAACCCCACAATATTCATTTTTGGCCAAGCGATACAGATCAACTTGATTCAATGGTTTCTAGTGTAAAGAAAAAGATGTTTCAGTTCCTAAGGGTTGGGGAGCTGGCTCCAGGTCCTATTGAGAGGGGGCGGAGTGTCTATATTTTTCCTGTGAAGCCTCACTATGGAGAATGATTCATGTACTTAGTGAATCTGATTTTGGGAATGACTTTTTCACCATTTTGGCTTCAATGCTGATTCTAGCCCATCATCTGTTGAGTATATCAACAGAATTAAGTCACTAGAGAGTTTCCTTACAGGCAGAACTGAAGGGTATTGCAGGAGACAACTCCCAGAGGATATTTCCAAGAATCCTACTGCAGTTTTGGCTGGGCTTATTCAAAAAGTTCTGAAAGCTTTTTCCAAATCAACTTAACAAACCTTTGGGGTATTTTTTTTTAAGTACATAATACAGAAAGTTCTCTATCAAGAGCTAGGGATACAAAGGTGAGACACAAAATCAGTTCCTGCCAGCATCTCAAATTCATTGTTTCTCATCATCTTTTTCTCAAAACCTATCCTCAATTCAACTCGGTGAACATTTATTAAGCAGTTATTTTAATGCAATTTCCATTCATCTTCCCTTTGCCAATGATAGTATCACAATATCTAGTAATAATAATATAGTGTTTACAGATATAGATATAATAATATAGAATTTACATAGTATCTACTATGTGTCAAGCATGATGCCGAGCATTTTACAAACAGTACTTCATTTAATGTTCACGATAATCCTGTGAGATAGATGATGCTATTAATGCCATTTTATAGATGAAAAAACTGAGGCAAACATAGGTTAAGTGACTTGGCCAGAGTGACACAGCCAGTAATGTCTGAGGCCTGACTGCAGGCTCAGCACTCTATCTACTGTGCAGCCTGGATACCTCGAAGGCTGACTCCATTAAGGGCATCTTTCTTCCCCTTTGTCTTCTACAGCCAATCAGATGTCAAAACCTTATCATTCCATATCTGTCATCCTCCCTTCCCCCTTCCAATTCTGCTATAGCCATCCTAGTTCAGTTCCTCATTACAAAGACACAGACTTCCAGAGTCATCTGGTACAAGCTCTACTCCAAAGAGAATCCCTTCAATAGCATACTTGGTCATGTTAATACCCATCACATCCTAAAATAGCACCTAGAACAATGTTTTACACAGAATAGGCACTTAAATGTTTCTTGAATTAATTTTAGTGTTCACTTTGAAATAAGAAATAGCTTCTCAACTTTTGGTGGGATATAAACCTGAAAATAAGCTGTGTGGATCTGAAGTCTCCACCAACTGCCAACACTCAATCTTAAATGGGTTTTAAGCACTTAACTGCCTGGAAAAGAATGATGAGACCAGAAAATCCCTCAAGGTCTCTTCTAGCTCAGTGATTCCATGAAGAAAGGTTCACAGTATACACATCCCCATAGCTAGTCCCCATTCTCAGATTATAGCAAAACCTTAACTGAGGCTACTTTAATAGGCTACTTACGTTGTTGGTAAGTACTATTGATCCGTCGGATCTCCTCTGGAGTCCGAGAAGCCAAAATTTCAATCAAGCAGCCCTCATCTGTGCCAGCACCCTAAAACAACAATCCAGAGAAAAGGTAAGTTGTAAGATAGTTCACAAATATGATGAACATAAGAGACGATGATATTCTAGTAATTTACTAATCAAACAAAACCAGAAGGAAGACTTGCCAGTGGGGCTAACTTTGAATGGAGTCATCCAAAATTCACATACATCAATGATCCTCAAACACTTCATGATGTCATAGAACATTAAGCTGGAAGAGACCCTAGAGATCCTTCTAACCCAATCCCCTCATTTTACTGAAGAAATTCAACATAGAATCTTAAATTGTTGGAGTTAAAGAGCGCATATCATGGTGTAATTAATATCAAGGTCATGACCACCAGTCAGTTCCTGAGTGAGCCTGAACTAGATTAAATGTAATTAGGAAATATTTGACAAAATAAATAAAAATACATAGATAATATTAATTTGTGGTTTTCTAAGTCAATGTGTGGCCCAAAGGATACAGTTCTATTTGAGTTTGACATCACTGGGATGATAGGACTTGAACTCAGGGAGATTTGAGTTCAAGGCTCCCCTCAGAATTTTACTATGTGACACTGGGTAAGTCTTTTAACCTGTCTGCCTCAGTTTTATTATCTGTAAAATGAGGGAGCTGGACTACAGGTCCATTCTTAAGGTTCCTTTTAGCTACAAATCTATGACTCTATGATCTTAGAACATAGAAGCATACAATATTAGAACTAAAGGAAATTTAAGGACTATTGAGTCAGACCCTCTTCAATTTGCAGATGAAGAGATGTAACATAAAACCCAAGATCTAGAATTGCTATGCCCCTTGGAAACCATTTACCCTACCTTATCCTCAAACATTTCATCACTTTATAAAGAAACTGTATCAACTGTAATAGCCAACATGTATATAGT
This sequence comes from Potorous gilbertii, assembly GCA_028658325.1. Lineage (NCBI taxonomy): Eukaryota > Metazoa > Chordata > Mammalia > Diprotodontia > Potoroidae > Potorous > Potorous gilbertii. The sequence goes on from CM053769.1 coordinate 185,445,593, forward strand.
GTTTTACATACTTTATCTCATTTGATTCTCACAGTAACCCTGTAAGGTAAATGCTATTATTATACCTTTTACAAATGAGGTAAAAGATAATGAGATAAAAGAGGTTAAGTGATTTTTCCAAGGTAACACAACTAGGAAGTGAGTTTGAGTTGAGATTTGAACACAGGTGTTTGTGACTTTAAGTCCAGTGCTCTGTGGAAAACAAAGGCATGCACAAGGCTCAACCTCTGTTCTTGAAGACCTTCCCGTTTGCTTGGCTTCTAACCATTCTCCAAATTTTCCCATAAGCTTTTTGAGAGCAGGATCTGAATATCAGACCACGTTTTACATGGCAGACACACAATAATGTTTAATTAGAATGACAGTTACGTGGATAAAGGGGAACTTAGAGAATAACCTGCTTGGGGGGAAACTGAAGCTCAGGAAAGTAAAGTGATTTAGCCACAGCTATATAACTAGAACCTGTGTGTTCTGAAAGCCACACTGAGGATAGTGGATGGGGGAAAGGTGCTAATAATGATAAATATATTTCAATCATAGACTAGGTCATTAAAAATTAGCTTACCAGAAAAGCAATATGGCATCATAGATAAAGAGCCAGCTTTGGCATCCAGAAGACCTGGGTTCCACTCAACTTGGACACATATTAGCTGTGTGACTGGAAAACTTATTTCACTTCTCAGAGACTCCAGGTAACCCTCTAAGACTATGTTGGTTATCAAGTAGGTATTGGTCTCCATTGACAGAGCCTACCACATCCAGCAAAAACTACACTACTGAAATGACAATTTGGGTTTAAAAAAAAATATCACTGGGCTACACTCACCAGATTCATTCTCTCTCTGCATGCTATTTGTACTCAGCTGAGAACAAGTGATAACCCTTTTCAACCAACCAACCCTTTTCCACATTTTCAGGGATTGCCTCACAATCACAAAATGACAGGCTTCGAATGAGACTGGAACAAAGCTAAAATAACCCAAATATTTCCACAAATATACCAAAGGCTGAAACAGAATATCACTACTGAATTATAAGGATGATGCCATTGCTTTCATGAGAGGATCCCTGCAATGCCTGATTAAAACAAATGAAATGTTTTTAAAAAAAGAAGAAAATCCTCAAGAAAGGATCCCTAACAGCAGGAGGTTAGATTAAATAACTTCTAGGTCTCTTTTTAACTAAAACCCTATGAGTCTGTAACTTTTTAGAAAAGAATAATTTTTTAAACTGATATGATAACATATTTTTCAACTGCCAAAAGTTAGAAAATTAATTGCTCCCACACCTGAGCTTTCCCCTCAAGTATATTTGAAGGTTTTTATTAGTAGCATTATGAATAAAATGGTCAGATAGACTTCCTAAAGGAGGGAAACAAAAATGGCTCATTGCAGGCATGAATGCAAACCTTCATAGATCTTCTCAGCTCAGACACGTCGTACATCACAGTGGGCATCATCATTCCCAAAATCACCTTCTCAAAGTTCCCACTCAGTTCTGACTTCAAGTCATCGACCAAATCCTGCAGGGGTACAGGGAGTAGGGCAAAATTTAATTCAACAACCCCTCCAGACTGCAGCTAGACTGACTCTCAATAACAGATCTATGGAGAGAAATGAATGGAAAAAGCAGGGAGCACAAATTCTTTTCAAGAACATCCAGAACTCTCATGACAATAACTCATATGCCTGGTCATAGAAAAGGTCCTGGTAAATGTGAAAAGGCCAAAATGATGCAATACTATATTTATAGATTATAATGTAACAAAATTTTAAGTAATAATAACATAAATAAAAGATAAGGCCACATGGAAAATGGGGGGAAACTCTAAAATTAAAAAACTTAAAGACATTTAACAAAGGACTAAACATTTAAATATAATTTAATTTAAATAAGATAATGCTAACATTATTAATATTAGCTATTGTTCTTATTAAGAAATAATGATGAAAGAATAAACAGTTGGATATAAAAATCTATTTCATTTAGTAGGAAAATAGAAAGGAAAGGGGGAATTAGAAAGTGAGGAATTTGAGAAGACAGGGATAAATCCTAAGTAAAACAAACTCTAAGGACATATAAGAATATTTAGGCTTCTCTTTCAGGTAGTGAATGATGGTAATCTGAGGGAGGGCCAATAAAGCGACGGATGGCTAAGCAAATTATAGTATATAAATACGATGGTGCTGAAGTCTTGTCAAAGTAACGACCAACCAGGATTCCAGAGGAATCTTGATGAAACATGCTACCCACCTCCTGATGGAAAGGTAAAGGATTCAAGATGCAAAATGAGACCAATTTATTTTTTGGACATTGCGAATGCAGAAATTTATTTTGATTGACTTGTTTTGTTTTTCTCCTGTTCTCAATGGGGGAAGAGATAGGGTGGGAGGGTCAGAAAGCAGATGTTGACTGATTAAAACAAAATGTTTTCTTAAAAGATAGTTCTAATCACATAACAGAATCTATGGAATATAGGCAAAACAATTCTTATAAGCAAATTTATAGTGTCAAATGTACCTACTAACAAGGAAAAAGAAAACCTAATTGAATTATCTATAGATAACAGCATCAGAGAAGGAATAAAGGCATAATACAAAGGAAGACAGAAAAGGAGAAATAAAGGAAATAAATATAATGGTAAATGCAAAAACAATCATATTAATAAAACCAAGAGCTAGTTCTTTTAAAATACAACAAAACTGACAAATTATTATGAACAAGTTTCAAAAAAAGAGGAAAATACAGATCACCAAATTACAAATGAAAAAGGAGAAATCATACCAAAAAAAGACCCAGAAATGACAATCAGGGAATCTAAGTCAAATTCATAGCCTAATAAAGAAAGGGATGATAGTTTACAGAAATTATAGTTTTTAAAAATTGCCAAAATTGAAACAGAAGTAGATAATTAAAATAAATGAAGCTCTGAGGAAGACAAAAAGTTAAGTCATCAGCGAATTATTCTTTTAAAAAAATGTGAATCAATGCATTTAATACAGATGGGATAACAGGTAAGTTTTTCCAAATTTTCAAAAATACATATGTAAACTAATACAGATTATTCCTAACCACAGACAGAAATCAAAGGCTTTGTTAAAAAGTTGACATTTTTAATAAAGCAAATATGGTCATGATTTTAAAACCTGGCAAAGATAATCCCAGTGAAAAATCAATTTAGATCCTCTCCTCATATCTTATCCCTTATTCAAGATCACTCAGACTATAAATATATTTATGGAATAGGAGACATATGCTAAAAAGGGAAGAGTGACATAATATTGAGTAAATAACCTTTGAATATATGGTAAAAAAAATTTGTAAGTTAAGAAAAAAACAGATTCTGCACATTCTGGGTAGATTAAAGGATTTAGAGCTAGAAAAAACCTTAGAGCTCACCTACTCTGATGTGATCATTCTACCTACAAGGAAACTGAGGCACAGATAGATCAAGCATGATAAAGTCAGAAAAACACCAGATTTGGAATTAGAGGGCTTAGGTGAAATCCTGTCTGTACAATTTGCCACCTGTGTCACAAAAATTGGGATACAATCAACTGACCAAAAAACAAAACAAAACAAAAAAATCTGAATGCAATACTGAATCGAATCTGAAACATGAACTGAGAGAAGTCTGAAACAAGATGTAGAGAGGATTTGAAAGGCTGGGAACAATGGTTAATACTCTGGGTGTCACTAAAGAGAGGGACACTACAATGTAATTTAGACTAAGTATGAGCTAGAACGATGTCCCTAAGTAATAGTTTGTAAATGCTCTTTTAAAACAAATCATTTTACAACAACCACAGTGTGTGAGGATTTTTTTCTGGTAGACTTAGAACTTCATTGCAGTGCAAGGACTTAAAAAATTCCCAATGGTCTCTTAAGGCAAAATGCCCTCCACATCCAGAAAAAGAACTATGGAATTCAATTGCAAAATATAGCAGATCATTTTCTTTTGTATTACGTTTTGGCTTGTTCTATGATTTCTCCCATTCATCTTAATTCTTCTATGCAACATGACTAAGGAGAAAAAGTATTTAATAGGAATGTATGTGTAGAACTTATATAAAATTGTATGCTGTCTCAGGGAGGAAGGGAGGAAGGAGGGGGAGGGAGAGGAAAAAAATCTAAGTTATATGGAAGAGATTGTAGAACACGGAAAACAAATAAAATAATAAAAAAAACCCAACAAAACCAAAGCATTTTAAAATTATTTTAGCCTGGACAATTAAATCAACACCAGAAAAATCCAAATTGAGAAGAGCAGGAAAACAAGACATCATCTCCCACACACAGCCACTATGGAAACCATGCTCAGAAAGGGCACTTCCCTGGGACAGTATATATGGTAAAGATGGTAAGAGCTGAGGGTACACAAGTCAGCACCAGTATTAAATCATCAGATCATTAGAACCAAGCAGCCCTCAGAGCAGGTGAGACCTTGCAAAGAAAGAATATCATCTGATAGAAACAGTCCACCAAAACTAGCATCTTAAACTGGTAAAGGAAATAGGTTCATTCATTCATTTGTTCATTGAGAATAAAATAACCTTAAGTGGTGTGGTCCAGACAAGCCTCTGGCCTCCCCATTGACAAACTCAATTGCGACTTACCCTCCCAATGGTTGACTTATAAGCTATTTTTATTTCCTGGCGCTGTGACACACTACGGTGGGCGAGTACATCAATGATGGCATCTTCATCTGTACCTGAAGGAAAAAAGAACAGACTGTTGGCAGAAATACAAGATATAGTAAGTACCAAACCCTGGCTCCTTCTTAGGTCACCAAAGTTATAAAATTCAATTTAGTGAGGCAAATGGGGAAGTGGTGTTTTTTGAAAAATAACAAATAGAATTACTGTTGGTCATCCTCCTTGTCTTTCCAGATCAAAATCACTTTGTGACAAAAAAAAATTTTAAAAAGGGAAAAAAAGCTTCCCTATTGTAATTTTGCTGTGTATTTCCTTGATTTTTCTGTTTTGAAAGAACACCACCTGTTATCACTGAAATTGTATTCTATACTTATCAAACTGGGAAAACTCATTAGAACACTAATTTGAAGGAGGAAGCATGTATACTATAGATTGCTAAGGAAACTGCAGGATAGTGCAATATTTTTGGAGAACAATATGACAATATACTCTAAACATAAAAGAACCTAGCCCTTTCTTTTAATCCAGCAATACATTCATGGGAATATACCATAAGAATGTAATTAAAAAGAAAAAAATCCAACGATATAAATATATACCCACCACTTGAACTTCCCTCAAATGCAGAATAAAAACTCTGCAACTTACATAGTTTGAAAGATTGGTAAAGGAAGTGAGAGATTATGTATCAATAGCAAAGACTGCTGGAAATAATCTAACTATCCAGCATTTGGGGGAAAACAGAATGATCCCCAACAGAATATAATCCTTGAGATCAAGAACTACTTTTTTTCTGTTGTATCCCCAACGACTGGTATGAAATGAGTTACATAAAGAGTTATATAAAGAAATATGCAAGGATAGAAGTAGCACATCATCATGCATAGAGAGTTGGTCTCAAAAGCAGAGAGACCTGGGCTCAAGGGTTGTCTCAAGGTATCTAGGTGATGCAGTAGATAGAGCACAGAGCCTGGAGTCAGAAAGATCTAAGTCCAAAAAGAGCCTTGGACACTTATTAGCTATATGATTCTGGCTAATCCTTTAAACTGTATGCCTCAGTTTCCTCAATTGAAAAATGGGGATAGAATGACAGAGTAAGAGCACACACTTTCTAGAGTGCTGCCAACAAGCCCAGCCAAATACCTGTAAAAATTGGCTCTAAACAAATTCTGGAGCTGCAGAACCCACAGAATAACTGAGTGAAGCAAATCTCTAGTCCAAGCCAACCTGGAAGTATCTACTGTGCCACACAGGGGACAGGGGACAGTCCAGTGTGGGCCATGAGTGCACAGAGGGGACCTGAGCAGGCATTGGGGAGACCGAATCTCTCACACTTGTGGTAGTTTCCAGACATTAGGACCCCAAAACGCTGAGCAAATTGGAAGGTCACTGGAAAAAGCCTATGGGACCAGTGCAAGAGAGTGATTGCCCCAGCCCCAGGGCAGCAGAGGGAAGAGGGGGGCAGAGGAACCCTAAGCAGCCACAGCAGAAGTAGGGGCAGCTGCAGTCACTGTTTCTGGAGCTTGAGGCCCACAGATTGTATGGGGAAGACTGGCTGATGGTACACCCAGCACCCCCACTGGAACCAGAGAACTATCTTGACAAAGAGCTCAAAAATCAAGTAAATGGCTGGGTAAATGAGCAAAAACAGGAAAAAAAATCAGACTACAGAATCTTACTTTAGTGACAAGGAAGACCAAAGCATGGAAACAAGAAAACACAGTCAAAGTTCCTCCATCCAAAGCCTCCAAGAAAAATATAAATTGGTCTCACGCCATGGAAGAGCTCAAAAAGGATTTTGAAAATCAAGTAAGAGAAATAGAGCAAAAAGTGGGAAGAGAAATGAGAGTGATACAAGAAAATCATGAAAAATGAGTCCACTGCTTGCTAAAGGAGACCCAAAAAATGCTGAAGAAAATAACACTTTAAAAAAAATACACTAACTCAAATGGCAAAAGAGATCCAAAAAGCCAATGAGGAGAAGAATGCCCTAAAAAGCAGAATTGGTCAGATGGAAAAGGAGATCCAAAAGTTCACTGAAGAAAATAATTCCTTAAAGATTAGAATGGAGCAGATGGAAGTTAATAACTTTATGAAAAATCAAGAAATTACAAAACAAAACCAAACAAATGAAAAAATAGCAGATGTGAAATACCTCATTGGAAAAACAACTGACCAGGAAAATAGATTCAAGAGAATTATTGGACTATCTCAAAGCCATGTTAAAAAAAAAAAAAAGAGCCTAGACATCATCTTTCATGAACTTATCAAGGAAAATTGCCCTGATATTCTAGAATTACAGGGTAAAATAAATATTGAAAGAATCCACTGATCACCTCCTGAAAGACATACAAAAAGAAAAACTCCTAGGAATATTGTAGCTAAATTCCAGAGTTCCCAGGACAAGGAGAAAAAATACTGCAAGCAGTCAGAAACAATTTGAGTATTGTGGAAATACCATCAGCACAACACAAGATCTAGCAGCTTCTACATTAAGAGATCAAAGGGCTTGGAATGTGATATTCCAGAAGTCAAAAGAGCTAGGATTAAAACCAAGAATCACCTACCCAGCAAAACTGTGTATAAGACTTCAGGGGAAAAAATGGTCACTCTTAAGACCAGAGCTGAATAGAAAATTTGACTTTGAAACACAAGAATCAAAAGAAGCATGAAAAGGTAAACAGGAAAGAGAAATCATAAGGGACTTAACTAAAGTTGAACTGTTTACATTCCTCCATGGAAAGATAATATTTGTAACTTGAGACTTTTCTCAATATTTGAGTAGTTGGAGGGATTATAAACATATAGACAGAGGGCACAGGGTGAGTTGAATAGGAAGGAATGATATCTAAAAAAATAAAATTAAGAGATGAGAGAGGAATACATTGGGAGGAGAAAGGGAGAAATGGAATGGGTCAAATTATCTCTCATAAAAGAGGCAAGAAAAAGCTTTTTCAATGGAGGGGAAAAGGGGGGAGGTGAGATGGAAAAAGTGAACTTTACTCTCATCACATTAGACTTAAGGAGGGAATAACATGCACACTCAATTTGGTATGAAAATCTATCTTACAGTACAGGAAAGTAGGGGAGAAGGGGAAAAGTGGGGTGTGAGGGGGATGATAGAAGAGAGGGAAAATGGGAGGAGGTGGTAATTAGAAGTAAACACTTTTGGGGAGGGAAAAGGTCAAAAAAGAGAATAGAATAAATAGAGGGTAGGACAGCATGGAGAAAAATATAGCTAGTCATTCACAACATGACTTTTATGGAAGTCTTTTGTATAACTGCACATTATAACCTATACTGAATTGCTTGCCTTCTCACTGGGGATGGGTGGGAAGGGAGGAGGGGAGAGAAGTTGGAACTCAAAGTTTAAAAAATGCATGTTAAAAATTGCTATTACATGAAACTGGGAAATATGAAATACAGGTAATGGGGTACAGAACTCTATCTTGCCCTATAAGAAAATAGAGGAGATGGGGATAAGGGAAGGGAGGGATATGATAGAAGGGAGGGCAGACTGGGGGAGGGGTAAACAGAATGCATGGTGTCTTGGGTGGGGGGAGGGGAGAAATGGGGAGAATATTTGGAACTCAGAATCTTGTGGAAATGAATGTTGAATAAGAAAAATAAATATTAAAAAAAAAAAAGAATAATGGGGTTAATAATAGCATCTGCCTCATGGGGTTACTGTGAGGCTCAAATGAGATATCTGTAAAGCAATAAGCACAGTGCCTGGCATATAGTAGGCATTCAATAAATGTATATTAAATAAATATTCTTCCCTCCCCTCAAAAAAGAAACAAACTAGCCATGTAACCCTGGGCATATTATTTTTTAAATAGTGCCAAATATATTTTCATGCTGGTTATTTTAAAATGTTCTGGTAAACTCCTATCTTAACACTTCAAGCATCTCGTGTGTGTGCATTTCCTTCAGTGATACAGATTGCAGCCCCTTAGAAAATGTCTTCATGAACTGCCAGGCCCAAAAAACCTATTCTTCACTCCATGGTTTGCCCTATGACGAAGAATTCTATACAAATTTACCTAGGCCACCCTGTGGCCAGCAGATGCCTAAAAACCTATGGACCTATGAACCTAGGAGTAACTTACTTTCAACAAGCACAGCCTTCAAGAGCCCCTAGTCACCTCCATGCCACAAGGGGCTGAGATAAGTTCATATTTCTTTTAAAAAGGGAAATGACAGTGTAAGCATGTGTAATGGTAATTTAAATGGGTAGATCTTTCCCATTCATCAACAGGCCCATGTGACCTGCTGGAGTCACATGGAAGCCTGAGTCACATGAAGCCTGTGCTGGGAGAAGCTTGCTGACTGGATGGAACAGAAAGAGGCAGAGTTAGAGCACAGCTGAGAGGAAATTGGTCAGAGCAGTCAGAACTGAGAGAGAGACAAAGGAGGCAGTTGGCTAGTGTGAGTGGGGGAGCTTGTTTGTGACTTAAGGGAGCTGGTTTGTGGGAAGCCTAAAAAGGGAAAGCTCTGGCTGGTGTTGACCTCTGCATTGTTATTGCGTATAGATGTCTTTGTTACTATAATGGATTTGGCTGTCTGGTATCTGAATAAAAGTTTTGGTTCTGTCTTCCATGTAGAGAATCCATTGTATTCCGTGATTCAGAATTATGCCATAATGCTGTGAATTGCACTGGTGCTGCAGAATGCCTCTGAAAGCGGTCTTCCTAAATTCAAACTGTCTCTACCAAGGCTAAAATTCAAAGAATGGAGAGTTCGATACTTCCATGTCTTCTCCCAGAACCCTAATTCCCATCAACTCTTAATACCAATTCAAACTTAATTGACTTCTTATCTCCCTTGCATTGGGGGTTTGAGGTTGTTAAACTTCCAATGTACCAGGAACCCTGTAGGGGAAGAAGAATTGTGTTACAGTGGAAAAACTCCTCGATTGGCAAGCAGAGGCCATGGTCCGATTTAAGTTTATGTATTTGCTGCTGGTATGATTTCTACTTGGCTGCCAAAGGAATTTTCCAAAGAACCTCTCTGATGATGTTGCTACTTCTCTCCAGCCACCACTCAGTGGCTCCCCATCATCTCCAGGATCATATAAAAATCCTCAGGCTTTTAAAACCTTTCAAAAACCTGGTCCCTTCATGCCTTTCCACCTCTCTTTGACTTCTGCTTCCTTCCATCAATCTATAAAATCAACCTACACAGGCACATCTACTGGTGACATTCCATCTCCCATCTGGATCCCCCAGCTCCTGGTGCATTCCCCTTTCATCTAACTTTCTAGCTAGTCTGTACAGCTTATATATATATTTATTATCACGATGCTTCTCCCCCCATTATGGGAACCCCTTCAGGGCAAGGGTCATTTTTTGTTTGGTTTTGTTTTTTTTTTAACCTTCCTTTGTATCCCCACTTAGCACAGTTCCTAGAACAAAGTAAGAACTTAATACATACTTGTTGCCTGACTGATCAATTTTAGGCCCTGGCACATAATAGACATTTAATATATACTCATTGAATGAAGCCCCTGCCTTTCTCTGGGTCTCAGTTTCCTCACCTGTAAAATGAATGTGCCAGACTAAATGAGGTGGAAGGTTTCCTTTAGCTCTAAATCAAATGATTTGGGATTTGAGAATATAGCATGTGTGTGTATGTATGTGTGTATACATATACATATATGTGTATGTGTATATACACAAATATACATATATGCATACACACATGCATATGCATACACACACCCGTGATCCTTCCTTGGAAACCAAAAAAGAAGGGAATCACCAAAGGTAAACCTTACAATCTCAGAAGCATTCTAAATAAGCTCCATGAGGGTAGGAATTATTTTTGCTTTTTTTCTTTATATCCCTAACCTGTAGCAAGGTTCCTGGCACACAGTAAGTATTTAATAAATGCCTGTTGATTAAGTGATTGATGGAAAATCATTTTCCTTTATTCCTTGTCTTTAACAAAGCCACATATAGCTTTTTTCACATCAATGTTTCAATATTTTTAGTAAGGAATTACTTGACAGAAGGAAAAAATGTTAAGAAAACTAGATTTAAGCTCCCCCTAATAATTGTAAGTGGGACAGCAGCAAAGTGGGGCAGTGAATAGATCACTGAGCCTGGAGTCAGGATGATTTGAGTTCAAATCTGGCCCTAGACACTTACTAGCTATGTGACCAGGGCAAGTCATTTAATCCTATTTGTCTCAGTTTCCTCATCTGTAAAATGAGCTGGAGAAAGAAATGGCAAACTATTCCAATATCTTTGCCCCCTAAAAAAAAACCAAAACCCAAATGGGGTCATGAAGAGTTGGACACAATTGAAAGATGACATTAATTATGAATGCTGAGCTAGTCACTAGATCTATTTTTTTGTTAATAGGGGTAAAAATCTTAAGGATTACTGATAATTGATTTCACTTAAGGGTTCCATGTTTTCATAATTTCTCACCCTTCTCTCTACCCAAATTCCCACTTTTAGAATGAAATCAGAGGAAGAAGGAAGGAAACTGTGTAGAAAAGAAACAAGATACCCAAATTACAACCTGTGTAACCTTGGACCCTTAGTTCCTCATCTCTCAAACTAGAAGGTTGTCTAAATGACTTCTTGGGTCTTTTTCAGTTCTAAAATTATGTTCCTATGAATTTCTACAGGATGTATGTCACATTAAACCATCAAATCAAAGTGCTGTACATGAAGAAGATTAAGAAACTGAGGATGATTGGCCTGGGGAAGAGAAGACTGAGAAGGGAGGTAATAGGCAGGGCAGCTTTAAGCATCTGAAGGGTCATCTGTCAGAAACAAGTTCCGATGGGCTCTGTTGGCCGCAGGTAACAGAACCTGAAGCACTGTAGGGAAATAGCAAAAAGCCAAATTTAGTCTTGATTTCAGTAAAAATCTCCCAACAGTTAGTGCATGCTGAAGTAGAACTGGTTGCTTCATGAGGTAGTAGGCTCCCCTTCGTTGGATGTCTTCAAGGCAAGGCTGGATGACCAAACACATCTTGGAATGTTGGTTCAGAATGAAGGATCATAGATTTAGAACTGAAGGGAACCTTCAACCTTCCCATGTAAAATTATGGGGTTGGCCCACATGGCCTCTGGGGTCCCCTCTAGCTCTATATCTATGATCTAGTCCAACCCTGCTCATCTTAAAAATGAGAAAAGTGAGTTCCATGGCATTTAACGTTTGACTCATAGACAGCTATGACAAATACAGGTCTTCTGACCAAATGCAAATCCAATCTTCTTTCCTCTGGATGCCCTTGTAACTCGTGGGGCTCTGTGAATTTTGTATATATTTTGTTTAAATATGCATTTGCATCTGCTTTCATGAAAAGGATCACCCACCTGCCTGGCACAGCTCCCAGTTCTTTCTCTCTATGGCTATGATATGGCTGGTTTATTAGTCAACTTCTGAAGCCTGGCATTTATGCTGCATTTGGAAATTTAGATGCATCTGCTGATTCAGATCCATTGCTGAGGGCAGCAAATATTTTATTTCATTTAAGTGAAAGGAAAAAGGAGGAAAAGTGGTATAGATATAGATGAAAAAGAATGCTCTGTTCAGAAACAGGGATTTGCTCATTTTTCATAATTATTAATGATAAAATTTAAATAGCACTTTGTCTTACAGTGTTACAGGATTTGAGGGCAGCTAGGTGTTGCACTGGACAGAGGGCCAGACCTGGAGTCAGAAAGACTGATCTTTCAGAGTTCAAATCTGACCTCAGACACTTGGTTAGCTATGAGACCCTGGGCAAATCATTTAAACCTATCTGCCTCAATTTCCTCATTTGTAAAATGAGCTGGAGAAGAAAATGGTAAAGCACTCTAGTATCTTCAAGAAAACCCCAAATGGGGTCACAAAGAATCAGATATGACTGAAAAACAACTCAACAACATTATAGGATTTAGATCTGAAAAGGAGATTAGACATCACTTATTCCATTTCCTTTATTGTATAGGAGAGAACTAAGTCTCAAAAGAGAAGCGACTTACTCAAAGTCACACCGGATACATAAGTGACAGGTAACATTTGAAACCTGGTCTTCCAAATCTAGGCCCAGAGAGAGCTCTTTCCACATACTTCCTCTCAAGTCTCTTATGGTTAAAACTTACTCTAAGATGATCACAGAGAACCTCTAGAGGCTCCCTCAAGTACAGGGACCCATGCCTCATTGGGCCCACCTCTTTTATGGCTGGACATGAGGCAATGAAGTGGCACAGTAAATAGAGTGGTGGGGTTGAAGTCAGAAGACCCAAGTTTAAATTATACCTCAGAAGGCGCAAGTCACTTAATCCTTCTAAGTCTCAGTTTCCTCATTTGTAAAATTGGGTTGTTAACAGTATCTTCCTACTAGGGTTATTGTGAGGATAAAATGAGACACTATTTGGAAAGCTTTGCACATTTTTAAGGGTGATATAAATGCTATCATCATCATCCCACCAACTCCACATACCTTGCATAAGCCGTATCTATCTCTCCAAGGCTCCCAATAGGAGAACTATGTGCCATTTTCTACCTTCACTGACACACAATCTAATACTATGACAGCTATCCATCCCACACTGATTCTCTACATATATCTATACTGACTCTGCAACTAACTGCCTATTTTTACATAATATTTCACACAAAATTCTAATTAACCCCATAATGATATCATCAATACTGTAGGTCTATCACCAAAATGAAGACAACATAGAAATTACATCCTACACAACATATACATATATGAAAAGCTGTAACAGAAATTTTCTGTAATTACAGTAGAGAATACAGAGCTGATCTTAGGAGAAAAAAAGACCAGGGTTCAAATCTGATACTGATTGGCTATGTGATGTGGGCCAAGTGACAACATCTCACTGCCTCCAAAAATGCTTCTAAGATACAGTTTCTTAAGCATTTTTTGTATCCTGGACCCATTTGGCAGTCTGGTAAAGTCTATGAACCTCTTCTCAGAATACTGGTTTTTAAAATTCATAATCAAAAGAAGTGTTAAATTTTAGTTATAGGCAAAGATGTATTTTTTTCCCCAAAGTACATGGACCCCTGAAATCTATCCACTGATCTGCCAAGGAATTCTAGGACTCAAGGTTAAGATGTATTTTGTAGAGTAGGTTTTGTGATCTGTGTTGGGAGGGGACATTCCTGCCCAAAAGCTCCCTTCAAGCATGAAATAACAGCCCCAGTACCCTCCAGTCCACCCAAGAAATCTTAAAATAATTTTTAAAATTTGCGAGGGGACCAGTAGTGGTTGTCCTTTTGAAAAGAATCTTTTCCTAAAACAATTACTCCCAACCCTATTGGTTTTGCAAAGTCAAAATTTTTATATACTTAAGGCTCACCTGGATTGCCAAAGGAGACACAGCTTCTATTTTAAAAACATTAAGTTACCATAGGATTTGGGTTGCTTGCAAAATATACATTTATATAAATTTTTACTATGCCATAAATTAGGTAGGCCATCTACTTACCCAATCCTTTCATGGCCTTCCTCAGTTTCTGGGCATCTTCAGCCGCATTAAATCCTAAAGCAGCCTTCACGGAACCTCCTTTTCCTGCCTAAATACACAGAAAGTCAAGCGACTTAGAGAGAACAACATCTGAACAGCAATGGTTTTTTACACCTTGTGGGTAAAGTAAGATCAGCTCCCAAAACAAACTAATATAATCAGTAAATGCATCTGTCCTGACTGAAGCTCCTAAGAATTCTCATGCAGGGAATAGGATTAACCATGTGTAGGAATAATTCCCTCATTCATCTACCCTTTCCTGCAATTTAAGAAACTACTATAAGGCTTAAGAGTTCTGCACTGGGAGTCAGGAAAGACAGAGTCAAATTGCACGTCAGACATTGACTAGCTACGTGATTTTGGGCAAGTCACTTAACCTGAGCCTCCCTTTCCACCATCTATAAACTGAGGAGAAAGTAACAGCACCTCCTTCTGCTGTAAAGATGAAATGAGATAATGACCACAGTATAAACCTTCAGAAGTTGTGTAATGAGTAACTGTTATTAATATTACCACAACAAAATGTGGATAAAGCACCAGCCATGAAGTCAAGAGAACCTGAGTTCAAATCTGATCACAGACTCTTACTAGCTGTGTGACCCTGGGCAAGTCACTTGATCCCAACTGCCTCAAAAACAAAGAAACAAGGAAATGGACATCTTAAGACATCATTGATATAAAATCAATTATAATCTTTGAAATTATATCATAATGCTACATTATAATAGCAAATGGAAGAGGAGAATGGTTAGATTATGTGGTCAATTTGAATTGGAGAAAAGTACCACAATTCAATGAGTATTTATTTACCTGAGGCCCATTAATAAAGAAAAACTAAGACGTAATTCTGTGAAGGTGAGATGTCCTCTTTAAACATTTCAGGCTGGCTTAATGATTTTTGAAGTGATGGAAAAACTATCTTTAAAAACTTTGCTTCCTGGTAAATGCTGGAAAAGTTGTGGGAAAACTGGGACACTAATGCATTTTGGGGGGAGTTGTGAACTGATCCAACTGTTCTAGAAAACAATTTGAAATTATGGCCAAAGGGCAAGGAAACTGCATATCTTTTGATCCAGCAATACCACTACTAGGGCTATATCCCAAAGAGATCATAATAAACGGGAACGGACCTCCATGTACAAAAATATTTATGGCAGCTCTTTTCATGGTGGCAAAGAATGGAAATGAGGGGATGCCCATCAACTGGGGAATGGCTGAACAAGCTGTGGTGTGTGAATGTAATGGAATACTATTGTGTTACAAGAAATGATGAACAGATGGACTTCAGAAAAACCTGGAAAGACTTATATGAATTGTTACTGAGCGAAAAGGAGCAGAACCAGGAGAATATTGTACACAATAATGTAACAATGTATGATGATCATCTGTGATTGACTTGGCTCTTCTCAGCAATGCAATGATCCAAGACAATTCCAAAAGACTCATGATGGAAAATGCTGTCCACATCCAGAGAAAGAACTATGGATTCTGAAGGCAGATCCAAGCAAACTATTCTCACTTTGTTTTTTCTGTCTTGTGGTTCTTTTTGTTCTGATGACTAACGTGAAAACATGTTTAACCTGATTGCACATGTATAACCTATATTTGATTGCTTACCATCTTGGGAAGGGTAGAGAAGGAGAAAAATCTGGAACTCAAAATCTTCTAAAAAATGAATTTTGAAAACTATTTTTACAAGTAATTGGAAAAAATAAAATACTATTACAAAGCAACAACAAATCTTTATTTCCATGATTAGCAGGGCCCCTTTCCCTTTCATTCCTTTGGCTGGGGAACCAGAGTTGGTTACTCACAAGGTAGAGATTGCTTTAAAATCTGACATCAAAGGCTTCTTTCTAATCTGAGACTGAATTAGGGTGCACAAAATTGGGTAAATTTCCAAAATGGACATTTAGAAATATTAATGCCAGACTGAAGCACTCCACTGCTCTTTGAAGTATGGGGAGAAAACAGGGCTAGACCTTGTATAGGGTGAACTAGGAGTCAATCTATCTGGTCTTAAAAATAAAAACCTGTGAGGGGAGAAAATCATGAAGGTCAATAGGCTGGAGCAATGAGATTCCAATTGTTTCCATTTTGAAATGGGCAACTCTATCTGGAAAGCAGTCACTTCTCAACCCAGCCTCTCGGAATTCCTACCTTTCCTCAAGGCTCAATTCAGGAGCCACTTCCTACTGAAAGCTTTTTCTGATTCCCTAGGCTCTCTTCTCAAATTTTACTTTGTATTTATGTCTACGAACATGTTGTTTTCTCCCGAATGAAAGCTCCATGAAGACAGAGACGATTTCACTTTTTCTTGCTAACTCTTTCTTGTCTAGTGCCCTACCTGGCTCAGAGGAAGTGTTTGATGTTTGCTGAATTGCTAACCTGATAACTGGGGAGGGGCAGAGAGGACAACAAGAGTGACAGTCCTAGCCAACTCTGATCCAAAATCCTAGGAGGCTACCTGGAACTTCCTTTGGACGCTGTCAATGAATAAATCTAAAATGCAAAGTAAGATCATGGCTCTTGGGAAGCAGAGAGGTGGCAGGGTGGAGAGAGCAGTAGACCTTAAGTCAGGAAGAGTTCAGCCTCAGACAATTACCAGCTATGTGACCCTGGCCACGTGAGCCCCTGTCTGCCTCAGTGTCCTCATCTGTAAAATGGAAGCAGTAATAACACTTACCTCCTGAGTTGTTGTAAGGATCAAATGAGATAATATTTGGAAAGTGTTCTGCAAACCTTAAATTGCTATATAAATGCTAGTACTGAAAGTTATGCTGACTCAATGATCCAATGTTCTCAGACTTGCTTGTGGACCAGTGTTGGGGGGAGGTGTCACCCAGTCCCCTGATAGCTGTCCCATAGTCAAGTTACTCCCCCACCTACAGTATGTACCTTTAAAATGTCACATACTTGCTACCTTGGGGAGGAATTGAGATGTAAAGACCCAACCTCTTTTGCTGATATGAACTTATCTGAATTGTCTTTATCTCACTGCCAATAAAAGCTGTTCCTACCTTGAAGCTTCTGCTGATCTCCAGTGATCAACCCATGAAATTGATATACTTGTAATAAAACGCCTTTTAATTCTCTTATTTTATTTAATTCATTTTATTTAATTCAATTAATTTAATTATTTAATAATTAATAATATCTTATTTAATTCTCATTAACCAGAGTGACAGCCCAAACAAAAAACATTCCTTTCAACACTAGCCACAATTACATTATTACTTTTTGTTCCAGAGGGATTAGGGCCAACAAATTTGTCCTTATTTGTCTTTCATTATCAAAGAGGACCAAAATGACATCACTATGTTAGAATCAAGTTATAGTGTATCGGACTGACTGATCAGACCGCTCTACTTGGAACGCTCTACTACAGGTCGGGCACAGACAGCCTATGCGAACACTTGGAGTAGATTCTCTAAATTTGCACATCTCACATTTCTTTTGAGCTACTACAATTAGGTGGTCCTGTGCCAGTGTCTCCCATGTCCCACAATTAATTTCAAAGTTCTTAAGAGAGACTTGAGAGTCCTTGTATCACTTCTGACCACCATGTGAGCGCTTCTCCATAAAATAATCTTTTTGGTTTGGCATTAGAACAATGTGACCAGCCCATCAGAGTTGTCCTCTCTGCAAAAGAGTTTGAATGCTTGGTAGTTCAAGGAAGGACTTTAGTGTCTTGTATCTTATCCTGCCAGGTGATCTTCCTAAGACAATATACATATTTATATATACCTTTAAATGTAAGCATTCTTTCTGAGATTTCAATTCATAAGTTCTAGTGCTGGGAGAGGCCTTTGAAGTCCAACTCCCTCATTGGACAAATAAGAAAAAGGACAGTCAAAGAGGGTACAAGACTTGGCCAAGGTAACCCACGTAAGAAGGAAGAGATAGGGTCCAAACTTAGGTCCTATCCCTACAGGCTTATCACTCTTTCCCCTGTGCCATTCTGTTTCCTTCATTAATATCTGGTTTTGCTTCAACTCAAGGCAGTTGGGAAATGGTAAGAGGAAACAGAATTCTGGAAGTTATGTGGAACCCATGAAGGTATCATATGGATAAAGGATTCCCAACTCCTAAAACACAGAATGAGGCACCTCAAATCACAAAATCCCTATCACTTAAAACTAGTAGGGCTCATCAAGATTATCAAGTGTGACCTCCACATTTTATAGGTGAACAAACTGAGGCCCAGAGAAATAAGGAATATGCCCAAGACCACACAGGTGGTAGAGTGGCACAGCCAGAATTCAATTCAAGATCATCTCTTATTACTAGGGATTACTCTAGTCTGAGGGCAGGTCTGGGAACTAAATAGGGAAGGTAAAAAAGGTTTAAATTCTTCAGAGGTTTCAGTCCTCAAGGAGGCAACAATTTAAAGGGAGATAAGATATAAATAACAATAATGAAAAAATAATGAAAAGCAGAAGGTTGTAAGTGCCTAAAGAACCACTGTTAGGGTACGATTAAAGGTCATATAAAGGAGAGAACCTGCCAAAGGCTGAAGAGAGGTGAATTAGGGACAATTCAATTAATAGAAAAGACAGAATTTGAGTCTAAACTTCCAAGGACAAAAAGGATTTCAACAAATAGAGATTAGGGAAAAGAATTTCATGGTTTGAGCAAAGGATTTAAATGAATGACTATGTGGCAAGTAGTTGGTTCAGTATGCCATGAGCACACAGTGGGCAAAGAAGAATAAAGTGAAGTACAGATGGAAAGGTAAGCAGGGGCTAGACTTAGAAAAAAACTCCTTCATTTTACATACCAGGAAACTGATTCCCAGGGAAGTTTAAACGATTTGCCCAGAGTCAAACTAGCAAACTAGAATTGGGATTTGATGGGCAGTCCTCTCTAGAGCCAGCCAAGGCTCTACACCATGTTTTTAAAGAGCTTTAACCTTTATTGAATTTTTTATGTATGTTGGGGGGGAAATCAGTCCTTCAACCCAGGGTAGAAGGTAATACAGATATCCTCAATCCTATTTTACAGATGAGATAACAGACTTAGAAATTAAGTGATTTATCCCAAGACAAAGAGCTGATAATATCAGAGACAGGTTTCCAACTGAGGTCTTCCGGCCTGAAGAATTTTTTATTCAATAAATAAAGAATTTTGGATTTTATTCAGTAGATAATAGGGAACTGTTCTGATCAAGATAATTGTGGATTCTACAAGGCACATTCAAAAGATAAGTGTGGCGATGAAGAATGCAGCTAGGCTGCCCACGGCTGCCCACTCTGAGGAATGCTGTACCTACTTCTGTTCTGAGAACTGAACCTTTCAGAACCCCAAGGCATTGATCTGCTGCCCTGATAACAAGACTACAGAGTCAAATGATCTGTATGAGGGACAGAAAAAAAACCAAGAGATAACTTATCTCTTGATAACTCCCTATCCCAGTACCCTCCCTGGTATATTGCCCCTGGGGGAACAAATAAATCTTTTAAACTAACTCCTCTCAGGTGATAGTACTTCCTGCATTTGCCAAGAACTGGGCAGCAGCTGGGGTTACCTCAGACTTACCATGGCCAATGACTCTAGAGAAGGATCACTGTTGAATCTTTCCAAGCAGATGTTTCTCTGTAATAAATCGAACAGGAAATGACTGTGATAAGGAAAAAATCATTAAGCAAAGATAAGTCATAGATTGCATTTATTGCCCAGGGAGACAGGTACCTTCTGACTCCACAAGGAAGTATGACAACCACCTCTGCCCACCACTTCATTTGTAAGTCCTGTTTATTTAGCCACAGATAGGATACAATAGGCTACTTTACAAGGCCAGTAACTAAACAAAGACTGTGACATGGTAGAACCATAGATTATCAGTATCAGGCCTGGAAGAACCTCAGAGGTGCTCTAGTCCAGGAGTGGGGACCACAAGTGGCCTTCTAGGCCCTTGACTGAGTCCAAGTTGTTCTGTGGAGTTTGGATTCAATCAAAGGGCCTCACTTGAAGACCAAGAGGGCCACATGTGGCCTCGATGCCACAGGCGCCCTACCCCTTTGAGTCTAAACCAATCCCTCCATTTTACACTGAAACTCATGGGGAAGTGACTTGGCACAAGGCCATAAAGCAAGAGAGTGGCAAAGCTAGTATCTGAACCTGCCTTCTCACTTCAACATCTGGGCTCTTTGCATTATAGGAAACTAGAGAAAGATTTTCAATGTTCAAAAGTATCAAGCATAGGAAGAGGTTTTTTAAAAATGTTTTTGAGAATAACGAATATTTCAACCTCATAAAACAGTATGTATCACTATCATTTTGGTGACATGAACTCGTCAGTCCTTTCTAAGCACTGATTTCTTCTCAAATCAAGCAAATTGTGTAGACCACATAACCCAGACATATTAATTGGGGATGCCCCTTTGAATGCTGAGTTTGGAGTCACAACCCTGCCCCTCTCTTACTACCTGAGAGACCTTAGTCAAGTTACTTAACTTTCTCCTCCACACTGCGCTGGGTTCTCCTCCCAGACTGTCTATACAATGTGCTGCCCACATTCGGTACCCTCTTGCCCTCGACTCCTCCCTCCACCCACTCCCCCCACCTTCCCTTTCCAGATTCCTTTTTATCTTTTGTCCCCCGCCATTAGAATATAAGCTTCTTGAGGGCAGAGACAGATTTTCTTTCAGCTTATATATGTATTCTCAGAGTTCAGCACAGCGTCAGGTACATGTTTTTGTTGTTCACACAATTTAGTCCAGTTTTTGTGACCCCTTTTTTTGGGAGATTACTTGGCAAGGATACTAGAGTGGCTTGCCATTTCCTTCTCTAGCTCACTGGACAGAATAGGAAACTGAGAAAAATAGGGTTAATGACTTGCCCAGGGTCACACAACTAGCGAGTGTCTGAGACCAGATGTGAACTCATCCAGCCACTGCTTCACCAAGCTGCCTTGACTTGAGTCTTAGCTACATCTGTGTCACAGATCATAATAACTCACATTAATATGGAACTTTAAGTGAGTGTGTCAATGATTATTTTTAAAGTACTTACTATGTGTCAGCACTTACTGTGCTAAGGGAGGGGGATACAAAGAAAGAAAAAAGATAGTCCGTGCTCTTAACGAGCTCTCAAGTCTAATTGGGGAGACAATGTAAAAACAACTATGCATGAATAAGCTAGCCACTGGAGTCATTGGAGACAATCAATGAAGGGAAGGCACCAAAATTAAGGGGAATTGGGGAAGACTCCTGTAGAAATGGGAATTTTAGCTGGGACCTGAAAGAAGCCAGGAAGTCAGAAGGCAGAGATGAGGAGAGAGCACACTCCAGGCATGGGGGACCAGTCAGTGAGAATGCCTGGAGTCGGGAGACTGAGTCCTTGTGTGAGGTACAATACGGAGGTCAATGTCACTAGATGACAGTACATAGGGGGATGTGAAGTGTAAGAAGACTGGGACGGTAAGTAGAGTCAAATTACGAATGCCAAATATAAGACTTTATATTTAATCCTAGAAGAGATAGGGAGCTACAGGATATTATCAAACAGTGGAATGACATGGTCAGACCAGTTTAGGAAGATCACTCTGGCGGATGAACAGAGGATGGACTGGCATGGGGACAGATGAGTGCCAGGGAAACCAACCAACCAAGGCTATTCTAATAGTCCAAAGCTAATGGGATGAGGATCGAGGCCAGAGTGGTGATGGTGTCAGAGGAGAGAACGGGGCATTTTCAAGAGACATTCTGAAGGTAAAATCTATAGATTGGATATGGGATTGGGATGACAGTTTCTTCACGACCACCCTGTAAGTCAGTAGTATATCACTACCTCCATCTGACTGATGAGATAACTAAGAAAGCAAATATGAAAGCAAATACTGCCCATGGTCCTTCAGTTAATAAATGCCAGACCCCTGAACTTGAACCTTGATGATAAAACTCTCTACCTCACAGGATTCCTGTGAGAAACAAATGAGATCATAATAAATGGCCAAGGTATTAATCAAATAGAAGGTGTGGCTACTGTTTGCCTAGCTCAACTGATAACTGATAACTGGTTACTGATTTCACTTCTAAGCCAAACTGATTCACGGCCAAACCAGTTACGCTTCATTCTTAGCCCAGGTCTCTGAAGATTTAAGGGTAAAGTACTTTGGTTAGAGAACTTTCAGAAATCGAAGTTAGACCTCACGGGTATCGCAGACCTGTTAAGAAGTTATTAATTATTAGAATATACCAGTAAAAGCATGACCTTTCTGAGATCATTGAATACACTAACAGCAAAATCATGATGACCAGCTGTGAATGGCTTACTGTTCTCAGCAATACAATGATGGAAGACAATTTCAAAAAAATTTACAATGAAAAATGCTATCCACCTTCAGAGAAAGAGCTGATAGAATCTGAAGGCAGACCAACCCATACTTTTTAACTTTCTTTTTCCTTTTTATTTGGGTTGGTGATGTTTGTGTTCTCTTTAGCAACCTGGCTAATATGGAAATGTTTTGCATGACTGCACATGTATAATCAAAGTAGGCACCTTCTCAAGGAGGAAGAAAAGGAGGAAGAGAATTTAGAAGTCAAAAATTATGAAAAAATTGATGTTAAAGTTTTTACATGTAATTGAGAAAATAAAATAAAAATATTCTTTAAAAAATGGATGGACTGATAAAATGGGAAGTAGAATAGTATAACATCACTAGTGCTTTAAGGTTTCTAAAGCATTCTGCAAATATTATCTCATTTACTCCTCACAACCCTTTGAGGTAGGTGCTACTGTTATTTCTGAGCAACTGAGGCTGAGAGAGTTTAGGTGACTTACCTAAGATCACACTAGTAATAAATATCTGAGGCTGGATTTGAACTCAGGCCTTCTTGGTCCAATATTCTATCTACTTAACTACCTAATAGGATTTATTAACAACTAAATTCACAAACCAGGGGAAGGAAGCAAATTGGAGAGCAAATGGGCCACAATGTAGAAATAGAACCAATAGAGTGGTGGGAGGATATATTACAAACCACATGCACCACAGCAAAAAATAGATAATGAGTTTTGGAAAGAGATCATAAAATTAACAGAGTTAAGAAATAGCAGTGAATGGGGATTTCCAACTATTTGAACAAATGTTAGAGCTCTATAGCTACTAAAAACAGAGTAGCTGGGAGTTCTTAAGGTACCTTGATGATAATTCATTCTTTAAAATGTTGAGAAGTCAAGTGACACAGTAAACTGCTATGCAGGATCTGATTTTGACCAGTGAGAAGTGGCTGACAAAGTAGTAAAGATGAGAACTTTGGAATACATTGAATATAACATCTGAGAATTCTTTATTACACGAAGACAAACTCAGGTCCAGTTTCCTGAGTTCTGGAAAGTCTATTACAAAGGGTTCAAAGACAGGATATGAAAGCATTCCATGGCCTAAAATTCTATAAGCAAAGTAGGTTCAAGAGGAGTGGAGATATTCTTAAAATTCTGAGGCCACAAAAGCAAATGCTTACACCAAGTAGGAAATGAAGGATCAGTCTAAGGAGATCGATGTGGATAAGCAACCAACTTAGATTTTTTTTTTCAGGACAAAACTGGGCATGAAAAGAAGACTAAAACACATCTAAATGCAAATAAAACACAATGCCCTCTCTGGGTCCCAGGTGGAACATAAAAGGAAGTCACTCATAATCATTTATTTAGTGCTTTACGAAGTGCTTACTTCACCAGGGACTGTGCTAAAGACTATGGATGTAAGCACTGGGACTGGAGTCATGAAGATCTGAGTTCAAATCTAGTCCCAGAACTCTTACTATGTTCTTAGGTAAGTCACTTAACCTCTGTTTGCCTCAGTTTCCTCAAGTGTAAAATGGAAATAACAATAGCACCTGCCTATCAGGTTTATTGTGAAGTTTAAATGACATAATAACCATAAAGTGCTTAGCCCAGTACCCGGGACATTGTAAGTGCTATATAAATACTAACTATGATCACCATTATTTTTCAAATACAACCCCTGCCCTTCAGGAAGATAAATTCTAATAGGAAAAATGTTGCTCTATGTTGTTAGCAGTCCCAGGGTTAACTGTTTTTCTTTGTTCTAAGGGAGGGTTCTTTGGGAAGTGACTACTATAAAAAACACATGAATGACATCAATAGAACAATAAATAAAATAATACACACAGAAGATGAAAGCATTGGTAGATAATGAGGGTCAATGAGTAGAAAGAATTTAGAGTTAGAAGCCTTGGCTTAAAATCATGACTCTGGGTCCCCAGGCTCCTCATCTCTACAGTGAGAAGGTTGGATTAAGTCATTTCTAAGGTCCTATTTAGCTTCCAAATCCAGTGATTCTCTGAGTAACAGAACAATCTTCTGTGAATAAATTTAGGAATGATCAGGTTGGAAAGAACTATGGCCTTTGACAATGGCTATAGGCCAAAACATTTCTGCTGGGTAGCCCCTAACAATCAAAGGGGTTTCCTCACCCCCAAATTCCTCTCACACCATGATCTCCTTTCCTGGGCTTATTCTCCAGACTACTTTCTCTCCCTTAATTAACTCAACCTTTTCATTCTGTGTTCACAGGTCTTCTGTCATCTTACCTTTTCATCAGCTATTTCATTAATTAGAATCCTCCTTCAATCTATTAAGGTATTCAAAATGTATTTCTAGATACACCATATAGGAATCAGATTTGCTAGGAATGGACCCACATTTAAGTTTCAACTGGTGGCACTCCCCCGAACACCCGGGTGATAACTGTCATTTTGCTTCCATGGAGCACTAGTAGTGCTTTCATACAATTTATGTCTTAAAACTGATCTAGCAAATGTAGCACCCTGTCTTGTAATTCTCTAACACACTCATTGAATCACTACAAACATTTATTAAATGCATACTATGTGCTTGGGAGACAAGGACCAAAAAAAGGAAACTAGTCCCCTGCCTTCAAAAAACGTACATTCTACTAGGAAAAGGGGATTGGGTGGGACTACATTATTTATCAGGATCATCTCTATTGGTGTCTTATTCCCCTACTAGAATGTATGCGGGGATCATATCTAAGCTACAATTTCTATTTCCTCTAATGCCAGCACAGAACATTCTGCTCACTGGTAGTAAATACAATAGGTATTTAATAAATGTTTGTTGATTTAATTTCAAGCATAACTAACCCCTGTTGCTACCTCTTTAACCTGAATTTTGTCACTCATCATCTAATGAGTTAATGCTTCTCGTTAGTGCAGGTGACAAGAAAGCAATGCAGAGACACATGGTGGGCATATGCAGAGTGATACATGTTTCCAATGATGGCTTGTGCGCCATAGTGATGTAAGGGACACAGAGCAAGAGTAAGAGATGACAGATGGGCAGGCTGAGTGCTACATAGGTCCCCTTGGAAACATACAAAGAGACCAGAAAAGCCCCCAGGTTGTGAGGCAGATCCTCTGGGAGGATGTAGGGGACATCATGGATAAAAATGGCATGATGATACAAAGCTGTTGATGGGTTGTAATTTACAAGGATTGAGGAACTATTTGCATATCGGTGAGACCACTCACATCTATCGAAATACTGAAAAACTATGTGAAGAGGCGGCATTGGCACAGAGGAAAATGGCCGTGTTTGGGAACCGCAAGTTATGGGTTTGAATCCTAGCTTGGGCAAGTCACTTAACATCCCTAAGTCCTAATTTCTTCGTATGTAAAATGAAGGTTGTAATATTGAATTATCCCCTAATTCCCTTCAAGTTCAGCTCAAGTACCACCTTCTACATGAGGACCTTTCTGGTTCCCCCTGAAGCAGTGCCCTCCTCCAGAGGAATTCTGAAGGAATTGCCTTTAATTTATTTTGTATATAACTATATGCGTGCACACATATTGTCCATCCTGATAAAATATAAGCTCTTTCAAGTCTATTTCATTTTTCTTTCCATCCATAGAACATAACAGAGTCCCTGGCACACTGGAGGCATTTTATAAATTGTCAAAGTGAGCCTAGCATAGGGACTTGAACATAGTAGGTACCTAATAAATGTTTCTTGAATTAAATCAGGCAGGGACTGCTTTTTGGTTTTGTTTTCCCAAAGCCTCATACAGTCAATATGTGTCAAAGGCACAGTACAATGGGTCAGTCACCTCTCATCCTGAATCACATCAGGAGATGAGAAAATCAAATTAATTCCATTTTGTAACTGATTCTGTTCTGTACCAACCACCGACATTTTATATAACTGCTCAAGTCATATTTCTTTATCTTTGAATTAAGTCCAGAAGTTCATGGGTTCAGAAATTGTCTTCCTCATTGAATTATGTTCTGTTTCCTTATAAATCACTTTAATTAAAAGAAATCTAGGGCAATTTGGTGGCACAATGAATAGAGCACAGGCCCTAGAGTCAGGAGGATCTAAGTTCAAATACGACCTCAGACGTTTACTAGCTGTGTGACCTTGGACAAGTCACTTAACCCAGATTGCCTCTCCTCCCCCCTCCAAATAAAATGAGAGAAACCTATTATCTCTATGCCTCTAGTTGTCCTTCAGAGGGTTCTGCTTTGTTACCCACGTACCACTGACTGACAGGTAGACACATCAATCATCATCAAGATGGAAGGAGGGATGTTTGCTGGCTTCCAGACAATCATACTATCCTCTACTTCCACAATGCTTCAGGCTTGGTAACCAATCATATTGTTTTCCCCATCTATGATGCTTTCTTCTAGTTTGGGGATCCTGCTCCTTTCATCCATAAAAATAATCTGTTAGCTTTCTTTCAGTGTCTATTGGTTTGCTGAGGAACCAAAGACCCCTTTTATTATGCTAGCCTTACCAAAAAATGGAACTTTGCTCAGAACTTTGTGCCTCGGTCTACCTTCACTTCAATCCCAATAGAGACCTGGTTTCAGATTCCAATTCTGATACCAACAGTGTGATCATTGGTCTCTCCAGTTCATTTCTTTGCTAGAGATGCAAAGAAAAATGAAACAGACCTCAAGGAGCTCATATTCTATCAAGGTGTACACACACATATAGTAATACACAAAATAAATCAGATCTTTCCTAACTACAAGCTAGTTCTCTTTCTACTAACCCATAGGTCTTCTCACTTATGAGTGGGAAACAGAACAACACCATAAAGTCATCTGATGGATGGCACAGTATGATGGAATGGATGCCAACTAGTCAGACTGAAACCCAGCTCTACTTTCCACATAGTTTGTGAGCTCAAGAACATCATTTAACCCCCACAAACTTCAGTTTCCTCATTTATAAAGGGAAGCTAAAGATACAGACCTCCCCAGGTTGTTGTGAGAATGCAATGAGATAGATAATGGACTGATGTTTTTTAAATTGTACTGCCACAAGCACTAAAAATATCATGGAAATGATTTGTTTTAAATAGGGTGACAAAGAGGAGGCAGATTAAGTTCTGGCTTTATGTTGAGTTCTTAATAGCTGAGGCTTTGCCAATTTGCCACTCTGTCACTCACATGCTGTTTGAAATGAGTCATAACCATGTTCCAGTTTCTTCATCTGGAGAACAGGGCCAGCAAAAAAAACCAAAAACGTTCAGAAAAATTTCCATTGAAGTTATGGGCAATTAGGATTAGAAATTTGGAGCTGGAAGGGACCGCAAAGGTCATCTAATCTAACCTCCTCATTGTACAGATGAGGAGACCCAGGCCCAAAGAGAAGCTCCATCATTTACCCAAGGGTATACAGGGAGTCTAACAGAGTCACAGAATATTACCTCATCAGTCATCTCTTCCAACCCATACCTGAAAAAAAAACCTCTTTTCTACAACATACTCAACAATGGATTGTAATAGCAATTATAATTAATGATGATAAGTTTTTACATAGCACTTTAATGTTTGCAAAGAGCTTCACATATGTTGTCTCTGTAGGTCCTCATAACAACTCTAGGAGGGAGATACTATTACTATCCCCATCTTACAGATGAGGAAACAGAGGCTGGGAGAGGTTAAGCGATCTCCTTAGGTAGGCAAAATCCAGGGGCCTCCATACTGACTAGTTGTATGACCCTGGGTAAGTCACTTAATGCTGTTTGCTTCAGTTCCTAATCTTTAAAATGAGTCGGAGAAAGGACAATCCACCCTGGTAGCTTTGCCAAGAGAACCCCAAATGGGGTCACAAAGAGTCAGAGTGGACAACAACAGAATGGTACAATGGATAGCACAATGCATGGACTCGGGGTCAAGAAGACCAGAATTCTGGGACTGCTAAAGTATAAATGCTCATATTGAAATTTTAACAGTCCCTGGAAGGGTATGAACTGATTCCAGCACACTCTTAGAAGAGCAAGTCTCTAAGGTCCTGCTTTAATATACTATGATCCTGAGCTTGAAAGAGTAAATTAAAACAACAACCTACCCTAACAGTCAAATGACAACCATCAAGTAGGAATTTCACCCATAGCTAATCTTTAAAAAATAAATACAAGATTATTTGCAAATTTCAAATTCTATATAAATAATAAATATATTTTTTAAAAGTACATGAAAGTTTGCATATGCTCCACTGTAGTTTGTTTTCCAATGAGTGAGTCATCTTTCTTCATTTACTTTGGCAGATGGTTTCATTTTATATCCCACAAGTAAGAAGAACTTGAGCTTTTTTGGTTTGTGCAAATATAGGAGGTCTGACTCACCCTTATATAAAACAGGCTCTACCCATGCACACATTCATGAAAAGAAGTCTGTGAAAGGGGAAAGTGAGAGAGGGGGAGCATTTATCACATACCTTATGTTTGTGTTGTGTTTTCAGATCTATTACAAAGCACTTTCATTTGATTTTGAAGAACCAAAGTGTTCTAATATGGAAAACTCATGAGAGATAGCTTAGTATAATCTTTGCTTAAGTTTATGACCACCTTAAAAAAGACCTTTGACCAAACTCCTCCAACTAGATGCACTATACTTACCAAACAGGTTAGAGAGATAAATAAGAAACTACCATTAATGCAAATGACTACTCTTCTCAGATTATATCTATAAGTTTCTAGACAATTTGTCTCTGTATAATGCTTTAGTGGGTTAACATGATATAATGGGGATGATGGCACAATGCACCAAAAGTCAGAAAACTTTGTGTTCTAGTTCTGACTGCACTGTTTATGAGCCCTAGGATGATGTAGGGTAAGCCATATGACCTCTCTGACTCCCAATTTCATCATCTTTAAAACAGAGATAGTAATATATATCCTATCCAATTTCAGTGGACTGGTGTGGAGATTAAATGATGTATAATGTATGTATTGCTTCTTTATAATCTATAAAGTGCTATGTTTTATAAGGCATTAATTATTAAACTTTTCCTCAAGCCCAACTTAAATACCATCTCCTCCGTGAAATTTTCCTTACTATTGGTAAAGCCCTTTCCTTCTAGCACACTAAAAAGTACTTTGTTTTGTACTGCTGCAAATATTTCAATACCTTGATGGATCTGTGATCTCATTGGTTAAGATAAATACCTTCTCATCCAACAGAATTTTTATTAATTTCCTTCCACAAATCTTTCACAGAAGATCTATCCAACACACTAAAAGCCTTCCCAGGTATCTTTCACTATTTTATGGAAACCAGTGTGACACCAGCTTCAACAGTCTCTTCCACAGAAAGTATACTTTTACTTTATCTTTAAGGGGCATTGGAATATTAGAGTGATAGTTTAACTGTCATTCTATGAGGAAACTATGAGAAGACTAAGAGTTGAATTATCATTCTGCAGATGGTTACCTGTCATTGAAGAGAGAATGAATGAGGAACAAAGAGAAAAAGGAGGAAAGAACTTCTTTCCTTGGGGAATGGTTTTAATTTTTATTTTGTGAAGAAACAAGAAACTATTTCTTGAAGAGAACTGATTAGTACTCTAAGATAAAGTGTGTTTCTAGAATTGAAAAGTGCAATAGTAATGGCTAGAGACTTAATAAATTATATAGCCCACAACCTTAATGTTGAGCTAAGCCTAGAAAATGAGGAGATTTGAGGTGTGTGTGTGTGTGTTTGTGTGTGGAAAGAGAAGGAAAGAGAGAGAGACACACACATGCACAAAAGAGCAAACGCTTGTGGGAAACTAGGGTTTTTTGGTTTACTTAATAAATAGCTAACTTTTTAATTAATAGGAAAGATGCTGCAATTTTAGCAATTAATAAGGAAATGTCAGAACAAACCCCTGGATGAGAAAAATGAGTTAGTGACAGAAGAGATAGGGATGATCATTGCACACTGACTATACATGAGGGGAGTTAGACACCTAGTCCCCTCTATGTTATCCCTTGCTCTGGATACATTACCAGCCTACCTCCTTTTCCAGTCACACTCTTTTTTTGTTTATTACAAGAAAGCACCTGATGTTCATACAAGATTCCTTGCTAGATGAGGCCACAGAGATTAAGACAGTCAAAGATACTCTAGTTCTCATTATCAAGTGAGACATAAAATGGGGAAACAGGCTTCACAAAGATATTTGTCATTGTTATGGGAAAGGATCTGAGCAATGAACTTGTGAGATTTAAAAAAAATTTTGATAATTGTATTTCAATACAACTGGTTTCCTTTGTAGTCTTGTCTTTTATTTTATGCATTTAAAATGATTATTTTGATGGAACTGGATCGCAAAATGAAGCAGACCATTTTCTCTTGTATTATGTTTTATTTTGTTTTGTTTTATGGTTTCTCATTTTAATTCTAAGCAACATGACTATGTATTTAATAGGAATGTATGTGTAGAATCTATATAAGATTGCACGTCATCTCAGGGCGGGAGGGGGAAGAAAGGGGAGGCAGAGGAAAATCTAAGATATGTGGAAGTGATTGTAGAACACTGTAAACAAATAAAATAATTTTTAAAAAACCATTATTTTGAGTAAGGAGCATAGTTTTCACCAGACAGCCAAAGGGTTCCATGATACAAAAAAGGTTAAGAAGTCTTGCTACAAACGGTAAGGTCCTACAGATGAGCCTATTTGTGGATGCTATTATGCTAATTTTTTTGAGCCCTGGAACATTATGTGGCCTTATTAATGAGATCTATGACCACTGAAGAAAGTTTGTGTCCGTTATTCATTGAGTTAGTCCAAGTTCATACTTTGGACAGGCACTGCAAATAAAGATTTCCAGAATCATATTAAAAATAAGGAACTAGACTGGTTTGTGTTTGGGAATCATAAAAAAAAGAAAATTCTTTTCAGCCATATTTACTAAGGCTGACTAGGTCACATCATTTACATGCAAACAGATCCCTCTTTACTTTCTGTATCTTTGTCTTTGCCACAATATATTTCATTTCTTGTAGTTAAAAAAGGGAAAACATAATAGAACATAGATCAATAGAAATAAACAATAAATATTAAAAGCAGTAGTTTTTTAAAAAAACCATTTTGAGACAGATAGCAACGTTACTAAAATAAATTTTACCTATAAAAGATAATTTTCAACTGGATTTCTATTCAAGTTTTTAAAATGGCAATTGTACTTTGACATAAGCTTCAAATTTTAACTTTTAAGAATAAACAAAACATTTAGACAGTGTGAAACATTATCAAAAGTCCTGGTTTACAAAGGAGTATTGAATATTTATATTGGTTCTGAGGCGCAGAACACTTTTTTCTTTTTTAAAAAACAACTCTTAATTATGCCTTTGCATGGAATGGAGATCCTGGTGACCTTCTAGTGTATATTAGCATTAAATCTCTTTAGGAGGAAGACAGTTGTAGACAGATTTCTGATTCCCAGATAAAGCTGAATGATAAAACAAGGAAAGTATTAGTTGTCCTTGTCTTGAAATATAAATACGTAAGCATCAAGCAGTAACATCTATTGTATGATAAAATATATGCTAAGATAAAACGATCACTTCTAAGGCAGATTTTACCTTCAGTATGAGTTATGATCCTCCAATAGGATTCAAACAGAATCATTATCAGATGCTCTAATTGGAGATGCCCCATATTCTAACCACAGTTGAACTATTGCTTTCTGTTCAGAAATGCTCCATAGCAAAAGGTCACTGATGGTTTGCTTTATTAAATAAGCTGTTATAGCAGCCAATCCTATAGGACTTAGTTCATTGCTTTTTAAAAGGCCAGGAATCCCACACACTTGCCTCAGGCAAATATACTCTCTTCTCTAGGACAGAAGCTTTTGTTCAAAATGTCAATTCCTCTATAAAGTATTTCTGGATCTCAGCTGAAAAAAATCAGAGAACCTTGGTGTTCAAAGAGAAGAAATCATCACAAGCCCCCAGAAGTGGTCATCTCTAGCCTCCACTGGATGGAAGGGCTACAGTGATAGAAACATAAGTTTCATTTTTGAACAGAGAATTGTTCCTAAGATCTTCCTTGAGCTGAATTTCAGGTAACTGCCATCCATTGCTTCTACTAGGGCTCTCTGGGGTCACACAGATTAAAGCTAATCCACTTTCTGATAAATAATCCTTCAAACATAGGAAATCAGCCATCATATCTCCTCAAAGTCTTCTCTACAATCTAAATAAACTTTCCCATTTTCTTCGGCTGATCAACAAAATGTCAAGGTTGGAAGTCCTGTCACTATCCACAATGCCTTTCCTAAAATGTGGTGCAAGAAATAAAGACAATAATTCCTGCAACTAGGACGCTGATCCACACAGAATGAACCAGCAATGGATCAGGGCTTGGTGAAGTGAAAGATCATCTGATCTGTTCTGATCCACGGCAGAGCACAAGAAGACATTCACTTGCTTTTCAATCTGTACTCAGTATTTCTGTAAATGACTAGCTATTTTTTTAAGAAAAAAACCCCCACACACTACAATGCCATATTGTAGTTTTTACTACAATGTCACCTTGTATTGATTTCATTGTCCACAAAAAATTTCAGGTCTCTTTTAGATTAATTGCTGTCTACCCTCATCTTTCCTCCTAACCTGTTCTTAAGCAGTTGATTTTTTTAAATGAAATGTGGGACTTTATGTTGATCCTTGGTAATTATCAGCTTCTGGCACTCTTTATGCTGCTTCTGTGATCAGGAATCAGGAGATTTAGACTCTATACTTCCATATTTATCACTTACTGGTGGTGGGCAAGTCAGTCTTTTCCTAATCTACAAAATGGGTATGCTAACACTTGTACTACCTACATTACTGGATCTTTGTAAGGAAAGTGCTTTGTAAACTGTAAAATGCCCCAAATGTAAGCAGTAACAGTTATAATTCAATCTATTGCTCTGGCCCATCTAGAATCTTTTAACATCCATATTCTGTTATCTAACCTATTAGCTTACTTTTGTGTTAGCTATGTATTTGGGAAAGACACCATCTATTTCTTTGTTCAAATACTAGATAAAACTGTCTTAAAAAACTGGCCCAAATTCAGAGCTCTGTGGCAGAATCTCTACAGGATTCTACTAAAGATCAATTGTACAGACTGTACAAACACTTCCAAATCCACTTTAGTGCACTATTATACATCCTACACCTGTTTTATTCACAAGGAAATCAAGAGACTGGCAGCACCTTGTTGAATTCCGAGTATAATTTATCTGTAACGTTCTCTTCTTCAGAAACTTTGTTTAAAAAGGAACTGGGGTTCACCTGCCATGATTTATTAATGAATGTGCAATGACTTAAAGTAATTACTACTTCCCTTTCTAAGTTCTGACAAATCATCCTTTTAATAAGCTATTCTAGAATTTTGCCAGGAATTGGTAAATTTCACTGGTCTTACAGTTTAAAGAAACTACGAGCTTAGTTTAAAAAAAAAATCAAGACATTTGGCCTTCAGCGATAACCTAACTGAAATCTCCCCTGGTCAGGCAACACCGGAGTGTTGTATTTGTTCCTGGTACCACACTTAAAGAAGGTTATTGATAAGATAAAGCATATCAAAGGAGGGCAGCCAGCATACTGAAGAGCCTTGCAATCATGTCATGTGAAGACTGGATGAGATAACTGAGAAATGTTTAACCTGGAGGAGAAAAGACTCCTCAGTCAATAAATGAATATTTGTTACATGCCTACTATGTATGTATGTTGCAGGTGTTGTGCTAAGCTCTGGGGGACATAGTAGCAGTAATCAGTCATTTACAGAACTGTAATATGAAAGAGAAAGTCAGCCAAATCAATACGCGTCTATTAAGCACCTGTGGCTGGGGACCATGCTATACATTGGGGATACAAAGAAAGGCAAAAACAGTCCCTTGCTTTCATGAAACTCATAGTCCAATGTGGGGATAACATGTAAAACACCACCCCCAAACAAAATGCACGCAAGGATTGCTCATGAAACTGCAAAGAAAATGTATACAGCATAAATGAGGAATGGTCTCAGAGGGAAGGCACTAAGATTAAGGAGGAATGGAAAAGCCTTCTTGCAGAAGGTGGAATTTAGATTGGACTTGAAAAGAATCAAGGAAAGCCAAGAGGCAGAGGTGGAGAGGGAGAGAATTCCAGACATGGGAGACAGCTACTGAAAATGCTCAGTCAGGAATATCTTGTGAGAGGAACCACAAAGAGCCAGGGTCATCAGACAAGAGCTCTGGGTGGAGGGGTATAAATTATAAGCCTAGAAAAGGTAGGACAGATCAGGTTATGAACTGCTTTAAAAACCAGAGATGTTTATATTTGATCTTGGAGGGAATAAGAACATATATATATATGGAATTTGCATGTGTATGACATGGTCAGATATCTGCTTTAGGAAGCTCACTCTGACAGGAAAGTGTAAGAGGGACTGGAGTGGGGAGAGACTTAAGACACAGAGACATCACTGAGACATCAGGATATTGCAGAAATCCAAGCATGAGGTGATAAGCTTGCACCAAGATAGTGGCAGCGTTACAGAAGGGAGCATGGAAGAGATGTTAGGAAGGTAGAAATGACAGAACTTGACAACCAATTGGATCTGGGATTACAGTGATGTTATGAGCTTGAGTGATTGAAAAACAATGATACCCTGGACAACAATAGGGAAATTTGGAAGAAAGGAGGGTTTGGAGGAAACACAATGGATTCAGTTTTAGATGAGCTGAGTATGAGATGTCTACAGGGCATTCAATTCAAGATATCTAAGAGGCAGGTGGAGATGTGAGACTGGAGGGCAGGAAAGAGCTTAGAGCTGAACAAATCGACCTGAGAATCACCTGTGCAGTTAGACTTCTGCTTATCTTCAGAAGGCAGAATTAGGAAAAATGAACGGAACGTTGCAGAGAGAGAATGCAGAGAGAGAATTCAGCTCAGGGTGTCTTTTCATTGCCATAAAGTCATGGTGAGAATATTGCTAACTAATCATGTAAAACCATTTGTTTTAATTAAAAACTACAGGCAGACATGCTCTGGGGTCCTCAAATATAACTGCTCTGGGGTTATACTTGGCTGGCCTATGGACTCTGGGTTAAATATCCAGAAACAAAGTTATCTTGAACCTCTTTAATTGTCCTTCAAAAAAATGCCAGAACCAAAAGTTGCTGAACTGGTTGCTTTTCTTTGGGTCATAGATCTAGAGT
This sequence comes from Potorous gilbertii, assembly GCA_028658325.1. Classification (NCBI taxonomy): domain Eukaryota; kingdom Metazoa; phylum Chordata; class Mammalia; order Diprotodontia; family Potoroidae; genus Potorous; species Potorous gilbertii. The sequence continues at coordinate 185,481,212 of CM053769.1, forward strand.
GGAAGAACTTCTATCTGGTTCAGATTCCTCTTTATATAGATGATGGAACTGAAGCCCAAGAAGGGTAAGTCACTTGCCCAAGGCAGTAAGCATCAGAAGCTATGTTGGAAATCAGGATGTGGGATTCTAGACCCAACTGATCAATCAATAAGCATTTAATAAGCACTTACAATGTGCTATATACTATGTATGCACTGGAGACTAGGGCAAATTGCCTTAATTAGATCTTGTTACAAGGTAAGTTTCAACGGGGGAGAGGGAAAAGGATTTTTGGAATATCAAAGAGGAAAATGAGGCAGTGGGACTTAGTAGATGTTAAGGTCAGAAAGACCTGGGTTTGAACGTAGCCTTGGAAATTTACTAGCTCTGTAACCATGCCTGAGTCACTAACTTCTCAGGCTCTCAGTTTCCTCATTTGTAAAATAAAGGGATTAAACTAGGAGATGATATTCCAGTTCTAAAATAATGTTTTGTAGACACTCAGGATAGTGTGCCTATGGCACATGAAACTATGAAAGTCACCCTCAGTATTAAAAACAATTCATGTTACATGTTTTTATTTCTGTTTTATGAACTTCAGTCTATACCTGCATGTACACTGTTGATCAGTTGTGTCTGACTCTTCATGACTCAATTCTCTTGGCAAAGATACTGGTATGGTTTGCCATTTCCCTCTCCAGCTCATTTTACAGATGAGGAAAATGAGGCAAAAAGAGTTAAGTGACTTGCCTAGGGTTACAGAGTTAGTAAGTGTTTGAAAGTGGGTTGAACTCAGGTCTTCCTGACTCCAGATCGGGCATTTTATCCACCACACCACCTAGCTAACTGCCCATACACATAAACAAATGTGCCTTAAAGTTGCAGGTCAGTGGGGAAGACTTGATGAAATCCTGGTGAAAGAGCAGAAAGAGAAGATCTGGCTTCCGAAATGGTTTCCCTAATGTTGGGCAAGTCATTTCCTCTTTTCAGGGACTTAATATATAAAACAGAGAAAAATACAATCAGCTTCACAAGCAGTGTTGGATTGGCCAGATTTTATTCAGTTTAACCAACATTTATTCAGCACCTATTTGGGTAAAGAGGACAAATGATCTCTAAGTTCCCTCTTCATCTTAAAGTTTTATGAGTTTCTGAGTCCAATCACAAGAACCACCAAAAAAGAACTGCACCATTTCCTGCTCAGCACAACATCCCTATTTAGTAATTTACTCTTCCTGTTAATAGTAGAGGCTAGCCTTTGAATTAACAAATTAATTCAGTCCAAGACTAGAATTTGAGAGTGACAGAGGCAGTGTGGAGTTTGGAAGGGCTTTCCTTTGGGTAGTAAATAGAATTCACAGAAGATAAATAGAAAAAGAATAGATCTTGAACCAGAAGGTCTTCTCTATACAACACCACACCAGTTTATCAGCTAGATGTCCTCTGGTGGTATGTGGCCCCCAGTTGCTGCTGGGTCCATTGTGGAAAATCTTGTCCTTTCCACCTCCATAACATCTCTTATATCCATCCCCTTCTCTCTGTTCTCACAGTCACCAGCTCAATTTAAGACCTCATCCCTTCTCACCTCAACTGTTTCAATTTCTCATAACTGGCTTCCCTGCCTCATCCCTCCCTACTCCAATCCATCCTCCATAGAGACACCAAATTATTTTTCCTAAAATACAAGTCTGACCATGTCACTCTTCTGCTTTCTAAGTTCCAGTGGCTCCCTACATACGCATACACACACACACACACACACACACACACAGTACATATATATGTGTGTATCTATGTAAACAATTATTCTATACAAACTTCTATTTCTCAATTTTTTCTCTGAATGCAGATAGTGTCTTTCTTCATATATGCTTTACAGTTAATTCGGGTATTTATAATAGTAAAAATAACTTATTCGTTCAAAGTTGTTCTTAAAACTATATTGCTGTTAGTGTATACAATGTTGTCCTGGTTCTGCTCATTCCCCTTTTCATTATTTCATGCAAGTCTTTCCATATTTTTCTAAAATCACTGAGTTTATCATTTTTATAGCACAGTAGTATTCCATCACAATCATATACCATAACTTGTTCAGTCATTCCCCAATTGATGGGCATCCCTGTAGTTGCCACCACAAAGAGAGCTGTATAAACATTTTAGAATGAATAGGTTCTTTTTTTCCCCCAATCACTGGAAATAGACCTAGTAGTGACATTGCTGTGTACTGATACAACCATTCTGCAAAACAATCCAGAATTACGTAAAGAAAGTGATTAAAACTTGCATAGTCTTTGACCACATATTCCACTTTTAGTACTATACCCCAAGGAGGTCAAGGACAAAAAGAAAAGCCCCAAATACACAAAATATTTATAGCAGCACTCTTTGTGGTAACAAAGACACACAACAGATGCCCATTAATTAGGAAGAAATGAAACAAGTTATTATACATAAAGGTAATAGAATAATACTGCACTCTAAGAAAGGAAGGACATGATGAATATGAGGAAGCATGGAAAGACATATAAATGAGTTTAAAGTGAAATAATCAGAAACAAGAAAATAATATATAAACAAGGATCACAGCTTTGTAAATGGTAAGAAAAACAGCCCAGACCAAATGTTGCATTATTTTGACCATGCTTTGCCACAAAGAAGAGATGAGAAGACACTTCCCCGCTACTCCTTGCCCATGTAGGAGACCATGGGTGTGGAATTATTGTATATAATATTGGAGCAAAAACATGGAGGCAGGAAATAAGTGGAAAACCAGAGACTGAGAGTTTAAGACCCACCTCAGAGGCCTTTCCTGCCTCTGGTCATTTCTCTGCTTTTCTTTGCTCTACAGTGAGTTTAACAAAGAGTCCACAGTCCTATGTAGCTAAATTTGCATCTAAAGAATGTTTTTCTTTGGGAAAGGAAATATATTGCCAGTATTTGTGCGTCCCCATCCTCACAACTCTGAATACTATAATAACAGTTTCAATTCTAAAGACTGGAGGACTCTACCCTAGGTAATCTACGATTCATTTCCTAACAAGAGCTAGGAGTCTGGAACTATAGCCTATTTATCCCAGTAAACTTCTCACTGAGTTAGCCCTGTTTATTTCAGCCTCCATTTTCACAAGATGGCGGCCACCATTCTGACGTCTTACTTCTCTCCTTCCTCCCGCATCGCACTTGGGAATTGTGTGAAGTCAAATATTCTCAGCAAGTTTCAGGTAAGGGGGCCAGCCAGAGACCACTGAGGGACAGAAGGACTGACTGCCAGGTTAAGGACCAGAGCTGAAAGTTGGCGCCAGTAGCCTGATGCAGTAGCCACCAGAGTTCAGGAGCCAGGTCAGCCAGGTCAGTTCAGTTCCTCATGGCAAGCAGCCCTGGCCTGAGCCTGTGCTTGGCACTGAGCCTGCAACTTACTGAACCCCCAGCCTGCGTTGACCCAAAATACTGATTGCACTGGCTACACTGAAAAACTACTACCCCTTCCACAGCACCACCAGCCAGCCGGCCCTGACCCCAGGGTGCAGTCACTGCCATCATCACTGTATTTACAGTCTTGGGTATCCTCCTCCTGGTAGTGGCACTAGTCCTGCTGGGCCAGAAACTTTGTGAGAAACGCCAGACAGAGGGCACCTATGGGCAGTGAAGAGCAAGTGGGTGCCTGGACTCCACCGGCCCCCCCCACCTGAAGCTTCCCCCTGAAGGGTGACTCTTCTGAGCACTGTATGCCCCCTCATCCTGCATGTAACCCCATACCCCATTTTTGGTTTTGGACCTACCTGACACTGGGCACTCAACCACTTTAAGAATCCCTTCAGGGAGCACCTGGAATAACACTGCGGGCCTCAGATGCTAGGGGCTGGAAGGGAGTGGGCAGGGGGGTGCTGACTAAGCTGCTGGCATGGCCACCTTCATTGTACCACCAAACCTGCTGCAGACTTCTGCCTTTAGTCTGTGGACATTGGCCTGGGACTGGAGGCTACTACTTCTGCTTTTCCTGATGCGAACTATGGTGGCCACCTGGCCCTCTCCCCGATGGCCTGCTCCTACCTTTCAACCCTTCAGTTGTCCCACGCAGTTGAGGCAGTCCCAGGTCCCCAAAACTTGAAGAACAAGGCATGGGGTGTCCCACTGGGGTTAGGGTGGGTGCAAAAGGTTTGGGTCCCTTTCCCCTTGGTGGGCACGGAAAGGAAGCACCTCCTCCTCCCCTGGCCATTTGATTAACATTTCACCCCCCCAATACCTCCACCCCTCTCCACCCCCCACCCCCACCACGGCCACTTAACTCTCTCAGGACTAATCTTCCTCTCTGGATAAATAATAGGTATTTGAACTGAAAAGAAGGTGCTTGGAAAAGTCTTCAGCCCCTTCTGGAAAATCTCCCCCACCACCTCGCTTCTCTCCCAGGTCCCTTCTTTTTTCCCCTCCCTTTCATCACCACTACCTCCAGCTCCCTAAACCTGTTCCTGGGAGGGGCTGCTAGATTTGTATTTTTTATAAAGATAGTTATAAGGTCAAAAAAAACCCCCGAAAAAATTGCTGCCCCTCATGATATACACAGTAACTACCACAATGGAAATGGAAAGAAAACACACACACACACAAAATTATAAAAACAAAGCAAGATTCAAATGAAGAGCTGCTATGGGAAGACATCCCCAACCTAGCCCCTCATGGAGGTCCACAGGTGTTATATATTGCACATTTTTTCAGACTTTTTCAATGTATTGATCAAATGTGCTGACATTTTTTCCCCTCTAAAAAAATACTATGGCTTATGGGGAGGGAGAAGAAGGAGGCTACATGAGATACTATGGTGATGTAAAGCTTAAAAAAATAACGACAAAAAAATCCCAACTTCTCCCCTCTCACTAGCACTGCCCCCTCCCCTATCATACATCTTTTAGATAGTTTCATAGCTTGAAGACTCATGGATCCAACTTTCTCATTTTACAGAGAAAACTAGAGGCCATAGTAGTCAAGTGACTTGCCCAAGGTCATAAAATAATATATCTGGAGAGGGCCTTAGGGATAATCTAGTTCAACTTCCTTGTTTTACAGATAAGAAAATTAAAGCCTCCAAAGATAAAGTAACATATCCAAGGTCACACTTAGTAAATGGCAAAGTTAGAATATGAATCTAAATTCTCTACATCCTAGTAGAGAATAGACATCTAGAATAAAGCCTGCCTCCTAGTAGAATATAATCCTTAGGGGCAGAGATTGTATTTTGATATGTGTCCTAACATAGTACCTTCCACATGCTTGAGGGGCTGGAATCTTTCACGAGACCCTGATACCTCCTCACTCAGCTAGTGGTCAGCAGGACCATCCCTCCAAAGAAGTTATCCTGACCTCAATTCAGTGTTGCTTCCAGTATACCAGGCTTACCCTTTAGTGGCCTTTTTTCCACTTCAAGGTTCCTCCTGATGTTCGCTTTACTCTGATTTCATTCATGTAAAAATGTGGGCCATGGGAGATGGGAAATGTTTATAGTGTGCTTTGTCCCAAACTTCTCCAATGCTAGGAGTGAGATTGAGTAGGAGAAGGAGATCAGAGAAGGTGTACCTCGCCAGCCTACCTAGACTGAAACTACCTCTTGGTGATGGAAATGTGCAAGAGCTGGAGAGTGGAAAAAAAAATCCAAGATTTGGTTAATAAATTACTCTGACATAAATTTAAAACTAGAATAGGAATGGTAGCCAAAAGCTGCTGCCACACCTAGAAGGGCTGAAGGATTAAACTAAACAACTGCCGGGAAAACAAAAGAATGCCTGGCCATAAGCAAATGAATGTATTCTAAACCATGACTTTGAGGATGTAGCCCTTTCTCTCCCACCTCGAAAGATCAAAAGGACGTGTGTGTATTTTGGAAAGGTAGAAAAAACTCATTCTTAGGCTTTCCCATCCCTTCAGATCCTCCACAAAGAAAACCATCCTAAACCCAATGCAAGTGAGGGAAAAGTAAAAGGGAAAGCCACGGGCCCATGTTCCATTGGACTGGGTTCTGTTGCCCTTCCTGAAACTTAGTGAGGAAAGTATATCCACAAATCAGGGCTCCTGACCACCTTCCTCTGCCAACAACACTCATTTCTATAGCACTTTAAAGTTTACACTTTCCTCACAGCAGCCAAGTTAAGATAGTAACGTAGCTGAAACGGTCAGAGGGCTAGGATTTCCACAAAACACTCCTGACTTTCAGGGCACGCTTAACACCCACACCCTACGGAACTCCAACCAAGCAAAACTGAAAACATGGCAAGTTCCCTGGATTGTGCAAGGAGAAGTAAACAGTCTCTTTGGCACCAGAGCACCAGGGAGCACCCACTCGACAGCTCCCTGCTCGGTCTCCCCGGAGGGCTAGCTGCCCACTTCCAATCCCAGGGCACCTCGCCTGCCCGGAGGCACCCACTTCTGCCTGCTCCCCCTATTCTGCAGGGAAGCACTAGAGGCCCAGCCCTAGGAACACCGCAGAGCCCGGCCAAGGGCTCCAGAGGAGCCTCTCAGGGCCAGATGAAGACGGGTGGGGAGCGGAGACTGTACTGAGAATGCGCAGCGCTCCCCCGGGATCCCCAGTTTCCCTGTGGCCCAGCCAGGAGGTTCTACCTGGCTCCTGGGGGAGCGACCACAAACGGACGGGTCCCGAGGCCAAGTCCCCAGGTGGGGCTGTGGAGGCCCCCCGAGAGGAGTCCACTGAGCAGGACACCGCCAGCGGGCCAGCGGTACAGACCCCCGAGGGCCACTCCCTGCTAGTCCCGCCCGCAGCCCAGGAGACCGCCCCAGGAGGGGCTTCCTTACCGCAGAGGGCAGGGTGCGGCAGCCTCCGATCACGGGTCTGCCTGCTGAGCTCAGACCCCCTCTGCGGACCGGACCGTGGTTCCTATATTGACTGTACTGGGCTGGGCTGGGCCGGGCTGGGCTGGGCTGGCTGGGCTGGCTGGGCTGGGCCGGGCTGGGCCGGGCTGGCTGGGCTGGCTGGGCTGGGCCGGGCTGGGCCGGGCTGGCTGGGCTGGCTGGGCTGGGCTGGGCTGGCCCGCCCTGCTTTGGGGTGGAGACTGTGCCTGTTCCTCCCTCCCTCCGCCACCAGTCAGGAAATTTTACTCCCCTGGCTAATTACACCTGGCCGGGAGTTACGGGACACCCGATTTGCCCGGCCCCTTCCCGGCCCAGAGTAAGCCTCTCCCGATCTTGCTCAGAAACTGCTGGCCCGCCGCCCCAGAGGCCCGATCGTGTCCGATGGAGTGGAAAGGACGCTGGGCTTGGGACCGAAGGGTGTGGCTTCAGAGCCCCGCTATGTAACTTACTATCGGCTGCAGCTCGGTACCTGCTGGCCCATAGTTTCCACCTCTGTAGTAGAGTTGTACTAAAAGATCTCTAAAATCGGCTCCAGCCCTAGACGTTGGGATCCCCCAGATGCCGATTCCCCGGGCTCACAGACCCCCTCACCTAGTTTAGACCTTACACTCGTATGGTATAAGATAGGGGCGTGTTCACTTGGAGCAACACCAGCTCCCGTCCTCTAGTCACGAAGTCGACTCCATCCCCACCTACATTAGGAAGCCGCATGGTTGGTTTGGGGCTCAAACTCAATTTTATTCCAACTTGGAAAAACTGTCCTGTCATCTAAACTATTCATGAAAAGTCTGGAGGCAGAAGTGGTATGTATAACAGCCAGACCAAGGGACTTGGACCTAAGCAGAAAGACCAGGGTTGGAATCCCGGTTCCACAACTTACTGAGTGACTTTCAGCAATTAAAAAAAAAAAATTCTTCCCTCTGCCTCAGTTTCATCACCTGTAAAGTGAGGGAGGGGGTTGAACTTGATCTCTAAAGTTGTCAAATTTCGAGCATTTTATAAGTCTAAGTGAACACGTCCAAACTACCTTAATTTACAGGGTAGGAGAAAATTGTTGCTTCCTACAGGATCCACAGGACTTACCAAGGAATCCTTCTGCCTCTTGATAGCCTAGTAAGTTCACTAGCTTGGGTTCGAATTCCTGTCAGTTACTAACTACCTCTGTAAGCTTGGGCCAAGTCCCTTTAGGTTTCCAGTCTTCAGCTCCCTCATGTGTAAAAGGAGGCGTTTGGACAAAAGGTTCTTCGAAATCCTCTGATCCTCTAACTGCTGATTCAGGCTGGAGGAAAGGCCTAGTGAACATTATTTTCCTCCTTTGGAAATTACAGTTTCTTTTCCAAGCGAGACAGAATTTCATTCATTCCAAGTGGTTTCACTTAGGTAACCAAACACAACATTGACATTAGATCAGAAAAGTGGAAGTGACAGGGAGAGAAAAGAACATAAACAAAGTGTGAACACTAGCAAATTTCAAATGTCTTTTTAAAAAAATATATTTAAAGCATTTCCATTAACTGTGACTCAGAAGTCAGAGGTTTCTCCTCGAGGGAAATGAAAACTTGTAAGGATGTGGATGTGTTGTAAATAGTCCTGTCAGCTGGTGATGGACTTGGGCAGAGAATCCCACAGTCCTTGTCTCTTGCCTAGTGAAAAGATCTGGGAGACCAAGGTTTACATCCTGGCTCTATCAAGTAGAACAATAATATTGGCACTACCATGGGTTGTGAAGGGGAAAATTCCTTGTAAATCTAAATTACCATAGAAATGAAAGCTAAAATTAATAATAAAAGCATTCAAGAATGATTGTCCTTTGATTATATGGATTTGAAACTGGAAAGGATTTTAGAGCCTCATTCACAAAGGAGGAAGTTGAGACTCAATAATTTAGGCAAAGTCACATGACCAGGACTAGAAGGCAAATCCTTGCTTCTTTTCACTAAGCAAAATTATGAATATAATGAATGTTATGAATATTTTCAAATGACTTGCACAGGGTTGCACAGTTAGTAAAATCTCTGAAGTGGGATTTGAACTTAGGTAAGGCCCAGTTCTCTGTCCATTGCCTCTAAATGATAGGATGCTACATTGCTAGTTGAAGGGGCTGGGATACTTGTGTACCCCAAAGACAATCATACTGAGGCCCCAGCGGTCGGCTGAGTGGTTGGTTATACTAACCCTACCCAACCCAACCACTTCTAGCACCTTCCTATTAAAACAGCCTCCCATTTACACTGTAGGTGTCTTATATGTGGGGTAGCTAGTTGTCCAAGTGGATAGAATACCAGGTCTATAGTTCGGAAGACTCATCTTCCTGAGTACAAATCTGACCTCAGACCTGCTGTATGACCCTGGGCAAGTCACTTAATCCTATTTGCCTCAGTTTCCTCAACTGTAAAATGAGCTAGAGAAGGAAATGGCAAACCACTCAGTATCTTTGCCAAGAGAACCCCAAATAGGGTCACCAAGAGACTGAAAAAGACAGAACACATCTGTGTTTAGTTATTTGCAAGTTGTCTCTACCATTGGAACGTGATCTCTGTGATGGCAGGGATCATGTTTTACCTTTTCTTTGTATCCCCTCCGAATTAGTATGCTGTGTAATATATGACAAATGCTTAATAAATGCTTGTTGACTGACTGAAAGAGACATTTCACCTCAAAACATAGATATGTGTTACCTAAACATCCTAGACAGTTATTGTCTCTTTGTGTCCAAATGATCTGCCCTGGCAACCTAAAGAGATTGATATTCTACCTTAAGTGAATGGCCATATCCAAGCTTTCAGCTCTGGTAGGAGCTTCCTCCCTCAAGGGCAAATAGTCTATTCCCCTTGCTTTCACTTGTTCACCATTCCCTCACTCTTCAGCTTGGCACAGTGGATAGTGTTGGACTTGGAAACAGGATAGACGAGTTCAAATATGAAGTCAGGCACTTACTAGCTGTGTGAACTTAGGCAAGCCACTTAACTTCTATACTATACTATACTCATGTGTCAAATGGAAGTCATAATAGCAACTACCTTCCAAGGCTGCTATGAGGACAAAAAGGAGGTTGAGATTTATAAAAGGTTTTCAGACCTCAAAGTGCTAAATAAATGCTAGCTAGTATTACAATTAGCCTGAGTCTGTTTTTAAAAATGTTTTCAAACTATATTTTAATATAATTATAACTGCATATTTTATTTGTTCAAGCCTGGGTCAGTCCTGGGAAGTATCCCCACAGAAGGCCAAGGGAGCCATCGTGGCAATGGAAGAGCACTCAACTTGGAGTCAAAGGACCCTTGGTAGAATCCTGGCTACACCCTATCTGTGTAACCCTTTGACTCCTGGGCTACTGCCCTGTGAATATTGCAATAAACACATCAGACTTTGGAGATGGTCTAAAGAACTCAATCTCAGAACTCACCATCTTGATGGATGGCATCTTTTAGCTTAACACTGAAACTTCTGGGAAGGAGAACCTTGAACAGATTCCATTGTACATGTCAGGCAGGGTAAACACATGCATTTGATCTCTATTCATGCACCCCATGCCACTCAATTCCTCCCAGACTTTACTGGACTACCATCTTGAGTGATGGCAATCAGAAAGGATGATATGGACAAAGACTACAGAAAATTGGCTAATATGTTGGTGAGATTTAACTATTGGTTGCTTGGTTGGTTGGTTGTTGTCCTTTGTCTTCGAAGAGGGCCAAAATGACATCACCATTGTAAAGTGAAATCAGACCATTATGAGCTCGGAATGCTCTACCACAGGTTAGGCATAGATAGTCCCAGTGAATATTTGGGGTGAATATCCCTAATTTGCGCATCCTGCCTTTACCTTGTGCTTTCTCAATTCTGCTTTGCTCAAAGAGCACAGCACCTTTTCTTATGTGGGCACACCATGCTGAGCAGTCCTGTGCCATTGTTTCCCATGTTACATAGTCAAATCCAAAGTTTTTGAGAGAGACCTTGAGAGTGTCCTTGTATCATTTCTTCTGGCCACCATGTGATCGTCTGCCCCATGCAAGTTCTCCATAAAATAGTCTTTTTGGCAAGCATACATTTTGCATTCGAACAATGTGGCCAACCCATTGGAGTTGCTCTCTCTGAAGTATAGTTTGAATACTTGGCAGATCAGTTCAAGCAAGGACTTCAGTGTCTGGTACCTTATCCCGCCAGGTGATCCTCAGAATCTTCTTAAAACAGTTCAAATGGAAACGATTCAGTTTCCTGCCATGACGCTGGTAGACTGTCCATGTTTCACAGGCATACAACAATGAGATCAGCACAACAACTCTGTAGACCTTCAATTTGGTAATCAGTCTAATACCTCTTCTCTCCCAAACTTTTCTTCAGAGCCTCCCAAACACTGAGCTAGGTCTGGCAATGTGTGCATCAACCTCATTGTCAATGTGTACATCCCTGGAAACCAACCAAGGTAAGTGAACTTATCCACAGCATTCAAAACTTCTCCATTTGTTGTAATTGATGTTTCCATATATGGATGGTGTGGTGGTGGCTGATGGAGAACCAGTATTTTTTTGGTGTTAATTATTAGGTCAAAATTAGCACAGGGAGCAGAGAATTGATCCATATTTTCTTGCATCTCAGCTTCAGAGGTTGCATTGAGGGCATAAGTATCTGCAAACTGAAAATCATGCACCAATACTCTCTCCACTTTGGTCTTGACTTGTAGCCTTTTCAAATTGAAGAACTTACCATCAGTACAGTAGTTGACCTTAATGCCATGTTCATCCTCATTGAAAGCATTTGTCAACATGGCTGAAAACATCATGCTGAAAAGCATGGGAGCAAGCACACAGACCTGTTTCACTCCATTAGTGACTGGGAAGGCACGAGAGCTTTGTCCATTATCCAGAATCCAGGCAAACATTCCATCATGAAATTGATGTACAATATTGTTGAACTTCTCCAGGCAACCAAACTTTAACATAATTTTCCATAAGCCCTCATAACTAACAGTGTCAAAGGCCTTGGTCAGATCTACAAATGTTGTGTACAGACCTCTGTTCTGCTCCTGGCATCTCTCCTGGAGTTGTTGGGCCACAAACACCATATCAACTATTCCTTGGCCCTTTCTGAAGCCACACTGGCTCTCAGTATATGACCATCCCAGGTGAAGGATCAGCCTATTAAGGAGGCCTCTAGCAAGAATTTTGCCAGCAATAACTAAGAGAGATATCTCTCTGTGATTGTCACAGGGCAACCTATTCCCTTTACCCTTATAGAGATGGACAGTGGAGGCATCCTTGAATTCCTAGAGGATAACCTCCTCTTGCCATATAACCTGGAAAATTTCAGTCAGCTTTTGTATGAGCAATGGTCTCCCTACCTTGTAAATCTCAGCTGGAATAGAATCAGCACCATGTGCTTTGCCACATGAAAGGAGCCTAATGGCCCTCAAAACCTCTTCTTCAGTTGGAAGGATTGACTTCAACCTGAGGTAAACAGTCAATGGCCTCAGTATTGATTGATGATGGCCTGTTGAGAACACTATGGAAGTGTTCAGCCCATCTCTCTAGGATCATGTCTTTATCGCTAATCAGTGTGACTCCATCAGCACTGAGTAGTTGTGAAGCACCATAGGCTTTTGGTCCATAAATAGCTTTCACAGAATCATAAAAGCACTTTGGATTGTTACTATCAGCATAAAATTGAATTTCATCTGCCTTCTTACTGAGACAGGCATCCAGCATCTCTCTAAGCTTTGCTTGTACTTTGCTTTTGATAGAATTAAATGTTGCCTTCTTAGAGGTGGATGAACTATCTGGCTGGTAAATCCTGTGGAATTCTCCTTTTTCATTTAGCAGCTTCTGAATTTCCCCATCATTTTCATCAAATCAGTCTTGGTGTTTGTGAGCGTTCTGACACAGATGAGCAAATGCAGTGCTGTACACCAAATCTCTGAACACTACCCACTCCAACTGTGTGTTGGCTCAACTTTCCCTCCAAGTCAGCAGCAAACTGTTCATGCTCAGAGGAGAGCTCTAATTTGTTGACATTAATTCTTCTGGTAGTCACTTTGCCTTGGGGGTGGCACTTTTAATGAATGCAAATATTTAGCTTGGAAAGGATATGTCTGTGATCAGTCCAGCACTCTGCGTCACACATTGCCTTTGTCACTCTCACGTCTTCTCTGTCTCTTCTTCTTACAATCACATAATCTATTAGATGCCAGTGTTTGCTACGAGGGTACATCCATGAAGTTTTATTGCATTTAGGTAAGTGGAAGAAAGTGTTGGTGATGAGAAGGTCCTGTGATGCACAAGTCTTCAGCAGTAAATAACCATTGCTGTTGCTGTTTCCAACTCCATTCCTTCCTAGGATTCCCTGCCAAGTCTGGTAGTCTGAGCCTACTCTAGCATTAAAGTCACCCAGAATTATAAACTTGTCCTGTTTTGGTACATTGATGATTAGGGTCTCTAAGTCTTCATAAAATTTTTCTTTGACTTCATCAGGGTTTGTCATGGTGGGAGCATAGGCACTGATGATGGTGGCATGGTGTTTTCCTATGAGTGTCAATTGCATTGCCATGAGCCTGTCATTCACTCATTTTAGCAGACATACCAGCTTGCTGACTAGATTAGTTTTGATTGCAAAACCCACGCCAGCTTCATAGCACTCTCCTCTCCACCCACTCCAGAGAAAGATGTATCCAGCTCCAATTTCAGTAAACTGGCCTTCATTTGCCAACCTTGTTTCACTCAGAGCTGCTATTTGAATGTGATACCTGTTGAGCTCTCTTACAACAAGAGCAGTTCTTTCAGGTCTGGTGAATTTTGTGTTGTCTGTAAGCGTGCTCATATTCCATGTCCAGTGAGTGGAATCATCTTTGCAGGTGTTTTCATCTTTTTTGTGTGTTTTGACCGCATAGTGGGATTTCCCACCTGCCACAGTAATCAGGCCAGGGTTGGGTAAGCAGGCAATGTTTAAGGCACCTTTTCTAGCCCCTTTCCTCACATCAGGAGATGAGCTGTGAAATTTTTAAAAGACTGCTCAGACACCCAGGGAGCTGCCGAGTCCCACTGCTGCTTCCAGTGAGAAACAACCCTATGGCCTGGGCCGCCTATGTGCAGGGTCATGACTATAGCTCCCAGTGTATCCACACCTGCTGCTTCATCACTTGCTTATCGCTACAGGACTTTGACGCATAATGTATGGGTAATGTCTTTTGATTCATGCATAAACTGAATTTAAGTGAGGCAGAGTTGCACGAAGTGGTCAGCTTCACTCTCTCCTACTGAGTCATCATAATCCAGTGGCAGGACAGAGTCAAGACGATTACCTATGGCTCAGGATGCAGTGGATGAACTTGGTGTCTTCAATGTCTAATAACCAAGCTCTAAGTGCTCCACATTGCCTGCTTCATCTGCCTTCATAGCCGTTGGAACAAATTGTTCTCATCCGCCCATTCTACCAGATGAAGTCTTCACATGCTTGAGGTAGACAATCCCCTAACTCACCAATGGGTTTGAGGACCCTTGGTTACCCTCAATGTGGTTTGGCCCATCTGCCAAAAAGGTTTACTAGGGTGTGGCTGTTGTACATGCTGCAGCTTCTTGGAGCCACAGGTAAGAGTTAGGTGGAACAGGTAGATACCAAAGTTGGAAGAGCCCTGGAAAGGGCTTGGCAGCCATCACACCAAAGGTACTAGTACTAACTAGTCCTCCCTGAATACACCCTACACCTGGATACTGTGTATCTTCTTGTCACCTGCTAAGGTGGGGGGAAAAGGGGGCATGACTTTAGACCCCACTAATTCCCAATTTAATAAGAAGGTGCTCGCTACTGTCCCCTTCTGCTTCCTACTTTATTTGGTAAGAGAAACAGAAGCAATAAGAATCTTTTAGCAGTGAGCCAGAAATGGACAGTGCTTAGAACATGGGTTTACATCCAAACTGCACCCCTTTGCACTCTTATTCCTGTCTATGTATCTAATAAATGCAAAATTTATTGCCTAATGGTTATAAATGGTTACCTAAATTCTAGTTATGTGCTTAGTACTGGAATGGGTAGTTAATTAACAAGCATTTATTAAGTGTTTACCCTGAGGCACCATGCTAGATGCAGGGGATACATACAAGATATAGACAGGATAAATGGGAGGTAGTTTCAGAAGGAAAGCACTAGCAATTGGGTAGATGGAAAGAGGTTTCTGAGCCTTGAAAATGATGGGAGATATTCCTCTTTCAGAATAAATTGAGGTATGCAGGGAGGGCTAAGAAAGGATCCTGTTTGGCTGTTTTTTAAATTTCCATAAGAAAGAGAGTACCATAGCCCTCTAGATTAATACTTTCCAAACCATATAAGAGAGAATTTCTTATTTGGGTCAAAATTGGGAAATTAGGGGATTTAGGAGGATGGGTGTACCAGTGGACAATGATATGAATTAATGAAGGAAAAGTAGAGACACGGGATGGAATTAGGGAGTGTTAGGCTTGAAATAAAGTGACCTGGGTTCAATTCCTGGCTCTGCTTGACTCTTATGTGACCATGGGTAAATGACTTAATCTCTCTGAGCTTCCTAAGATTATAACTCTAGATGTCAGAGGTCATGTAATGAAGCCCCCTCATTTTTCAGATGAGGAAACTGGCCTAAGAAAGTTGTAACTTGGCCAAGGCCACAAAGATAATAAATAACAGAGGTTGGATTGGAACTCAGGTCCAGGCATGCCTGGCCTGAAGTCAGGAAGACTCATCTTATTGAGTTCAAAATTGACCCCAAACACTTACTAGCTGTATGACCCTGGACAACTCACTTAACCCTGTTTGCCTCAGTTTCTTCATCTGTAAAATGAGCTGGAGAAGAACATGGCAAACCACTCCAGTATCTCTGCCAAAAAAATCCTAATATGGAGTCACAACAAGGTGTTGACTGAACAACAACATCTTATGACTCCTTAGCCAATGTTTTTCCCACTCTACTGCACTGTCCCTTGTGAAATGGAAATAATACTTATACTATTTATCTCCTGGGGTTGTTATGAGAAAAGTGTTTTGTAAGATATGTGTGTGTATATATATGTATATGTGTGTGTATATATATATGTGTGTGTGCATACATATATGTGTACATGTACATATACATATACACACATATATGTAGGAAGGTCTGCAAGGTCCTTTAACTCACCTGAATCTCACCTGTGTTTTCTGCACTACAGAAAACCATAATGTACTATTGAATGGGCTTGTTACAGTGACCAAGGAATTAAACTAGCTAAAGGTAAGCCTGGGCAAAAGCCAATTCAAGTCCAAGAACATAAAGTGTTCTAGCTTGCATGGTGGCTTGAGAGAAACTGGGAGGGTTACTTGTTCCTTCTGGGGTATTTTGACCTTACTCCCAACCCAAAGAACTCTGGTTTACTCTGTTATTTATCCTAATCTGTTCAATCTCTCCAATATCTCTACACTGCTTACATTTGATAAAGAGAGTCAGTTGCTATTCATAATGGTCTTTTGTATAACCGTTATTTGGTGGGAAGGAACTGTTATTAATAGTAAACTAAATTGTTATCTTCTGATATCTGAGTTATCTTGTTATCTGAGATTTATCATAAAAAGTAGCATTTGTCCTGAGCCCCAGAGTTTTGTATGCCTTAGACTACCAAAACTTGATATTTGGTAGGTAATTATATAATTCTTGCCCAATATCCCTCTTTGAGATGGGTGAAGGAAGGAACAAGTGCCCACCTATGACCCTTGTTCTCTTCCCCACAAAGGCAGGAATCTCAGGCTCCTTCACAGAGGGGAGGTCTAGGTTTCATATTAGATATCTATCCCATGCTGTACTCAAGCTAAGCTGTCTTTATATTTAGACAACAATCATGTTTGAATGTCTGCATGTACATATGTATACACATCTACATATATATATAGTTTTCTCTTTCTCTCTATACACGTATATAATATAAACACATATATACACACATATATGTGTGCTTCTATCAATATATATATATAAATATATTTTTTTTTTACACTGAGAAGGAATTAAAACTCTCTTGGAGATTTAGTTGACTCACCACATTAAGGGCTCAGTCCGTTGATGTGACTCCTTGGTCACCTGAGTACAGCAAGTCATGACGAGCTCTGTCTGGACCCTGATGCTTTCTCCATAGACAGATAGCCATGACTCTGCCATACAAAGTCAGGGGACCTCTGTTTGGTTGAATATAGGTAGTGTCCTTACTGAATATAATTGTGAACATCCTTCCCCTGCTATGGCTAAGTAGTCCTTCTTTGTTGACTATTAGATTTATTATTGAGTGTTTCATTTCATTCCTTTGTAAAAATTTTTATTTTTAATTTATGGAATAAAACAAACATTTCCACAACATAGTATAATAAAAAATTGATTGCATATATAACTGTAATTCTACTATGTATAACTTGTTATTCCTGACAAATATACAACAAAATTATCATGTAAATATCCTTTTTCTACCCCCCCCCACCCTAGAGATGGCTACCATTAGACACAAATAGGTGTATACATGTAAAATTATTCTATACACACTGCTATTTATCAGTTCTTTTTCTGGATACAGATAGGGTATTTCTTCATATGTCCTTTATAATTAATTTTATTTCATTCCAATATCAAACCTGAGACCAATGAAAAATCCGAAAGACAGAGTTTCTGGGTAATTAATAAACTCTTAATTTGGTTAGCAAATAATCAATAAATTGATAGTCAGTAATCTGCACAGCCCTCTTTCACTCAAAACAAAGTCAACTGTAAGTCATGCCATCATTTCTCTGATGACATGGTCTTCTTTGGCAACAAAGGACGAACACGATATGTATAGCCTATATCAGATTGCATGCCATCTTGGGGAAGGGGAGAAAATTTAGAGTTCAAAATCTCGTAGATATGAATGTTAAAAACTAAAAATAAATAAATAAGAAATAAGCTATCCTAGTTGAATGGGGACCTACTCAAGATTGAGGAGAATGTTCTTGGAGGATTAGGTGAATCTCATCATCAGTCCTGTCCTTCAGAGACTGATTGACCTACAGGGACAGGTTCCTGAATGGGGAAATAGAAAATAAAAAACCCTCAATCCTAAGTAATTGTTATTAATAGAAAAATAATTTCTCTTAAGCTCAAGGTACCAGTTTAGCCTGATCAGCCTGGCCTATGACAAGGGATATTTGACCTTTAGCAGAGAAGACATGGAGTAGAGGAGGGGGTGATGCAAGAGGGAAGATACAGTCAGGGAGACACAATGATTATCTTCAGATATGGAAGAGAGCTTCAACTTCTTAGGCATACTAAACTGGCCAGTCAGGGTAACTGATTTAATGAGAGCTAGCATACATATACCATTTGAACGTTTACAAAGTACCTTACAAAAATTTTCTCATTTCATCCCATACTGGGAGATAGGTGCTATTTTCTTCTCCACTTTTACAGATGAGGATACTGAGGCATAGAGTAAAATGACTTCCTAGGGCTACACTGTAAGTATCTGAGGCAGGATTTGAACTCAAATGTCCTCTGAACTCTAGGTCCAGTATTCTATCTATGCACTTGCTACCTAGCTACCTTTATTCCTTTTCCTAAAATATTTACTTTAGGAATCCATCAAAAATAGTGGAAAAGGAAAAAATTAAGGATGCTGCAAATGGAACATGTTTTCAGATATTTCCTCAAACCACCAAAGTCATATCTTTGAGTAGGAATTCTTGAGCTGTGAACTTATTTTTTTTTATAATTGTATTTTGATTTAATTGGTTTCCTTTGGCATCCTATGTATTTTATGCATTTAAAATCATTATGGTAGGAAGGGGGCCTTAGGGTTTTATCAGACTGCCACAGGGATCCATGACCCAAAAAAATGTCAAGACTTATGTAAGAAAATAGTTCAGAAGATACCAGAAATGTTGTTACCTCAGCTGAAGCAGCTTTGCGCCTAGGTCTTGACGAACTGAAAAATTGATCATTAGATGATGAATAATTCCAGTCAAAGCAGCTGATAAAAATATCTCCTAGGGCATGAAGGTACTATGGCATGCATCAATGGAGGCAACAGCCACAGATAGATAATCACAGATTTTAGAATTATTTAGATAAGAATATTAAATCCATTTGCATATGTGTGTGGAGATATATATATATATATATATATATATATATATCTCCACACACATATGCATATATATATATATATATATATCCACACACATATGCATATATATATATATATATATATATATATATATATATATATATATATCCTCCACAAAATCCGATGCTCATCAGGGCCTAGTATAGAGGTGACTCTGAGTTCTTAAAGGCCATGACTGGTGAGTGTAAATTCTGGCAGATTCTACTATGCCTGAAAAGGCTTTGAGTTGACTCCTGATGATAGAATGTCTTTGATTTTTGAGAAATCTACCTAGCTAAGTATGAAGAGGCACAGATTGGTTATCTGCTGATGAATTCTGTGGACATGGCAACTCTTGAAACAAAGGAAAATAGAGGATTCACCTCAGTTCAGCTCTGCACCCTTCTGTTTCTGCAGTGATCATAGCAAAGTGATGGGAAAGGGGGTATGGGTGCTAAGAATCACACAGTTCTCAAAATAGCTCTTACTACTACATTAGCTCTTGGTATTCTAAATGCAAGCTATAGAATGACTCAGTTATTCTGAGAATTACAAATACTCATATCTGCTACAAAGAATCTATGGAGAAAGATGTTATGCAATCCAGAGAAAGAACTGATAAATAGAAGTATGCATATTATGGTTTTATACACACATACATATATACACATGTGCATACATGTGTACATACATATATATGTACACACATACATATACATGCATATATATGTTAAATGGTGGCATTCTCCAGTGCAGGATGGGAAGCGAGGAAGACAGTTTGGAACTTAAAATGTTACCCCAAAGAATTAAATTTTAAAAAATTTGAGATGCTTTTCCAGGGACTAAAGAGTAGATTTAATATAAGAAGAATGGAATCATCTCCATCTTGACATTCTCAGCATAAATGAAAGTAAAACACAAAAGGATGTTGAAGCTGATTGGAAGAATGACTCAGAGGTTCTCCTTGGAGAAGAAAATAAAGGAAATGCTGACATTGCATCCAAAGGAAATAAGAAATGTTTTACAGAATACTTGGTCAGTTTTTTTATTGAATTACCAAAGGTGCACCGTGAAAATATTTGCAACATGTGTGTCAATATTTGCTCTGCTAAGAAATGTAGAAATTCTATGAAGAACTCTATAAGATCTTCCCAATTATATTAACATGGTATCACAGGTCTTCAAGGATTGAGTCATCCAATTCCCTCATTTTACAGGTGAAGAAACTGAGGCCAAGAGTGGTTAAAGTGACTAAGGACACAGAAGGAGTAAACATCAGAGGTGGGATTTGAATTCAGGTCCTCTGACTACAAATTCATGGGTCTTTCCATGTGTCATAATTGTTAAGTACTTGGTGACTTCAATGCAAAGGTGGGAATAAAGGAGGATGGTGAAAAATACATTGGAAAATGTGTTTGAGTAATAAGAAATAACAGAGACCAAAAGGCTTGCAGACTCCACAGAAGCAACATATCTATCATTAATTCTTTCTTAAAAAAGAGAGTCATGGCAGCTGCTTCTTAGAGGGAATGGGTAAAAAGGTGTGCTGGAATAAGCTTGGAATTCCAAGAGCCACTTGTTAAATTTTTGGTGTGAGCATTTATATAATTCTGGGAATGCTGCAAATTGCGGGGAGGAAGCCTTGATTTGTTGTTTTGCTAATTGTCTAAACTTAAGAAAGTGACAAAAGAAAAAGGAAATGTTAATAATGAAGATCAGATGAGAAAGTAAAAAAAAGAAAGTCACCGGACTTCTCACTAAGATGGCTCCAGAAAAACCCTGAAGTTCGCACCAGATTAAATTATGATCAGGAAATCCAAAAAGAAACTACAGTACCTGATTGCTTCCACCCCAGAATGGTAAATAAAATTAGCCAGAAGCCCACAGACAATAGGAAATGGAGCCTGTCAGGAAAGCCTGTATCAATACAGGGTAGTTTCCCTCCTCTACAAGAGAGATTCCAAAGACATTTGTAGCCTGCAGGACTCTCTGTCCAGAGGCATCAGGAGAAGAGAGTTCCCAAGAGAAAGCCCTAGGATAGTCAGAAAAAAATTAAGGTGGAGACCTTGGAATCCCATAGAAAAAGAATGAATGAATAGTATGACTACACCATACTGCTTTCCTCAGAATGGGCAGCCCTGGCCCAGGAAATCTGAGAGAGGTTCATAATATTCTGTTCTGATACTACAAATGGAGATCTGAAGATCCAGAGCTCTGAAACTTAAAGATCCAAAGGGATCTAACCATGGGACAAAGTAGGACTGACCCCCACAACCAAAACTGCAAAAAGGCAAAGTTTGCCCCTGGTATGAAGTCTCAATTTAGGAACTAAAACTGGAGATAAGAGTAAATCAAAGAAGGGGGCAAAAAAAAAAATGATTGCAAATGACAACTACATCTATCATTATAGACTCAAAGGAAAAATAGGATTTTCCACAGGGACTACATAAATATCTTGAAATAAAGTAAAAGATTTTAAAAATACAATAAATGCTTTTAAGGAGAGAATTGGAAAAAATAAGTAAATTAGCAGAGAAAGTAGTAAATCTTACTCAAGGAAGGTATTACCTGAAAACTGAAATAGACCAGTTATCAATAACAGCAAGAAGCCTTAGATTAAATAAATAATTTTTTTTAAAAAGAAGCATTAGATTAGAATCAAAGATTGGAAAAAGAAAAGAAAATCTAAGATGTCAGATATAAAAGATTGACCTGGAAAATGGGCCAAAAAAAGAAAACATTAAAAATCAGTGTACTCTCTGATTTAAAAAAAGAAAAGGGAAGGCCTAGACAGTATCATTCAAGAAATCATTAGTGAAAATTGTCCAGCTCTATTGGAATCAGATGACAAAATAAAAATACCAATAACCCATTAATCCTCTCCTAAAAAGAATGCCCAAAGGAAAAAAAATCCCAGAAATGTCATAGTGAAAATTCATACCTCCCACAGCAAAGAAAAAATACTACAAGAATCAGGAACTAGATTCGGGTCACACGTATGATGTATTAGCTTCTTTGAAAACAAGAGGAGATCTTGTAATAGAGTACACCCAAGAATAAGGTATCCTGCAAAAGCTCATAAACCCGAAGAGGGAAAAGCTAGCCATTAGTGGAAGAAGGTACTTCCAAGCATTTGAGAAAAGATCATGGCTGAGTGGGAGCTTTGACATATAGGTACAACAGTCCAAAAGAACCTAGGAAGTTAAATTTGAGTAACAGAATATCAATTTATCTTTACCAATAAAGGTGTGCTAACATTCTAATAAGAGACAAAGAAACAAGTGTCCTTCAGAACCTTAAAGTCTTCAAAGGGGATTTAGGGAATTAAATAAGAAAAATAGGAGTCCTAGGACCCATTGATTCTGTTTTGAGGGTCTGGAAGAAGGGAAAGAGAGGGTAATTTAGGTAAAAGAAAGAATATCCTTGTGTAGAAAAGAGAAAAGGAGGGGTAGAACTTGCTATTTTTCATAATTGGGATGCATGCATGAGAAGAATATACAAATATGAAGGAGGGTGTAGGCATCAGATGAACTTCATTTTTATCTAAAGAAGGACAGAACATGAACACAGAGTTTGGGGTAGAAATACATCAAACTCAACAGGGAAATAAGCAGGGGTAGGGAGTGGGTAATTTAGAAGGTGCATAATACTAGAGAGGGAATACAGTTTGAGACTAATGCAAGTACAAATAATGTAAAATTCAATTTAGTTCTAATTATAAAGTGATATCAGCTTGTATTTAAAACCACCCAAATTCAACAAATGCAACAGATTTAGGCTGGTGGAGAGTTTTAATGTACAGACACTCATAACTCTGAACTTGCCTATTGTAGGGTATACATCTGATGTGATGCTATCAACCATATTATTGACAGTTGTGTTCATTTTTTAAAAAGAATCATTAGCACAATGAAGGAAAAATACTTCCGATGGGAACACTGTCAGCACAAAAAGGAAGGATTGTCATTACATTAGAACAAAAATTTTATGTAATTGAACATCATGAACATGGTCATAGTAACAAAATAGAACAAGACATGAATCTATGGTACGGAATATTATAAAAACATATAGGTGAAATAAAACAAAAACCAAAGTTGTATCAACATTATGTGGCTTACAATCAACTATTAGGAACAGAATGGTTACAGCAGAATTGGGGTATCTTTTAGCTGTATGAATTGAAGATTTCAATTTTTAAAAATGCACTCCTACACAAAATTTAAAGTTGAAAATTATTTTACGTTTAATGGGGAAAAAATAAAATGTTATTTTTTTGAAGTTCATTCCTCTTGGCACAGCAGCCATTCAGACAAAAGCTATGTTTATTCAAGGCAATGAAAGAAAATGAAAATGAAATAGATATTGAAGAAACTTTTACTTAGGTATTGGTTTTTATGGCTTTAAAAATCCAGTTTGACAAGTTATGGTATATGAATATAATGGAATACTATTGTGCAATGAGAAATGATGAGCAGGTAGATTTCAGAAAAACTTAGAAAGACTTACATGAACTGATACAAAGTGAAATGAGCAGAACTAGGAGAACGTTGTACACAATAATAGCAATATTGTACAATGATCAACTATGAGTGATTTAACTCTTCTCAGCAATATAGTGATCCAAGACAATTCCAAAGGACCCATGATAGAAAATATTATCCATATCCAGAGAAAGATGATATAGCCTGAATGTAGATAAAGCATATTATTTTCGCCTTATTTTTTTCCCCTTTTTGGTCTGTTTCTTCTTTCACATCATGAATAATATGGAAATATGTTTTACATGATTACACATATATAACCAATATCAAATTGCTTACTGTTTTGGTGAAGGGGAGGAAAGAGAGAAAAAATTGGAACTTGCAAATTTTTTATATGAAAATTAAAATAGTCTTTACATGTAATTGGAAAAAATAAAAAACTATTTTAAAAAATATATAGAAATAAAAATTCTATTTGACTTCATAATTTTAAAATTGTAGAAGGCATTCAATTAGCTGATATTCAAGACCTAAGTTCAAATATGATACTTACTAGCTGTGTGACCTTAGTAATTAAGTACTTAACCTCTTTGCCTCAATTTCCTCATCTCTAAAATAGAGATAATAAGACCTGCCTCCTAGTGTTGTTTGTAAGGATCAAATAAGATAATTATAAAGCATTTAGTACAATGATTAGCACATAGTAAGTGCTATATAAATGTTAGTTATATAAAAAAAAACTCAACCTGGATTTAAAGTGATTAAGGAATACCCAGAACTTTTATTGGGATTGTCAATGTAAAAAACCCACCCCTCAAATATAGAGGAATTCTGGTTGAGTCAGAATAAAATTATTTATTCAAAAAGAAGGATGTTGATCATGAGGCAATAAAAATTCTATGTAATAAAAGCCCATGGAAAGATAGACTAAAAATTAATTGCAAACTGAATAATCAAATCCTAAAGAATGAGTGGGTCAAACAACAAATCATAGAAATAATCAATAACTTCATTCAAGAGAATGACAACAATGAGACACCCTACCAAAACTTATGAGATGCAGTGAAAGTAATTCTTAGGGGAAGTTTTGTATCTCTGAATACTTACATGAATAAAACAGAGAAAGAAGAGATCAGTGAATTATCAGGCATGTGACTGAAGGAAGTTAGAAAAAGAACAAATTAAAAATCCTCAATCAAATACCAAATTAGAAATACTGAAACCCAAAGGAGAGATTAATAAAATTGAAATTAAGAAAACTATTGAACTAATAAATAAAACAGCTGGTTTTGTGAAAAAATAAAATAAAATTGATAAACTTTGGTTGATTTGATTAAAAAACTAACAGAAACCATATGATCATCTCAATAGATGCAGAAAAAGTTTTTGATAAAATACAACACCCATTCCTATTAAAAACACTAGAGAGTATAGGAATACATGGAACCTTTCTTAAAAATAAGCAGCATCTACCTAAAACCATCAGCAGTCATTATATGTAATGGGGACAAGCTAGACACATTTTCAATAAGATCTGGGGTGAAACAAGGATGTCCATTATCACCACTGTTATTCAATATGTTATTAGAAACATTAGCTTTAGCAATAAGAGAAGAAAAAGAAATTGAAGAAATTAGAATAGGCAAAGAAGAAACTAAGTTATCACTTTTTGCCCATGATATGATGACATACTTAGAGAATCCTAAAAAATCCAATAAAAAACTACTTGAAATAATAAATAACTTTAGCAAATTTGCAGAATATAAGATAAGCACACATAAATCATCAGCATTTCTGTGTATTATTAATAAAGCCCAACAGCAAGAGATAGAAAGAGAAATTCCATTTAAAGTTACTGTAGAAATATTTGGGAACCTAACTACCAAAACAAACCCAGGAACTATATGAATTATAATTCATATATTCATATACAATTACAAAACACTTTTTACACAAATAAAATCAGACCTAAATAATTGGAAAAACAACAGTTGCTTGTGGACAGACCAAGCTAATATAATAAAAATGGCAATTCTACCTGTATTAATTTACTTATTCAGTGCCATACCAATCAAGCTACCAAAAAATTATTTTATAGAGCTAGAAAAAAATAGTATCAAAATTCATCTGAAAGAACAAAAGGTCCAGAGTATCATGGGAATTAATGAAAAGAAATGCTAGGCAAAATGACCTAGCCATACCAAATATTAAGTTGTTTTATAAAGCAGCAATCATCAAAACTACTTGGTACTGACTAAGAAATAGAGGGGTAGATCAGTGGAATAGGTTAGGTACAGAAGACATAGTAGTCAATGATTATAGCAATCTACTGTTTAATAAACCAAAAGACCCCAGCTTCTGGGATAAGAACTCCCTCTTTGACAAAAACTTCTGGGAAAACTGGAAAATAGTATGGCAAAAAACTGGACATAGATCAACGTCTGACACTGTGTACCAAAATAAAGTAAAAATGGGTACCTGATTTAGATATAATGGATGAAACTATAAACAAAATAGAGGAGCAAGGCATCATTTATCTATCAGATTTATGGAGAATGGAGGAATTTATGACCAAACAAGATATAGAGAACATTATGATATGCAAAATGGATAATTCTGATTACATTAAATTGAAAAGGTTTTGCACAAAGCCAATGCAACCAAAATTAGGAGGGAAGCAGAAAACTGGAAATGAATTTTTGCAACCAGCATCTCTGATAAAGGCCTCCTTTCTAAAATATATACAGAACTGAATCATATTTACAAGTATACAAGTCATTCCCCAACTGGTAAATCATCAAATGACATGAACAGACAGTTTTCAGAGGAAGAAATTAAAGTTATCTATAGTCATATGAAAAAATTCTCTAAATCACTAAGATGCAAGTCAAGACAACCCTTAGGAACCACATTACACCTATCAGATTGGTAAACATAACAAAACAGGAAAATAGTAAATGTTAGCAAAGATGTGGGAAAGTTGCAACATGAATTCATTGTTCATGGAGTTGTGAGCTGATCCAAATATTCTGGAGAGCAATTTGGAACTATGCCCAACGGGCTCTAAAAATACGCATACCCTTTGACTCAGCAATATCACTTCTAAGGTTATATCCCAAAGAGATCATAAAAAATGGTGAAAGGATCCACATGTACAAAAATATTTATAGCAGCTCTTTTTGCGGTGGCCAAGAACTGGAAATTGAGGGGATGCTCATCAACTGGGGAATGACTGAACAAGTTGTGGTATATGAATATAATGGAACGCTATTGGGCTATAAGAAATGATGAACAGGTGAACTTCAGAAAAACCTGGAAAGACTTATATGAACTAATGCTGAGTAAAATGAGCAGAATAACAACCACAGTGTCTGATGACTGACTTTGATAGACTTAGCTGTTCTTAGCAATGTAAGGACCTAAAACAATCCCAAAGGACTCATGATGAAAAATGCCATCCACATCCAAAGAAACAACTAGGAGTCTGAATGCAGAGCAAAGCAAACTATTTTCTTTTTTTTGTTTGTTTTTTCTTTCTTTTTCTCATGCTTCCTCCCATTCATTCTAATTCTTCTGTGCAAAATGGCTAATGTGAAAACATATTGAGTAGGAATGTAGATGTAGAGCCTATATCAGTTTATATGCCATCTTGGGGAGAATGAGAAGGAGGGGAAGAAAATTTGAAACTTATGGAAGTGAATATTGAAAACTAAAAATAAATAAACTAAAAAAAATAAAGGAAAGTATTGGATAAGCATGTCAGGGCCCCAAATCCAAAGGTACAATGGAGCCCACAGCCCAGGAGAGGCAGGGGCAATTTATACTTGAAAAGTAAATGGGAGGGTTTATGGTGACAAATGAATAGTCCTTTCCAGGAACAAGTGGGATACAGGAGCAAAATTTTTCTAGCAGCAAAGGTTTGACCACAAGGCTGTTTTAAGCCAGTTTAAGGGGCACAGATCAGAAAGGTCAGCCAGCAAACACTAGTAAATGCATTTGGTAATAAGCAAGACTTTTGGCTCATTGTAGACTCCTGATTGTCTCCTTTTGGCAAACAGACTTACCCTATGTCCACTCCATCTGTATATTAAGATAACTCATAGAAAACAGGTATATTAGTCTCAGGAGTATTTTCACAGGATATAATGTAGAAAGGAATTTTAAATGAAAACCATTGCTCATTTAACAGTGTCCAAATCCTTGTGCTCAGGGAGACAACAGTCATTGATCACTTCCTGCTTCTTGGAAAGTCATGATGATGTGCCCTGGAGACTTTGGAGCATGTGTAAACATTTTGTAGCAGGTTCAATTCGATGAACAAAAGATGGGAAGCAGCCTCCTCTCTGGGATCCACCGAAGTTGTGGAATCATGGCTAGAGTACCTTCAAAATGATTCGTCACAGTTGGCCTTTTCCCTTCTCTTGATCTTCTCTGATTGAACTCATTCCCTAACAGCTATGGATAGAGATGCTACTTAAAGGGAAAGAGGCTTTGGACACTCTCTCCACTGAGGTTGACATACAACCTTTGAGTCTTGACTGTCTCAGGTAATTCTTTTCACTTTAATTGAAGGAAACGAAGTTTGAAAAGATAAAAACATATTATATCTCTAATTTCTACTGTATGGATTTCTACTGTATTGATTCTACAATGCAATTGATTTTTTGCTCTATTGAGCTTTATAATTGAGTCTCCATCTGCCTAAAACCACTTTTCTATGTCTTTGAGTTGAGCTTAGGAATTTGACTTTCCCTTTGAGTTTGCTTAAAGTTAGTTTAAAGAAAAGTTATCTCTCATACTGTTACCCCCCGGATACTTCCTGAATATGTGTTTGTTAATTCAACAAGTTAACTGTGATACATAGTTAGTCCTTGTTTGCCTTTGCGTAATTAAGGGAGTTTTTCAGGAGAAAGCAAGTCTAGTACTTGTGATCCCCTAAAAAGGACTACAAGATGCCAATGGGTCCCATAAAACAATTAGCATTCCTTAGTTGTTAGAGAGGGTGTAATTAACCTCATCTGAATGGCACCCCACCTTTCTCAGTATAGCTAATTGTAATGTTTCTGCCCCCACCCTACAACCTATCACTTTTTCTCCATTCCTACTAAAACCCCTGCTTTATTGAGTGTCAATGCCTCCCTCCTTCTCTTTGGGTCCTTTGACTTTGCTGAGGTTGCCTGTCTGATCCATTTTGTTAACAGTTTATATATGTGTGTGTGCATGTATATAACTGATACTGCTTAGTCTACCTTTATTAAATTTACTTGAGACATCTTGTCAGTTTCAAGAGGTCAGAAGAGCAAGCCACAAGAAGTCTGGAAGTCAGGGAATTCAAGTAGTCTGAGAAGGGAGTCTATGGTTTAAAGAATTTGTTTTTTCATCCATACATTCTTTAGGACTGTTAGTTTACAGATAAGTTTTTAAGCTTTCTTTCAAAGGCCTTTATTGAATGTTGATTTTTATTGCATTATGATTGGTAAAGGATGTTTTCAATATTTATGTTTTTCTGAATTTGTGAACATTTTATACCCTGGTACATGGCCAATTTTTTTTAAAGATGTCATGCTAACTGAGATCTCTCTTTCCATCCAGTAATTACCAGACATCTATCATATCTTTTTCCCCCTGAAAATTCTGTTTATGTCCTTGACTTCTTTCATCTTTAAGGTTTGTTTAGATTTGTCTAGTTTGAGAGGTATAGGTTGAGATCCTTAATAGTTTTGCTATTCATTTCTTTTTATAAATTGATTTGCCTCTCCTTTAAATATTTACATACCCTGAAATTCAGTATGTATATATATTATATATATATGTATATATAATATGTGTGTATACACACATACATACATATATAAATAAAATGAAACTATATATGTGTGTGTATTTATAGATACACACACATATATAGTATTGATATTAATTCATTGCCTAAAGTAACTTTAAGTATAATAATTTCCATATTTATGTTTTAATTAAATCTATTTTTATTTTTGTCTGATCTGAGAATCATCATTGCTACCTTTTGCTTTTTTTTAGTCTTACCTGAAATAGCATGGCTTTTTCTCCATTTATTGTGACTATATGAATTTTTATATTACAAATATGTTTCCTGTGAACAACATTGTTGGATTCTACTTTCTAATTCATTTTTCTGCTCTTCCCTGTTTTATGATTGAGGGAATCCCATTTCTATTCACAGTTCTCATTATTGTGTTTCCTTGTATCTTTTTCTCTTATACTTAGACCTCTCTTTGACTCCCTGATCTCTTTAAAAATAAGGAGAATGTGTTGAGAGAAGATATGCTGAAAATTAAATGATCTATAGTTTATTTAAACTGCTTCTGTTTCTCTTTTTTGCCTTCACCTAGGCCCCTTTGTTACTCCTCTCATGCTATACTTTCCAAAGATGGAGCTTATTTTGCTTATGATTAATCTCTCACTGAATCCACCCTCTCTTTGCTCCCCAGGTCTCTCTAAAATGAAACCATTTCATAGTCCATAAAAAATATTACATTTCCTTCCAATAAACATTTCTTAAGTACTTAATTGTGAACCATATGCTATTTCACTCCTCCTAAGTTCCTAGGCAATAAGAGCTCATCCTTATATAGCGCTTTAGAGTTTACAGTGTTTTTATGTAAAAACAGAAACAAAATAAAAAAATTTTTAAACCAACTTATTTGATTTGATCCCCATGCCAACCTTTGGGATAAAAAAGTATTCTATCCTCTCTATACTGATAAGAAAACTGAAGCCCAGTGAGGCCCATTAAGTGATTCATGCTTATATTTTAGTAAGCTCTCCAGCCCCAGTGGTACAATACATTCCCCAACACAGTTAGCTTCAGATTCCTGTTACAGAAAACCACTTAGGGTGGGAGCTGAAGGAAATTCCAAATAAACATAGTAAGAGGACCACCACAAAAGTGGGACGGATAGCATACTTCCAGAAGGAGGAGATAATCTCCAAATGTGGAACCAAATTCAGGAGCGTAGAGGTGACCCTCATTAACAGAGGGTGAGGGTGCCTTCTATATGAAGACTTCTATGGTTGAGGTCATCGTCTTGCGAAGCAACCTTATTTGCTGCAGCTTAGTTTAGTTTCAGTTCAGATTGGTTCAGAAATGACAGTCTCATGTTTACATATATGTAATATATACACACATATACATATATACACACATATATCTAGTATTTATTTTTGTAATAATGGTCACAATCACTAAGTCTCAATAGTTGTGTCACAATCAGTAAATCTCAATAGGTATCCAATATTACCACAATTGATCAGAACCGACAGCGAATTATCTACATCTGGATCACAGCTGGGGAATCCTGGGTCAGCCCCCCAAGTTTTGATGGGAAGGTCCCTGACTGCTTGTAGTCTGTACCCGCAGGGAAGACTCCCCAAAGATGGCTCTGGACTACCTGCCCTTAATAGTTCCTTTTAACCAAGAAGGCATTTTGCCAATTAAATATGTAATTGGTGGGAAAGTAGCTATTCTCAAAATTTTCTTGAAAGCATTTCTATTTAGGAATATCTGATTCCAGGAGGGATGGCCAGTACTCCCTGGTAGGGGACATCACAAACTGTCCTTCAATGTCTAACTAAGAATAATACTAGTTAAGAGTCAAATTGCAGGCATGTTGAGCGAGGTCAGAATGTCCTAATGAATTCATGCATCACAGTCATGTAGAACAAGATTGTCGTACTCCTTTGAGGCTATATCATCCTGTCCTACAAGCGGGGAGGGGAAGGGAAGGAAAGAAGCATTTTATTAAACATCTACTGTTTGCAAGAAAGAAGAAACAAAACAACAAAAGAAAAGGAGAGCCAATGGTATACTTTCATCTGTATTTAGACTCAAGTTCTTTCTCTTGATGCAAATGGCATTTTCCGTCTTGAGTCTTTTGGAGTTGTCTCATATCCTTGCATTTCTGAGAAGAGCTAAGTCTATCAAAGTCATTCATTGTGGTTGTTACTGTGTACAATGTTCTCCTGAAGGATTCTTGTTAAAATGCCAGGACCTTCAGAAAAATGACAGTCCAGCCAACCACCTTGACCAAAACTGGAGGATAAAGAGATAGAACAGAGCTTCTGCCAGCAGAACAACTTTAGAGAGAGAGAAGGGGGCAGGGGATAGACAGAGCAAAACCCTTGGATTCAAATTTCTGGGCAAAGCCAGAGTTGCTATCTTTCAGACAGGGTCTTCTGAAGTCTAAGATAGGGTCACAATTAAACAGTTTCACCCACTCCAGACTCACACCAAAGGCTGGACTTAACTCAGGCTTCCTTCCTTCTACTGGATCACTCCATAGTCAATTCAGAATAATTTTATCATTCCCATTTGGTTAGCTCCTGAGAAGTTTCCTCCAGGTCAGGACTTGGATTGCACTGGTTGAGCCTCCAGAACAAAATCTAATATCCCCTCCTGACTTGGATACATGCCCTATACTGAGAAGATAGTCAAGAATTTGATCAATCTTTGATGTTACTAACACACACACACACACCATATATATACATACATATGTTTGTGTGTGTGTGTGTGTGTTTGTATAATAGTACTTTAGGCACCCTTTTGGAAAAAGCCTGTAACACATGAAAATCCTATCCCAGATT
Source organism: Potorous gilbertii (assembly GCA_028658325.1). Lineage (NCBI taxonomy): Eukaryota > Metazoa > Chordata > Mammalia > Diprotodontia > Potoroidae > Potorous > Potorous gilbertii. Next base: position 185,513,274 of record CM053769.1, read on the forward strand.
TATAGAGTGACAGAAGTTAGAGCTAGAAGAGACATGACAGAAATTCTTGTCCATTCAAACAGCCCTGCCCTTTTCATTTTACAGAGGAAGAAACTGAGGCACAGAGGGGAAGGGACTTGCTTAAGGTCCCATAGCTAGTAAGTAGTTTAGGCAGAATTTGAACCTTATTTCATCTGATTCGGAATCCAGTCTTTTATACACTGTACTCCACCCACTTCAAACACAGGTCTTCTATGTCTAAATCCAACATACCTTCCACTGCCTGATGTACTGTAAATGTATAAATACAGAAATGAATACACAAACCAAGAGTAAAAGGGCTATAGAGGGAACTAGTCATAAGGTGTCATGGAAATGGTACACTTAGAAATTCATGTCTCAGTGTAAAAAGCTATAAATGTGTGTGTTTAATTTGGTTGGGGGGGGGGGAATGTTTTACTTTAAGTGCAGAATAATTTATTTTTTTAAATGGGTAAAAATTTACTGTTTTGTTGACAGAAACACCAGACCTGATGAGGAATTGTGAAGGGAGTCAAGGGAGCAGGGCATGAGAGAAAGGGAAGGATGTGCCATAGTATAGACTCAGCTAAAGGCAACTTTAACAAAAGAATTTGTGGAAAAGCAGCCATGACAAGGAAAGGGTTTGGGGGAGTCTCATCTTTTATTTCCTATACGGCATAGGACTTTTAGGTCATGTCATTTGAGCTCATCAAAGCCTTCGTTTTTCTCGCTTGTTAGACAGGGATAAGGATCACCCTGCTCTCTGTCCACCTCAGACATGGAGTTGAGTAATTAAAAGTGGCAGCCTTCAGGCCTCAGAATTCCATACCTTGGAAATATGGAATGAAATGGTCTAAGAACCAAGGGTAGTGTCGAGATATTAGGAGACAACTGTTTTCCAGAGCTAAGGCCCAAAAAGCAAGCTTGTGCTCTGAGCTTGGCGTAACAACAATCCTTTGCACTCACCCTTGCATGATTTCAGCCACAGTAAAATCCCAGGATTGTTTCATATGATTATCATATTGCTTTGACCAGCACCAGGTGTCCTCTGAGTGTGGACAAACACCTGCTGCATCCATGTTCCAGTCATGAAGCCCTGCTCTTAATCAAACTTCTCTCATTGTTGCTGTTCCCACCTTATCGTCAGGGCTATGGTTCACTGTATAGACACTAGTGTAAGTATTGAGATTCACTCACACTAAAACAGGTACCCCCAATAGGGGCAGAGCCCAACACGTGTCTAGTTCCCCTCCTTGCTTACAAGTCATTTCCCTCACTTTGAAACTAAACTTCTATTTGACTCCTGCCTCTCATTTCTAGCCTGCTCTGTTTAGTTCCAGCAATCCACAGGTTAGAGTCTGATTCAGTTCAGTTGACAGTAATTAGTAATTAACATAAGACTTTCTCTTCACCCAGCTAAGACCCTCCACATCAAGGCTACCCAACAGACCCAAGTTCAAATCTAAAATACAGTAGCCTTCTTTTTCCATGCTTTCCTTGGAAGTTCAGGATTTTATATTTATGTTACAGTAGTCTTCTTTTTCTAGACTGGGTTCTCCCATCCCCACCCCACTACACTCAGTTTCAATGTGGGAAGAAGAAAAAATAATTCAGCTTGAGCCTCTAACCAGTGTAGACTGAATTCACAGACCAGGCAATTCTTCAGAAATCAATAATAAGGTGTTCAATTGAACCAGTGGTGCAGTGGATACAGTGTTGGGCCTGAAGTTTGGAAGATCCGTCTTACTGAGTTCAGATCTAGCCTCAGATATTTACTAGCTGTGCTACCCTGAGCAAGTCACTTCATCCTGTTTGCCTCAGTTTCCCTATCTGTAAAATGAACTGGAGAAGGAAATGTCAAATCACTCCAGTATATTTGCCAAGAAAACCCCAAAAGCAGCAAGATATTGTGATGCAGGCCTGCAGAACCTGCAGCCTGCCAAAGGATTTCGGGTGGCTGGAGAAAATGTAGAGGAAAACATTCTTTGTATGTAGAGGAAATCCAGATTATGCAGGCCTGTTATAATGTAAGATATTATTATTAGTATATGAATATGCAAATTTCCCAGTTTCTTTTACTTACTGGAAGACATTAGTTCACTATGAGGATGACGTGGGAAGGAGAAGGTAAACAACCAACATTCTTCCACCTACATTCCCACCATAGTAACAAACCTTTGTCCACCATCCCCTACATGCCAAAGAATTCAACAAATGTTATCTATTAAGTACCATGTTAGACATTATATTATGGCTGGAAAGAAAAAAGTGAAATCATCCCCGAACTTAAAGTGCATAATGTGGGTGAAACTTGATTGATATTGTCTCTGAAGTTAATTGACTTTGTCTCCATTCCTATGAACGGACCCATAAATTGCCTAAGGCTCATTTTCTTTTGTAAATACTTAACTCTCCCTTCAGAGATTCCGAAGCTTTCTTAATGAACTTTCTGTTGTTATTCCAAACAAACTAACTTGTCAAAAAGTGAGATGTTCCAATCATACCTGCAGCCTGGCCATACTGAGAACTGTGCCCCTCTCCCTCTGCCCTTGTGCTATACAACAACCTCTTGCCCAGCCCACAGGGCAAAGTGGGAAGGGGGCCTGTGTTTTCCAGAACTTGCTGTCTCTTGGTATCCCCATTGCAACTCTCTTGCTCTGACTAAAGATCATAATTTTTGCTATACTGGCTATCTTCTCTTTAATTCATGTTGACAATATAAAAGATAATGCAGAGTAGGAATGAAGGGGTAAAGGAGAGATCAGACATGCTATTCTAGGAATATTTGAGGAGGAAAGGAGTCCCAATGTTAAGGTCTGGGGGTGCTAGTGTTAAGGTTGGTTTGGGAACCATAATGTTGAGGTTTCAGGTGTTTGGGACCCCAAAATACCGACACCCTGGGTCCTGCCCAAATGAATTCAACCCAAGCCTTATTTCAGCTGGAGTAAAACAAAGATCTGTCGTATTGGGTTGACTCTTTAAGAAACTTCACCATCTGTGACCCTTATATTGACAAGCAGTCCAGAAAGAATCTAAGCGCCTTCATGGAGCCAAGAAAGATTTTATAAATAGAAAGACTGTGGGAGGGACCTGGAGGTGGTCTAGTAGTCTGGGGTGATGGCTCTTGAGGGGGAGTCCTAGGAACATCTTAATGGGACTGGGGTGCCTGATCAAGGGTGGGAAACAGCTAGAGGCAATCGGGAAATGACAGTGGAAGGCTTGGGTGGGGAGCAAGTGGGGCAATCCAGAGGTAACAGATAATAGAGGGCCAGGCTAGGTTAAGGGTAACAGATTTGAGTATGAAAAGCCAGACTGAGTGGGAAGATTCAAGGACAGTTCAAGGAGGTTCCCAGAGTCTATACCCCATCACTGGGACCCCAAAATTCATGAGCAAGTGATGCAGGTCCAGCTTCAAATGAATTTGACTCAAGCCTTCTTTCAGCCAAATATAAAGTTTATTAGAACACAGGTCGGTGGGTGAGATTTTAAGAATCTGCTCTATTATGACATTTGTATTGACAAGAGGGCCAGACTGAATTTGAATGTATTTGTGACTACAAATGGACCAAACTCTTAAGAATCTGAGCATTTGTGGCACTTGTATTGACAAGTGGGCCAGACTCAATCTGAGTCACTGGCCAGACTCTTAAGGAAACAGCCATTTTAATGGAGCAAGATGGACTTTATATGCAGAAGGTCAGAGAAGATCTGAATGTGATCTAGGAGTGGCCAAGTAGTCTGGGGTGACTGTGAGAAGGGGTCTCAAAAGAATTAAAGGTGGGAAGTGGCTGGGGCAATTGGGACATAGGAGACAATAAAGATCTGGGCTAGGTTAGAGGTTTGTGTTTGTCCTTCGCTGCAGAAGAAGACTATGACATCAGAGAAATGATGACGTGACTTGCACTTGACTTTGTTTTGAGTGAAGGAGGGCTGCGCAGGTCGCCAGCCTCACATCTCCAGAGCCACCTGAATCCAGTAACCTGATATTCCTCAGGATGACTGGAGAAGGCCCAGGATGCACTGGGAGACCTTGGCCCTTCAGGCCAAGGTCTTTGCAGGTACTCACTTAGGGTGAGGCAACTTAGAGGTTAGGTTAGAGGTAACAGATAATTGGAGGTTTGGGCATGGGGCTACAAAGAAGGGCCAATTGACTGGGATGGATCCATGCTTCAGGTGAATACTGGAGACATGACCATGTGGGAAAGTTTGGTGGGGAGGGTTCCCATCACCAATATCTGTGGGGAAGAGGTAGCACCTGAGCTGAGCTTTGAAGGAAGTTAAAGGAATCTGAAAAATAGAGATGTCTTGGTAACAAATATTCAGCTGCAGTACGGATAAGGCTCTCCAGAAAACAAAATTAATGCAAGATATACTTTAAGTTTAACTACATTATTAATGTGGAAAACAGAGGAAGGAGTTTCCACACGGTCAAATCTCTCCATGGTGATGGTTAATCAGAGTTGTGACCTAGCAGGGTCATGTAAAGGAAGTCAGAAACTCAAAAGAGAGAGCAGGGGTTAAGTGTTCACAAAGGTCCCCTGATAACATTTAATATCATTTTTGGACTTTAATAAAGGCCAGAACTTAAATTAATCAATCAGAAGAAGAACCTGGACCTAATAGTCTCTTTGTTTTTTGAAGTAAACTCAGAGAATACCTCTTCTTATGTCAACAAGGCCAGATGGGGCTGACTTAGCATACATCATGAGACCCTTAACCCAAGACACTATCTTGAATAATGGAACGTTTTCCATACCTTAATATTTTATGGACATATACTATGTTATGACATGTTAATGGTAAAGAAAATACAGATATACTGGGTTATAATTTCAATTGAAACTTTGTCAACTCTCTTATTGTATTTACAACCTATTTAATTAAGTAGATTCCGTTCTTATAGTATGGTTAAGCACATATAGAAACCATAAATCTGAGGGACACAGACATCCTTGGATTGTCCTAAAACAGATTTAAGTCTGGTCGTTCTTGTCAGAGGTTTCCTTCTGGCGTGCACACCTGTACATGTGTGTATGTACGTGTGTGTGTAATACCACCA
>CM053769.1:185518832-185563954 GCA_028658325.1 Potorous gilbertii
TATTTTTTTTCCCTTTTCTGGGCATTTTCCCAGCCAGTTACTTAACTTCTGAGAGTCCTCTCCACCCCTGGCCTAGGTCCACCCAGCTAGTGCTTGGGGTCTGAGATTCAAATGCTGCTCCCCAACCTCAGGGTTTTCAGCGGCAGGCCTGGCTGCTATTCAATGGGAGCTTAATTCCTGGTGCTCAGGTGGGGGCAGGGCTGCTTCCCAGGCTCAGTTCCCTCAGGGGGTTTATGCAGAGACCTTCTGTAATGGAGCTGCTGCCGAGCTCCTGCCTGCTCCAGGAGACTCTGGCCGCCTGCTGCCTCTGTTGCTGCCTCTGCCACTGCCTCCAGAGGGGGCCTGAGTCCCGGAGACACCCCGCTCCCCTCTCAGCCCATCTCTCTCACTGACCTGTGTGTCTGTGGGTGGAGGGACCTTCATGGCTGCTGGAGATTCCGTCCCTGAAGGCTGCTCGGATCTGCTCGCTCCTCTCAGTGCTGCACGGCCGGGGCAGGGGAGGGCTCCGCTCCTGTCCGAGTGTGCAATGGACCTTTGGGATCGGTTTTTCAGGGCTCTCTGGAACAGTAATCTCCTTCACTGTGTTGCTGCACGGCTTCCACTGTTTCAGAATTTGTCGAGAGTTCTTTTTAGAGGAAATCCATGGACTGTGAGTTCGGAGTTAGCATAGGTGAGTCTTTCTACTCCACCATCTTGGCTCCGCCCCCTAAAAAATCATATTTTAGTGAAATAATTTTTTACCATTCATAAATAAAATGTTTTGAAAACTTTATTTTACCTTTATCTTCCTTCTAATGTTTATTTTTGTGTATGTTTCATAATGTAACATATTAGTATAGTATTACATGCATATAATTTAGAAATAAATAAATATTTTTACTGATTGGGTTGCAGTGTTAAAATAGAGAACACTGGCCTAGGGCACTAGGATGACTTCTCTGTGATCACATTGATAGCATGTATCGGGGCTAACCTGCTCTAAGCCAAGCTGCCTCTCATTACACTGAGCTGAAACCTGCCTTCTTAGAGCTTATATTTGTCCACCTGAAAGTTTGATTAAAACAGGCAAACAGGTTAAATTCATATTGTGTATTCCCTTTAAGCTAGCAGTTACATGATCATGGAGCCAGAAACTTCTGACTAACTGGTACAAGAATGACCAGGCTTCAATACACATTACCATGAAAAAGGAATTTTCTTAGTTGACTAAGTTGTAAATACAGTGAGACAAGAAAATTACAAAGTAGTGTCAGTTGGAATTTACAATCTCAGGATATCTGAGTTTCCTCTACATAGCATATGTCTCTGTGAAATAAGATTTAAAAATCCCACCACTCTGGTTGCAGGCATCCTGTTATAAACAGATCTTTGAAGTTGCTGACACAGGAAAGGGCATTTTTAGAGCAAAGCAAAGCAGTCAGATAGATTAGTTTAGGCTTTGACCCTTATCAAAGTCAGAAAGTGATATTAAATGTTATCATTTCCTCCTTTCAGTCAAAGGCAAGCTGAAGACTTTGTCTGTAGACCAAGGAAAGTATGGAAATAACTTCTCTCTTCCTCAGGGGGAAGTTCCAAAACTCCTTATCTAGGTGAATTCAGGTTTTCCCCAACCACTTAGGGGCCACCAGAGATAAGGTTGATTTCTTTGTCAGATGGCATCTGGGGTAAGTGAAGAGATGGGAGAAAGAGTTGCTCTTTCCCTTTGGCTGGGCATACCCAGAGATGGGCAGCCACTGCACAGCAATTGCAAACAAGCAAAAGAAGCAGGCAGCAAGGGGTTCAAGGTAGGGAGCATAAAGCTACCAAAGACATAGGTGACCATTCCTGGGTATGCAAGGGGCTCAGGGAGGGAGGGAACTGTTCTTTGTGCAGGTCTGGTCCAGACTCTTGGGAAAGGTGTTCACATCTGATGCTATCCTTTTCAGGCCCCTTCGAAATTGGAGGGCAAGGTCTCCTATGGGTCAGATGTCCACTCAGGAGAGGGGCAATAAATGTGACAAATGGATCTGAGTCCATATAGTCAGACAGACCTGATGGGGGGGCCCTTAGAAAACGTAGAATTTGAAAATTGAGAGGAAATAGCACAACATAACTCACATGGCTAAAGGTACATAAAAATGGTTCCGTTTTCCAGTCACGCAGGATCAAATTCAAATACTATAATAAATGGTTCAGTTTACTAGCTATGTAGAGCTGGGTTCAAACAGTACAATAAAGTTTTTCTCACAGTTCACAAAATTGCATTTTTACATGAAAGCAGGCACAGATTAAACTTAGATGGCTCACAAAAGACTGGTTTTGAGAAGGGGGATTTACATGTCACTAAGATAAACAAGAAAACTTAAACATAAACCATACAAATTTGTTATTACCAATGTTAACTAACATTAAGTTCCTTATATTCCAGTTACATATTCCCAATGTCCATTCAAGCATCACTTTTTGAATCCCAGATGTCTCATGTAGTTATCTGATCCTTAGATATCCTTTCTTTGACAATGGGTTTTATCCTTGGACAGTTGAAAAAGGGAGCTCTGCTTCGCTGTTTAATATCTAGAAATTCCCAGATAAATCTGACAATATAAATTAGTACAATCACTTACATTTGGTTCTCCATTTTTGAAACTTCAGAGAATTTCAGTTCATATATCAATCTGCTGTTTCTGTCCTTACCTAAATCCTATACCTAGTATAAGAAGCTTTTAAAACGTGAGGGTTCAACCATAAAATGAGTTTATCTGCCTTTAAAAATTATCAGACAAAAGGCCTCATTGAGTCAAATGTACAAGAATACAAGTAATTCCCCAACTGATAAATGGTCAAAGGATACGAGCAGGGAGTTTTCAGAAGAAGAAACTAAAGCTATCTATATTTATCTGCATATGTGTCATGTACTTCGACCAGACTATAGACTCTGTGAGGGTAGGACTGTGTTGTATCCAGTATTTCCATCTCCCCCAATACCTACTATTGTCTGGAATGCAATAAGCCTTTAATTAATATCTACAGAAAGCAAAAACAAGATAGCATTTTCAAGATGACCTCAGTGGTATAAAGAAAAGCAACAAAACTTCAGAGCTTTGATCAATGTGTGACCAACTGAGACTTCAGAAGAATGATGCAAAGCATGACTTGGTGAGGAATGCAATTATATATATTTTAGATATGACCAGTATATTGATACTTTGCTTAACTACATTTATTTATTACAAGGGATTGCTATAATTGGAGGGGAGAGGAGTTGCTGCATAGGGAAAGGGAGGTTTTTTTTTAAATAATGAATTTAAGAAAAAACATGTAAAGAAATTTAAGGAAAATTTAACAATCATTTAAGAATGAATTGAATTTAACCAATTACCTTGATTCAGAAATACTTCAACCATACTAAGATGGACCATCTTCTCATCAGTGTGAAGTTTCTATCCACCTATGTAGATTCCAACTCATACCCTTTTTTATCCTATATGATTCTTATCAAGTCCTTTCCTAAATCCTTCATTGAGGACTTTCCTAATCTGATAAAGGCCTGTCTTCATCTTTTAATATTTTATGGTTACTAGTACCTCACTCAAACTGCCCATTGATTCAGCTTTTACTTCTGCTCCATGATTAGCCTACCTCCTCCTTGTTTTTAATGATGTTTTTTCCTTGGACTTTTTATGATTTCATTGTTGGAGGGAGTGTCCAGGGAAGGACTCCTTCTTTGTTTTTTTTTCTTTTAAATAGTATTTTATTTTTTCCAATCACATATAAAAACAATTTCAACATTCTTTTTTTTTTTACATAAAATTTTGAGCTGCCAATTTTCTCTGTTCCCCCTCCTTAGGATGGCAAACAGTTGACATGTGCAAACATGTAAAACATGTTTCTCTATTGGCACTCTCTCTTTGAATACATAAAAAATCCTAGCCTGCAAGTTATAGTCTTAGAGATTTGCCTAAAGCATCAAGGGGCTAAGTGACTTGCCAGGGGTCTCACAGTCAGTGTATATTATCCAAGGCAGGACTTGAATTAAGCTTGGTCTTCCCAATTGAAGGCCAGCTTTGTATCCACTACAACAGTGGTGTCATACTCAAATAGAAATGGGGAAAGGGCACTAATCTGTACATAAGAATCCCCATGGATCACATATTAACCTAGTTTTAGAATATAACATCAAGGGGAAGCTAAGTGGCACAGTAGATGAAGCACTGGGCCTGGAGACAGAAGGACCCAAATTCAAATCTGACTTACTAGCTGTGTGATCCTTGGCAAGTTGCTTAAACCTAATTGCCTCCAAAAAAAATAAACAAAATGTAATAGCTATGTCTCACTGTGTTGTTCTTTTTGTTTTTTACCTGTTTTGTTAAATATTTCCAAGTTTATGTTTTAGTGTGCTTCAAGTCTCACTCAGGAGTGTTATTAGCTATATGGAAACCTATGACCCCTCTGCACTATGCCACGTCTTCTCATTTCATATCCAGAAGTCAGTCACATCAATCAAATAATAAAAAATTAATTAAGCATTAAGTGCCTATTATGAACAAAACAATGATATTTTTAAAAGTCTGATATAACATGATTATGTAACAGCTGGTTATCTATCTCCCAAAAACAGATTACAAGAATTTTGTATGTGTATCCCCCAACAAAACCTAAAACTTCACATATCCAGATGGAACTCATCCTTTTCCCAAAACTTGTCTCTTCCACTTTCCTGTTCTAGTTGAAGACACTGTCACCATTTCAAGGTTAGAACCTCTAACTCATCTCTGACCCTTCCTCTCCTTTGACATCCCAACACCCACAATCAATTTTTAGCTCCTATGAATTCTAGCTCCACTATCTGTCTCATCCAGGTCGACTCCAACAAGCAGGATGTTGTAAGACTAGTGTGATAATTTTTCTTCCCTATAATTGATTATAGGGAATCATTGGTCCTAGTCCTATCTTCTGGATCTATTCAATTCAACACTTTTTTTAAGTTCTTACTATGTGTAAGACACTGTGCCTGGTGCTGGGGATATGAAAGGAAACAATTCCTGCCCAGGTAGAGCTTATGATACAATATAATACAGAGATGAATAAAAAGCCTGAGAGCCAGAGTTTGGGGGTAATTAATAATTAATTTATTACTTAGACTAGCTATAATCAATAAATTGATGGTCAGTGGTTTCTCTAGATAATCAAAGACAAAACCATGGAGATCTTTGAATGCTTAAATACCTTTGGAAAAGGAGATGTCCCTGACAGATGAAAATCAACCCTGACCGGTGAACAGTTAAAGAGGGGTGGGCCTATTAATAAGGAGGTGGGCTAAAAGTCTTCCCCTGTTCCTGCTGAGAATGTGGTGACTTGATCACCTACAGCAATCTGGACAAAAGAATCTATCTCTACCCAGACTACTCTGGTTGATTTTCTCCTTGATGAGCTGAGTTCCCCTAGACTGCAATGAAGGGATGCAAGGGTATGGGCTCGATGCTTTGGGACTATAATACCCCTAGATTAGACCCTGTAGATCCCTTTAAGTAAAAGTAAGTTCCCCTAATTGAGTGGGGTCCACCCAAGACCATGGAGCATGTACTCCAAGGATTGGGCCAATCTCATCTACCAGTCCTGTCCTTCAGAGACTGGTTGAATGACCTACAAAGGGCTGATTCCTGAATGAGGGAAAAAAAAGGAAAAACCTTAATCTTAATTTAATAATTGGTTATTAAAATAACAGAAAAATAATCACACCCTTCAATACAAAGAAATGAGTGAAAGGAACAAAGGAAAAGATCAAATTATTGTAGGAAAAATTGAGAAGACAGGAGGTACTAACAATTGAGAGGATCAAGGATAGTGTCTCACAGAGGATGATGGCCCAAGCTCTACCTGAAAGGTAAAGGATTCTGAAAAGTGAAAATGAGGGAGGACTGTACTTTAGGCATGGGGAAAACCTGTGTTAAGTTATCGAAGCAGCAGATAAAATGTCAAGGCCAACAATTAACATACAGTACCATTTAACTAGATACTAGAATGGGCACAGAGGAATGATATGAAACAAGTCTGGAAAGGAAGTTTAGAGATAGATTGTAGAGACTCATAAACATCCTATTGTGGAATTTGTAGTTGATCTTAGACCATTATGGAGTCAGTGGAAGTTTCCAATCAAGGAGTGATACGGACAGACTTATGTCTTGGGAAGAATATTTTTGTAGCTTTGTGAAGGGTAGATTAAAGAGGAGGAAAATAATGACACAATTATGAGACTTTAAATAGTTGCGGTATAAGGTATATGTATCTGAGCTAGATTAATAGCCTTGTCAGTAGAGAAGAAGCAGCAGTTGGGAGAGATATTATGGAACTAGAATGTGGGTGGGCTGGACCATGTGTGTAGGGCGAATCAAAAGCCAGATGGAAAGGGACTAAAAAATGAATTGGTAGTGAGGAAGAAGAGGCCACAAGTGTAAACAATTTTGTTTACAAATTAAACAATGAAAGGGAGGATATGCGCATCTGTGTGTGTGTGTGTGTGTGTGTGTGTGTGTGTGTGTGTGAGAGAGAGAGAGAGAGAGAGAGAAAGAGATTGAGAGGAGAGAGGTCATCTGCTAAGAGGGTAAGTGGTACTGGGGCCTCTGGACAGAAGATTTGGAATAGTCAACTGAAGGAGTGTGATGATAATGACATGATGTGAGAATTGTGATTAATCTCTCTAAGGATTAAACTGAGGCATTGAAAGTCACAGTGAAGACAAAGAATAGGTTTGAGAAGAGCTAGGGAGATGGAGAGAGACAAGGTCAAGTGACCTTGATCATAAAGGGGAATTTTAGTAGGCAAGATCAGGGAAGCAGAACAATTTTAAATGATGGAAAGGTCCAAGGCATGACCCGTCCTGCAGTTAGCTGAAACAAAACAAGTCAAATCCCTCTTCCATGACAGCTTGTTGAATATATGAAGATGGCTATCATGTCCTTCAAAGTCTTCTTCAACAAGACTTTAAATATCCTCACTTCTTTCAACAGCAAAAAAAAGTACTTAACAAATGTTTGGTGAATTAAAAAGTTATTAAAAAAAATCTAACTAGTATTTTGGCAACCACATTACCCTGTTGAATCCAATTAATTTGCAATCAACTAAAATCCTTAAATCTCTTTCACATAACTTATGTTATTGATATTGATATACAGATATAGATATATATTGAGCAGGATAGAACTGAAGGCAGAACCCTGCAGAGATTTTACCAACCTAGCAAATGGGGAGCTGGCTGGCACACTGGTGCTGAGGTCAGCAGATTCTCCCATGGACAGTTCCACTCCAGAAGGGCAGAAACCATGTGCAGATTATATGATGGAACACTCAAGCAGAAGTTTCTGATGATAACTAGTCCATTGCCACTATTCATCAACAGAAGGGTTATATAGGATGTTCAAGGAAGATTGGCACCTCTGGTATATAGACTTTGCTGAGCCCTTTTCAAGGCTGCTTATCCTCCTTTGGGGTCTGCCTAGCACTCAATCCTCACCTGTGGCTCCAAGAAGTTGTTAGTTTGTATTAGCTAAGTTGACACTGTAGTGGTCACTCCCGTAGCAAGTTAGAGGGATTTCTACTCCAAGCACATGAAGACCTCCTCCAGGCAGAATGGGCAGATGAGAACAAGATGTTCTGATGGCTATGAAGGTGGCAATGGACATGAAGGTGAGGAAGGCACTTTTGAGCACTTAGAGCTTGGTCAGACACTGAAGATGCCAAGGTCACCCACTGCATCCTGGTCCATTGCCAGTCATCTTGATTTTTGTCCTACCACTAAGGAAGAGAGAGTGAGGCTGAGATGTTGTGCAGCTCTGCCTCACATAAATACAATTGGTGTGCAAATCAACACGTCTCCTGGTGACATCACTGATCCTCTTCAAAAATAAAGGACAAACATCAGCACAGGACAATTCTAAGCAAGTCAAGTGGGACAAAGACAAGAGAACAGGTGTGACCACATTAAGGAAGCCAAGACTCTGAGCTCTGGGGGTGGGAAGACAGGACAGCATGTGTGGGCAGTTTCCCTGAGAACTGCATCAGTCTCCCTCCCTGCAGAAAGCACATAAAAGTGCTAAGTCAAGCTCTCGGTTGCCATCTATAAAGTTTGCCTTATCACATGAGTGTTGTAGACATGGGTTAGCTGAGTTAGACATCATTTCAGGGAAAATCCATGGTCTTTCTTTTCTTCCACTTCCTAAAGTCTACATTTCCTGCCTTCCCTTTTTCTTAATTTCTGGTAGTTTTCTTTTACTCCATGAGGCAGATATCAGCTGTTAGTTGCTGCTTCCCTCGGAGAAAATCAAATTGATTTCCTTCTGTGATTCTATTTGGTATTACCACTGACATTTTTATAACAGCCTAAGTCACATTTTAATGTCTCCAAGTCAAGTTTAGAAGTTCAGCTTGCCTGTAAATTACTCATGGCCTCTAACTTAAGTTTAGAAGTTCAGTTTTTCTGTGAGATTAGTGATCTCTTCTTATGTCAAGGAAATCTGTTATCTCTATCCCACTAGTTGTACTTGAAGGAAGTCTCCTTTGTTTCCCATGTATCACAACTAATCTTGCAAGTAGACATAACAACAACATGGAAGGAGGGGTGGTTATTACCCCCATGCCCCATCTCCAGTCATTCATATTGTTACCCATCTATGATGCTACCTTTTACTATGGAAGCTCTTCCTTTTGTCTACAAAAATTACCTGTAAGCCCCACCTTGGGGTCTTAGCTATGGATGAGGAGGCAGAGACCGTATTTATTGGTAAAATTGTGCTTTGCTAATAAATCAATCATATTAGAACTTTGTTTCTCAGTTTATCTTAATTTCAATGAGGACACTTCCAAGTACGTTTCTCTGGAGACAGGGCTCAGGAGTGAGGTCAGCTGACACTATCCAGACAAGTAATACTAAACTAGCTTCGATAACACAGGATTACTGTCATTTACTTTCCTATATTCCTGAAACAGTCAAGCCATAAAGCCACAAAAAAACAAAGGTACCTATGAACAGCCACAACACACCCAAGGGGCAAAATAAATGATGATGAATCCAAGGCAAAGATGGAGGCATTGCCAACCTTGTGCTTCCTGTCCTCTAACAAACTTTCTCCCAAGATCATTCCTCAAATTCCTCTTAAACCGAATAACTCATATCCTTATCAACTCTTCTTTCACCAAATAATAACTATCCTACTGATTCATGACATTTTGCTTTTCTAGACACTCTTCTAAAGGTAATTAGGTTTATAGCGGAGAGAGCTCTGGGCCTGGAATCAGGAAGACTTGAGTTCAAATGTGATGTCAGGCAAACATCATTGGACTTGTGGTTTCCTCAACTGTAAAATGGGCATACTAAAGCACCCCCACTTGGGGGTGCTGTGAGAATCAAATGAGATAATAATGTAAGAGCAATCATGTTTCCTGGCACGTATCAAATGCCTTTTCTTCCCTTCTACTTCTCAGACTTCCAAAACATCCCAATAGAACTACAGTCCCCAGCCCCCTCTTACCTTTTGTTTGCTGCTGCAGCATCTTAAGAGCTTGGTTCTACCCATGCATCTCTCCCCTTCCAGCACCCAAATATCCCAGTCTCCTAATACAAGGTCAGCTGTTTTCATTCCTTTCTTTATCCCGTGCTCTAAAAGGTGGTATGTTTCGTTTTGATTGATATGTCCTTGGGTAATCGGCAAAATTGCATTCTTGGTTGACCCAGTAGTTAGGTACCACCCACCCTTGGAGAAGGCACTGACTGCTACATCCTCCACACTTGACACTGCTCCTGGAAAAACGTTGTACCCAGATGGCTTTTCCTGAACTCCCTTTCTGAGCTGCTGCTGCTACAAGTCATATGGTGTTTCATTTCTAGGAGCTAAAGAAATCATCTTAGCCTCAGACATCAAAATGATGAAAATACCTAGCCCAACACAAGTAAAGGATATGTGTGTCTGTTATAAATTATATAGGTATACACACATAAAGACTCACTTAACTAGTAAATATATAGTTGTCAAACACAGGGAAAGGCTGTATCATCATCATCATAGTTAACACTGATATAGCACTTACTATACGCCAGGTGTTTTACAATTATTAAATTATTTGAATCTCACAACCATACTGGGAGGTAGGTGCTATTCTTATCCCTGTTTTACAATTGAAGAAATTGAGTCAAACAGAGGTTAAATTACTTGCCTAGTGTACACAGGTAGTACGTGTCTGGGGAGTGAAGATGCCCTGTCCTGACTTAGTGTTAGGGGGTCTGAGAGAGTGAAAAAAGTGCTAGAGAAAGTACTCCAGGGAAAGAGTCAGGTTTCTCTGAGCACCAGAAAATGAGAATTAGGCAAGATGAAAAGGTCTTGAATGGAATGAAGGTAGTGAAGACTTTTCAGTACTTAGCAAAAGGCTTTTAGTAGATAGTTAGGCCTAAGATTCTGTTTCCCAGAGATCATATGACTTTTGGGAATATGAAACTTAAACTCCCCGCCTTGGGTTGCCAACACAACCCCCCCTTGGCTTGTCATATCAGCATAATGCAACCCCTTCTTGGGTTGCCACATCAACATCCATATCAACATAATGCCTATTGGTTATTCCACTGCTTCCTTGTCTCCTATTCACTAGACTGTCAGGTTTAGATTGTGAGCCTGCCTCCCAGTAAATGGGAGTAAAAGGCTAGCAGGGAGGTGGGACCTGTATTAGGGCTGTATAATCTCTATTTTTGACTTCTGTAATTGCCTCACTCTCCTGATTACTTATCAGAGAGAGGATGCCCTTTCTTGTGAGGTTGTAATAAAATCTTGCTGCTTTGCTTCTACCTTGAGAAGTCTTTGATTTTTATGGGAGTTGGTGGTCTCTGACCCACACAGTTTAAAATGAAGGAATACATCCATCTCTTGCCAGAAAAGGGAAGGGGGGTTCCTAAACAAACAACCTGTTGCTGAGTCAGCCTGTTGCATTCATGGACAGCTCTAATTGTTGAAGGTTTTTCCATACATTGAACCTGAAGCTTCTTTGAAATTCTACCTAGTGATATTTATAACAGCTCTTTTTGTGATGGCCCAAAACTGGAAATTGAGGGGATGCCCATCAATTGGGGAATGATTGAACAAGTTGTGGTATATGAATGTAATGGAAAACTATTGTGCTATAAGAATGAGGAGCAGACTGACTTCAGAAAAACCTGGAAAGACTTATATGGACTGATGCTGAGTGAACTGAGCCAAACCAGGAGAACATTATACACAGTAATAAGCCACACTCTGTGATGACTGACTTTGATAGACTAAACTCTTCTCAGCAATGCAAGGATGTAAGACGACTCCAAAAGACTTAAGATGGAAAATGTCATTCACATCCAGAGAAAGAAATATGGAGTCTGAATGCAGATTGAAGCATACTATTTGCTCTCTTTTGTTTTGTTTTGTTTTGTTTCATTTCTCATGGTTTCTCCCATTCATTCTAATTCTTTATACAACATGAACAATGTGAAAATCTGTTTAATAAGAATGTATATATAGAGCCTATATCAGATGACATGCTGTCGTGGGTAGAGGGGAGAGGTGGAGAAAATTTAAAACTTGCGGAAGTGAATGTTGAAAACTAAAAATAAATAAATAAATTTATTAAAAAAAGAAGAAGAAATTCTACCTAGTGCTGGTTTTCTAAGACCAAGAAAAGAAATCTCTTTTCCACGTGAGGTTCTTTCAAATACTTAAAGATGACAATAGTACTCATCTCTTCCACCCCGTTCTTCTCCCAAAACCTTCCCTTTCTCCAGGTTAAAAATCCCATATTAGAACTGCAAATGCTGATTCTACTTCCCAGAAAAAGCACTACAAAATGTTTCCTGGGCAACAGCCCAAAAGGTACCCTCAAACCACCTTCTTAATACAAATGCAGTAGAGGTAGGGTTGGGGAATAATGGAGACCTAAGTGGAATCTTGGACCTTGGAGAAAAAGACCCAAAGATGAGTAGACAGGGAGACCCAGGGCACCAACCCTGATAGAGGTTCAATTTCAGGTCATTAGGAGACTGCTGCTGAACAAACACCACTGGAAGGGATAGTGAAGTAGAGACAGGCTGGGAAGGACTCACCTGGGTTATGGACACCACAATACGGGAGGAGGCCTGCCACTGACAGCTCCTTATTCTAGTTAATAATTCTTGCTAATTAGGTACTGAGCTCAGTTATTTCTACTTTCAGAAAGTAGTCAATTGTAGGTATCACCCTCTAAATTTCTCTGCTCAAGGGCCTAGTTTTAGTCACTCTACCCTAGTGAAAATTCTGACCCAGTTCCTTCAATTAATCCTTTTATGGCATGATATACAGTCTTTTGTCATCCTGGTCACACTTCTTGAGACATATTCCATCTTGCATATGCTTTTGTTTGTTTTGGGTTTTTGTATATGCTTCTTAAAATAAATGCTACCATCAAGAGAATGTAGACTTTGGAGTCAGGCAATCTAGATTCATATCTTGCCTCAGTCTTTTAATACATGTGTAATCTTGGGCAAATTGCTTAACATTTTGGCCGTCAATTTTTTCATCTGGAAAATGAAGGGATTGAACTAGATAACTTTCTACAGATTCTTTTAGCTATGATCTATGATCTTATGTTATCACAGACAATTCCAATTGCAGTTTGACAAGGACATCTAGTCCTCAAAAGTTTTTCTTTCACGGTTTAATAGATTTAGAGTTGTATAGAATCTCAAAGATAATACTAGAGAGAATTATTTAGTATAATCCATTTTTCAGATTGAGAAACTGAGGCCAGTGTTTAGTATTTCTAAAATTTAGTTATACAGGTACTAAGTGGCAGAGCTAGGGAATGGTCCCAAACTCAATGTTTTTTTCTGTTGTACCACGCTTTAAAAAGCCATCATTTAAAAAGCCAGTCAAATTATTTTTAATTCACAAAATAAAACAATGAAAGCAAAATTGATCATCTCCAAACATTCAAAAATCAAAGAATATACTCATATTACTAGTTAATGCAATACATCTAGGACACTTCTTAACTAAAGAGAATAGGTTGTCAACCTCATTTTTTTGGAGGGATGGGGGGGAAGCAGTCAGTCTATGTTAAGTGATTTGCCTAGGTTCACACAGGTAGTAAGTGTCTGAGGCTGGATTGGACCTCAGATCTTCCTGACTCCAGGGCCAGTTCTCTGTCATTGTACCACTTAGCTACCCTGAATTTATTAAAAAACAAAACAAAACCAAACAAAACTTCAGTATCTTTATTCTCCCTCAAGATTAGCAGTTTTTTTCTACCCTGGCTTCTTCCTTGGTGGCTTGTGTAGAGGCTGAGTCTGGTGAGGATATTGCTGGAGATTAGCTAGAGGCAAAGCAATAGAGTTGTTGGAGGCTACCTCTCCTTGAATTTTTCTGCACTCACTTACCAGGTTCCCGGCCAAGACACTCCTAATCCTTCTCTACTAAGAACTCCAGATTTTTTTTTCTAAATCTAAATAGCTCTTACTTCTTTACCCTTTACACTCTTGTTGAAATGGTTTGACTACCTGTCCTCCTCCTCATTATGTTCTGCAACCTTATTTATGCTGTCACCTACTGCCAACCAAGTTGTGAGAGAGGTGAGGGTCACAGAAAAAATGGAGCCAGAGGAAGCCAGTCTGAAAAGCTCTGAGAGACTCTACAGTTTCCATTGCTCAGTGGATTTGAAAGAAGTGGGGGAAGAAAAAAATCAGACCTTTTCTTCCATTTACATCTCTTAATACCTGCTGCAATTCCATGATGGTGGTAGACTGACATGATGATGGTAGACTACCCTTAAACCCCAACTCTTAGGAAGAAATTCTCCTAATTAAAACAGTCAAGTCCCAAAGAACCTTTTCCAGCACCCTTATACCTACTGAGAGTGGCTCTCATTTCCTTCCTCCTCGGGTATCCTCTCCCGATCCTGAGTTACCTCCACCCAGTGGTTTCCAGGCATCATTGTAATAGGACAAATGAAGATGGCATTATAAGCAGAACAATGTTTCCAAGGCAACCACCTGAACAATTCAGAGCTTCTTAACCAGTAAAAAGGTGAGGACTTTCATTTTCCTAGAATCCTCTCTACTTCCCCACCACTCTCTTCCACCTGCTTTTCACCCACCTTACTACTCAGGAATTGGGATGGTATAGGGACATTTTTAGCTTGTTAACTATGAGAAGTCAGTTTTTACCCTGCTCTTCTTTGGCTGATATTATCAAGAAACACTTGTGCTTGGGGTCATTTTTGTTTTAATTATGAGTTAAATTCTGGATAGAGGTTGCCCATTTATCAATTAGGTGTGGGTGTATGAGATGACTGAATTTATTGTGGAACTGTGTATATAGTAAAGGTGAGGGCAGAAGGAAATAGAAATTGGAAGCAAGTTGTTTGAGAAGATACTTGGGCTTGGATTCAGAATATCTGACTTCCAAATCTGACTCTGCTACTTAACAGAAACTACATATAGATATGCGTAAAGTACATATTATATGAAAGGCTTCCTTACTTGTGTGTCCTTGGGGAAATTACCTCACCTCTCTAGGCTACTCCTCTCTCCTATTCCCTCTTTCTGTTACAGGTATCACTCATCATCCAGTCACCAGCGTTGTACACTGACATTATCCTGGAGCTTTAGTTTCTCTTCACCCCACATGTATATCCGTACATCCAGTTCAAAACTATGCCATTTTCACTTTGGTTGTATAACCAAATCCTCATTCCCTTTCCACTGTAACCTGAGCTCTGCCCCTAGGACCTTGGACCCCAATAGGTCAGCTCTTACCCTTTCTTGCCCAGAACCAGACTTTGTATTACTTTTCAGTCATTTTCATACTAGTCTAATCCCCTGCATACTTTCAACTCCCCTTTATGTGTTGCCTTATCTTATTAGACTGTTAACTCCTTCAGATCAGGGACTATTTACTTGCTTATACCAGAATTCTCATCATTTAGCACAGTGGAAGACACAGAGGGGTGTGCTAGAACCAGCCTGAGAACCCCTGTGAGCTGAGTGTTAAATTTTTCACTGCAGTGATTAATGAATGTCTTTTCATTCATTTATTCTTTCAAGTTGATGCCAAATATTGTCACTTCTCCCTTACATTTTTGACATATGTCTCTTTTTCTCTAGTCACATGGCCACAACCCTAGTTCATACCCTAATCACCTTTTGTCTGGACTGTTGCAAGGCTTCCTAATTGTCTTCCCTACATCATTTCTTTCCCCTTGCTAATCTGTTCTACATGCAGCTGCTGAATTGATTTTTCTAAAGTAAAGGTCTGACCATGACAGTCCCCCATTCAATAAATAATTGCCTCTAGAATAAAATATGTTACTCAGTCTGACTTTTAAAGACCTTCACTACCTGGTGACAACTTACATTTCCAAGGTTATAGTATATATTTGCAATGGTGGGCTCCATTAGATTATGCCACTCACTTTAATTAATATCCTTTAAGTATGAACATTTTTTGTTGACATATAATTAGAATTGAATGTGAACAGAGTCTAAACAGAGCAGGTACCTACTGCCTCAATCAAAGTCATCTTTTGACAGACAAGATCATGTCCTAAGGAATTTGCTTAAAGGAAGAAGCTAAGTTCACAGAAGAAAAGATTCTGAGGGTTCAAGAGGTTGGCATTTCAGCCTACACCTAAGGAGCAAATGAGCTGTGAAAGAGAAGGATGCTATGCAAGAGAAACATCAGCTCTAGAAAAATTTGGGAGCAGAAGACTTACACTGGGAGAAGATCTAAGAAAAGGCTGGACTCATTCCCCAACTTCCCCTCTTAGTCTCTGTCTCACATTCACTACAATACAATCTACGTTTTGTTATGTTAATGTTTCGAGTGAATTGAATTTTGTGTTAACTTCAAAGAGACTAGGGGGTTAACTTGTGCAAGATATAAACATAAAGTTTGGTTAATATATTAGGAGTTTTCCAGACTGGGGGCTCAGAGTTATTGTGATGGAATTCAGAACTTTTCATCTAAAATAAATTCCCTATAGTTGAAGAAGAGGAAAACTCCTGGACCTTAGGAGACTAAATTGGATCACTCCAGGTTTAAAACAAACTAATTATTATAACAGGGCAGTACTTACTATGACATGGCCAAAAGTAGTGTCATATGTGACATTTCATCTTCTATCTTCATATCTTTTCTTGAGTGTGGCCCAGGTACTTCCTCTCTCTTTACCTTCCCCTCTTTGAATTTCTTTGCCCTGGAACTGCTCGAAGACCACCTTCTATGTGAAGCCTTTCCTTATTCTCCAGTCACTAGTGTCCTCTACACACACACACACACGCAGACACACACACACACACACACACACACTTTACCTAGTATTTATTCTGTGTATAAGTATATGTCTTATATATATTATATATTATAATATATTTATATATAATAATATATTATATTATATATATAATGTCTTAATTATGTACTCATTGTCTCTCTCTGATAGAATATAAACTTCTTGAGGACAAGGACTACTTCATTTTCTGTTTTTAAATCCTCAGTGAACAGGAGAGTGCCTGAAACAGATACTTAATAAATACTTGCTCATTAATTAATTGATTTCCTTATCTGTGAAATGGAGGAATTGGACTAAAGAATCTCTAGGGCTTCTTCTAGCTATAAATTCTATATCTTTGATTAGCTGCAAAATCGCATATGATAATTGATGTGGCTTAGGTATGCCTTGATGGGTGTCCTTGGTTTCCTCTTTGAAACAACCATCCATGATGGACTTATTACACAGCTTTCCACAGGTTAAACAAAAGTGGATACTCCTTAATTATTTGAGTAGCTGGGAAACATATATTTTGGCCACCAGGTGGCAATACCATCAAGCCACCCACCTCGTGGTTTTATCAGTGTGTATTTAGTGAACATGGGCTAGCTTTTACAAAGGTAAAAGTATCGTATAAGGCAATTGTTCATAAGTTTTCAGACCGCAACCCACTCCCACCACACCAAGTTTCTTTGAGCACTTTTCCCCCAATTCAATATAGGTCTAAATGTATGAACATGAAATATACAGTAGTTCTAAAATATTAAGATTGTTGGAAATTTCTAATTACTCCTTTTGAGAGAATTTGGGAAATCTGTTCTTGTTGACCAACTGAGATCCAGACAACTGACTTTTTAGCAACTACATAATTTATTAAAATATGTAAAGAAGCTGTCAGCAAAATTGTAAAGAAGCTATGGGGAGGACAGGAGGAGGGTAGAATAAAGGAAGGGTTCATGAGTCTGGCACTAATTGAGATTTGAAATAGCACTGCTTTTGGAATTCAATTTTTTTAAATGTATGCTTAAAATTAATTTTACATATAATTGAAAAATTTTTTTAAAGAAGGAATAGTACCACTTCTGAAGTCAGAAGATCTGAGTTCAAATCCACACATCTGATGGTTACCACTTAATTTCAGTGAACATCAGCTTTCTTCCTCTATAAAATAAGAGGGTTGGAGGGATTTTTAACCTTGGGTTCAATAAAAAAAATTTTAATAACTGTATTTCAATATAATTGCTTCTTTTATGATCCTGTGTGTTTTATTTTATACATTCAAAAATATTCTGAGAAAAGACTGCCCAAAGCATCTACGACACAGGAAAAGTTAATAATCCCTGGCTGAGTATGGTGGTACACTCCTGTAATCCCAGCCACCCGAAGACTGAGACTAGTGAATCTCTTGAGTTTCAAAGGACTATGTAGATCAGTCTGTGCTAAATTCAGTATTAATATAATGAGCCTCTGGAGTTGGGGATGGGGAGCACCAGGTTGCCTAAAGTTAGCGGTGTACTGGTAAATATTTAACAACTTGTCCTCCCCCCAAAATGTACAAACGATATATTTCATACTTAATTTGCCTTATTAACATTTCTCCATCATTTTCCAAAGTCTGCTTTAGTAGTGTCTAACTCAAATAGATAACTACGAAGGATCACTGCTGCCCACTGACTTGAGAACCACATATTAGCATTATCTATGTTCTGTTGTGTTTTTATTTATTTTGTTAAATATTTCCAGGTACATTTTAATTTAGTTCTCCCTGCACTAAGGAGTGTTGAAGGGCATGTTTGACCCCTCTGATCTAGACCATTAGTGTCAAATTTAAAGAGAAATGAATCCCTGTGATTGACTTAGAAAAACACCAATTAACATTGTTGCATTGTGGAGCTCTTGGCCTGGAGTCAGGACAACCTGAGTTCAAATGTGACCTCAGATACTTACTAGCTGTGTTACCCTGGGCAGGTCACTCAACTTCCATTTGCCTTAAACCACTGGAGAAGGAAAAGGTAAGCCACTCTAGTATTCTTGCCAAGAAAACTGCATGGTCCACAAGGTCATAAAAACTCAGATACTGTTTAACGATAGTCATTAATAATATGTTACATTGTATTTTAAAATTTATTTTGTTAAGCTTTCTCAATTACATTTTAATTTGATTCTACAAAGGCTGGAGTGTTGCCCTTCTGGTGACAATTAAAAGAGTAAATCAGGCCCTGACTTGTGGGTTTGGCAATTTCTGAGGTGTAAATGCTCATACTGAAAACTTAACAATCGCTCTACAGGGTCAGATGTGACTCCAACACATACCCCTGTAAAGCAAACTGTCTTGGGTCAAAAGCAGAGCAGGTTAAAACTCATGTGCCAATAAGTGGTGAGACAGGCCTGTGAGTAGCCTCTGCATTTGCAGCCCCAGCAAGATGGGGTCTGAAAAATCAGCAGCAGATCTGGACCAAACAACCTCTCAGATTCCTTCCATCTGTGGCTCTGTGAACCAATGCTCTTATGAGGTTGGCTCAGTGAACAACTGGAGAAAAGGAGGAAGATTGTTCTTCTGCCTGACTTTATCACCGACTCCAGTTTCACAGCAGTTGCTGGTCCATTTCAGTCTTACTCTGGTCAAGAGTCTTCCTTATCACTGAACTTGAATGGTAAGGGTTGATATGTCTTGCCAACACAATTCCTTGGTTCTTCACTACTCCAGTCTCTTTGCCAGAGCAGTTCTGAAGGATCTCTCAAAGCTCATCTTTTGCTGTGCCCAGCTCTGGCTGAGGAAGCAGAAGGGATAGCAGGGGCTAAGGCTATATGGAAGGCAAAGAATGCAATTAAGGTTCCCAGAGGGAACCTCACATCTAGCTAACAGGGAAGGGCTGAGCAAAAGCTGCCTGTCTCTCAGCCTCTTATGTGGTTTTTCAGTCCTGCTCAGCCTGTCCAGCTTTTGATGTAATATAGGCTATTGTGGCAGCCCTCAGGGTCCCTCAAACTGCCACTGACATGAAATGCATGGCAAGCCTTGCTCCACATAGAATCTCAAAGTAAGAAGGCGTTTCAGAGACTGTCTAGTTCAGCTCCTATTCGGAACAGGAATCTTCTGTATAATGAACCCAATAAGTGAGCATCCTTCTTCATTTACTTTACTTACTTCAGTATCAGAGTAATCCATAAATTCACTGATGTAAGAACTCTTTACATTGGCCGAGGACCAATTGTGACTCTTCTGTACTGTAAAAAGGACTTGGAACAGCTCTCTTCGGTCTTGTCCTTGGACTGAAGCTTTGGAACCTTACATTAGTCAAGGTGTTGTGACTCAGTGCTGGAGTACACACTTTAAGATGAGTCCTTTTATTGGCTGCTGAGTCAAAGCTGTTATTTCCACATACTTTTTATTTGTTTGATTGTTTATAATATTTATCTTTTTTCTCCCTCCTGCCTTCCCCTCTCCTACTGGTTGAGAAAGCAAGCGATATATCAATTATATCCATGCACCTTTTAAAAGAAGAGAAAGAATCTAGCTGGGATACTCTCAATGCAACTTTGCAGATGGCATGAGATGAGTGTGGTGAGGGGTAGGGAAGAATACCCTACATTGTGACAACCTTGCTGTGGCTCCCCAGGTGAGATTGCACTCTGGCTATCTCCCATTTCTAGAATGCTCTCCTTTCTCATCTCTTCTGAATGGATTCCATGGCATCCTTCCAGACTCAGCTCAAATCCCATCTTCCAAAGGAAGCCTTTCCCAGTCTCCCCTCCTGTTAATACCTTCACTCTGAGATTACTTTCCATCTGTTTTTCTCTTTGTGGAAAAGGTCGACTCTAAGTGGCATTGGACCTATAATTGCTAGAGTCACATCTGACTCATATATAATGCAAGAAGTCAGTATGACTTGGGTCCAAATATCATCCCATAAACTAATTGTGTGTGTGTGATCGTGTGACTGATTCTTGACCATGCTGAGTCACTCATCTGTTAAAAAAAAATAGACAGTAAGAGCATCTACTTCAAAGGTCTGTTGTGAATTTCAGATGAAATAGTGTATGAGTAAAGTGCTGCCCTTATTTGAACATTTTCTTTATTGAAAAAGGCAGAAAAAATGGCATTTGTGTGAGAAACAGCTAAAAGTAGACTGTGGAGAAACACAAAAAAAACAGCCTTGAAGATAAAAAGTACTAAGTGAACCTAAGTTAAAGCAACTCAGAGGCAATGATACTAACTTAGAGCATAGATGACTGTAGTACATTGTTTCCCAGTGACTACTTTTGAATCTCACAGTTTTCAGGACTTTAGATCTTATTATTGGGAAAATCTGGGTCAAAGAACTAGTTGGGGGCTATGGTGAATTGCAATACACTATTTGTGTCATATATGAGAGTCATGTTGATTTGATGTTTCCCATCCAATCCTGATTCAAAGCATCAAGAGCCAGACTAGAAGATGAGAATCCACAGTTTGAGAAACTACTTGAGAAGCCAGCTGAGAAGACTCAGTGAAAGCCAAAAGAGAAAGTATTTCCAGAAGACAGAAAACACAAGCCAAGGGAGTTGAGAAGCTAAGATAAAACAGTCAGTCAATAGTATTGAGAAGTTGACAGCAATTGATCTAGACTGATAGGCAGGCACTTCTGCAGAGAGTTGATCTGATTGGGGGAAAGCTTCCATTCTGGAAACTCTTAGGGAGAACAGCATCCTTTGCTTTGTGAAGAGCCAGCTGGAGAAAGCTTGCGTTGCTCTTTAGTGCCATCTATCAGTTGAGAGAGGAAAAAATCCCACAAAGGCTACCTACATTGTCCGTGAATGCCCTTTATGGCTTGGAAGAGGAAAAACCCTTCAAAAACTATAGAGAGCAAGACTTGAATGGCTTTGAAGATCCCAAAAGTTAAAGAGAAGTTTATTTGTTTTTTTTTTTCACCAAAAGAACATCCCAAAAGAGACCAGAGACATGCAGAGTTGTGAGTTGCTCTGAATAAATGAGTTTCCCTACTCATGTGCTTCATGATAAATTTCTGTAAGTGTATGTCTGTTCTCCCTCATATATAGTATATGTAGTCATGAGTGGAAGAGTTTAACCCCAGTTTATGAGTAGTCTTATGTTTTGCTTATATGCCTTCTATATAGTATGTGCTATATAATAAAAATGACGATCCCTCCTAACATTTATATAGAGTTCATTATGTGCCAAGCACTATGCGCAGCACTTTATAATTATTTCACTTGATCTCACAACAACGTCAGGAGCTAGGTGCTATTACTATTGCCATTTCACAGATGAGGAAATGAGGTAAGTAGAGGTTAGGTCTCTGTGCCCTGGGTCACACAGCTATTTAAATCTCTGAAGCTATTCTTAACCCCAGTCCCACAGCTCTAACCACTGTACCCCCCTCACTGCCTACATAAATGTTGGTCATTAGTATTAGTGAAAATAAAGATGTGACTTTTTTCCCCCACCAAAGTTCACAGAATTCCTAAAATCTATTGAGTTAAGAGTCCCTGGATCAGATAGATGCTAAAGTTACTTTCAGCTTTGAAGTTATGTAAGTCTGTGATTCTATGAGTCTGTGATATGTAAGATGATCTCAGGATTGTAAAATGAGTTATAACGTAATCAAAGAAACTGTAGACTGGTAGTATGAAAAAAGATATGAGTTCAAAGTCCCCGTTTTGTTATTTCTAGCAGGAAGACCTTGTACAAGTGACTTCTAAACCTATGGGTCTCAGTTTCTTTTACTATAAAACAAGGATAATATATTTACACTACCTTATAGAGTTGTTGTCTATAATATGTTCATATATATGTAACTTTTAAATTTTATAAGGTGCTTTACATATGTAGAATGCACAGAAGATGTGAGACTGACCTACCTCTCTCCAGCTTCCCTTTATATCCTTGGATAAGAGTTGCCCCAAATAGCCCAACCTGTACTCATTCTGGCAGGCCAGGATGGTTCTCCAAGAGGGTAGTCATATAGCTATTGGGGAAGGTAGATGGTGCAGTGAATATAGCACCAGTGCAGGAGTCAGGAGGACCTGAGTTCAAATCTCACCACAGACTCACTAGGTGTGTGACCTTGGGCAAGTCACTTAACCCCAATTGCCTCATCCTTGGTCATCTCTGGTCATTCTGATGAATATCTGGTCACTGAATTCAGATGGCTCTGGAGAAGAAGTGAGGGTGGTGACCTGCACAGCCCTCTCTCACTCAAAACAAAGTCAAGTGCAAGTCATGTCATTGTTTCTTTGATGGCATGGTCTTCTTCGGCAACAAAGGATGAACACACATACAGCTATTAGGCTACTTACAAGGTCCTGGGGAGTAATTCTGGTGTGGGGAAAATATATGTCTATACTTACAACCATAGCTTATGAACCCCCATAAGTGTTCTTTCCATTTACACAAATTAGCCACAATGACACCATTAACCCCTTTTTAAAAATTGTTTTTAATTTATGGAATAAAACAAGAATTTCTATAACATAGTGCAACAAAAAAAATGATTGCACATGAAACATACAATAAAATTATCACGTAAATTTATTTTTTCTCCTCCCTGTCATGAAGCCCTAGAAATGACTACTATTAGACACAAATAGGCACATATATATATAATTTTATTTATCAGTTCTCTCTCTGGATGCAGATGGCATCTTTTTTTTGTATATCCTTTATAGTTAACTTGGGTATTTGTAACAGTCAAGATAACTTATTTGCTCAAAGTCAACTCTTGAAACAACATTGCTCTTACTGTATCCAATGTTCTTTTGTCTCTGCTTGTTTTTCTCTCCATTATTTCATGTCTTTCCACATTTTCTTAAAATCTTTGAGCTCACATTTCTCCTAGTATAGTAGTATTCCATCACAATTGTATACCACAATTTGTTCAGGCATTCCTCAATTGATGGACATCCCTGCAATTTTCAGTTCTTTGCCACCACAAAGAGAATTGCTATAAATGTATTAGAAAGTATAGGTTCTTTTCCTTTTTCCCTAATTATCTTCAGAAACAGATCTAGTAGTCTTACTGATGGGTTAAAGAGTATAGGCAGTTCAATAATTCTTTGGGTTAAATTCCAGATTGCCCTCCAAAATGGTTGGATTAGTTCACAATTCCACCAACAAAGGATTGGTGTCCCAATTTTTCCATATCCCTTCCAACATTTGGCACTCTTCCCTTCTATCATTTTAGCCATTCTGGTAGGTGTAAAATAATATTTCCAGGTTGTTTTAATTTGCATTTCTCTAATCAATAATGAAGCAGAGGTTCCCCAAGTGGGCAATACCACTCCCTGGGGAACACCGAAATGATCGGGGTGGGGGGCAGTAGGAGCCTTGGGTGCAATCAGGGGGGCATTGAATAAAAATAAGGGTTGGTGAAAGCATAATGAAAGAAGATAAAAATTTTTCGAAAAACTGTTCATACATGTTTTATCTGTTGAGTAACAGAGTTAAAGTTGCAGTGATTATATTATTTTCCAAATAAACACACAAAATACAAGTTATGACTGATCAGTGGTCAAGTCTGATCTCACCAAGCAAATGTTGGCAAGCAACAGTATGAGTTGTCAGGAAGTCCAACATGCATGCAAAAATACATGCATGTAATGATTTGTTTACAATACAATACTATATGGTTAGATAACACAATATTGCATCATCAAAATTTTGTGCAGGAAAAACCCACAAATGAACAATAAACTATTAAATTTAAGAATAATCATTTTTTTCTTTTCCAAATTTATTTGTTTTTCATTTTCAACAATCACTTTGATAAGTTTTAAATTTTCTCTCCCTCCCTCCCCAAGACAGCATGCAATCTTATATGGGCTCTACACATACATTCTTATTAAACGCATTTTCACAAGTCATGATACATAGAAGAATTAAAATGAATGGGAGAAAGCATGAAAAAAACTAAACAAAACCAAATATAAAAGAGAAAATAGTCTGTTTCATTCTGCATTCAGACTCCATAGTTCTTTTTCTGGATGTAGATGGCATTTTGCATAATAAGTCCTTTGGACTTTAGGTCCTTTAGGTCCTTGCATTGCTGTGAAGGGCTAAGTCTATCGAAAACAGACCTTGCACACTGTGGCTGTTACTGTGTATAATGTTCTCCTGGTTCTGCTCAATTCACTCAGCAGTAGTTCATATAAGTCTATCCAAATATTTCTGAGATCCACCTGTTCATCATTTCTTATAGGACAATAGTATTCCATTGTATTTATATGATGTGTCATTTTTTAAAAATATATCATATATTTTTTAAATGACACAAATTTAAAAAAACTATTAAAGGGTTAAAGAAAAGGGGGGACACTGAGTAATTTTTTAAAGGGGATGGTAGGTCAAATAAGTGTGGAACCTCTGATTTAGAGCATTTTTTTCACATGACTGTAAATTATTTTGATTACTTCATTGGAAAACTGTGTGTTCATATCCTCTGACCATTTATCTAGTGGGGAATGACTCTTATTCTTTACAGATTTGACAAAGTTCTTAAAATATTTTAGACATGAGACCTTTATCTGATAAACTGTTTATAGAATTCCCTCCTCCCCCAATTTTCTACTTGCTTTCTGATTTTGGCTATATTTGTTTTATTTGTACAAAACCTTTTTAATTTAATGTAATTGGACTTATCCATTTTGCACCTAACTTTGCCCTCTGTCTCCTATTTATTCATAAATTATTTGCCTATCCATAAGACTGGTAAAGTAATATGGTCCATGTGTTCTTGAATTTTCTTATAACATCTCTTTTTATATTTAGGTCATATGTCCATTTTGACCTTATCTTGGTAAAAAGTGTAAAATGTTCATCTCTGCCCAGTTTCTGCCATACAGCTTTCCAGTTTTCCCAACAATTTTTATCAAATGATGCATTCCTATCTCAAAACCTTAAGTCTTCACACATGTTGAACACAAGGTTATTATGTTTATTTGCTGCTAATTGTTTATCTACTCTATTCCATTGATCAACCTTTCTATTTCTTAGCCAATACCAGATGTTTTGATAATTACTGTCTTACAATACAATTTAAGATCTGGTACTGGTAATCCTTCCTTTATACTTTTTCCCTCCATTATTTCCTTTGATATTCTTGCCTTTTCTTCTAAATGAATTTTGTTATTATTTTTTCTAATTCACATTAAAAGTTATT
The DNA here is from genome assembly GCA_028658325.1 of Potorous gilbertii. Taxonomy (NCBI): domain Eukaryota; kingdom Metazoa; phylum Chordata; class Mammalia; order Diprotodontia; family Potoroidae; genus Potorous; species Potorous gilbertii. The sequence goes on from CM053769.1 coordinate 185,544,278, forward strand.
TACTATTTGTGAATTTCCCTCCATCTAATTTTTTACTCATTGTTTTCCTTCTCACTCTCTTTTCACCCTATCCTGGTTACCTTATCTTCTCCCTTTACCCTCTTGTTCCTTATTTTAGCCACCCCTCTAAAAGTCCCTCTCTCACCTATTCTCCTCACCCTCCTAATCTTAATCTATATACCCTTCTAAAAGTCCCTCCCCGCCCTATCCCCCAGTTTTCTCACCTATCTAGAAGTTTAGAAAGCTCTCAAACCTTATGTTCCTCTTCACCTCAGATGAAAATTAGTTTCCCATGTTACCAATCCTTCACCCCATCTGCTTCCTCTATATTAGCTTTTATTTCGCACCCTGTTTTCATTAGATAATTTCTTCTTTTAACCTTTTCCTACACAATTTTGTTTTTTGAATTACCTCATCCTACACAACTCAGCTCCCACCTTTCTTTCAAACTACCTTAGTAATAGCAGTTTTAAGAATACTATTGCTGATGGTAATGACTAATATTAGTAACATTCTCATATATAATAAGTAAACAATTTATCCTTAATCACTGTCTCATGATTAGATTTTTAATGACTTCTTTATGTTTCTTCTGAATTTTTTATATTGAATTTTGCATTGAGTTTTGATCTTTGTTACAAATACTTGAAAGTCTTTCAGTTCATCAAATGTCCGTTTTTTTTCATTCAGGACTATTTTAAACTTTGTTGGATAAGTTATTCTTGGATGCATCCTCAGCTGCTTTGCTCTTCAAAATGTGATGTTCCAAGACTTGTGGTCTTTTACTGTAGAAGTGCTAGGTCTAATGAAATCCTGACTTTTCCCACAGTATTTAAATTACTTTTTTCCTTGTTGCTTGCAAGATTTTCTCTTTAACCTAGGAATTTTGAAACTTGGCTATGCCATTTTTGTAAGTTTTCTTCCTAGGATCTCTATGCAGAGATATATCAGATACAAAGACTGTGTTTAAAAAAAAATTTAGAAGGAAAGAATAGGACATGCTGGAGTCCTTCCTTCATTCTGACTGTCCTCATTTGGACTCTCCAGTGTATCATTTCCCTTGTAAACTGTGATGCCCAGAAAGGACCATAATCCTGCTGATGATCGACATGGCCAGGACAGATTGTGGTGGGATTATTCTCTGCTTACTATTAGAAACTGCCTCTTAAAGGCCTAGTATTGAATTAACTTTTTTGGTTTCCATGTCACATTCTTACCTCATATTGAGTTTTTTAGTCCACTAAATCTTGAAAACTTTTGTAGACAAACTGCCTTCCTTCCTTCTAACTATATTTCTACCCTCTCGTTCTTATGGAGTCAAAATTTCCCCTTTCATTCATTCATTTATTTATTTTTTAGCATTCATTTAAAATAATTTTTTTGAGTTCCAAATTTTCTTCCTCCCTCCTTTCTTCCCTCCCCCCCCGGCCATTGAGAAGGCAAGTAACTATGATTTCAATTATATATGTGAAGTCATACAAAACATATTTCCATATTATTCATGTTGGAAAAAAGAAAACAATAAAAAGCAAGGAACATAAAGTTTTAAAAAATGTACTGCAATCTGCATTCAGAGTTTATCAGATTTCTCTCTGGAGGTGGATGGTACTTTTCATTCTGGGTTCCTTGGAATTGTCTCGGATCATTTCATTGATCAGAGTAGTTAAATCTTTCACAGTTGAATGTTGTTACAATATTGCTATTACTGGATACAGTGCTCTCCTGGTTTGGCTCACTTTGCTTTTTATCAATTCATGTAAGTCTTCCCAGAATTTTCTGCTCATCTGACCCTGCTCATCAGGGTGTATATGTTTATAGCACAATAGTATTCCATCACAATCATATGCCACAATTTGTTCAGCCACTACCCAGCTGATGGGTAATTTCCAATTTTTTGCCACCACAAAACATCTGCTATAAACATATATATATACATACATGCATACACATATACATATGTAGACACACATATATGTATGTATGTATACACACAGTTTAATAGTTCTTTAGGCATAGTTCCAAATTGTTCTCCAGAATATTTGGACCATTTTGCAACTCTGTCATTAGTGCATTAGTGTACCCATTTTTCCACTTCCCCTCCAGCATTTGTCATTTTCATTTTCTATCATGTTAACTACTCTGATAGGTGTGAAGTAGCACTTCAAAGTTATTTTAATTTGTATTTCTCTAATCAATAGTGAGTTAGAGCATTTTTATATGTGAAAATTGAGAAAATCAAATTGATTCTATTCTATAATTGATTTTATTTTGTATTACTGCTATCATTTGTGTAGCACTGGAAGAGAAGTGAGACTGGAGACCTGCACAGCCCTCCCTCACTCAAAACAAAGTGAAGTGCAACTCATGTCATTATTTCTCTGATGGCATGCTCTTCTTCAACAATGAAGGACAAACACACACACACAAGTCACATTTCACTTGTCTCTGACCTAAGTTTGGAAGTTCAGATTTCTGGAAAATCAGTCATTATCTCTGAACTAAATTTAAAAGTTTGATTTTTCCTGCTAGTCACTGTTCTGTTCTTGTGTCAAGGAAATCTGTTATTGGTGAAAGATGGAGGTAGATGCCAGGGAGTCTGGTCTGTTATCTTTGCAATACTTGCTGTCCTTTAAGAAAATCTGGTCTATCATTACTGTAACACTGACTTGTCATGTAGGTAGACACCACCAATGAGTTTTCCATAGTGACAAAATGGAAGGAGGGGTTGTTGTTAGCTTTGCATTCCAAATTTCCAGGCAATCATATTGTCCCCCACATCCATGATGCTTCTGACTTTGTAACTGATAGAATTGTTTTCCCCATCTCTGATACTGCTTTCTGGTTTTGGTTGCTATTGTTTATTTTTTCAATTAATTTATTTATTTTTTAGTTTTCAACATTCATTTCCACAAGATTTTGAGTTCCAAATTTTCTCCCCATCTCTCCCTTCCCCCCACCCCAAGACATCATGAATTCTGATTACCTCCTCCCCCAATCTGCCCTCCCTTCTATCACACACCTCCCTTCCCTTAACCCCACCTCCTCTATTTTCTTGTAGGGCAAAATAGATTTCTATACCCCATTTCCTGTATTTCTTATTTCCCAGTTGCATATAAAAACAATTCTCAACATTCATTCCTAAAACTTTGAGTTCCAACTTTTCTCCCTTCCTCCCTCCCCATCAATCCCCACTGAAAAGGTAAGCAATTCAATCTAGGTTATACATGTGTAGTTATGCAAAAGACTTCCATAAAAGTCATGTTGTGAAAGACTAACTATATTTCCCTCCATCCTATTTTGCCCCCCATTAATTCTATTCTCTCTTTTGACCTTGTCCCTCCTCAAAAGTGTTTACTTCTAATTACCCCCTCCTCCCTTTTACCCTCCCTTCTATTATTTCCCACACACACTCCACTTATCTCCTTCTCCCCTGGTTTCCTGTAATGTAAGATAGATTTTCATACCAAATTGAATGTGCTGTTATTCCCTCCTTTAGCCAAATGTGATGTAAGCTTCACTGTTTCCCTCTTACCTCCCCTCCCCCCTTCCCCTCCATTAAAAAAGCTTTTTCTTGCCTCTATTATGAGAGATAATTTGGCCCATTCCATTTCTTCCTTTCTCCTCCCAATGTATTCCTCTCTCACCCCTTAATTTTATTTTTTAGATATCATCCCTCCCTATTCAATTCACCCTTTGCCCTCTGTTCATATGTATATAATCCATCCCACTACCCAAATACTGAGAAAAGTCTCAAGTTAAAAATATTATCTTTCCATGTAGGAATGTAAACAGTTCAATTTTAGTAAGTCCCTTATGATTTTTCTTTCCTGTTTACCTTTTCATGCTTCTCTTGATTCTTGTATTTGAAAGTCAGATTTTTTATTCAGCTCTAGTCTTTTCATCATGAATGCTTGAAAGTCCTCTATATCATTGAATGACCATTTATTCCCTTGAAGTATTATACTCAGTTTTGTTGGGTAGATGCTTCTTGGTTTTAATCCTAGCTCCTTTGACTTCTGGAATATCATATTCCCTTTGATCCCTTAATATAGAAGTTGTTAGATCTTGTGTTATCCTGATTGTATTTCCACAATATTTTAATTGTTTCTTTCTGGCTGCTTGCAATATTTTCTCTTTGATCTGGGAACTCTGGTACTTGGCTACATATTCTTTGGAGTTTTTCTTTTTAGATCACTTTCAGGAGGTGATCAGTGGATTCTTTCAATATTTATTTTACTCTTGGGTTATAAAATATCAGGGCAGTTTTCCTTGATAATTTCATGAAAGATGATGTCTAAGCTCTTTTTTTTTTTGCTCATGGCTTTCAGTCACATAATTTTTAAATTGTCTCTCCTGGTTCTATTTTCCAGGTCAGTTGTTTTTTCCAATGAGGTATTTCACCTTGTCTGCTATTTTTCATTCCTTTGATTTTGTTTTATAATTACTTGATGTTTCATGAAGTCATTAGATTCCATATTTTCCATTCTAATCTTTAAGGAATTATTTTCTTCAGTGAGCTTTTGGATGTCCTTTTCCATCTGGACAGTTCTGCTTTTTAGCCATTTGGGTTAGTCTATTTTTTAAAGTGTTATTTTCTTCACCATTTTTTTGGGTCTCCTTTAGCAAGCAGTTGACTCGTTTTTCATGATTTTCTTGCATCACTCTCATTTCTCTTCCCAATATTTGATCTGCTTCTCTTGATTTTCAAAATCCTTTTTGAACTCTTCCATGGCCTGAAACCAATACATATTTTTTTTTGGAGGCTTTGGATGGAGGAGCTTTGACGTTATTTTCTTCTATCTGCATGCTTTGGTCTTCCTTGTCACCAAAGTAAGATTCTATAGTCTGATTCTTTTTCTGGTTTTTGCTCATTTTCCTTGCCATTTATTTGACTTCTGAGCTCTTTGTCAAGGTAATTCTCTGCTTCCAGTAGGGGTTGAGGATGTACTGTCAGTCACTTGATCCCTCCACAATTTGTGGGCCCAGAACTCCAGAAACAGTGTCTTCAGCTGCTGCTGTGGCTGCCACCTGTTCTTCTGCCCCTTCCCCTCTCTGCAGCCCTGATTGGGGCTGGACCACTTCCCTCTCCTACATTGGCTCCACAGGCTTTTCCCACTGACATTCCAATTTATCCTCAGCATTTTGGGGTCATGAAGTCTGGAAACCACCACAGGTATGAGAAATTCAGTCTCCCCAAAGCCTGCTCAGGTCCCCTCTGTGCACTCACAGCCCACGCTGGATTGTGCTCTGCTCCCAGTGTGACATGATAGACACTTCCTGGTGACCTTCCAGGCTATGTTGGGCTGGAGATTTGCTTCACTCCATCATTCTGTGGGTTCTGCAGCTTCAGAATTTGTTTAGAGCCATTTTTTTTACAGGTATTTGGCTGGGCTTGGTGGGAGTGCTCCAGAAAATCTGTGCTGTTACTCCACCCTTTGGTGCTATTGTTTATAAAAATTATCTTTTGGTACTCATTCAGGGCCTAAGCTAGGTGAGGAGGCTGAGATTCTATTGGCAAATTTGTGGTTTAATAATAAATTGACCATGCTTGGAGTTTTGTGCCTGAGTTTATCTTAATTTTAATCACAACATGTGACTATAAAGAACTTTGATTTCTTCTTTTGAAAACTGCCTGTTCATATACTTTGACCATTTAACAATTGGGGAATGGCTCTTACTTTTATCAATTTGAGAAATGAAGCTGTTATCAGGGAAAATTATGTAAAATTTTTTATATTCCTTCATTGTCTATGGTACCTTTTAGCAAAATTCCTTGATAATATTTTTTAATTAGGTCTACTTTTTCTTTTGCCTTGTCTGAGATGATGATTATTACCCTGACTTTTTTACTTTAACTGAAGTATAGTCAATTCTACTCCAGACCTCTCCCCCCTTTTTCTAACTTTTGAGCATGTGTTTTCCTGTTTCAAGTGTATCTCTTATAAACAACATATTGTTGGATACTGGTTTCAAATTCATTCTGCTATCCATTTCCTTTTTATGGCTGAGTTCATCCCATTCACATTCACAGTTTTGATTACTGTGTATTTCCCTTCATCTTATTTTCTTCTGTTTATCTTTCTTTTTCTCTTTTTACTCTGCCCCTAAGTTTCAATTTCATTAAATACCCATTTTCCCCTAAAGGATTATACAACATACATTATAATTCTTCTGTGTAACATGACTGGTGTGTAAATGTATTTAATAAAAATGTGTGTATTGAGACCATATAAAATTGTGTGCTGTCGAGGGGAGGGAGAGGGAGAAAATATAAAACTTATGGAGGTGAAACTTATTGAAAACTGAAAATAAAAAAATAAATAAATTTGAGGGAAAAAAGAACTGTATTAGTTTTTTGGGATAGGTTATTATTGGTTATAATCCTAACTCCTTTGCCTCCTGGAATATACTATCCCAAGCCCTCCAGTTCTTTAATGTAGAAGCTGCTAAATCTTGTGTGATCCTGGCTGGGGCTCCATGATATTTGAAATGTTTCTTCTGGCTGCTTGTAATATTTTATACTTGAGTTGGGAACTCTGAGGTTTGATTATAATATTCCTGGGAGTTTTCACTTTGAGATCTCATTTAGTAGGTGGTCAGTAGATTCTTTCAATTTCTATTTTACCCTCTGGATCTAAGTTATTGGGGGGCAATTTTCCTCTATAATTACTTAAAATATAGTGTCTATAGCTAAGCTGTCTCTTTTTTAAAATCATGGCTTTCAAGTAATGCAATAATTCTTTTTTAAAATTAAATTTAATTATTTTTTTGTTACATTTATAAGTTTCAAATTGTCTTCCTTCCAACCCTATCCCTCACTAGAGAAGGGACACCATTAGACACACACACACACACACACACACACACACACACACATATGTAGCTATTTCTGTACATGATGTCATCTGATTCTGCTCATTTCACATTTCGTTACATCATGCAAGTCTTTCCATGTTTTTCTAAGATCAATTGACTCATCATTTCTAACTGCATAGTAGTATTCCATCACAATCATATACCACAACTTGTTTAGCCATTTCCAATTGATGGATATTTCCTCAATTTCAAGTTCTTTGCTGCTATAAATATTTTAGAATATTTAAGTTCTTTTCCTTTCTCCATAGTCATCTTGTGACATATTTTTGTAGTTTCCTGGCCAGTATTTTTTATTTAATTTTTGCATCCATATTCACAATGTAATTGTTCTATCATTTTCTTTATCTGCTTTTGCTCATCCTAGCTTAGGTATTCAGTACCATATTCATTTCATAAAAGGAGTCTATTAGGATTCCTTCTTTGCCCATTATTCCCAAGAATTTATTTAGCATTAGAATTAGTTGATTTTTAAATGTTTGGTACAATTTGCTTGTAAATCCATCTAGTCTTGATGATTTTTTTCTTAGAAAGCTCATTTATGACCTGTTCAATTTCTTTTCCTAAAATTGGTTTATTTAGATATTCTATTTCCTCTTCTGTTAATCTAGGCAGTTTATATTTTTGTAAATATTTTCCCATTTCACTTAAATTGTCAAATTTGTTGGCATATAATTGGGTAAGATAACGTTTAATTACTGTTTTGATTTTGTCTTCATTAGAGATTTATTCACCTTTTTCATTTTTTGATACTAGTAATTTGGTTTTCTTCTCTCTCTTTTGATCATATTAACTAAAAATTTATCTATTGTATTGGTTTTTTCATAAAACCAATTCCTAGTTTTATTTATTAAATGATTTTCTTAAATTCAATGTTATTAATTTTGCCTTTAATTTTTAGATTTTTCAATTCGATGTTTAATTAGGGATTTTAAATTTGTTTTCCTAATTTTTTAAATTGCAGACTGAATTTTTTGGTCTACTCTTTCTCTATTTTATTGATCCAAGCATTTAGAGATAGAACTTTTTCTTTTATTACTGCTTTTCATGCATCCCTTTTGTTTTGATATATTGTCTCATTGTTGTCATTCTCTTCATTCCTTAACCCACTATTTCTTTGGAATTAGGATGTTTAGTCTCCAATTAGTTTTTCATCCATGTTTCCATGGTTCCTTATTGAATATAATTTTATTACATTGTGATCTGACAAAGTTGCATTTAATATTTCTGCTTTTCTGCATTTAACTATGAAATTTTTATGCTGTAATATAGTGTCAATTTTTGAAAGATACCATGTAACACTGAGAAAAATGTTCTTTCCAGATATCTATATTATCTATCTTGTCTAAGATTTTATTCACCTCCTTAACTTCTTTCTTATTTGTTTTTTGGCTATATTTATCTAATTCTGAGAGGGAAAGCTTAAAGTCCCTCACTATTATAGTATCACCATTTCCACCTCTAATTCATTTAACTTTTTCTCTAAAAATTTAGATGCTATAGCATTTGGTATATATAGGTTTAATATTGTAATTGCTTTATTTTTTTGTGGTATATTTTATCCTAATGTAGTTTTCCTTATTAATTAAATCCATTTTAGATTTTACTTAGTCTGAGATCATGATTATTATCCCTGCTTTCTTTTTTACCTCAGCTAAAGCATAATAAATTCTACTCCAGCCCTTTATTTTAACTCTGTGTGTATCTCTCATTTTAAAATGTGTTTCTAGTAAACAATATAGTATCAGATTTTTACTTTTAATCTATTCTACTATCCATTTCCATTTTATGGATGAGTCCATCCCATTCACATTCAAAGTTATAACTACTAGTTTGTATTTTCCTCCATCCTATTTTTCCTCACTTCTACCCTTTTCACCTTCTCATTTTACTCTGTTCTTCCTCACAAGTTTGATTTACTTCTAACCACTACCTTCCTAATCTACACCCTTTTAAAGAATCCCTCTCATCCTCTCAGCCTACTCTCCTACTTCTTGAGGTACACACCCTTCTAAAAGTCCCTTCCTTATCCTGTCCCCTCTCCTTCCTATTTTTCTGTAAAAGTCTTTTTACCCTTCCAGATGCATATAAAAATTCCTTCTTTATCTCTGTTCTGATGAGAATAAGGTTCTAGTACCCCATTCTGCTTCCTCTGTAACAGTTCTTCCAGTCATGCCTCATTTGTATGAAATAATTGCTTCATTTTACCTCTCCTTACTCAATTTCAATTTTTAGGATCCTCTTAATATACTCAACCCGAAGCCTTCTCTCTACTCTTTCAAACTACACAAATAATAATAGCATTCTTAAGAGTTACAATTTGCCATATAAGAAAATTTTTACTTCATTAAGTCCTTTATAATTGTTCTTTAATGTTTCTCCTGAGTCTTAGTAGGTCAAATTTTCCATCCAGTTCTGTTCTTTTCTTCACAAAAGTCCTTTAGTTCCTTAAATGTACATTTTTTTCCATTCAGGATAACACAGAACTTTGCTGAGTAAGTGTAACAGTAAGCACCCCAACATACACAGGGGAGTTTGTTATCACAGGTTCTTAGATCTGCATTCATAAAAGGAAAGTAACTTTCAAAAGGTTAATAATCACTTTAATCAAGCACATGTATGATTCCTTTAGCCAAGAGCATACATCTTAATGTCATGGTCCTCTTTGAGAACAAAGGACAAGCACAACACAACTTATATCGTTCACCTAGTTCAGGGGAGTCAGCACTCCGAACTTCAAAGAAAACACAGAGAAATGTAAAGTCAACAGACACGGCTTCCTCTGCCTGAATTCAACAGAGAGGTCCAACTGTCTGACCATAGTTATCAGAGAGGGAAGCACCAATATTTGGGTTTTCAAAACTTGGGAACTACTTAAAGCAGCTTCCCAGAGTCCTCATCTGTCACTCAAACCTTCTTACAAAAACTAAGCCCCAAAATAAAACCTCACCCTCAGAGTATTTATACACTTTTTAGAGCCAGAGGGCACAGTCCTCTGACCCAGTGCCTCAATAGAAAAAAACAAAAGGTAGGAGGATCCCAAATACTTCGCTAATCAAGCTTCTCACAATGGGTAGGCCTATCAATGGATGGGAATGATCTTCTTTAATCACATGATTCAATCAGAGGCACTTTTAGTAAAACAAAAACAGCAAAAGATCCTAATTTGATTGCCATCACACTCCACCTTTCCAAGATCTTTGGCCTTACAATCTAAATGATTATTGATCCTGGAACAAACAGAGGCATTATATTTCTTGATTACACTAAAACAAAAACAACAAAAGATCCTACTTTGTTTGCCCTTGTAGTAAGATATTCTTGGTTGCAACTCCCAGCTCTTTAGCTCTCTGGGATATTTGTGTTCCATGTCTTTTAGTCATTTAATGTAGGTATTACTAAATCTTGTGTAATCCTGACTGTAGCCCCACAGTATTTAATTTTTTCTAGTTGTTTGTAATATTTTCCCCTTGACCTGGGAGTTTTGAAATTTAACTGTGGTGTTCCTGTGAATTTTCATTTCAGGATCTCTTTCTGGTAATGATTGATGGATACCAATAATTCTTAAATTCTCTCTCCTCAATCTATTTTCTAGATCAGTTGTTTTTTCTGATGAGATATTTCCAATTTCTTATTTTTCATTCTTTTACTTTTTTTTATTGTTTCTTGATGTCTCAAGTGTCATTAGCTTCCACTTGTCCAGGTGTAATTTTTAAGGAATAATTTCTTCAGTAAGCTTTTGAACCTGTATGGGATAAAAAGATCCTTTTCCAAAATTTTAAATAAATGAAGAGGCTTCTCAATAAGAACAGAAAAATGATTTATTACAATTCTTGGGAGAAAGGGACATGCCTCCACCAGGTTAGGGAATCTGATGGAAGGGGGCAACTTACAGAAATTGAAGCACAATTTTTATACCTCAAGGTAGAGAATCCCACCTCCCCACTATCCTACCTCTCCATTGGCTGGGAGGCAGGCTTACAATCTAAGCGTGAGAAACTATACAAACCCCAGGAAATCTTCCCCTATCCCAACACAGGTACTTCATTTAATACCTAACTTTGCTGCTGGCTTTAGAAAGGAGGGGAGAGGGAGAAGGGGGAGTTGGTAATGTTGATGTGGCAACAGTACAAGAAACAAAGGGGAGATTTGAGTAATTTCCAAGTTTTGGCTACAGCCCACAGCACTTTCACAAAGAAAGCTGGTAGCTGGAAAGGGGGGGAGGGGCAACTGACCATCCACAAGGAGAGAGGCCTTATGGAAGAGAAATTTTAGAAAATATAATATTCCCCATATTTTTTATTATGAAAAGTCTTCACAATCTCCTCATCTCACTCAAACTTCTTTTGCCATTTGATCAATTGTTTTTTAGGGTGTTATTTTTTTCAATATTTTTGTGCCTCTTTTACTAAACAATTCATTCTTTTTTTCATATTTTCTTGTGTTTTTCTCTTTTCTTTTTTGAACTTTTACTCTGCAACTCATCTCTTTTTTTTAAAAAACTCTTTCCAGAATTCTTTTTATGCAGTGTCCAATTTGCGCTTTTTCTTTAGGCTTTGCTCTTTTCTTCTTCTAATTTGTGTCTTGGTCTTCTCTACCACCATAGTAGCTTTTTATGGTCAAGTTCTTTCCTTCCTTCCTTCCTTTCTTAGTTTCTTTCTTTGCTGTTTACTTATTTTTCCATCCTATTTCTTGACTTTGAAATTTATGTTAAAGTTGGGATCCATTCAGACCTTTTAATGCTACTGTTTTCAGAGCTAATTCTGGGAGTCTGCAATTTTTCAGTGCTTTCAAAAATTCTAGGAGAGGTATGGTCAATATTTTCCTGGCCTGTACTCTAATCTCTGTCCAGTGAGGGCCCCTGCTCCCCTGCAGATATAAGTGATAGTGCTCTTCTAATGCCTTGGACCTGTGACTAGCAACACCCTGCTTCCTTGGGACAGACCACAAGAGCTTCTCTCTGCCCAGGAACTGGCACCCAGAACTGTTTGTGGGCCAGATCCTGCTCCCATTGCCAGCAAAGGGTCCCCTGTAATCTCTTTCTAAGCAGCTGTCTAATACCCTTACCCCCTTGGAACTGAGAGCTCCCAAAGCTTCTGCTACCTCTGTCACAGTTGCCTCCAAGGCTCACCACTGGTGCTGCTGCTGTGTGCTCCAGGCCAGCCCCTCCCCATGTTACACATCTCTCCTGCTGAGCTTTTTAAATGGCTTGGGGTGGAAAAATGTTTCACCCTGACCTTTTAAAATGTCTGCCTTGATCCTCCAGAATTCAATTTGAGGTGTTATTTTAAAGTTGTTTAGAGGTAAATGTTGGGAGAGTTCATTTGGGTTGCTGCCTCTACTCTGCCCTCTTGACCCTCAAAGTCAAGTTTTTGGACCCAAATTTAAAACTTTACATTTATCCTATTACAATTCATCTTATTGGACTTGGATATGTAAGTATCAGTAGCTGATACTTACATAGTGTTTACTACCTGCCAGGCACTTTGTGAAGCATTTTACAAGTCTTATTTCATTTGATCCTTACAACTCCAAAAGGTAGAGGCTGTTTTTACCCCATTTTGCAAATCAGAAATCTGAGGCAAACAAAGTTAAATGATTTGCCCCAGGATCACACAACTAGTAAGTGTCTGAGGCTGGATGTGAACTCAGGTCTTCCTAATCCCAGGCTTGGGTGCCCTATCTACTACAAACATCCAGCTACATGACATTCAAGCTTGTCAATATCTCATGAGGTAATGTACCTGCCATCTATTATGCTAGCTTAGTGCCATCTGCAAAGAAACATTTTTGTGATTGACTTCCCTGACAATATGCTGCTGCACTGAAGGAATATTTTGAAGGTGGGATTAGGACTAGGGTGGGGAACCTGTGGCCTTGAGGCTACATATGGCCCTCTAGGTCCTCAAGTGTAGCCATTTCTCTGATTCCAAACTTATAAAGTTTGGCTGCACTTGAGGACCTAGAGGGTCTCATGTGGCCTCAAGGTCACAGATTCTCCACTCTGGATTGGCAGATGAACTATGTCAAGGCAGCAAGTATTTATTAAATTCTTACTATGTGACAGGTATTGTGTTAAGGGCTAGAGATATAAGTTTCAGCAAAAAGAAAGACAGTCCCTGCCTTCAGGATCTTCTAATGAGAGAAGACAACATGTGAAAAAACAATTGAAAGGGGGGGAGAATTAAGAAGGAGCATGGTGTAGAAGTCTGCAGAGTCTGAACCAGAAGGAGAAAGGATAGTTACCCTGGACTCTTCTTCAAAGTGGAGGCTGCAAGAGGATTCACCAGTGAGAGAGGGGGATCTCTAGAGGGAAGGGATGGTGAGGAGGCCATAGGCTCTGAGTAAATTTCAAGGGTGAGAGGGCAGTTGCGACATGGTGGTGAAGATAAGTGCGTAGAGGGGTCCCTATATCCTGTAACTGTCTCCAGTCCTTGATGGATGGCAGGAAAGCCAGCCAGTCATTTTGTAGCTAAATAAAGACACTTTGCCAGGCTAACTATTTTTGTGAGAGCAGATGAATCATTCAGTACCAGAACCCTCTTTTCAAGTGTCAACTTCACACCTAGCATAGGGCCTTGCCCAAAATAGACCCTCCATAAATACTTGCTGCTGAAGATGCTGTTCTTTGCGATTTTCTGTGCCTCCAGAAGGGGGGAGTGAGAACCCATTTTTACTGATGAAGAGGGAGAGGAATTTTCTCCAAGGATAGAATGCCAGGGATTGGTCCAGTTAAGCTGGGCCATGGGGGAAATAAAAAACCACCTCCTCCCTCCTCCCCCCCATCCTTTCCACTTCCTCTTTCACATACACACACATAATGAGTCATAATGAGTCAGCTGCTCCAACTAGCTGACTTGGCATTTCTTAGGCTGCCTGATTTAATGTCCCAGAAGCAGTGGTGGAGGTGGCAGCAGCAGCAGCAATAGCCAGAGGCCATTTGAATGCTGTAACTAATGCAATAATCTAATTGAACAACCATTTATTAAAAGCCTACTATGTGTAACGCACTGTAGTAGGCCCTAGGGAAACCAAGATCAAAAAGGAAAACAGATTAAATTCTCCAGGAGACACAATATGCATACAGATAAATAAATACAAAATAATTGGAGGAGGGAGAGAATCCTCATAACTGGGAGGATCAGGAAAGATTTTGAGCAGAAGGTGGCACCTGAACTGAACCTTGAAAGAAGAAAAGGATCCTAAGAGGAGGAGGTGGGGATGGAGCACATTCTAGGAATGGGGGATGGACTATGCAAAGACACAGAGGTCAGAGATGGCATATCATATACAGATAAAAGTGAGTAGGCCAGTTTAGCTAGAACACAGGCTGTGTGAATGGGAGTGTCCAATGTGAAGTGTTCAAAAAGGTAGAGATTTAAATCTCCAGCTGACAGACTTGTATTTTATCCTGGAACAGAAGCTCTTAACCTTTTTCTTGTATCACGGAAACCTTCGGCAGTCTGATGAAGGCTCTGACCTCAGAATAACAGTTTTACATTCATAAAATATACATAATATATAATTTCTACAAATGAAACAAATTATATTGAAATATACTTATAAAAAATGTTTTAAAAAATATATCCACAGATCCCAGTTACAAACCTTTCTCTTTGAAGTGGTATAAACCCAGTGAAGATTCCTGAGCAGGGAGTGACTGGGGAAGATCTATGCTTCAGATACAGAACTGAGGACTGATCAGCCTGGGGAGAGATAGGAGGCAAAGAGAACAATAGAAGACAATTAGAATAGTCCATGAGAGAGGTGTGATGGCGTCTGTACCAGAACATCCTTTTGCCCCAAAGGTCCCCTTCTTCCACTGGTGGGTTCCTCCAGTAACTTCCATTTTGTTGTGGGGTTTTTTTGATGCAATCGGGGTAAAGTGACTTGCCCAGGGTCACATAGGTAGTAAGTGTCTGAGGCCAAATTTGAACTCAGGCCCTCCTGACTCCACATCCAGTGTTCTATCCACTATACCACCTCTGCCCCTGGAACCTCCATTTTAAGGAAGCACCCAGGGCAGTCTTCCTTTATTTTCCTGGCTTTGATTCTTCAGCATTCTCCTCTTTTCTTCCTCTTCCTGGTATCCTCTTTCAAAGTTTGCTTTTTACACATGGTCTTTCCTCATTAGAATGTGAAGTAATGTAAAGGCAGAGAGGGGACCTTGACAATTAGCATAATACAAGGTAGGGAGTGCAAAAGGGAAGGGAAGGTCTAGGGAAAACTCAGATACCATGCTCCAGGAATATTTGGGGAGGGACAATTCCCTACCAGCTGAGGGAATCCAGGGAGACTTCCTGGAACATGTCGTACTTTAGTTACCCTTGAGGGAAATAAGGAATCTGAAAGTCAGAAGCTGATGGGAGTATATTTAAAAACATGATTGTACGAACAACCAAAGGCAAAGTTCATGGTATGTGAAGTTCAGGGAAGAGTTAATAATCCAGTTTGGCTGGAATGTCAAGTCCATGAAGGTGAGTAATGAGAAATAAAGGTAGAGGTTGATTGATTGATTGATGATAGCTTGGTGGATAAGTAAGAAGGGGCTAGTCAAGGCTACCTCACTATTGTGTCTGGTGGGTAAGTCTCTTATGGGTTGTGTGGCTATGTTTTTATTATTGTTATAATATTTATTATTATTAAGTATCTCCTTCCTAAATTAAGCCAGTTATGAATTCTGCATTTGAATTTTTTTTCTTTTTGAAGATAGGGAGTATAATTTTCAAGAGGCAGCCTCATTTTCTCAGCCCCTTGCAATATGGCTTCCAAATGCACCATTCAATTAAAATTGCTGTCTCCAAAGTTATCAGGGGTCTCTTAAATGATCTGCTGGCCCTTTCTTAGTTATCATCCTTCTTAACCTTTCTTCAGTTTTAAAAAGTGTCCCCCTTGTCTTCCTTCTTGATATTCTCTCCTCTCTTGGCTTCTGCAACAGGCCTATTTCCTTTTCTGTTCACATGTATCTTTCTAGGTAGATTTCATAGAATGTCTTGGATTTCACTTCCTGGATGCAAGTCATTGGTCATTTATTGCAACTTACTTATGCCTACTATGCAACTTTCCATTGCCTTTTGGGCAGGTCTCCTGCAATTTTGATGCTTCTAAGGCTGGTGTTCCATGATTTACAGTCATATAGTATCATCAGCATAGTATTGATGTTTTTAAAAATGCCCTTTTGAATTAAGAAAATATACTCACAAAGAAATTTAGGAATCAAAGCAGGTCATTATAGGGGACAACATTTGGGAGAAGGTTAATAGAGGGAGAAACAGAAATGATATTTTACTAGAATATACTCTAGACCACCTGGACATAAAAAGGAACTAGATAAAGACTTCAAGCATCACAAGCCTAGAGTAGAGTTAGGAGATTTAATTTATTTGAACATCTGTTAGAACTTTCTCTCTACCGAAAGCAAAGCTAAGTAATAATTTCTTAGACCTGACAATGATAATTTCATTCTTCAAAAAGTGTAAGAGTATTGTTGCTGAGATAGAAATGATGGAAACATTGGAAGAAGTGACCATTCCCTCCCAGTTTATGATAGAGGAAAGCTGGGTATAATATGACATGCACTCCAGATTTGGGGAAAGCAAATTTTGAAAGGCTCAGAGGAAGGATAGGTGAAGTCAGTTTGGGAGGAATAGGAAATTCTCAAGAATAAAATTTTAAAGACACAAAAGGAAACAGTTCCAATGAGAATAAAACATGGAAATTGCCTGACTGGTAAGTCACCAATGAAAATGGATTTTTAAAGCTATATACAGAAGATAGAAACAAGAGAAAATAAGGGAGGAGAATATATAAGGGCATGGCACTTTCCTATAAAAATAGATTCAGGAGTGCTGAAGTTTGGAAGGGGCTAAGACCAGAGAGGAAAGAGGGAGAGACAGCCAAAAAGGGTTTAGGAATTTTTTTAAGTTATACTGGGGAAAAGGGACAGGCTTAAAAAAGAAATAGAGGCTCTACTTCGGGATAAATAACAACAGATGTCTCTTTGGCCCATTCACTACCAGAATGAAGACCATTCTGAGCACCAGACTGTAGACATCCCAGAAAATGTTGACATCTCTCTTAAGAGTCAGACAGTTATTGTGAGGGGTCTTCTGTAGGGATTTCAACTGTATCAATGTTGAGCTCAGTCTCCTTGGAAAGAAGAAAAAAGGCTCCAGGTGGACAAATGGTGGGGAAATTGAAAAGAACTTGCAAACATGCACACAATCTGTAATGATGTACAAAACATGATCAAAGGTGCTACCCTGGGTTTTCCTTATAAGATGAGGAATGCTCACCTCCCCATCAGTGTTGTTATTCAAGAGAATGGCTCACTTGTTGAAATCAGAAATTTCTGGGTGAAAAATATACCTGAAGAGTATGCACAAGATTGGATGTTGCTTGTGCTGTTTCTCAAGCCCAAAAAAGATGAGTTAATTCTTGAAGGAAATGGTATTGAACTTGTTTCAAACTCAGCTGCCCTGATCCAACAGGCCACCACAGTCAAAAACAAGAATATCAGAAAATTTTTGGATGGCATCTATGTTACTGAGAAAGGCACAGTACAACAAGCTGATGAATAAGTTGGAATAGATGCCAAAGATCATGTACTGAGGAGGCAACACTTGTTCAGATGTCAAAATAAAAATACTTTTTGTCATTTAAAAAAATAACAACAGAGTAAAAGTGGAGATGCTTTTAATTTTTTCTTTCTTTTTTTATTTTTATTTATTTATTTATTTTTTGTTTTCAATGTTCATTTCCATAAGATTTTAAGTTCTAAATTTTCTCCTCATCTCTCCCCTCTCCCCACCCCAAGACACTGTGCATTCTGATTACCCCTTCCCCCAATCTGCCCTTCCTTCTATCACACACCTCCCTTCCCCTATCCTCATCTTTTCTCTTTTCTTGTAAGGCAAGATAGATTTCTATACACCATTACCTGTATTTATTATTTCCCAGTTGCATATAAAAACAATTCTCAACATTCATTCCTAAATCTTTGAGTTCCAACTTCTCTCCCTTCCCCGCTCCCCACCCATCCCCACTGAGAAGGCAAGCAATTCAATATAGGCTATACATGTGTAGTTATGCAAAAGACATCCATAATAGTCATGTTGTGTAAGACTAACTATATTTCCCTCTATCCTATTCTGCCCTCCATTGATTCTATTCTCTCTTTCAACCTTGTCCCTCTCCAAAAGTGTTTACTTCTAATTACTCACTCCTCTCATTTACCTTTCCTTCTATCATCTCCCTCACACCAGTTATCCCCTTCTCCCGTACTTTCCTGTGCTGTAAGATAGATTTTTATACCAAACTGAGTGTGCATGTTATTTCCCTCTTAAGCCAAATGTGATGAGAGTAAGTTTCACTTTTTCCCTCTCACCTCCCTCCTTTTACCCTCCATTGAAAAAGCTTTTTTTTGCCTCTTTTATGAGAGATAATTTGACCCATTCCATTTCTCCCTTTCTTCTCCTAATATATTCCTCTCTCACCCCTTAATTTTATTATTTTAGCTATCATCCCTTCCTATTCAACTCACCCTATGCCCTCTATCTATATGTACATAATTTCTCCAACTACTGAAATTGAAAAGTCTCAAGTTAAAAATATTATCTTTCCATGTAGGAATGTAAATAGTTCAACTTCAGTAAGTTCCTTATGATTTCTCTTCTGTTTACCTTTTCATGCTTCCTTGATTCTTGTGTTTGAAAGTCAAATTTTCTATTCAACTCTGGGTTTTTCATCAAGCTTGAAGATCTTCTATTTCATTGAATGACAATTTTTCCCCCTGAAGTATTATACTCACTTTTGCTGAGTAGGTGATTCTCAGTTTTAATCCTAGTTCCTTTGACTTCTGCAATATCATATTCCAAGTCCTTTGATCCCTTAATGTAGAAGTTGCTAGATCTTGTGTTATCCTGATTGTATTTCCATAATACTTTCTTTGGTTTTTTTCTGGTTGCTTGCAATATTTTCTCCTTGACCTGGGAACTATGAAATTTGGCTACAATATTCCTAAGAGTTTTTTTTTTGGATCTCTTTCAAGAGTTGATCAGTAAAGTCTTTCAATATTTATTTTACCCTTGGGTTCTAGAATATCAGGGCAGTTTCCCTTGATAATTTCATGAAAGATGATTCTAGGCCCTTTTTTTGATAATGGCTTTCAGGTAGTCCCATAATTTTAAAATTGTCTCTTCTGGATCTATTTTCCATGTCAATTGTTTTTCTAATGAGATATTTCACAATTGCCTTCCATTTTTTTTTTGTTCTTTTGGTTTTGTTTTGTAATTTCTTGGTTTCCCATAAAGTTATTGGTTTCCGTCTGTTCCATTCTAATTTTTAAAGAATTATTTTCTTCAGTGAGCTTTTGAACCTCCTTTTCCATTTGGTCCATTCTGCTTTTGAAAGCATTCTTCTCCTCATTGGCTTTTTGGACCACGTTTGCCATTTGGGTTAGCCTATTTTTAAAGGTGTTATTTTCTTCAGCAATTTTTTGGGTGTCTGTTTTGTGATTTTTTATAAAAGTTCGGATTCGCTCCTATAAATAACGCTCTCGAACAAGTTCGGTTAAAAGTAAAAGTAAAATTTTATTCTCTAGATAATACATGGGATAGAGGTGTTAGACTTACACAAAAAACAAGACAACACAATAGCTATTAACATCACTCTTAGTATAATAAGAAGATAGATAGGAAGAGAATACATCACCAATTCAAGGGAACCTCAAAACTCAAGTGGCTGGGAGCCCCGTTGCAGCCTCAATCAACTTGAATTGGGAAAAGGTTTTTCCGGGCGAAGTGT
>CM053769.1:185564054-185575619 GCA_028658325.1 Potorous gilbertii
AAAATCTTGTGAAAATGAATGTAAAAAGTTAAATAAATTTATTAAAAAAAAAAAGAAAGCCAAAAAAAAAATAAAAAAAAGAAAAATCCAGAAGATCTGACACTGAAAAGAAGTTGTATTAATGGAAACCTTTTGTTGTGTTGGTGGCAACACCACCTAAGAGGTCCCTCTGTTTCCACGCTGTGATATCAACATGTTATTTTAGAAGCCCAGAACCAAAACCCTTGCCCTGTTCTGTTACATATGGATAAAATAGTGATAAATATGTTTATGTGAACTTTATCTGAAAGGAAATTTCCTCAAAAAACTCACTTTCAAACCTCCTTTGAAATTTATCATCATTGAGATTTTTCTGGGTTTAAGTGACTTATTCAGCTATTATGCCAAAGGCTGGACTTTTAGCCTTGGTTTTTATGAAGATAATCCTGGTTCATTATGCACTGTCCTAGTCTCCTATATTTTCTAATGTGTTGCTGTAAATTTTTGTACAAAAAGTGTTAAGCAACTCCCAAAAACATATTTCATGAAATATAATACTCAAATGGTATTTTATTCTGAATTAAATTAAAATTATTATATATTAAATATATATATTTAATAAAAATATTAAAATTAAAAATATGCTACAATGAAAAATCTACATTTGTTTTGTATTTGAATGAGAGTAGCTTCTAATATATTCATGCACGCAATAAATATCTCTGCTTAATAAAACATGTTCAGATCTATGTAAGAATTCATGGATTTTCCATGTTCCCAATGGAACCTACCATAATAACCATTTTCAAAGATGATAGGTTTAACATACCTCAAGGCAATATTTCAGAACAACATGAAATGCAGTGGTTTTAGTGAAAGTCATTCAGGTGTTGAACCAATTTGAGAAGCCTCTGAAACAAGGTTCTCAGAAAATCCTGAATTAATTTTAGCATCAGGAAAACTGATTTATGGAAGGCTCACTGATAGTGTCCTGTGACCACAGGACAATAGACAAAATCTATGGTGGAAATGGATCCAAGTAGTTTTCTCAAACCTTTTCACGTCTTAACCTCTTTCTACAGAAAATTTCTTTTTTGTTTGCAAAATATCTAAAGGGGATCCTTTAAAAAGATATTGAGAAGATGGCAGAGTAGAAAGACTCACATTTGCTAGCTCTGAACCCCCAGCCCATGGATTTCCTCTAAAAAGACCTCCTGACAAATTCTGGAACAGTGGAAGCCACGCAGAAACACAGTGAAGGGGATTTCCGTTGCAGAGAGCCCTGAAAAGACGACCCCTGGGGTCCATTGGGCCCCGGAGGGTAGCGGAGCCCTGTCCTGCCCTGCCCCGGCCGCGCGGCACTGAGAGGAGCAAGCAGTTCCAAGCAGGCATCAGGGACCGTAATCTCCAGGGGCTGCGAAGGTCCCTCCACCCACAAATGTACAGGTCAGTGAGAGAGACGGGCTGAGAGGGGAGCGGGTATCTCCGGGACTCGGACCCCCTCGGGAGGCAGCTGAGGCCAGAGGCTCCCAGAGCAGGCAGGAGCTCGACCACAGCCCCATTACAAAAGATCTCTGCATAAACCCCCTGAGGGAACTGGGCCTGAGAGGCGGCCCTGCCCCCACCTGAGCACAAGCAGATAAGCTCCCATTGAATAGAAGCCAGGCCTGCTGCCAAAAGCCCTGAAGCTGGGGAGCAGCATTTGAATCTAGACCCCAAGCATAGCTTTGTGATGTCTCTACTTTTTAATACGATTTCCAGAATTTGCCATAGTTTTCCTTCTAAGGAGCAAGAATATTGTCTTACTTCATGCCTTCAGTCACCATCTACAGTGAATATTGAGGCCAAGAATATAAGAATATTAAATAGGTGCAACTGGGTGGCATAGTAGGTAGACTACTGGCCCCAGATTCAGAGTAATCTGAGTCTAAATTCAGTCTCAGACACTTAACAAGCAAGGGTAATTAACACATTTTTCTTCAGTTTCCTATTCTGTAAAATTACATGGAAAAGGAAAATACAAACCCTTTCGTTATCTTTGACAAGAAAATCCCAAATGGGGTCATAAAACGTCAACACTGGACCTGACAGCATCAGTTAAGAATGTGGTTGTAGCTATTATCATATTCAGGAAGAGCTACATGTAGTAAGGGGACAAAATCCTAAGAGTAACTTTGACAGTTGACTTAATTGAAGGAGGCGTTTAAGAAGATGACCCATTCAAGTATTGTCAGACTATTCAGGTTTGTTATTTATTAATATCTTTCGTTATCAATTCATTGTAATAGAAACCCACCATAAATTATTGAGGTTTTCCCAATAGTCACAGGATGAACACATTTGGTGTTAAAGGTGACAGTTCTGAATTTAGGGAATATTGTTTCTCTCTTTCTTCCTTTGTTCATTAACGAAGACTGATTTTTACCCTCATGTTTTTAAATGTTGAGTTCTACATATATTTAGATCTTCTCAGCTCTCCCACATCTATTGAGAAAGTCAATGTCATATTATATATTGATATATGGCTATGAAATACCCATCTCTATGTAAGATGATGAAAAAGAATTAAAAACAAAAATATAAAGACAGTGATAAAAGTATGCTTCAAGATGAGATTAGAATTTTTCATATCTCTCCTTGGAGAAGGATAGAAATTTTCTGGCGGCAGGGACAAGATGGAAGAGGAGAAGTAGAGGCTTGCTAGAGTTCTCCCCCAAAGCCCAGTCAAATATCTGAAAAATGACTCAGAACAAATTCTGCAGCTGCACAATCCAAATAATGACAGAGTAAAGCAAATCTCCAGCCCAAGACAGCCTGGAAGGTTGATGGATAACATATATAACACCAGACTGGGAGCAGAACACAATCCAGCATGGGCATCGCCAGCACAGACGGGACCTGAGAAGACCTGGGGGGATTGAATCTCTTGCACCTGTGGCAGTTACCAGACTACTCATCTCCAAATTTCTGAGGACAAATTGGAAAGTAAGTGGAAAAAGATGTGCAAGGGAGTAGACTGGTCACCCCAGCCACAGAGTAGCACAGGAGGTAGAGAAGTCCACAGTAGCAGAAGCAGTGACAGAGGCAGTAACCATTTCTGGAGCTCTAGGACCACACATTTTGAGGTTGACAATACATCTCCTCCACACCACTGGAATCAGAGAACTACCTTGACAAAGAACTACAGAGTAAATTAAATAGATGGGGAAATGAATAAGAACTGGTACAAGCATCAGACTATAGAATCTTACTTTGGTGCCAAGGAATACCAAAATATACAAACAGAAGAAGAAAACAAAGTCAAAGTTCCTACATCCAAAGCCTCCAAGAAATATATGAATTGGTCTCATTCCATAGATGAGCTCAAAAAGGATTCTGAAAAATCATGTAACAGAAGTAGAGCAAAAATTGAATAGAGAAATGAGAGTGATGCAAGAAAATCATAAAAAAAGAGTCAAGGGCTTTGTAAGGGAACCCAAAAATGCTAAAGAAAAGAACACCTTAAAAAACAAACAAACCCAAATGACAAAAGTGATTCAAAAACCAAATGAGGAGAGAAATGCCTTAAAAAGCAGAATAGACCAGAGGGAAGAGGAGGTACAAAACCTCATTGAAGGAAATAATTCCTTAAAGATTACAATGGAGCAAGTGGAAGCTAATGACTTCATGAAAAGTCAAGAAATTATAAAAAAAAATCCAAGGAATGAAAAAATTATAGCAGGAAATGTAAAATGTCTCATGGAATAAAACAACTGATCTGGAAAATCAATCCAGGAGGGACAATTTTAAAATTATTGGACTACACGAATATCATGATCTAAAAGAATCTAGAAAGCATTTCTCAAGAAATTATCAATAAAAACTCCTCTGACACTCTAGAACTAAAGGGTAAAATAGATATTGAAAGAATATCTCGCTCACTTCATGAAAGTGATCCCAAAAGGAAAACTCCTAGAAATATTGTAGCCAAATTCCAGAGCTCCTATGTCAAGGAGAAAACATTGCAAGTAGCCAGAAAAAAAAATAGAGCACAATGAAAATGCATGCATGATGACAAAAGATGTAGCAGTTTCTGCATTAAGTGATCGCAAGGTTTGGAATATGATATTCCAGAGGTGAAAGGAGCTGTGATTAAAACCAAGATTGACCTATCCAGCAAAACTGAGTACAATATTTCAGGAGGAAAAAAATGGTCATTCAATGAAATAGAGGACTTCCAAGAATTCTTGATGAAAAGACAAGGACTGAATAAAAAGTTTGACTTTTAAACACAAGAATCAAGAGAAGAACCAAAGGTAAACAGAAAAGATAAATCATAAGGGACTTACTAAAATTGAACTATATATTCCTACATGGAAATAAATATTTGTAACTCTGGTACCTTTTCCAGTATTAAAGTAGTTTGAGGAATTATATACAGAGGGCACAGTTGAATATTAATATATTATGTCTAAAAAAATATTTTTGGAGAGGATTATATTGGGAGAAGAAAGGGAGAAATAGAATAGGGAAAATTTTCTCACATCAAAGAGTCAAGAAAAGCTTTTGCAATGGAGGGGAAGAGGTAGGACGTGAGAGGGAAAGAGTGAGCCATATTTTCATTTGATTTGACTCAAGTAGACAATCAATTTGGCATGAAAATGTATCTTACAGTACAGGAAAGGAAAGGGAAAAGTAGGAGTAGGAGAATTAATAGAATGGAGGGCAAATGGGAAGAGGGGGTAATTAGAAGCAAGGACTTTTGAAGAGGTACTTGGTCAAAAGAGAGAATAGAATAAATAGTGTGGTAAGATAGGATGGAGTTAAATATAGTTAATCTTTCACATCATGACTGTTATCGAAGTGTTTTGTATGACTACACATGTATAACCTATATCCAATTGTGTGCCTTCTCAGTGTGGATGGGTGGAGATGGAGAAATTGAGAGCAATTGGAATATCAAGTTTTAAAAATGAATGTCAAAAGTTCTTTTTACATGCAACTGGAAATAAGAAACACAGGCAATAGGGTATAGAAATGTATGTTGCCTACTGGAATATAAAGGGGAAGGAGATGAGAGAAGGGAGAGGTGGGATAGAAGTCAGATTGGAGGATGTGGTAAACAGAACGCCACAATTTCTTGGAGTGGTCAGAAGGAAGAGTTAGGGAAAAAATTGGAAATCAAAATCATGTGGCAGTGCATGATGAAAGCTAAAACTATATCAATTATTTAAAAAAAATAATTTTTCATCATGGATTCTTTAGACCAGACCAACATGACGAGTGCAGACCAGACCAATGCAATGAGTGTAGACCAGACTAGCACATAGCCCAGATCAGTGTAGAGCAGCAGGGACAGGACGCAGAACAGGCTTCAGGGAGCCACTCCCAGCCGTTCACAGATTAATCAACCCACAAATTCCACAGACAGCTTCAAAAGTTAGTGGGAGGGCTCCTTCTCCCAGGAGAGGGGAGCCTAGTCTGGACCTCCAGTAGAAGGCACAGCAGCTGCAGCTCCCATTTTAAGAACCCTCTATCTATAATCACTGGGGGAATTGAAGGGCTGCACAAATATCAGCCCTGAGTGGCAGCCCTGGGAGACCTTAGCCTAGAGTCCCTGAGGGAACTGAGACACTAATCTGATTCTCAGCCCTGAGCTCCACCCGGGAGTGAAGAGGAGCACTGGCAGGGAGCTGGAGGTAGTTGTGGTGAGGGAATTCAATTGTAGATTCTGGAGAGAAAAGTTTTTGACTGCTCCCAGACCAGCATGCAGGTCAGGAGAGGAGTAAACGTCTCTCCCTTGATTATACCACCTTGGAGGAACTGAAAAATTATAGGTCTCCAGAACGTACCCTCCTCTCAACAAAGGTCTCAAAAGTTAAGTACCTGGTTGGAAAAATGTCCAAATAAGGAAGAAAAAATAAAACTATAGAAGATTACTGTCTTGGTGAACAGGTATTTTCTTCCATCCTCTCAGATGAAGAAGAAAAAAGGATAACATCAGAGGAAGTCAAGGCTTTTGCATTCAAAACCTCCAAAATAAATATGCGATAGTTTCAGGCCATACAAGAGCTCAAAAAGGATTTTGAAAATCAAGTAAGAAAGGTGGAGGCAAAATTTGGAATACAAATGAAAGTGATGCAAGAAAATCATGAAAAGTGAGTCAACATATTGCCAAAGAAGACTCAAAAAAATGCTGAAGAAAATAACACCTTGAAAAATAGGTTAACCAAATTAGCAAAGCGGTCCAAAAAGCCAGTGAGGAGAAGAATGCTTTAAAAAGCAGAATTACACAAATGGAAAAGGAGGTTCGAAAGCTCACTGAAGAAAATAATTCTTTAAAACTTAGAATGGGGCAGACGGAAGCTAATGACTTTATGAGATATCAAGAAATTACAAAACAAAACAAAAAGAGTGAAGAAATAGAAGACATATCATTGAATCATATATGATTATATGATTCAATGATATATCATATATCATTGAAAAAATGACTGACCTGGAAAACACATTGAGGAGAGATAATTTAAAAACTATAGGACTGCCTGAAAGCCATTATCAAAAAAAGAGCCTAGATATTATCTTTCATGAAATTATCAAGGAAAACTGCCCTGATATTCTAGAACCAGAGGGCAAAATAAATATGGAAAGAATTCATGGATCACATCCTTAAAGAGATCCAAAAAGAGAAACTCCTAGGAATAGTGTGGCCAAATTTCAGAATTCCCAAGTCAACGAGAAAATATTGCAAGCAGCTAGAAAGAAACAATTTAAGTATTGTGGAAATACAATCAGAATAACACAGGATCTAGCAACTGCTACCTTAAAGGATTGAAAGACTTGGAATAAGATATTCCCGAAGTCAAAGAACAGTGAGTTGAGGGAGATAATAGAAGGAAGGGCAAATGAGAGAAGGTATAATCAGAGGTAAACACTTTTTAAGAGGGACAATGTCAAAAGAGAGAATAGAATAAATGGGGGGGCAGGATAGGATGGAGGGAAATATATTTGGTCTTACACAACATGACTATTATGGAAGTCTTTTGCAAAACTACACTTATACAGTCTGTATTGAATTGCCTACATTCTCAGTGGGGATGGGTGGGGAGGGAGAAAGGGAGAGAATCTGGAATTCAACATAATAGGAATGATTGTTGAGAACTGTTTTTGCATACAACAGGGAAATCAGAAATACAGGTAAGGGGGTATAGAAGCATATCTTCCCCTATAAGAAAATAGAGAAGGGGATAAGGGAAGGGAGGGGTGTGATAGAAGGAAGAGCATATTGAGGGAAGGAGTAATCAGAATTCCAGGTTTGATGGGCTAGGGGAAGGGAGAGGTGGTGAGAAAATTTGTAATTCAAAATTTTGTGGAAATGAATATTGAAAACTAAAAATACATAAATGAACATTTAAAAAAAATAAAATGATCTGGAGAATGAAATGGCAAAACATTCCAATATCTTTGTGAAGAAAACTCCAAATAAGATCATGAAGAGTTAGACATTGAACAACAACAACAACAACAACCAAGTGCCTAAACTATTACTTTTGATAAGCACTATCAGGTAACATTTAGTTTTTATTTTTTTCAAAGGAGTTGAGGTTTTGAAAACTGGCAAAATTTTCACTTCATGTAAGCCCAAGGTCCAAGGGCCTGTGTTGAATCAATATTAAAGCAATGAGATTCATGAGTCAAAAAAAAAAATTAGAATTCTCTTGGATCGGTATCTTGATCAGACTAGCTAAGTGTTTTATATTTAATCATTCCTACATTGTTTGTATTACTGGGTGCAATGTTTGTCTAATTCTGCTCACTTTATAGCAATTTATATGAAACTCCTCACGTTTTTTATGAACTCATTCCCCTCATCTTTTCTTATGACATAATAGCATTCCATTTGATAATATATATTACAGTTTGTTCAGTCATTTACCAGTTGAAGATTTAAATACATCATTTTCCCTTTCCTGTGTTCTCTTGAAGGTATAGATGTAGTACAGTAATTGCAGGATCAAAGGATATGCAACATTTTATAGTTTTTTGGCTATAGCTCCAAATTTCCATCTAGGATGGCTGGAGTAGCTCCTAATTCTACCAACAATGCTTCAGTGTCCCTACTTTTTCCTCATCCCCTCTATTACTTTTCTTTTCCTTTTCTGTCATGGTAGGCAATATGATGGTTGTGAGGTGGCATCTTAGAATTGCTTTAAGATGAATTTCTCTATCCAATGGTGTTTTAGAACATTTTTCCATGTTACTACTGATAGCTTTAATTTCTTCTTCTGAAAACTGTGTGTTCATATTTGTTGACCCTTTATCAACTAGAGAATGGGTCTTATTTTTCACAAATTTTTAGCCCAACTCTCCCTATCTTTGAGAAATGAGCCCTTCATTAGAGAAACTTGCTGTGAAATTTCCCTCATTTCCTCCTTACCTTCTAATTATGGTTTCATTCATTTTTTTTGTGTGCAATAACTGTATTGATTTGACGTAATTGAAATTATCCATTTTATATCCTGTAATACTCGCCATTTCTTTATTGGTCATAAGTTCGTCACTTATCCATAGATCTGACAGTTTATATTTTCCATCTCCAATAATATACTTATGGTATCACCCGTTATGTCTAAAACATGGACCTATGCTAATTTTGTATTTATATATGGTGAAAGATGTTATTCTATGCCGAATTTCTGTTTTGCAGTTTTGCCAGCAAATTTTTGCCAAATTTCTTCCCTCTCTCCCCTATTTGGATGCTTTAGTTTAGCAAATATTCGATTCATATAGGCATTTAGTGACGTGTATTCTGTAATTAATCTGTAGTATTAATCACCACTGGCCTTTTTTTTTTTTAGTCAGTACCAGATTTGTCTCATGATTACTATTTTGCAATATGGTTTGACATCTGAAATTTCTAGGGGACCTCCTTTCAGTTTCTTTTATTGATTCCCTTGGTAATCTTGACATTTTGTGTTTCTTGATTTTTTTATTTTTAACTCTATAAAATAATTCTTTGTTAGTTTTGTATGACAAAGAATTGTTTTACACAAAATATTCATTTTTTATTGTATTGGCTCTGACTACCCATGAACAATGATTTTCCTCTCCAATTGCTAAAATATGCCTTTATTTGTGTGAATAGCCTTCTGTAATTATTTCATATAACCCCTGGATTTGTTTTGGCAAGTAGACTCCCAAGAATTTTTTATTGTTTGCAGTTATTTTAAAGGAAATTTATGTTTTTATCTATTCCTGATAGATTTTATGGATTATATAAATAATGATGTTTTATGTGGGTTTATTTTTTTATCTCACTATTTTGCTAAAGTTGACTTGTATTAATTAGCTTTTTTCATTGATTTTATGGAATTGTCTAAGCATGTCATCACATCATTTGTAAAGAGTGGTTATTTTCTTTCTTCATTAGTTATTCTTTTAACTTATTTTTTCTTATACATAAAGATAATATTTCTAATATATAGTTTAAAAATAGTGGTGATGATCATGGATATTTTAGCTTCAGCTCTCACATTATGTAAAGTTTTTAGTTTGCCCCCACTACAGACAATGTTTACTTTCAGTCTTAAATATTTAGTATTTAATAAATTTAGTATAGGATATTAAAAATTTTAAGAGTGACTCCATTAATCCTATGCTTTCTAGAGTTTTAAATTGAAATGGGGTTATATTTTGTCAAAAAATTATCCTGTATCTATTGATATAAACATATGATTTTTTTTATTGATGTGGATAATTATGCTTATAATATCTGTAATGTTGAACCATTCCTGCATTTCTGGTGTATTTGAACTCTTGCAAATTCTCTAGATTTTTCTGTATACACCATCTGATGATCATCAAATATGAATATTTTTATATTGTTTTTACTTATTTTAAAACTTTCACTTTCGTTGTCCAATCTTATTGCAATTTGGATAACTACACAATTTTTAGAAATATGCCCTATAATACTGAATAGACATCCTTGTTTTACTTTGTTTTCATTGGGAGGGGTGTAGGGTGTATTCAGGGAGGACCAGTGCCTTTGGTGTCATGGCTGTTGAGCCTCTTTTGGGAATTTTTTCTACCTTTGGTGTCCACCTGTTCTGTTTAACTCTCACCTGTGGCTTCAAGAAGCTGCAGCATGCACAGCAGCCACACACAGGTACCGTTTCAGCAGACAGGCCAAACCAGATTGAGGGTAACCAAGGGTTCTCAAACCCATTGGTGAGTTGGGGGGGTGACCCCAAGTATGTGAAGACTTCATTGGGTGGAATGAGCAGATGAGAACAATTTGTTCCAAAGGCCAGAAAAGGCATATGGAGCAGATTATGTGGAGCGCTTAGAGCCTGGTTAGACACCAAAGAAGCAAGGGGCATCCACTGCATCTTGAGGCATCGTCAGCAGTCTTGACTCTGTCTTGACCCTATACTGTGATGACTCATGAAGAAAGAGTGAGGCTGATGACTCTGTGCAACTCTGACTCACTTAAATCCGGTTACGAATGAATAAAAAGACATCACCCACACCATTTCACTACTATGCCTTAAAGTCCTGTAGTGACAGGGAAGTGACGAAGAAGCAGATATGGATACAATGGCAGTGTAGTCACAACTCTGAGCACAGGTGACCCAGGCCATAGGGTCCTTTCCCACTGGAGGCAGCTGGGTGACTCGGCAACCCCCTGGATGTCTGAGCAGTCTTTAAGGAGAGCATTGCTTATCTCCTGGTGTGATGAAGGGATCTAGAAAAGGTGCCCTAAATATTGTCTGTTTATTCTACCCTGGCCTGATTACCACAGTAGGCAGGGAATCCCACTATGCAGTCAAAATACAAAAAAAAAAAGTACAAAGACATCTGCAAAGATGATTCCACTAACCATCAGCACATGGAAAGTTTGTACACTAATATCCAGTAGATCTGAAAGAAGAACGGTTCATATTGCAAGAGAAGTCAACAGATATTGCATCTACATAGCAGCCCTCAGTGAAACAAGGTTGGCAAATGAAGGCCAACTTATTGAAGTTGGAGCTTGTTTTGTGATTTTTTATAAAAGTTCGGATTCGCTCCTATAAATAACGCTCTCGAACAAGTTCGGTTAAAAGTGAAAGTAAAATTTTATTCTCTAGATGATACACTGGATAGAGGTTTTAGACTTACACAAAAAAACAACACAACACAATAGCTATTAATATCATTCTTAGTATAATAAGAAGATAGATAGGAAGAGAATACATCACCAATTCAAGAGAACCTCAAAACTCAAGCGGCTGGGAGCCCCGTTGCAGCCTCAATCAACTTGAATTGGGAAAAGATTTTTCCGGGTGAAGCGTCCTTCCCACGGATGAAGCTCAGAGGCTGCTAGAAATCGGGGTTTTTTTATAGGGTATCCAAACAAAGAAGGCTTCGTGCCAATTGTAGTTATATAAGCTTCTTGGCAAAAAAAGGGTTTCAACAGGTGTAGCTAAAGTTAATTTTAAGGATCATGTCCTTGTTGATGTATTCCATTGGTCTGAAGCTTGATGGTCTCCTTATCAATGTAGTATGTTTTAGGGAGGGGAGCCACCTCTCCCTAAACAAACATATTCCAGGAATGGCTAGTTC
>CM053769.1:185576119-185606022 GCA_028658325.1 Potorous gilbertii
TGTAGCTAAAGTTAATTTTAAGGATCATGTCCTTGTTGATGTATTCCATTGGTCTGAAGCTTGACGGTCTCCTTATCAATGTAGTATGTTTTAGGGAGGGGAGCCACCTCTCCCTAAACAAACATATTCCAGGAATGGCTAGTTCCCAGATATTATGCCAAGAACCTTCAGAAGTTCATGGAACGGACATCTCCAAGCACTGAACTTTTCAACTCTCTATATTTTAGGCTGATTTTATTGGAATGATCTTATATTCTTATAAGGAATTCTTAATTTCTTATTCAGTGTCCTTTAACAAACTGTTGACTAGCTTTTCATCATTTTCTTGCATCTCTCTCATTTCTCTTCCCAATTTTTCCTCTACCTCTCTTGCTTGATTTTCAAAATCCTTTTTGAGTTTTTCTATGGCCTGAGAATATTGCATATTTTTTTGGAGGTTTTGGGTGTTGAAGCCTTGACTTTTATATCTTCCTATCTACCATACAGCATATGGTATGCTTTATTCTTCCTCATCTGAAAGGATGGAAGAAAATACCTTTCTGCCAAGAAAGCAGCCTTCTATAGTCTTATTTTTTTCCCCTTTTGGGGCATTTTCCCAGCCAGTTACTTGACTTTTGAGTCCTTTGTCAAGTGGAGGATATACCTAGGGACCTGTAAGTTCTCAGTTCCTCCAAAGTGGCACAATCAAAGGAGAGCTCCTCTCCTGGCCTGTGCTCTAATCTGGAAGCAATCACAAGCCTTTCTGCCCATGTCTCTGTGAGTAGGATTCCCTCTCCAGAGCCTCCACCAGCTCCACCACATCAGTGCTCCTCCTCACCCCAGGACCTCCTCTCAGAAGTGAAACCTAGATCAGCCACTCAATTCCCTCAGGGTCTTTAGGCCAAGGGCTCCAAAAATGGATGCTTCTGCCTTGGTGCCTGACAGCTGCCCTGGGACCAGGGCTCAGGCCAGACTCTGCTCCCTTCTCACCCAGGTGAAAGAGCTTTCTCACTGACATTTGAAGCTGTCTTTGGCATTTGTGACTTGAGAAATCCAGGACCCACAGCTGCTACCAGTGGCTCCATGCCATGAAGCCTGCTCTAGTCCTGTTCCTGCTGCACAGCATAGCCAAGGCTGAGCAGTGCTCCACTCTGAGCCCACTGTGATAGACCTTTCCTGTCAGCCTTCCAAGCTGTCTTGGGCTGGAAATCTCTGTCATTTTGTGGCTTCTGCTGCTGTAGAATTTGTTTACAGTCATTTTTTACAGGTATTTTATGGGCTACAGGGGTAGAGCTAGAGCAGGTCTGTTCTTTTACTCTGCCATCTTGGCTCCACCACTTAATTTTTTTCTTTGCCAAGAAGAATGACCTTTATCCTGGAAATGACAAAATAGAAGTGGCTACTAGGGAGCTGATAACCAAGATAAGGAACAAGATTGATCATAAGGTACCTGGTACCCATGAAATCAGCTCATGTGAATTATATCCTTCAATATGAAAATGACTTTCCTTTATTATTACTGTCACTGTCAGTGGTATTTGAAAGACCATGGAGTGGTATTATTACTGTCACTGTCAGTGGTATTTGAAAGACCATGGAGAATGCAAGATGGGTAAATGTCTTAATTTTCAAAGGAAGAGAACAGAGTCTGCCATAAGTATAGGTCAGTGAACTTGACTGTGAAAAGTTCCTGTGAAAAGTCTTGAAATAATGAAAAGATACTAATTAAGCACTTGCTATGTTCAAAACACTGTGTCAAGTCCTAGGGATACATGGAGCTCACATTCTAATGAGAAGAGGTCATATATATTAGGCAGTTTCAGCTGCAAATTAGATGGAATGGTCCAATAGTTGCAATGTTGCTGTAGTAAAGCAGATGCCAATGTATCTTCTTTAATGTCACTTAAATTAATAAAATGATACCAGTTTCTAATGATGAACTATTTAAGTGTTCTAAGGACTGTCTTTAATACCTATGGCTGCTGAGGAAGTTGGACCTCCACATATGCAAAGTAAGTCATCAGGTCACGTCTCTATAAAGGTTGCTTAACTGGACCATAGACATGGAGCAAGCTTAGAAGCAGGATTTGTGGTCTGGGGCAAGGCATGCTGTTTCATTGGGCTTACCTGCCTATCAGGGGTAATTGGTTGTCCACTGGTATTGGTGATGGCATGGATGGTTCTCCACAAGTGTTGCTCCCTTAGATATGATTATAAAGGCTAAGAATGAAGCAGGATTAGTAATCCAGGGAGCACTGCTACTCCCTAACCTCTTGGTATCAGGATTCTCGGCTTTTTCCACCAAGGTCTGAGGAGATGTAGTATTCAAGGCAACTTGACTCAACTGGCTCATGCCATTTTCTATCTTTCTCTCAGGGTACCTGCTGCTCCATTCCATTGTACACCATACCTGCCTCAATTTCTACTTGTGAGTTTGAGTTTTTGAACCCAAACACAAGTCTTTACATTTATCCCAAATAAATTGTATCTTAATAGATTCATACCAATACTACAACCTGTGAAAAATCTTTTTTGGATCCTGTCATCAATTGGTAGCTATCCCTCCCTAACCTTGTGTCATCTACAATTTTGATGTGTATGCCATCAAACTGTCATATTGATCTTCCAAAAATACAAGTCTGACCTCCTAATCAATTAACTCCAGTAACTCCCCATCACCTCCAGGATCAAATATAAAACCCTCTTTTTGGCATTCAAAGCCCTTCACAACTTACTCCTGCCATACTACCTTTCCAGTCTTTTTAAATCTTATACTATATATACTATATAGTATACATAATATACATTCCAATGTTATTATTCCCTTGCTGTTCTTTGAACAAGACACTCCATCTCCCAGTTCCTGGAATTTCCACCCTTTGCCTAGAAATCTTTCCCTTCCAATCTCTGTCTCCTTATTTCCCTGGTTTCCTTCAGGTTTCACCTAGTCTTATTTTTTGTAAGAAATCTTTTCCAGTACTCATTAATCTTAGTTCCATCCCTTGGAGATTATCTCCAGTTGTGTGTGTGTGCCCTGAATTATACATAGTTGCTTGCATGTTGTTTTGTCTTCCCCCTCAGACTGTGAGCACCTTGAAACTAAGGATCAATTTTTTTTGGCTTTTCTTTGTATCCCTAGTACTTAGCACAGTGCCTCACACATAGTAGGTAATAAATGCTCATTGACTTGACTTGATTTCTTGACTTCAGATTGGTTTGCTTGTCCCATTGGTGACAGTCTGTTAGCAGCGGGTTTTGGTAAGGGGGGAAGATGGGGAGCAGACCTCCCCTCCACAAGTGTTACTCCCCCAAGTGATGACTCATGGGAGCCAGGATGGAAGCAGGGCTTGTGGACTTGGAAACACGAAGATGCCCAGAACTCCTGGGCTCTGAGTCTTGGAGTAGATAAAAGAGGCAGTTGAACATTCAGAAAAGAAAGTAGTGACAGTAAAGAGCCCTCATGATTCCATAAAGATCTTAACTCCCTTTTTGTCCAAGTTACTAAATCAAGAGACCTGGGATTCTCTATAGAAATGATTTCACTGGATTTTAGTAAAGCATTTTCTAGGGATAGGAACTAGACCATATTTTTAGTGGTATATAGAGCTCTTTAATGAGAAAATCTTTTTTCCCAAGATAGATCTACACCTTCAGCCTTAGAGTGGCCTAGAGCAGGGGTTCTTCAACTTTTTCCATTTGAGACCCCTTCAAGCACTTCTTAAACTTGTGACCCCACCCACAATTTAGGAAGCACTGACTAGAAAATTGAGAGATTAAGTGACTGTGACTTGCACAGGGTCACACAGTCATTCTGTGTCAGAGGTAGTATTGAAGTAGAAATGGGGCTCAGACCCACATTTTCTGGCTGAGGCCTGCTCTCTGTTCACTATGTCATGCTGTCTTTTACACATTTGATGAAGAATCTTATACCATTCTTGTGGAGAAGAAGGAGGGGGAATGGACCAGACAATAATACAATGAGGTGGATTTGGGACTGGTTAACTGGCCAGATTCAAAGAATAGTTGTTAATGGTTTAATGGGGTTCAAGGTTCTATGGTTGATCCTGTCTTGTTTAACATTTTCATTAGTCACTTGGATAAGGGTATAGATAACATACTCATCAAATTTGTGGATGATTCCTAGGGAGGGAGAGCTACCAGCTAATGAAAGGATCCAAAAAATCACCTTGACAGGCTCTAGTCTTGGTATGAATCTAATAAAGTATAATCCATTGGGGATAAATGTAAAGACTTGTGTTTTACTTCAAAAAAATCAAACTTATGAGTATAAATTGGAGGAGGCATGGTTCAAGAGCTGTCTGAAAAAAAAGTATGGCAGTTTTAGTGGAGTCATCAGTGTGATGTGGCAACCCCAAATCTAAAGACATCTTATGCTGCTTTAGGAGAAACAAAGTTCCAAGAATAGGGAGGTGATAGACCCTCTGTACTCTGCCCTGGACAGGGATCTTGGTTTGGGCAGGATAGGGCAGTTTTGGGCAGGATAGTTTAGCAGGAACACTAGAGCAGGAGTGGGGAACCTGCAATCTCAAGGTCACATGTGACTGCACTTGAGAACCTGGAGGGCCACATGTGACCTTGAGGCCACAGGTTCCCCACCCCTGCACTACAGACTGTCCAGAGGAGAACAGGCACAGTAGTGAAAGGTCTTGAGTGCAGGTCCTATCATGAACAGCTGAAGGGGAGGTTTAGCCTTGAGAAAAGAAGGCTGGGGGGGGGGGGGGCGGGGTTGGGGAGGGAAGTAACTGTCCTTGGTATCTGAAGCGCTGTGATGTGGAAGAGGCAGTAGTTTCTGTCTGACTCCAGACGACCAAACCACAGGCAATGAGTGGAAGCTGCAGAGGGGCAAATTTCGTCTCAATGCCAGGAAAAGCTTCCTAACAATTAGAACGTCCCAAAGTAGAATGGGGTGCCTTGGAAGGAAGAAAACAAGTGCTCATTCAGTGTCTACTGTGTGCCAGGTACTGTGCTCAGTTGGGTGCACTTTCTTCTAAGTTAAAATTCAGCCTCAGACAATTATTAGCTGGGTGACCCTGGGCAACTTAACCCTATTTGCCTCAGTTTCCTCATCTGTAAAATGAACTGGAAAAAGAAATGACAAACTACTCTGGTGTCTATGGCAAGAAAACCCCAACAGGGTCATGAACATTCAGACATGACTAAAAACAACTGAACAACAACAAAAACTGTGCTAAGTGCTTTACAAATATCTCATTTAATTCCCCCAACAACCCTGGGAACTAGGCAGTATATCTTTTTTCAGCTGAGGAAACTGAGGCAGATAGACATCCAAGATCACACAGTTAGTATCTGAGGCTGGATTTGAACTCAGGTCTTCCTGACTCTAGGCCCAGTACCATGATACTGTGCCACCTCGCTTCCTTTACTGTGGGATGTAATGGCCTCCCCTTTGCTATGGGGGGTAGTGGGTTACCCTTCATCTGGAGTTTTTAATCCAGATGCTGGATGACCACATGTTACTATGGATTTGTTTGGGGTATTAGTTAGACTAGATGGTCACTGAAGTCTTTTCCAGTCCTCAAATTCTACGATTCTCTTATTTTAGGTTTAGCCCTTGTGATAATTATGAGAGGAAAAAACAAGCCATTTGCTTTCAGTGTTCTGTTCTCTTTCTGTGGCTGACCTCCAGGGCACCTCAGACCCATACTCTCAGAACCAAGTGTGTTTGTTTAATCTGGGACGAGTTTTCATTAGAGCCTGTCATTCCTAGATCTGACCAGGTCAGGCTAGTTCCCACAGTTTTGGGGCTACCTACTAATAAACACAGATGACTAAGGCCCCTGTTTTCCCAGGAACACACCTACCAGCCAGCCTCCCTGGGCCAATCTCGGAGTGCTAGTTCCTGGGAGAGGCATACAAATTCAACCCACAAGGTCAGAAAGGGGTATGATCCCAAAACACTACAGGTGAAGAATTTCCAAGGTCACATAGTTCTGCTCACACTTCACATCTGGGAAACTAAATAGTTTCCATTGTAATAATTTACTTCAGAAATATTGAGACAAGGAGCCTTAATAAGGTCACTGGAGGACACTACTGGTGGTTCTGATAGCCTAGGATAAGGCTTTAAACAGGAATCTTTAAAAGGTTCAATTCAAATTCAAAGTCCACCCTCTTAGCTCTCCTTCCCTTCTCCCATCCCCTCCCCACTTTGGTTTCTGATTTTTTTCCTCTTAGATCTTCCAAAACTCTTTGTTTTGCATTTTTCTAGTGAGAAGCAGTATGATGGAGTGGAAAGTGAACTGGAATTATAGTTAGAATGACATTGTTGAAATGACCTTGGGTCAAACCTTTCTGGAGGCCTCAGCTATTCATGTCTAAAGTGGTACCTTCCAGTACTAAATCCACAGTACTTTGGCATTATTTTATATTATAGTCATATTTGTACATCTTATTACCCCATGAGAGTTTATGTTCCACAAGGAAAGGCTTTTTGTCTTATTTAAACTTTACACCTCATTTGGCAACCAGCATGGTGTTCTGGGCTCAGTGGGAACTTAGAAATCCCTTTTCAATTTAATCTAATGGGCACCCATCCTAATTCTGTTACCTCTCAAACATTCACCTCTTCTCAGCCCCAGCTCGTCTGAGAGCTAACTGTGCCTGACTTCCATGGTGGTCATGGCCTTCCCCAGGACCATGAGGCTCTGTTTACTTTTCATCCAATGCCTGCGGTCTGGGGAGTCTCCTAGTTGTCAGTCAGGGTGTGTTTGCACTGTTGACATCAGGCATCAAGCCAGACCAGAAGTGGGAGGCATGCAGTCGTTTGTGCCAGATGCCAAATTCCAGAACTGGAATCATTCAAAAGAACAAAGATCGAGTCAGGTGATGAGACTACATCATCGCTCTGAAACAATAGGGAGACTGGCATGGAATGGACTGGTCCTTGAAGGTGTCACCTCAACCAAAAAGTCAGGGCAGGAAGTCTGTGGGGTGTCTACTTCCTGATGGCCTGTTAACAATGGCAGCAGCCTTTATTAAAGCAGCGAGAAAGTCTAGACTGGGATGGTATTTAGAATAGTTCTTTGTACTGCAATGGAAGAACTGTGTGTGTCGGCAAGGAGGGAGAGCATGGAAACTGGGTGGCATCTCTTTGTAGCAGGGTAGTTTGACCCTGCAGGTTTGGTTAACCTGGCCGGTTTTCACAGTGTGTCTGTGTACCTGGCCGGTTTTCACAGTGTGTCTGTGTTTCATGTTCCCTTGTGATGTTCATATCACTGAGGAGTTCCTATGCATTGCGCCATTCTGCAAGCAGCCTAAGGTTCTGGGGGATCAGGAATTATTGAAAGGTTTGGGTGATGGTAACACTGTCTCACAAGGTCAGTCAATAACCCTTTTAATATTTTCTGAGTTTTTCCCTAATCTTTTGGGGGCATGTCTGTGTCTTAGGGTCAGTGAACTAGATAACAGAGGTTGCAGGACTCTATTTCTCTTTTTTATCATGTACTTGACACACAAACAAATGTAAACATTTATGAAGCAACTGGGTGGCCCTATGAATAGAGTGCCAGATCTGGAGTCAGGAAAACCCAAGTTCAAATCTGATGTCAGCTACAGAACGGCTATATGGCCTTGGGTAAGTCACATCACCTTTGCCTCAGTTTTCTCATCTGTAAAATGTGAATAATAACAGCACTTATCTCATAGGGTTGTTGTGGGGAATCATAGGAGATAACATTTGTAAAGCACTTAGCACATACAAAAATGCTTATTCCTTTCTTCCTTCGACATTTCCATAATTTAAAAAATAGGAAAAGAATATTGCTTATGAAACCATGACTTTCTATTATCTACCACTTAAGTATATAAATTTCAACATTTTAGTTCAAATCTATCCTGCTTATCAATATCTTTTTCAGAACTCCCCTCTATTCTCTTCTATTTATTTAAAAAAAATGTTCCATTAAAACGCTTTTCTTTCTTTCCTTTCTCTGATGTCACTGTTGCCACCCGCTCCCCTCCAAGTCTCTCAATTTCTTTTTGACTTCCTGCCCCCCGATAAAAAATGCTACCGTTGTAACAAATAGCAAAGTCAAGTGAAACAAATCCACATGTTAGCCATTTGTGAAGCTGTCTGCCTCTGCATCTCTAGTGCATCACGTCTCTTCCCAGAGAAGGGAAGCATGATTCATCATTGATCTTCTGGAGTCGTGGCTAGTTATTGTATTGCATTGATCACAGTTCTTAAATCTTTCAGAGTTGTTTTTCTTGACAGTCCCTGAACAAATTCTTCTCCTGACTCAACCAGGAAGATTTATTGGGGTTTTTTGTTTGTTTGTTTTTTAACAGAAACATTGGCCCATAATCCAGACTCTGGTTGAGGACCAACCAATGATCTTAGGGATAAACATATTAAACAAAAAGCTGTGGGAGCACAGAACAAAGAGGCAGGAGACTAGAATGGACCCTGATTGGATCAGGGAACATCCCTCTTTATTTTCCAACTAGCCACAGCTGGGACATAAATTGTTCCCTGTTCTCAGGGCCACATATGAAACTCCAGGCTACTTGGTAATCCAAGCAACACAATTTTGACCAGTTGATATCTCCTTGGTATCATTGATATCAAGCTGACATCAATGAACTTTTACAAAGGGCTATTTTATTGAGAAAGTATAGCAAGGACGTCCTATCAAACCAGGACACATTCCCTCCTCTACACATCAGTCACTGGACAAGATTGGACCCAAACTTAAACTGTTTGCTACAAAATATTTCTTTTGTCTCTTCCCTTTGGAGTACACCATTGTTGATGGAGAAGTTGCTCTCTCACTTAGAGGATACAGGGTCTCTGCTGCCAAGCTGATCCATAGCTGGGTTGGGTGGAACAGGTCACTTCTCAGGGCTAGCTTCTCACCATACTTGGCTGCCAGCAAATAGCTACAGAATACAGTTCCTGTGCCTCTGGTGGTTCTTATCTTTCAAAGCTGATCAGCTTATAGCCTAAATCAGAGGTGGGAACCTGAGGCCTTGAGATCATATGTGGCTCTCTAGATCCTCAAGCATGGCACTTTGACCAAATCAAAACTGAAGGATTTGTTCTATGAAATTTGAATTCAAAGGGCCACACTTAAGGACCTAGTGGACCACATGTGGTCTTGAGGTCATAGGTTCCCCACCCCTGATCTAGACCATTCCATCTCCTATACTTAGTCACCTAAAAGCAGGTTCATCAAGGTGGGCTGGCAACAAGTAGAGCACGCTGCACATACTTGAAAAACTAGGTTCATATATACCAGTCCTCGAATTGTTTTAGAGGGGATTGATAAACTAGGCAGGGATTTCTAAAATCCCTTCCAGCTATAAAAATTGTATGATTTTATGGAAGCCATAAGATATGGATTCTATTGTCACCTGTGTCACTAAATAGAATGAGAGAGAGAGAGAGAGAGAGAAATTTGGGCAAATCTCATTAACTCTTAGTAGACTGTAAATGTCATCTGATTTATAATCTCCCTCATTTGAATGTGAGCTCCCTGAAGTCCAGGACCATTCTTTCACCTTTCTTTATATCTACAGTGCTTAGCAGAGTCCCTGGCACATAGTAAATGCTTAATAAATGTTTGCTGATTGACTGAATGGGTTAACTTTTTCTCCTCTCTAATTTAAGGAGGTTTCATGACATGACCTCCAAGACCCCTTTCAGCTTCAAGAATTTATGATTCTGTAGTGAAACAGACCACCAACTTTTCCCGATTCCTGGTCTGTGTCTTTAGAGGGTTAGGAGAATTTTATTCTATCCTGGCTTTGCATGAGTAGTGTTGTAAAACAAAAGATGCCAGTCTTTAAAAATAAGATAACTTCAGGGGAGAAAGCGAAGGCCCAGGGCCAAACCCACTTCGGGTCTGATCATTTTCACCCACATACTCCCAAAGCTATCTCAGCTAAGATCTGCTTTTCAAACCTCCTATTCCAGTAAACATGGCTCATTGAAAACAAAAACTGGAAACAGCACACATGTATCCACTGGAAACAGTCCCAGGTCTAGAAGGGAGTATGCATAAAATTAAGGATAAAGTTAGGCATTAAAAGAGCCTGTAGTTAGAATAATGGTTTGCCTGCATTTGAGCTCTGTGCTCATGTTCTTATCTATTCAGTATTCATGGAGAACTCCCTTCTTAGAGTATTCATTACTTAGCTAGTTTTTTTAACAGTATATTAAATTCTGTATGAAATTAAACCTATGTGGGCAAGTTCTACCCATCAGAAACCAGAGGCAGAAGCTGCCTACATGCAGAGGAAAGTTATATCCAGGGAATCAAAATAATGGATTTAAAAAAGACTCACAGGATCACATTGTAGAGCCTGGACCTTAAGAGTCATTTCATCCTGTCCCCTAATTTTATAGGTGAAGAAAGGAAAGTCCATAGGAGTTAAGGCCCTTGGTCAAGGTCCTATAGATTAGCTCTTTCTTGAGTCCACTGCCAGTTTTTCTTCACTGCCAGGATCTGTCTTTTGGCAACTCTTTCCTCTCTCCAGTGACCATTTGTGTGTATGAGTGTGTGCCTGTGTGTGTGCATGTGCATGAATCTACGTGTGTGGGGGGGGTGTATACACATGCACCCATATAGTATATATCTCTGCTCCTTCAAGTAGGCCTCAAATTCTCCTGAACTGACTCTCTAAATGACAGGTGAGATTTCTTTTTTTCTGAGCAAGTTGCTGCTACAATTACAACCAATCAGGGAGAGAAAAAAAGCCCCTCATTTCCCTCTTCAAGGGTCTTTTCCACAAACTTTCTGAACGTGTTCTCCCACTCTCCAAGGCTTAGTCTAGCCAAAGCCCCCAGGGGTACAGCTAATTTGTTTATATTTTGTAAAGGAGTTGTAGGAAAACTCCCTAAGGTATCCTTCATACTCTTTCACACCTTATTGTAGAGTTCAAATATAGATTTCACTTTGAAAAAAAAAAAGGTTAATGGAAAATGAGTTTTGAATATGGAGAGAAATGTAGAGTTCAACCCATACTGACAGAAGCTGGGTCATCTTCTTGCTGATCCGTTTGCTCCCTAGCGCTATGACTTCCTGTCATCAGGAGGTAGAGATTTGAGGGAGATTCAGGTGCTGGTGAAACTCTCATCCACGTTCTGGCCAGCAGGAGATACGTTCTAGCCCCAGCAAGGGCATCAGGGCATCCTGCTGCACC
Source organism: Potorous gilbertii (assembly GCA_028658325.1). NCBI lineage: Eukaryota > Metazoa > Chordata > Mammalia > Diprotodontia > Potoroidae > Potorous > Potorous gilbertii. The sequence goes on from CM053769.1 coordinate 185,587,283, forward strand.
AGATGGTCATTAGCCATGGGATACTTCAAGAATGTGCTTCAGCAGTAGAAAGATATTTGTGATTCAAAGCTAAGCAGCACCCACCATTCTGCAGCAGCAGCATGAGGTGCAATGCTCAGCAAATGTAAAGAATGGGGTGTGAAATCCAACTGAGTGGGCTGATGCTGTCACAGTGGTCTTTGGGCATCTTGGGTTCCTTTCCCCTTGGAGAAGTTAGCTGCTGTTTTCTGAGGGTTCCACTTCGAAAGGAGGCTCGGGAGATAAGCCTCATCCATTCCAAATACCCCTTACAAACACCTCCAGTGGAGGTGAGTCATGTTGGAGCTGACTTGCCAAGTACCACTTTAATGCTAAACTGGAAACATGCCAGACTGAAGAGATGAAATTGCTGATATCACGGACCCATTGGCATTCATGCATGCCCCATGCTCTAGGTTGGCTTCTTCCCTCCCTCCAATCCCCCAGAGCCCAACAGAGACTACTAGGAGCTGGGAAACTTGGCAGTCAGCACATAGGATCTGATGGCTCTCTTTTCACCCCCTAATACTGGTATCATTCTATGGGGCAGGGTGAGGGGTGACACTAAGACTGGCTCTTCTGACTCTAAAATTCAGTATTCCTTCCAATATACCATATAGGTCCCTTTATACCTGCATGGGAAAATGCTGGTTCAGCTGTTTTATTTTCCAATGAAGTGAATGAAAGCCTGCTTTCCTTAAGTGCTGAGATGGCTATTACCTATCTGTACATTTGAAAACAAACACAACACCTTAAATTCTACGCCAGGAGGGAAAACAGATGCTTGGAGCTAGGACTAAAGCTTAGCTGCTGCCCCAGACCACGATGAAATAGTTGTAAAGCGAGGGTATTGATGGAGCCCTGGTTCTCAGAAACCAAAGAACATTTCCCCAGCCTTAGACTCATGGAAACTCAGAGAAACTAGAGGTCATCTAGTCCTTCCTTCCACATTCTTCGCAGGGATTCATCCCTGATGGGTAAATGGTCAACGATTCTCTAAAATCTCCCATTGCCTTTTCTAGGTGTTTCTAGATCCCAGCTCTTTCTTGTCCCCATTTTAATTATGTCCCCTCATCACCTGCCACCTGGAAGCTGTGCCTAGTAGGTAATAGTTTGAGAGCAAGAAGAGACCTTAGAAATCATCTATTCCTATCACTCCCCTCTCCATTTTTGCAGATGAGGAAAATGAGGCCCAACTACCTTCTTTTTTTTGAGGCAATAGGGGTGAGGTGACTTGTCCAGGGTCACATAGTTAGTAAGTATATGAGGCCAAATTTGAACTCAGATCCTCCTGATTCTAGGGCCAGTGCTCTAACCACTGCACTACCTCACAGACCCTTGCCACCTAACTCTGGGAAATGACTTGCCCAGATTTAAACTCAGGGGGTCTCTGTCTATAAATGCAGTGCTTTTTCCATAACAGAACACTTCCTCTTCCTCCCTATTTCTCTCTACCTCCAATCTGTTGCTGCTCAGTCATTTCAGTCGTGTCTGACTCTGTGACCCCGCTGGAGTTTTCTTGGCAGAGATATGGAGTATTTTGCCATTTCCCTCTCCAGCTCATTTTACAGATGAGACTGAGACAAATAGAATCAAGTGACTTGCCCAGGATCACACAGCTCCCAAGCGTCTCAGGCCACATTTGCAATCAGGTTTTCTTATTCTAAGTCCAGTGCTTAGACTCTACAGATAAAGTCTAAACTCTTTAGTCTTGTCTGCCTCTGCTCTCCTGTCGGTTCCTTCGTTCCAGCTAACCTGGACATTCCCTGATTGCTTTCCTTCCTCTGGGTCTTTGCTCCTATTATTTTCTCCACCAGCAATGACCTTCCTGCTCATCTCATGCCATCTTCTTCAAAAAAATCTTCCTTGTCCATCCCTCACTGGGGGTGACATCACCTTTGCTGAGCTCCATGGAAGTCCTCTCTGCTGACCTTCCACTTGCCACATTCTGCCTTGGATAGTAGCTCATGATCTCTCTTAGCTCTCCTTACTAACTAGGTTCAATTATCTTACTCCTGTTTGTGTCTGCAAAAATGCTCTTCAGTGTTTTACACATAGGTCCCCCAGCGATGTTTGTTGAATGACTGTGGATGGGTTAAAATGATCTGACAGCTGCCATAGAGTGGAGTTAGCGCTGGACTCAGGACAGCTGGCTTCCAGTCCTATCTCTGATATTGACTATATGACCTTGACTTTGAACAATTCACTTTCTTCCCTCTGAGGTGAAGGTGATTACTAAGGTGTCTTCCAGCTTTGACTTACTGAAGTCGACAAACGTACAAACTCTGAACTTTGACTTCCAAGAAACAAAATATCTCAGAACTGGAAGGAAAGAAACAAGCTCCTCCTATGTGGCGGTCCTGCGCTAAGCACTTTACAGATACTCTCTCATTTGACTCTTACAACAACCCTGGGAACTAGGTGCTACTATTAGCCCCATTTCACACTTGAGAATACTCAGGCAGAGAGAAATTAAGTAATTTGCCCAGGGTCACACAGCTAGAGGCTGGATGTGAACTCAGGTCATCCTCTGACTCTAAGCTCACCATGCCACCAAGTCACCTTTAGGCATAAAATCTATTCTATTTTTGCCAGATGGTCTTCCAGGCTTTGCTTGAAGATTTCCACTGAAGAAGAGCGTATTACCTCCTCTGAAGCACACTATCTTTGGATAATCACTCAGCTAGTTAGGAGGCTTTTCTTTTTGTATAAAATGCTTTCAGACTCAGATGATTTCTGAAGTCTCACCCAGGTCTGAATTGACTTTATGCCACAAGTTACAGAATGATATGGAAAAGAGAAAGATGCAGAAACAATTTCATTTTGGTCATTTTATCTCCTGTGTCTGTTCCCTGGCACATAGTGGGCGCGTAATGGATGCTTGTTGAATTGGATAAACACCAAAACCTCCGGTCCACTTTTATATATTCTTCTTCTTTTGAATAATTTATAGCCTCTCAGCGCATGATTCCAATCATGAGAATGGTCTTACCAGATTTCAGACATACTTGCATTAAGATCTCTCTCTACTTCATCATTTTTATCATCAACACTTGGTGCATTTGTGTATAAACATCTGATGCTATTGGTTTTTGTAATGAATCTCTTTTTAGATATTATCTGTAAGTTACTGGCCTTCTCTACTACTATTCCTCATATGTTATAATTGCTTCTTTCTAGGATATCAGGATTGGCAAATATATGAAAGAAATTTTCTTCCATCTCTCTCTTTTTAACTTAAGGCTTAAAAAAAATTAATTGACATGACTCCAGGCAAAGATAAGTACCCTATGTCTCTGAACACCCTAAAAAGGACGGGGTTCATATAAACCAAGTTTCATCCTAGGAGGTGTTCCCTATTCCTTCTACCTGCCAGGATCTTTCTCCTGAGACTCTGGTTCTTTGCCCCATCTGAATTAATCCATCCAAGTCTCCAAAATAAAATTCTGGTATCATTCGTGTCTAGGGCTTTCCCCAAACAAGAGTAACGGATTCTCATTCCACAAAAATACTCTACATACAATATGGGCATTAGGTATGGGACTGCCTTTATTTTATCCTACGGAAAATGCTTAAGATGAAAAGGCATACGTAAATAAATAGAGAGAACATGAAATACCCTAGAAGTCCCTCACACTTTCTCCTATTCCCCAAAGGTAAATACCCTTTGTGAGATTGCTCAACAATATAATTGCCTTAGACCTGTAACACTGTGGACCAAGCAATCCATGAGATGTGGATCTCCAGGTAGTTAGAACATGACCTTTTTAGTCCTTTAGCTACTGAATGATCCTGAAAGTGATTATCTTCGTCTCTGAAAAGCACATTGTTAAGAAATCCTCTTATCTTTCTGGGAAGCTGGCACCAATCTTTCAAACTAAGGAACTCTTGAACCTCCAAAGTAACCACTAAGGTTGGGAATGTCCTTTTTTTTTTTTTTAGGATCACTAGTTATTGACTTCTACTCCTAAAAAAAAAGACAGAAAAAGGGAACCTGGAATTTGAGGTCCAATACCTGACTTGCAGAATCACAGGTGTATGTGATTCTGCCACTTTATGCTTCTGCTAACAAGCTACCGTGGCCACTGAACAGAAGAGAAGGGAGAAAAACTGTTTTTGTTCCTCTCCCTAGCCTTATGGAAATCTAAGGGAGATTAACTATAGAAAAAGAAATCCAAGGCAGAAAAATTGAAAGAGAAATGGGGCTTCATTCTCTTTGGCTACAGAGGAGGTGGTTCCTCTAAACAAGAACCCGTCATTCTGAGACTCAGTTACCAATTGTGTTGGGAGAATACAGTGAATGCCTGATTCCTAGCAAAGTATGTGACCCCTAACCCTTATTATATGTACTCCATCCCTGACCAGAACCCACCCTCTCCTCATTTTAAACTATGGTTCAGAAATCCTAATCACACTCTTTTTTTAAAAACTTAAATTTTTTTTAATTAAAAAAAAATTGCCTTTTTTTCCTGGGAAAAATTTCCCCTACCCCAATATAGAAAGAAGAAGAAAAAACCAAACCCTTGTTATAAATGTATATAGTTAAGCAGAAAAAAAAAAATTCCACATTGTTCATGTCCAAAAACTATACGTATTTCAATCTGCACTCTTGAGTGCATTACCTCTCTATAAGGGGGTAGATTACATGTTTCATAATGAATCCTCTGGAATCGTGCCTGGTCATTCTGTTGATCAGAATTTCTAAGTCTTTCAAGTTGTTCCCCTGGTTCTGCTCAACTCATTCTACATCAGTTCACACAAATCTTTCTAAGTTTCTCTAAGACCATCCCCTGCACTATTTCTTATGATACAATATAATACAATAATATTCCAATACATCTGTATATTATCATTTGTTTCACTATTCCTCAACTGGTTTCCAATTCTCAATTTCCAATTCTTTGCACAGAAAGATATTTTTGTACATCTTTGGTTAAAAGTTTGCTTTGCTTTGGAATATTCTCTCCTTAATGCATGCTTCCCTTTCCCCCTGGTTTTCCTATTGAGTGAAATGTTTTTCTGTATCTAAGTGGTGTGTGTGTGTGTGTGTGTGTGTGTGTGTGTGTGTGTGTGTGTGTGTATGTGTATGTGTGTGGGTGTTTATTTTTCCCTCCTTTGACCAGGTCAGATAAATCTGAAATTCAAATGCCACCTGCTCCCCCCATCACTTACTCCTTGTTTGGAGAGACTTCTATCTGTGCATTTCAATTATGTGAGACAATTTTCCTATCCTTATTCTCCCCCTTTTTCCTTATTCCTCTTCTTCCTTTCCATTCATTTTTAAAGATACTCAAAACATAACACAACTTCTCCCAGACCCTCTGTCTAATTAGACTCTCTCTATGATCCCTGATAAGGATAAGATTCTTAGGAGTCACATGTTAGAATGTTAACCATCTATACTTGTTTAGTCCATTGTGCTAGCTCACTCATGCTTACCTTTTGTGTTTATCTTGACTTCTGTGTTTGTACTTCAAAGTTTCTTTGAAAACCTGGACTTGTCATGAAGTGATGCTTAGAAGTCATCTCTTTCATTCAAGGTCCATTTTCTTCCTGTAGACTTATATTCAGTTTTGTTGAGGAAATTATTCATGATAACCTACATATACCTTTTGCCTTCTGTGACATATAACAAGTTCTTTGCTCCTTTATACCAGTGGCTGCTAAAGCATGTGATCCTAATTGTGTACAGCTCCTTGATACTTGAATTCTTTCCTTCCAGATGTTTGTAGCATTTTTTTTAACCTGAAAATTCTGGATTTTGTCTATAATGTTCCTGGGAGTTTTAATTTTGCTTTATTCCCTCCCAGATAAAGTCTAAATGAATTCTTTCTATTGCTACACTGCTCTTGAGTTCCAAGACATTTAAACAGTTTTCTTTTATAATTTCTTTAAATATGGTATCTTGGTTCCTTTTTTTTTTTGCCATGACTTTCAGGTAGTTCAATGATTCTTAAATTATCTCTCCTCAAATCTATTTTGTAGGTTAGTTATCTTTTGCTATGAGATAGCTTACATTTTCTTTTTTATTAAATATTTTAAAATATAAAACTATTCTCAAATTATGTATTGATTCATGAAAGTATTATCTTCTATTTGGCCCATTATGACAATCTAGGTTGGGTAAGGTTTTGTACTTCCTCTGCCAACCTGTTCATTCCTCTTCCAGTTCTTTTTTCCATAATTCTTATTACTTTTCCAATGTTTTCTTCTAAAGTCCTCATTTCATTTACAAATTTTTTAAAATTCCTTTTTAAACTTTCCCTTATCCATTCCAGGGATTTTAATTGAATTTGTGTCAAGCAGGGGGGTTCTTTGGGTTCTTTTTTACATTTTGCTTAAAGAACCTTTGGAATCATTCTCTTCTTCTTGGGTTGTAACTGAGACATCCTATCATTATAAGAGGTTTTATGTGATATTTTGTGTTTATTTGCTCATTCTTCTAACCTACTTTCCTAATTTTGGACTTAATATTAGGGCTGGGGTCTATTCATTTCTGGAGGGAATGTCTGTGCTCCTCCTAGTTTCTTGTGGTATTGACTGTGGCATTATTCCAGGACCTCAAGGACAGCTCAGGTAGGGAATCTGTAAGCTTTAAATAATTCCAAAGTGATCATATTCAATTCAAAGTCTATTTATTGCCTTCCTTCAAATCCTTGTTCTGGTTTGGGCTTGAGCAACACATTGGTGGAGTTCCAATAGAATGCTGCTGGTCTTGGTCAATAAAATTCAACTTAAAATCTCTGCTGCTGTGGAATGACAGAACTGGAGATTTCTCTTTTGACTGGGATTCTTGCCCTGGTTATTCTAGTACAGGCTTCAGACTGGCCTGGAAGCTAGACCCTGCTCTACTCCTAATGTCAAAACCATACAGTTGCTTCTTGCTTTTGAGCTTACTCCTTGCTCAATGTACAACCTCTAGAGTCTATGACCATTCTGTACCCTCAAATACCCTAACCCAACAATAAAGGGGCTTTAGACAATGTCCCTTCCTCAGTCAGCCCTGGATCTGTGTCCTGGAACTGTGTAGTAACCAAAGGATGGATAGTTGGTATCTACTCCTGCACCCTGGACAACATTGGGCCCCCTCTCTTCTGGACTTGGAACCTCTTCTTGTTTTAGCACATGACTTTGCTCTATGCTAGAAATCTCCATGAGGCATTTCATGGTTATACTCCTATCTCTAGTATACATAGACTTCTCTGTCTCTTACTCAACCTGGGGCTAGAAAAATGACTCGTAATTTTTTCTTGAATTTTCTGATCAGGATTCAGCCTGATGCATTTTCTAGCTCTATTTGGAGGTGTGTGTGTGTTCAGCTGCCTCCTACTTCACCATCTTTGCTCTGTCTTTCCTCCAGTCTGTTCTTAAACGCCATCTACTAAACCAACATTTCTCAGTCATCTTTCTCTTTTATAGCCCCTATTTTCATCCAGCAGTAGCGATAACACATACACATACACTCTCCCTCTGTTTCTGTGATCTCCTATTTCTTGCCCATGATATCATAACTCCTAGAAATGCTTTCTAACCTTCTTCTGGTGTCATCTTTTGTCCCCCACATAAATAATCCTAAGTGGACAATGGTCATCAGCTTTGATAAGCCATGGTGGAGCTCTCCATTATCTTGGATATATATCCTGGACAGGTAGATATAGCAGCTATTTCCCCACTGTCCATGTCAGACTGACTTACGGCCACCTCAGTTCTTCTCAGCAGGGGGATTATCAACCTCTTCATCTCTTTTTCCTTTGTTACTTCCTCTATAAATATGTCTCTGATCTTCTCCTCCCCAGTCTGCTGAAGCCTATAATTTCTTCCCTATTACTGCTGCTTAACTTAAAGGAAAGGAAACTACTTACATAAAAAATAAATTTATGTAATAATATAGCATAATAATAAATAAACATAATACTCTTACATAGACAATAAATAGCAGAGCCTGGGTCAGGTTTCCTCATAGGGAAATCACATAGTGATTTGCCTGAGTCTGACTGATTTCTTAGCTTTGTCCTATAACTCCATAGAGATACACTGACAAGGGAAGGCTCCCTAGTGCCCTTCACTTCCCTTTGAGAATATACTAACAGGATTTATCTCTTGTGTTTCCTTGGATTAGGAAGTATCAGTGAACCAGAAAACAGACACATACTCAAGGGGTAGAAGGAGGACAAGACCTTAACACTACCATGGGGAACAGGAAAGGGTGGGGGGCAAAGTTTGATGCCTCAGCTGAATCTCAACCCCCTGTCCAACAAATGTATCAGTTGACGAAATGATTGCTCTGCAACGTCCAGAAGCAAAGCTGCCAATCTGACGATCACCTGTAGTGGTAGCTGGCGGCCTATCGTGTATATGTGTTATGATTACTCCCCTTGAGGCACAATTACCATCACAGAGGTGCTTCTGGGTCAGCTTTCCAGCACATCCTATTCATCACAAAGACAAGTGACATAAGGAAGGTGTCTAATTCTGACACAGTAGAAGATGATATTTCCTTCCTTCCTTGGACCACACAACAATTTGTTTGGGCCTCCTTTATGCACTTATTCTATTTTCGTTATTAATGCCTGCGTTGTTTCTTCATGAATGCAGAGGGCATGCCCTTTTCATCTTTGCATCCTGAGGGTCTAATGTACAATGCTCTGCATACACTAGACTTTTAACGAAATTCAGTTGAACGAAATTGTGTAAAGGACAGAAGGAAGTTCATTTATAGCTCAGAAAGAAACTCCAAATTGATCTGTCTCATTGTTTAGCCTGCTTATAGCATGAAACTTCTTAGGCCATTAGGATCATAGAATTTAGAATTCAAAGGGAAATGAAAACTGAAAAGAGAAAGGTACCATGCCCAAGGGCACAATCATAATGGATGGGAAATAGAGAAGTGGCTGACCTGGAAGACCTCTTTAAATGGAGGCTTTGGGAGGAATTCTTTGCTCTGCCCTCCAATCAGAGGGTACTGATGAGGTGTGAGTACTAAGGGTGACACAAGCTCCAAGATGATCCATTTAGAGATCATCTAACCCAACTTCCTCATTTTAAAAATGCAGACACTAAGGTACAGAAAGGATAAATAACTTTGCAAGCAAGGTCACGTACAGAGTGGTGAAGCTGGGATTTAAACCGAAGACTTCTGACTCCAAATTTAATGGTCTTGACACCGAACCATGTTGCCTTTCTTCCTGTTGTCCAGTTGTGTCCAACTCATGTGACTCCCCAGACTTTTGTTGGTGTTTTCTCTTTTTTTCCACCTCTTTATTTTATTTTTCATTTTCAACATTCACTTTCATAAGATTTTGGGTTACAATTTTTTTTCTCCCTCCTTCTCCTCCCTATTCCCCAAGACACCAAGAAATCTGATATAGGCTATACATGTACAGTCACACTAAACATGTTTCCACATTAGTCATGTTGTGAAAGAAGAATCAGAACAAAAGGGAAAAACCACGAGAAGTAAAACAAAAGAAAAGAAGGTGAAATTAGTATGCTTTGATCTATATTCAGACTCCTAGTCCTTCCTCTGGATAGCATTTTCCATTACGAGTCTCTTGGAATCGTCTTTGTATACAATTTGTCATTGTATTGCTGAGAAGGACCAAGTCCATCAAGGTTAATCAGTGCACAATGCTGCCATCATTGTGCAGAATGTCCTCGTCCTGCTCACTTCACTCAGCATCATGTAAGTCCTTCATGGTGTTTTCTTGGCTCATACACTGGAGTGGTTTGCCTTTTCCTTCTCCCATGTGCCCCTATTTTACAGATGAAGAACTCAGGCAAATAGGGGTTAAATGACTTTCCCAGGGTCATAATGGAGTCCACTAGTAAGTGTATGAGACCAGATTTGACCTCAGGTCTTCCTGACTCCAGACCCGATGTTCAATCCACTGTACCACCAAGCTGCCCTCTAAGTGTTGCCTTTTTGTTCTTTGAAATGATTAATTTTCATTTTGCTTTGAAGCTTTCTGTAGATAACAGGGTCTGTAGGAGAACATTATCTCTGACAAATCTTAAGAGAGTATTGTAGACACTCCTGGGTTCTTAGAGTCCCAAAGTGCAATCAAAATCTTGGGTTTGATACCTATGTAGATCAGGAAGCATTTCTGACAGGGGGAGGGATAGCAGAGATTCTGGTACAGGACTCTTACAGAAGGTGGAACCTGAGCTGGATCTTGAAGGAAGCCATTAGGCAGAAATGAGGAGGGAGAACATTTCAGGCACATGGGACAGTCATTGAAAAGGCATAAAGTCAAGAGAGGAACTATTTGTGGGAGGAACCACAAGCGTATATAGAGGAAAATAAAGAATAAGAAGACTGGAAAGGTAGGAGAGGGCCAGGTTATATAAAGAGCCAACAGAATTTTATATTTCATCCTACAGGTACTTGGGAAAGATAGAGTTTATTGAACTGGGGTAGGAGGGTGCATGATGTGATCAGATTTGTGCTTTACTAAAAATCACATTCACAGCTGGGCAAAAGAACGACAAGAGACAAGAGGCTGGGATACAAACCGAAAGGCTCTTGCACTATCTCAGGTAGCAGATAATGAGAGCCTTCACCAGGGTGGCAGCTGTAGGAGTGGAGAGAAGGGACATATACGAAAAATGTTCTGAAGGAAAAAATAAGACTTGACAAAAGTCTGGATAAGTGGGTTGAATGAGAAGTTGAGCGTGACAATGAGATTGAAGCCTGAGTGACTAAGGAGGATGTGCCCTGGCTAGTTATGAGGAACTTAGAAAGAAGGGAGAAGATGAGGGCAAAATTCTATTTTGGACATGCAGCATTTGGGATGTCTATGAGATATATCCAAGAAGTAGCTAGTGATTCAAATCATTTGCATAGATAACTGAATCCATGACAGCTGATGAGGCCGCCAAGAGAGGCAACAAAGAGGGAGAAGACAAAAGTTCCAGGACAGAACCTTTGGGAGACACGAAAGATCAGGGGGCAAGACCTGGATATGGATCCAACAGAAGAGAATGAGGTGGTGAGAAAGGAAGCAAGAGAAAACCAAGAGAGAACTGTATCACAGAAACCTAAAGGGGAGTGATTGACAGGATCAAAAGTTCAGAGAGGTCAAGAAAGGAGTGAGAAAAGAATTGGCAGTTGAAAGATCATACAATTGGAAAATATGATACAATACGAAGGAACAATTTCAGTTGAATGATGAGGCTAATTGCCAAGGGTTTATTTACGAGTGAAAGGAGAGAAATGCAGGCACTGAGTGAGAACAGTTTTAGCCACAAAGGGGAAAAGAGATATAATATGATAGCTAATGGGGATGGTTGAATCAAGTGATTCAAGGGTAGAGGAGTCATTGACCTTTCTTGTGTGGACAGACAGGTCAAACTCCTTTGATTGAATACAGATGTTTTGGGTTTTGATAAAATCAACAGGATATCATCAACAAATAGCAGCATTAGGAGGACTTTACCATCCACAGGGGAATCCTCCTCAAACTGGACTGTGCCCCGAATTTCCACCATCATGGTGGCAAATGCTTTTGGTGAACATACATCTCCTTGCTTTATGTTTCATCTAATGTTTATTATTTAAGGGTCAGTGAATAGAGTTGTTTCCAGTAAGGACTTTGTAAATGCTTATTGAAATTGATTTTTGTTGTTACATCTCCTAAGAAATTCTTAAGGATTTTGATGCATAGATGGGAGCATATGAAAGAGCCTCTGTGAGGCAGTCTCATCACTAACCAATGATAATAAAGGACTATGGGATATTATAGTCTCTACACCTTTCATTTAATTTTGAGATGATTGTTTAATGTCACTTGTGAAAGCTTGCTTGTAAATGTCTCATTGAGAATGATGCTCATTTTGTTTATAAATAGCTCTCATAAAAATTTTGTACAGATAATAGCCATATAGGTTGGTAGATATTAATAAGAATATCCATATAGGTAGATATTAATGTTCCCTTGGTCATATTTTTCTGGTGTTAATGAGGGCAAAGGTCTACAAAATGAAGTGGCTAGTTGGTGCAGTAGATGAACCATGCACCTGGAATCATGAAGACCTGAATTCTTAGTCTTAGACACTTAACAGCTGTGTAACCCTGGGTAAGTTGCTTAATATCTGTCTATCTTGGTTACTTCAACTGTAAAATGGGGATGATTACATCACCTACCCTTCAGGGTTATTTTGAGAAGTAAAGGAGTTAATATTTATAAAGCAGAGAACCAGGAGTGAGAAATGCCACAGAAAAGAAAACACATCCAGGAGGGAGAGGGCGGTCAATAGAATCATGCCACAGAGAAATCAAGAATGCTTGAGAAAAGGCAGTTAACTTGGGCACCTAAGAGATCACTGATGACTTTGGAGAGAACAATTTTAGTTGAGTCATGAGGTCTGAAGTGAGATTGCAAAGTTAAAAAGAAAAGGAGAGGTGAGGAGGAAGAGACACCAAGTACACATGTTTTCTCAAGGAATTCAGTTATGAAAGATGAGAAAAAGAGGTTAGCTAGTAGAGATAAAAGAATCTAGTGAGAGTTTTTTAAGGATGAGAGCAACTTGGGCATCTGGGGATAATATATTGGGGGAGGGGGAAGTGTTGAAGAGTATGGTTTGTCCTTCATTTTTGAAAAGGACCATGACATCAGGAAGATGATGACATGACTTGTAAATGAATTGGATTTGAATGAGGGAGGCCTGTGCAAAGTCACCAGCCTCATTTCTCTTCCAGAGCCATCTGGATCTGGCCAAATATAGATCAGGACGACTGGAGATGGCCCAGGATGCAGTGGGAGACCTTGGCCTTTTTAAGCTAAGGTCTTTCTGAGTTCTCACTTTGAGTGAGACCACTGAGGAGGCAATTTGGTAGAGAAGGCAAGAGGCTGTGGAATGAAGACTATATGTAGAAGAGTTGGCCTTGGTTAAGGAGAAGGGTTGTCTCAGCAATATGTACAAAAAGAGCATAATATAACGAAATAAGTTTTACTACTATTTTAATGACTTTAAGCAGGCAGAGTGCTTTGAATGGGGGAAAACAGTACATTTTTGATCATCTGGATCTTTCAATGAGACAATGCTTCTCTTGATAAACATTTATTAAGTATCAGCTATGCGCAAAGCATTGCTTGTAGAATTTAAGAATTTCTGAGCTGGAAAGGATCTTAAAAGATCATTTAGTCTGACTTTCTCATTCTGCAGATGAGGAAGTTGAGGCTCAGAGAACTTAGATGCCTTGCTTAAATTCACACAGCTCCTTAGCTAGAATTGGCTTTTGTTTTATTTAATCTTTTAAAAAAAATGCACAATAAGAAAAGAAAAAGAAACATATTGTAAACTTAAATGCTAAAACTTAAATACAAAATAAGAACAAAAGCATTGCCAACTGCACAGTAGAATGTAAGAAAGGATTCAAAATATATAGCAATAAATTTCCATTTCAAGAAAGTCTATATAGTAAATACTGTATATTGTTTTGAGAGCTGTCCAGCTTTTCTTTGCTTCCTTCTAAGTTTTCTTTTGTTCCGTACTGTGCACTTTTTACTTTGTTCTTTTTCCCCTTTCCTTCCTCCTCCCCTCAAGAAAGTTATAATTAAGCACATGTATGTACGTATGTGTGTATGTGTATACACACATATAGACATATCTACACATATATTTATATACACACAAACATCTATATATACATATATACACATACATATACTCACATATGGATACATACACATGCATACATACATATATATATATACATATACACTTAGATAGCTATAATCATACTCATATATAGGCATATTTATGCATATGCATCTATTTAAGACCGTACTGTTTTCGTTTGTCCTCTGTTTCTCTGAGGTGGTTAATATTTTTCTTCATAGGGCCAAGTCTTTTCGTATTCATTAGCTAGAGTTTGAATCCAGATCTTCTAACTCCCTGCCTGGTGTTTTTTCCACTAAATCATACCATCAAACTAGCCAAAATATTTTATATTTATTAGTAATATTACTTGGAATTTCTGTATAGACTATTCTAACTTCCCTTAGATCTAGCTTGAAATCTGGTCTTCTTCAGAAAGAAAAGGATAAGGGAAAAAGGATGCATATGACACTAGGCTAAGACTTCTTTTTAAAACAAATTTTATCCTCACAATAATCCCGGGAGGTAGGTGCTGTTATCATTCTCATTTTACATTGAGGAAACTGAGGCAAACAGAGGTGAAGTGACTTCAAGGTCACACAGATAATGTCTAAGGCTGGATTTGAACCAGTGCTCTATCTGCTTCACCACCAGTTGTCTTCTGTCTCTAACAATTTCTACGTTTGTTTTAGTTCAGTCATTTCAGACTCTTCATGACCCCTTTGGGGATTTTCTTGGTAAAGATACTGGAATGGTTTGCCATGTCCTAACTTAAACTAATTTGACAGATGAGGAAATTGAGGCAAACAGGGGTAAGTGACTTGCCCAGGGTCAGACATCTAGTAAATGTCTGAGGCCACATTTGAACTCAGGAAGATAATTCTTCCTGACTGCGGGCCTAGCACTTTATCCACAGTGCCACAATTGCTATGATCACAGCATTATTCTGAGTCACTTTGTATCTTCAACTTGCAATCTAGTATTTCTATTTAGTTAACAAATACTTATTCTACTTAGTTAACAAATACTATACACACTATAGGCAAAAACATTATAATATATGCTTCTGCGGTCGAAAGATTTATAAGATCCATTCTTTGCTCTCAAAGGAATTTACAATCTAGGTAAAGTAATAAGTTGTATTTATGTGAAAAGAGAAATAATCCCATGAACAGGCACTCTCATACATTGTAGGTAGATCTGCAGACTGGTAGTGACATTGTGCAGAGTAATATGTCAAAATGCCAATATGCAATAAAAGCCACAAAATGGCATTCCTTAATTCTATTCATCAAGTGAGATAATATATGTAAGGTGTTTAGCATGATAAATGGCACAAAATAGGCACTTAATAAATGCTTGTTTTCTTTTATTCTCTCTATCCCCATGGCTAAAACACCATCACAAAAAAAAAACCTCATTAAAATTGATTTATACAAAAATAATCATAGCTATTTTATTTGTAATAGCAAAAATTCAGAAACGGTCAAACACTTAAAGAACAGCTGAATAAATTCTAATAGTATATTAATAGAACAGAATATTACACTACCCTTGGAAATGATAAATATAAAGCATACAAGGAAATATGTATTGAACAACCTATATAACTAGATGGCGAGTGGAATCAGGCGTTTCTGAACTGAATATATAGTAACTACATGGTAGTTGGAATGAATGCTGCAATTAGAATCAGAGAACCTGCTTACTTTCCATCCTTATGACCCCTGAAAAGTCACTTAATTTCCAGTCTTCATTTTCTTCAGCTCTAAAATAATGGAGCCAGATCAGATGATCTCTAAGCTCCCTTCTAGCTCTAAAACAATGATCCTATTTTATCAACACACACATACATGTGCATGCTTATATCTGTGCATATGCATGTGTATGTGTATGTGTATACAGAGGAGTGCTGATAGATGCTTTTAAGTTTATCTACATTGTCCACATTTCCTCCATCACTCTCTTAAGTCTAGACAAAAAAAATCAATCTAATTTGTAGCATTGCTGATTTCTGATGTAAAAATGCCTACACTGTAAATAGCAGTCATTATATAGGTGGCATCTGTATGATAAGAGCACTACAATGACTCTCTCATTTGAACCTTACACCAACACAGAGGTAGGTGCTGTTATTATTCACATTTTACAGAGGAGGAAACAACTTTTTGTCACTGTTCTTTAGTCATGTCTGCCTCTTTATGACCTCATTTGGGTTTTGTTTTTTTTTTTTGGCAAAGATACTGGAGTGGTTTGCCATTTCCTTCTCTAGCCCATTTTACAGATGAGGAAACTGAGGCAAACAAAGGGTAAGTGATTGACTGAAAGTGACATAACTGAGCTGGAATGTGAACTCAGGTCTTCAATCTGACAGTTGGATCTTGAGAGCCCTGTGAGTTTGCTCCAGCAACATGCCTGTGTATCCGTATATTTATAATATATATTTGTATGTTTACATATGTGTACATCTATGCACGTACATATACACAACTATACCTACAAGTCTATGTATATACATGTATACAGGTATAGCTCTGAAACATTGCAGGTTCCTTTCCAGACTTCAGCAATAAGTGACTCACATGAATTTTTTGGTTTTCCAGTGCATTTAAAAGTTATGTTTACACTATATTGTAGCTATTAAGTGTGCAATAGTATTACGTCTGAAAAAAATAATTTATTGCTAGAACAAAAAAATTCTAACCTTGAGCCTTCAGGGGGTTATAATTGATTTGCTTCAATAGGTCTTGCTTCAATGTTGATGGTTGTTGACTGATCAAGGTAGTATTTGTTGAAGGCTGGGGCAGCTGTAGCAATTTCTAACAACAATAAAGTTTTCCCCATTAACTGAGTCTTCTTTTCATGAAATATTTCTCTGAAGCTGTTTCATAGCATTTTACCTACAGTAGAACTTTCAAAATTGGAGTCAATATACTCAAACCCTGATGCTGTTTTATCAACTAAGTTTATGTAATAGTCTTCCATACTGTTGTGTTTCAGGTAATAGGGAGGCCCAAGGAAAGGGAGAGAGACAGAATGGCTGGTCAGTAGAGCAGTCAGGATATGCACAACATTTATTGATTGTTTGCAGTCTTATATGCTTGAGGTTCGTGGCTCCCCAAAGCAATTACAATATTAAAATCAAAGATGACTGGTCACAGATCACCATAATAGATATAATAATAATGAAAAAGTTTGAAATACTTCAAGAATTACTAAAATGTGACACAGAGACATGATGTAAACACATGCTGTTGGAAAAATGGTACCAACAGACTTGCTGGACACAGGGTGGCCACAAACCTTCATTTTGTAAAAAAAACAAACCAAAAAACCCAACCATAGTATCTGCCAAGCACAACAAAGCAAAGTGAACAAAAAAGGTATACACACATATACACATATACATGTATATATAAGGACACATACACTGTTGTTGAGTGCAAGTGGCTATGATAAAGCCATTTTTCCTTTTTTTACTAAACTGGATTGACCAGATTTAGTCCTTGGGGAGCCTGGTCTTCAATAAGAAAAGTTAGGTTTCTTTTTCTCAGACTCTTTGGTTTGTTATACTCCTTATCCTCGTACCTCAGGGAAAATTTGCCTAAAGTTTGTGTCTAAGTTCTTCCCTAGACATATGTGAGTATCTAGAATAAGGGGATTTGTTGGGTGAAGTTTGTATTCAAAGGACTGCACTTGAGGATCTAGAGAGTCACATATGTCCTCAAAGCTGCCCCATCCCTGAATACTACGCAATAAAAATCTGATATAGGACCCATGCGTGTATGCATGTATATGTGCTATATTAGACTTATACCATACATACACATCAGCTGAAAATTGAGCTAAGGAGGGATTGACTTCAACCTGAGGTAAATGGTCAAGGGCCTCAGCATTGATTGATGATGGTCTCTTGAGAACACTATGGAAGTGTTCAGCCCATCTCTGTAGGATCATGTCCTTATCACTAATCAATGTGACTCCATCAGCACTGAATAGTTATGATGCACCATAGGTTTTTGGTCAATAAATAGTTTTCAAGGAATCACAAAAATGCTTTGGATTGTGACTATCCATATAAAGCTGAATTTCATCTGCCTTCTTACTGAGCCAGGAATCCTGCATCTCTCTAAGCTTTGCTTCTACTTTGCTTTTGATGGAATTAAATGCTGCCTTCCTAGAGGTGGATGAACTATCCTGCTGGCAAATCCTGTGGAGTTCTCGTTTTTTCATTTAGCAACTTCTGGATTTCCTCATCATTTTCATCAAACCAGTCTTGGTGTTTGTGAGTGTTCTGACCCAGATGAGCAAATGCAGTGCTGTACATCAAATCTCTGAAAACTGCCCACTCCTTTTCTGCTCCACTTCTGCCAACTGTGTGTTGGCTCACCTTTCCCTCCAAGTTAGCAACTAACTGTTCACATTCAGAGAAGAGCTCTAATTTCTTGACATTGACTGATGAAGAGGTTTTGAGGGCCATTAGGCTCCTTTCACATGTCAAAGCACCTGGTGCTGATTCTATTTCAGCTGAGATTTACACAATAGGAAGACCATTGTTTATACAAAAGCTGACTGAAATTTTCCAAGTTATATGGCAATAAAAGGTTATTCCCCAGGAGTTCAAGGATGCCTCCAATGTCCATCTCTATAAAGGTAAAGGGAATAGATTGTCCTGCGACAATCACAGGGGGATCTCTCTCTTAGTCATTGCTGGCAAAATTCTTGCTAGAGTCCTCCTTAACAGGCTGATCCTTTACCTGGAAGATGGTCCTATACCTCAGAGTCAGTGTGGCTTCAGAAAGGGCTGAGGAACAGCTGTTTGTGTTTGCTGCTCAACAACTCCAGGAGAAATGCCAGCAGCAGAATAGAGAGGTTTGTACA
Source organism: Potorous gilbertii (assembly GCA_028658325.1). Taxonomy (NCBI): domain Eukaryota; kingdom Metazoa; phylum Chordata; class Mammalia; order Diprotodontia; family Potoroidae; genus Potorous; species Potorous gilbertii. The sequence continues at coordinate 185,605,781 of CM053769.1, forward strand.
CAATGTTTGTAGATCTGACTAAGGCCTTTGACACTATGAGTTGTGATGGCTTATGGAAAATTATGTCAAAATTTGGTTGCCCAGAGAAGTTCATCAACATTGTACATCAATTTCATGATGGCATGTTTGCCTGGATTCTGAATAATGGACAATGCTCTCATGCCTTCCCAGTCACCAATGAAGTGAAATAGGGCTGTGTGCTTGCTCCCATGCTTTTTAGCATGATGTTTTCAGACATGTTG
>CM053769.1:185606122-185670583 GCA_028658325.1 Potorous gilbertii
GCTTTCAATGAGGATGAACATGGCATCAAGGTCAACTACTGTACTGATGGTAAGTTCTTCAATTTGAAAAGGCTACAAGCCAAGACCAAAATGGAAAGAGTGTTGGTGCATGATTTTCTGTTTGCAGATGATTGTGCACTCAATGAAGCCTCTGAAGCTGAGGTGCAACAATGTATGGATCAATTCTCTGTTGCCTGTGCTAATTTTGGTCCAATAATTAACACCAAGAAAACACAGGTGCTCCATCAGCCACCACCACACCATCCATATGTGGAAACATCAGTTACAACAAATGGAGAAGTTTTGAATGCTGTGGATAAGTTCACTTACTTTGGTAGGGTACTTTCCAGAGATGACAACGAGGTTGATGTACGCATTGCCACAGCTAGCTCAATGCTTGGGAGGCTCTGAAGAAAAGTTTGGGAGAGAAGAGGTATTAGAGTAACTACCAAACTGAAGGTCTACAGAGCTGTTGTGCTGACCTCATTGTTGTACGCCTGTGAAACATAGACAGTCTGCCAGCACTATGCCAAGAAACTGAATCACTTCCATTTGAACTGTCTTAAGAAGATTTTGAGGATCACCTGGCAGGATAAGGTACCAGACGTTGAAGTCCTTGCTCGAGCTGAACTTCCAAGTATTCAAACTATGCTTCAGAGAGAGCAACTCCAATGGGCTGACCGCACTGTTTGAATGCCAAATGTATGCTTGTCAAAAAGACTATTTTATGGAGAATTTGCATGGGGCAGGTGATCACAAGGTGGCCAGAGGAAGTGATACAAGGATACTCTCAAGAACTTTGGATTTGACTGTGCAACATGAGAGACACTGGTACAGGACTGCTCAGCATGGCATGCCCACATTAGAAAGGGTGTTATGCTTTTTGAGCAAAGCAGAATTGAGACAGCACATAGTAAACTCAGGATGCGCAAATTTGGGATATCCTCCCAAATACTCACCCAGAATATCTGTGCCCAACCTGTGGTAGAGCATTCCGAGCTCATATTGGTCTGATCAGTCACAGTAGGACACATTAAAATTTCACTTTATCATGGTGATGTCATTTTGATATCCTTTGAAGACGAAGGACAACAACCACCATACATGCACATACATATTGTGATGCTTAAAAAATTTTGAGAGAAAATTTCCAGGTAAGTAATAATTTTATTAATCATGTTAGCATATTGCCAATTAAGTGGGTCAATGATACTCTTGAATGCCAAAGACCAATCATGGAGGTGAGTTCACTTCAAAGAGTGGGTGTTCCTGAGGGTGGCAATCAACTCTGACTGGTTAACAATTAATGAAGGGGCTGGAGAAAAATGTAACTTTGATTATGTCATTTCCTTCTAGATTGCTCAGGCTTTGGTAATCTAATTAAAGAATTTATCCCCACCCAAACTGGTGTAGAGTACAATGGGTTTCCCTACCTGGGTAAAGAAAGTTGATGGTACTGGGTATGGCAAGGGGCAGGAATAGAGATTCAATAAGTCAAGCCATCCAGCTAGAGGATGGAGTGAGGAACCAAAAACTCAGATGATGATGAAAATGTTGAGACAGGAGGAGAGGTCAGCAGTTAGGTCAATCAAGTCTAATCTGAGAGCCAAGCTTTCATTTATGTCTCTCAAACTTTTAAAATATCACAATATGTTATTTGTATATGTGTGTGTGTATGAATATATGCACATATATAAGTGTACACACATATTTCTACGGTTATCCTTTTTATCTTCTTTCTTATATATTACCTTTTATTCTAAAAATATCTGCAACACATAAGGATTGATTAGATATATACATATGTATGAATTTATATATGCATGTATATCAGTAAGGAAAACAGGTGTTGGAACAAAGCTAGAATAGAATACGACAAAATCATTTTATTTGTTGTTTGTTAATTTATCTTGGTTCTGACTCATTATAGCTAAGATTTTGTGCCTCACTTATATGACTGTTTTTGTTGACAGTTACTAATTTTAAAAAATTAAAAGAAATAACCATCTATGGGGCACACAGGTCATAGTGATAATGGATCTTAGAAGTCACATAGCCCAACAGTTTATTTTTTTTTAAATTTAGTATTGTATTTTTCCCCAGTTACATGTAAAATCAATTTTTAACATTAAAAAAAAAATCTTTGAGTTCCAAATTCTCTCCCTTCCTCCTTCCGCACCCCTCCTCATTGAGAAGACAAGCAATTTGATATAGCTTATACATGTGAAGTCGTGCAAAACATACCCACAATGGTCTATGTGGTGAAAGAAAACATAGCCACAAAAAAAAAACAAAAACAGAAATAAAAACTTAAGAAAAATAAAGTTTAAAAAAGTATGCTTCAATCTGTATTCAGAGACCATCAATTTTTTCTCTGGTGATGGATAATATTTTTTATCGTAAGTCCTTCGGAGTTGTCTTGGATCATTGTACTGCTGAGAATAGCTAATTCATTCACCACTGATCATCTTACAACACTGCTTTAACTTTGTACATGGTACATTTTACTTTGCATCATCCCATGCAAGTCTTTCCAGGTTTTTCCAACAGTTTATTTTATAGAGTAACAAAGTTCACAGCTAGTAAATAAGATGGTCAGAAGCTATCTAGGTCTTCTGATTACAAACCTACCATGCCCAGTCTGAGTCAGACTTCCACCCAATAGAGTAGTAGAGAATATAAGTGATATCAAAATTTAAGAGGAATGTTCGCCTGAAGCTTCAGTGATGTGGGACTTTTCAAAAAACCTTTTGACTTGTTTGTAATTATTCCCATTCTTTTTCTGAACATATATTCTTTTCTTTATATAAACTAAAAGTTATCAGGTTAATGACTATGTCTTTTGTTTGCTGTGTGACAATAGTTATTTATCCTCTCAGAGTCTCAGTTTCCTCATTTGTAAAATGCAGATAATAAGAGCATTTACCCCTCAGAGGTATTTAATGATCAAAAGGACATGTTTTGTAATGGCAAGTAAAATTGGCATCTTTTGCTGTTTTTGTTTTGATATAAGCAAGTGCCTGACTGAATCTTGCCTTTATCAATCAAGAGTCTTTACTAGGAGTAAACTAGTAACTAGAAATAGTATATGTATTTGTATTGTTAATGTGATTAAAGATCTTCCTCACCCATTAATGGGCCTGTCCATTAAGGGGAGTTTGATTAGGGAAGATTTGTAGGAATACCCATAGCTATGGGTCACTGCTTCTCAAGGGTTGGATGCCCTCTGACTCTAAAAAAGGTATAAATACTCTGAGGGTGAGGTTTTACTTTGAGACTTAGTTTTTACAAGGTTTGAGTGCCAGATGAGGACTCTGGGAAGCTGCAAAGAAGCCTGCCCCACCCCCCCCAGCTTTGAGAATCCAGATGTCATGCTTGCATCTCTGGGAATTATGGTCAGAGAGTTGGAATTGTCAGTTGAATTTGGGCAGAGGAAGTCATGTCTGTTGACTCTTTTGATTTCTCTGTATTTTCTTTGAATTTTAGGGTGCTGACTCCCTGAACTAACTGAATGATATATGTACTTGGTTAAAAGAATGACACATGTGCTTGATTAAAGTGATTGTTAACCCCATGAAAGTTGCTTTCCTTTTATGAATGCAGATATGAGAACCTGTGATAGCAGGCTCCCTGTGTATTTTGGGGTACTGTTACATGTTTGTAAATAGTTTTGTAAACCTGAAAGTGTTATATAAATTAATTGTCTACTCTGTCCTAGGTACTGGGGATGAAAAGGGGCAGGAACAGGGATTCAATAAGCCAAGTCACTCAGCTAGAGGATGGAGCAAGGATGCAGGTCATTTTACACAGGAACCAAAAACTGGAATGATGATGAAAATGTTGGGACGGGAAGAGAGGTCAAGAGTCAGGTAAATCAAGTCCAGTTCAGGAGCAGAGCTTTCACTGAATGACAGTTTTGCTATACTCAGCATGTGTTCAAAAATGCCCTTTTACGCTGCATTCTCCCTAAATTATTTTCTGTTTTTTAAAGGGGGCAATGCTGCCAACTTCCAGGACCTAAAAGTGTATACTGCATTATTCTTCTATAAATTATTGTTTCAGTCAGTCCCTTTACTAGAAGGGATGGAGGGAAGGAAGGAAGGAAAGAAAGAAACAAGGATTGATTAAATACTTATCATGTGGCAGGCACTATGCTAAGAGCTTTATAAAATTTTCATTTGATCCTAACAATGCTGGGAGGTAGAGGCTAATATCTCCATTTTACCTTTAAGGAAACTGAAGTAGACAGAGGTTACATGACTTGCCTAGGGTCACATGGCTAGTAAGGGTCTGAGGTTAAGTTTCAACTCAGGTCTTCCTGATTCCAGGCTGACACTCTACCACCTCGATGCCTAAAGTTTGAGGGCAGATTGGTGCAGTGGGAAGAGCAATAGATGTGAAGTGAGAAGGCCTGGGTTTGAATATTGTCTCTATCATTTAATACCTGTGTGTATACAGACAAACCATTTTTCCTCTCTGTGCCTCAGTTTTGTCATCTGCAAAAAGAGTATTAGACCACATGAGCCCAAGGTCTCTTCCAGCTCTAAACTGCACTTAGAAAGAACAAGGCCCTGTACCAAGCTCCAATTCCAGTTAGTCAATTCCACAAAAATTATCTCAGCCACTTCCTATTTCAATGAAAACATCTTGGTTCGTGGGGGACTGTCTCAGTAGGTACCAATAGCTCCACTAATCAATAAAACTGAACTACTGGTTAGTTTTGATGGAGGTCAAAGATTTAGATCTATCAGAGATGCCTTCTCTTCTACAACCCTAACATGCCCCTCACCCATGGCCATTCATTCATAGAAGGCGCCCAAGCCATTTTTATACAGAACAAATTAGGTTAAAATACTCTTCATAGGCAGCTCTGGAGTGGGAAAAAAATATCATCAATAGTCAATCAGTAGTTTGAAAGGCAAGAGGTGAGGAAAGGAAACAGAACAGGATTATCTTCATGAGCTGAGAGCATCATTAGCACTTTGCTATTTAAATGTATCACATGTAGTTCAGTGATTTTAAATCACATCTGATTCTTTAAGACCCTGTCTGGGACTTACTTAGCAAAGATACTGGAGTAGTTTATGATTTCCTTCTTTAGCTCAATTGACAGGTGAGGAAGCTGAGGCAAACTTCTCCGGGGTTACACAGCTGGGAAGGATGCCTCAGTATTCCAACCAAGGTGCCTCTTCACATGTAGTTACTCAGCCCTAAAACCAAGATGGATGGCAAGGTATGGAATAAGGGATAGGAAATGGATCTGTAATTTCATTGGTTTAGGTAATTCTCAGGTTAGGAAATTCCCTTTAACAATCCCTGTAGGAGTTGCCTCTGCCTGCTTTGGGCAATGACTTGCCTGCCAGGAATTACTCAAACAGTATTCTCTGGAGGTGGGATTTGAACTGGGGGGGGGGGGTTTGCTTGGCACCAAGGCTAGCTCTGACTGCGTGGTATAGTGAATGGGCATATGATAATAGAATAATTCCTTCTCCCTGAACCACCACTCGCAGGCACTGTCCAGCCTTTTGAGTAGGGTATAGTACAGCTGTCTTAGTTCTATGGATCATAGGATTTAAAAGCTCTAGGGGACCTTGGGGATTGAACATTTGGTCTAACATGATCATTTCACAGATGAAGAAACTGAGGCTCCTAGATGAAATGCCTCTGCACAAGGTCATGTATGTTGTTAAGTAGCTGAGGCAGTGTGTGACTCCAAATTAATTTTCTTTCTTACCCCTCCAAACTGCTTCTCCCTTTCCACTTCCTTTTAACTGTTTTATTTCTGCCAATTAACTCCCCAGTGGATTGTAAATTACTGTTTGGGGCAGAGGCTGTGTCCTCTTCTCTGGCATCCCCAGCATTGTCAAGTAAAAAACTAGGGATATAGAAGGTGCCCCTGTAAATATGTATTGGGCTGGAAAGAAAAGCCTTCCTTTCGGGGGTGAAAGTGTGAACTCGGGCTCCACATACGATCTTGAATCTTACTCATTTCCTGACCTTGGTCATGTCTCATCTCCTTATTTGTAAAACGAGAGGACTGGGCTACAGGCACTCTAGGGGCTCTTCTATCCCTATAAATTTATACCATCCTAGTATTATAGGCCCCAAAGGGGTTCCTTTGGAGGAAGTATCTTCCCAGCACCTACACTGGGCCTGCAAACTAGAACTCCCAGCGCATCTTTGCCAGCAGGTCAGCCCGCAATCAACACGGCTTCATTGGGTGGAATTACTCAGCCAGCTGAGTGTTTATTTACATCTCGGTGACGGCCGAACCTCTCTTAACGATCCCTTCCAGTCTTGCAGAGCAGTCCTGTCTCCTCCTGGCTGTTCATTCCCCACCCCCTCCCTGCCCTTTTCCTATCCTCCCTTCCCCGGCTCTCTGGGAGTTGTAGTCCCTCAGTGCGTTCCACCTCCCCCTCTTCCCTCCTTTAACTGCGCGGAACTCCTTTCCCAGGATGCCCTGCGAGGGAGTGAAAGGTTCAGGGGTTTGGGGTGGGTTTTTTTGGTCTTTTTTTTAAAAGAGAGAATTAAAAGAAAGAAAATTAAAACTTGGACCTCCCCAGCCGCCCGTTTCTCCTCCTGCATGCCGTCCTCCAACCACTCGCCTGGCTACTCCCCGGTTACTGCAACTCCTTCTCCCTCCCTCCCTCCCTCCCTCCTTCTGTGCTCCAGGTCGGGAAATGATGTGAATTTGGAGATGCGACGCTCCACCCCTCACCCAGCCCCGCCCCGCCCGCCCGCCCTCCATGGAAAGACACTTCCTGTGACAGTTCATTTCCTGGTTGGATGGATGGAGCCGAAGAGGGTGTGTGGGGCGGCGGGGGGGAGGGGCAGAGAGGGGGGTCAGTCTCCGATGGTCTCTCCAGCGATCAGCTGAAGCCTCATGCAGTCCTCGCCTCTCCCGGGTTACCTTGCAACAGAGTTGCAGTCTGGGGTCCGGCGGCTGTAACAATGTTGCTGAAGTGGTAGCCGGGAGCCAGCCGCCCAGAGCTGTACCAAGTGGGTAAAAAGCTGCCTGGATGCTCGCTGGCTGGGTCTGGGGAGGGGGCGATGCGCCCCGGGTGGGGGGAGGGGGCGGCCAGCTGCTGTTGTATTAGCTGCCGGGAGACCGGCTACCCTGCCCTCCTAGCCTTGCCTGCCTCCCTCTCTGCCTGCGGAAAATACCGACTCAGGATATGCCTGGCTCCCGAGACTGGGGAGGCGGTTTCAGTGGCTGTCACCCGATGGGGGGTGGGGGAGCGTGGGAGGGAGGGTGACCCGGTGTTTTTCCTCACTATGTGAAGGCAGGTAGCATCTTCCTGGGGTGGGGGGGGGGGTGTATGTGTGTCTCTGTGTGTGTTTTCCTCTAGAGAAAGGCAAACGATCTCTTACAGTTGTAATAAGAAGAATCCTTATTATTTAGTAACTGACTCATCTTCTCTTTTCTGCCATCACAGGTCTAAACTTTAAAAATAATCGCTTTCCAGAAGAAGAAGAGAAAATTGCACTACTTAGAAGCATACATATATTATATGCATAAATCTATATATAAATCTATACATATCCTTCCCTCCTCCCCTGTGAGCGGATTTTTCTTGTTATCTGAATAGAGCTCCTAGAGGAAACCTTGGGACTTCTTGCTTTTCATAATTAAAAGGAGAGAAGAAAAAAGCAGCCAGGAACCATTTCATCCGCCGCTGGGCTGCTACCTCGTTTTGCAAGATGAAGAAGTTTTTTGACTCTCGCCGGGAGCAAGGAGGCTCCGGCCCCGGGTCTGGCTCCAGCGGAGGAGGGGGGAGCACCTCGGGCCCAGGGAGCGGGTACATCGGCCGCGTCTTTGGCATTGGGAGACATCAGGTCACTGTGGATGAGGTGCTGGCCGAAGGTAAGGGAAACGGCTGAGTGCTTTCGGAATAATTCTCTTCGTATGGCTGAATTTTTCGGATTTTCAGTATGTGCGAACAGATTCAGGCCTTTTGAATCTCCTCCCTGGTCCCCTCCCCAATTCCTAGTCCCCAGATTCATTGTCCTTGAGTGATTTAAAACTGAGATAGGAAAACGACAGGTACCATTTTTCACCGACCTCTATTATATACGTACATATGTATATGTTTTAAATATAAAAGGAACTCTATTCCACCCTACCTTTCAGTGCTGCCTTGTGGATCAAACGAACTACTGAATGGGAAAGCCCTGGAAAAAGTACTAAGTACTATAAAAAAATAGATGGGGGTGGTTGTTGTAATTCCTTTAGCAAGGATTTGGAATATGGTTATGGGGGAGATTTGAGAAAGAAGGAAGGGATGAGGAGACTCTACTTCTCCTCGTGACTTTCCTTTGCTTTCAGTAGATATCAGGAAGAAGAGGCTTTTCCGAGGAAAGGGAGTCTTTTCCTAGATGCACAGAGCCTAGCGCCAAGGCTCTTGGTGGAATGAGCCAGCTTTGCGCCCCAGCTCAGCTGGAATCAGGTCCTCTGAGTAGAGCAGAGGTAGCAGACATGATTTGCAATGAATCTGTTTCTCAGTTCAGATATGGAGGCCTTTTCTTCTGTTTTGTTTGAGTTTTTCTTGAAATGCTTATAAAGGGGAGGCTCTCTCCCTGTCATTCCTACTCCCTTAAAGAGTGTACACCCCAAAGCATATACACATATCATATGTAGCACATGTATGACATTTGTAATGCTACTGCAGTGTATTGTGTGGTATATATTATATATGCATCACAGAAGTTATATATTATATATGTAATGTTTGTATTTATATCTTAACTCCTTTCCGCCTTCCTCCCCCTGCCCCCACTTTAGGGATAACTTTGTATGTCTGTTTTGGTAACCTTATCCTCGACCTTCATAATTATGCCAGACTCATTATATTTTTCACAGTCCATTGCATGCCCAGCATGTCTTTATTTTTAATAAAAGCAGAAATTTCCTTGGCATGAAGCTTTTCAAACTAATTGGATGGAGCCAGCCTGCTGAAGGCAGTGCTACAGATTGTAGTGGGGATGGGCAGAGGGAGCAGGCCTGTATTTCTGCAATAAGCAGTTTGGGGTGATTCAAACTCTGAGGACAGGACCCCTGAGAAAGGGAAACCAAGGAAACTGGGGAGAATTCACTTTAAAAGGCTCTCTGTTATGAAAAGCCACGCTTTAAGCAAGCCTTGGGTCCTGACCTGAGGCCTCTGAAATGCCGGTCATGGTGAGTGCTTACAGGCAGGGTGCTGACTGGGTGGTGGGAGGAGGAAGGAGCTGTGTTTGTTTCTGAGCTTGTATAATCACTGGATTCAGCTAGGGCCCAGTTCTTTGCCAGGGGGATTGAAGCCTCTGGCCTCCTGTCTACCTCCTTCCTATATGGAAGAGAAAAGGAAAAATTCTCTTTTTTTTTCTTTCTGAAATTTGTTCCTGTTCCCTACCTTTTTTATAGCTAAACCTTTTCTGGTAATCGAGGCACTGTCTCAGAATTTTTTCTACATTAAGAGCTTTGGGGTAGGATGAGAGACTCCCCACCTCTGTGTCTAGTCTTTCACTTTCCTCCCTGTACCAGAGTCCTTGACCATAGTAGTGAAGCATTATTTTCCCTCTTGGGGAAATAAAGGGAAATGGATCTGTTACCTCTTGCTCATCCTGATCCCAGTGGTCTCTGCTGTCTGAGATCCCTGGAGAGGACTTTGTTCACCTAGTCTTCCTGGGAGGGGATTTTGTTCAGAGCAGAGGGGTAGGTGGGAGGGAAGGCATCTGGAGTCTTTCTACCTGGCTCTATAGACTGCTGCCAGGATTGCTCTTTTTCCCCCTGAAAGCCATTGATGAGAAATGCTTTGTCACGTCATTGTAACCATGACATATGGTACCTGGGAAGGGCATGGTAGCCATTGTTGATTGGGGATCCCAAGAAAATGGGACCACCAAGGGAAACTGACTCAGCTACAGGAAGACCTTGTTTTAGTCTTTTCACTTCAGTTTATAGAGGCTAGATCTGAAGCTTTGGGCCTGTCTGTTCCTAGTCTCTCCTTGAGCCTGAGTCAGAGGCTCCAGGGAGTGGGGTAGGGAGGAGCCAATATACAAGGCATTTATAGAACTTATACTAAGTGAGCTCCGTGCAAGGTATTGTGGGTAAATGCAGACATGGAGTTAAGGACTCTGCCTTCAGGGAGTTTTTAGTCATGGGAAAGGACATAGAAGAAGACTAACAAAACAAGACCACATATATTTATATATACATATATGTGTATATACGTATAAACATACATACATATAATAAATACAAAATGAGTGGACTGGACAGGTGCCCTAGGAGCTTAGAAGAGGTAGAGAAACATAGAATTTCAAAAATGAAGAGACTTTCCTGGTCATTTATTTCAGCCTTCTCATTTGCAGATGAAGAAACTGAGGAAGAATAACTTTCATTTAAAAATTTAAGTCCTTTCAAAAACATTGTGAGGTAGGTAGCAGAAATGTGACTATTCTTGCTATACAAAGGGGGAGCTGAGGCTTTGCAAATTCTTATGGATGCAATGCCAACCTTAGATTCAGAAGACCTGGGTTAGAATCCTGGCTTTGAGGCCTTGGTTTCCTCCTTTTCATTGGGTATGGTAGTACCAACCTTAAATATCTTACAGGGTTTTTGAGAAGAAAGTTTTTAGTGAACCATAATGCACTGTGTGAATGTGATTTTATTATTCAGTGACCAGCCCAAGATCTTACTACTAGGCATTGTTGGGACTGGAGTTTGAACTGGGATCTCCTGACTCTAAGTCCAGTGTTCTTTTTACCTTATACCAAGAAAGCCTCTGGCTCTGTGGAAGACTTCATTGAAGAAGCAGTTTGTGACTGAGACTTTAAAGGATAAGATTCACCTTGATTTTTGTATCCCCAGCATCTAGCATTGCACCTCAGTTAAATGCTTTGTTAATTGATTGGGTAGGAGTCAGATGGTAAGGGCACAGTAATGTGAGGAAAGATGACGAAGCAGGAATGTTTATGCATGATCTGTTTGGGGAAATGTTAAGATTGAATAGTCATTTCCCCAGATTGCCCACCAGGGGTTAGGGAAAGAGCTGTGTGGCCTTACTGTGTAGAAGTCTTACCATGCCCTTTAAGGCCTTGACCAACCAACTTAGAGCTTTTTGAGTACTACTACTGCCTGCTTTAAACTCTTTTTCTCCATATCAAATCTAGGTGCTTGTATGTTCACATCTTCCAGCCAGGGTTTGCGAAGGCTAGGCTGTACACCAGTCATTCAGTTAGCAAGCATTTATTAAACTCCTACTGTGTGTATGTCAGGCCCTGGGATACAGATACAGTGAGAGCTTACATTCTATAGTAGGGGACCACATCGGGAAGCACCATGGTGGGGGAAACTCAGGCTTAGACCTATCACTCACCATGTAAATACTATGGACTCTCTCATGTGGGCTTCTGTTTGTGGCCTGTAGAAAAAGTTCAAAGTGGCCTCTGAACCTGAAGTTATGACAAGAGCCCAGCTTCAGAGAAGGGGTTGATGCAAATAGGAAAGACCTCATACCTTTGTGCTTCTGTTCTTCAGATGGCCTTTGCCCTGTTAGGTTTCACAGGGTAGCAAGCACTTGGGAGGCCTCTTGGTACAAGAAGGGTGTCAGAAAAAGTTACTTGACTCCCCATTCAAACAGTCTTTACCTCTAAGCTTGGGGTGGGCCTCACTCTTATCTGTGTTATTTTCACTGAAGGAACTCAGGCAAGTCTTTTTGCCCCGGGGCAGTGGGCAAAACTGTGATGGTTAGGAAAGGTCTGGCTTGGTTTTCTAGAAACAGCAAGGAAGAGGGAAGCAAACACCTAGAACGTTTTAAGTCCAAGAAAGAATTTAGAGTCACATGTAATAATAACCCTGAGCTCTCCTTCCGTTGACCCCCCTCTTTCGAGGAATGTAAAAGCAGATCTTAAAGACAGACAGTTTCCTCACGTTCTAGATGGAGGAAACTGTGAAGGGTCACAGGTTCAGATCTCAGTGCTGCTATTTTATTTTTTGTAGAGGTGTAGACAGCTTACTTCCCTTCTTTGAGTTTCATTTTCTTCATCTGTAAAATGTGGGGCTAGACGAAGATGCTTTCCAAGGTTCCTCTCAGCTCTGAGTCTCAGGGCCCTGTAAGAATCTTTTGTTTCCTTCAAACCACCTCTTATGTGAAGCCGTGCCCAATTTCTCCTCAACTTCCATCTGCTAGTATCTCCCTCAATTCACCCTGCACTTATTTTGTATATCTTTATTTGTATACATGTTGCCCTTTCTGATAGAATATAAGCTCTCTGAGGGTAGAGACTTTCATTTTTTTTCTTTCTATCCCCAGCACCTAATACATAATAGGCTGCCTGGTACATGGGATAGGATCAGGGATAATATTGACCTCTAATCTCCTTAGTGGTAAGCCTAAATGGTCAAGGTACCACATTGCATCCTGGGCCGTCTCCAGTCATCCTGATGAATATCAGGCCCCTGTACCCAGATGACTCTGGAAGAGAAAGTGAGACTGGTGACCTTGCACAGCCCTCCTTCACTCAAATCCAAGTGAAGTGCTAGTCATATCATCTTGATGTCACGGTCCTCTGAGGATTAAGGGCAAACACAACAACAACCTCTAATTTCATTAGTATAGGGAACTCTGAGGGAGGAAACTCTTTCTACCAATTCAGAGAGACCCCTGTTCTACACCTAGATAGTTGCCTGTGGCATTAAGAGATTGATTGTCTTAACACAGAGAGTGGGTGTATATGGGGGGCATAAGGTCTTACTTATTCTAAGACAGTCTTTCTATCTTTTCTGCTATATAATAGGCTCCTAATAAATGTTTGTTGGTGGATGGATCCTTCTCAGTTCCAGATTCCTGCAATAACCCTGTGCCTGTTAGACCACATTGTCTCTCTAAATAGCCCTGGATCAGAATTTTAATTCTAGGTGAATTCATCTTTCTTTCAAGAACAACCCTTGAAAAAGAAATCAAATGCTAAATCCTAATGGTTCCTAATGGTTTTCTGTCATTGTCTAGTTCTGATCAGGTGAGTTACAGCTCTCTCTTCGTGGGTACTTAGGTCTGGGATTTTATCTGGATACACCACCAACCCATGTTTCACCACCAACACGTTTCACTTTCTCATCCCATGAAAATTTTGTGAGTTTCCATGAATCCTCAGTGGAAGATCCATCCATCAAACTTACTGTATGAAAATTAAAAAAAAAACAACTTGGTGATACTACTGTAACAATAGAACTGAATTGAACGAAAAGGTATGTTGTTTTGGATACACAACTTCCTTAGCTACTTCGCAAGTTCATATACATCTGTACTGATATCTTTTATTCTACTTGGGTGCAGATCATATTTAATAATAAACATGTTGCAAACCACTTATGTTTGTCATGTATTTTTCCATTCCCTTTGGGATTTTTTTTTTGATCTGTACATCTAACCTAGTCTCAAAGATTTTTGAGAGATGAGGAAGTAGGCATACACAACAAAGTATCTTCTTGGTCACTGATTTTTCTCTGAGAATCTCCCCCTGTTGGAAACATTGTAAACAAATACTTTGGCCCCTTTAAAATTATAACCCTTCAAAATGGATTTTTCTGTCTTCACTTAGTACGATCCCTGTAGCTGTTCCTTACTAATTTCTTCCTGTTAAATGCCTCTGAAAATTCATCAATCTAAGAACAGCGGACAATCTGTCCTGTTTCTCATTGGCTCATTGTTGCCCTTGTAGTTTCATCCAGAAGTACTGTCCTTACCTAGATTTTATGCTACACTCTGTGTGACTTGTTTTCTTCTCCATGATTTTTTTTTTCTGTTTTGTGAGGAAAATGCTATTTATACCATTGGACTCTAAACTAACATTGCTCTTATCTACCGTCTCAATTCACTTGAAAAGGATATTGTATATGTGTGCTGGCTGAGGAAGTTTCTGGGTTATTTTAACCGTTTTATCATGGTAACTGTTTTGCAATAGTTAACTTCTCTAAAGGATGGTATGATAGCAGAGATAAAGGAGTTGAAGTAGATGGGTTTTCCAAGTTAACTTCCACCTCATGATTTATGATCAGTGTCTTTATTTTTGACTATTTCCGATTTTTAAAAGTTTAGTTTGTATTTAATCAGGTTGTCTTGGAGCTGCTGTGATCGCATTCAGTGTCTTACTATCTTTCTAGTTTTGAATTTTTTCCAATAATTTGGTCACTTTGTATATAACTTATTCTGCTACATTGATGACTGGTTTCCAGCTTGTCTACATGTATGTGTATGTATCTAGTCAGTTTCACTTTTTAATGAAAGTTTAATTTTTATTATGAAAATTTAATCAAATGAAAATACATTTTCATCTGAAAATCAAATTAAAAAGTTAATGTCATTAAGTGCTTACCATGTTTAGTATTTAGTTCCAACATAGATTTGTTTCCTGTGTCCACATTTCACAAGTCACCAAATATCAAAAATTTATTGACTTAGTTTGGAAGATCTTCTAAAGATTTTTTTAAGATTTCTTGATTTTTTTAATCCTTTAGAAAGAATATCCACATAAACTGCAGTGACCTTTAGTAGTCTTCAGCTTGCTTATTGTGTTCATTTTGGACATTTCTAGATAAGGTGATCAATTGTCACTTAAGTGGGGGGGCGGGGTTGATTTTTCTTTTTTTGCCTTGAATGCAACTCCTTTATTTGCCTCTCCTACAAGAACATATGTTTTGTTATTTCACATTGGCTTCACTTTAGGCAGTTTCTTTATAATTTTTGGTTTCATTTTTAGTGAAAATGTCAACAATGCCTTTATCATTGGACAGAAATTGTACAGAGAGGACTTAGATTTAAGTGAGTGTTGGTTATTATTCCAAGGCTTGCATGATTTTTAATATCACTTTTCTCCCTGCTATCACCACACAGATATGTAAAGAGGTTGTGAGGTCTGTGGACTATTGTGTAATTTTTTTCTGTTCCGTGGGTTGCCATGTCAACCCCTCCCCCCCAAAAAAAGAAGGAAAGAAACTACATAACAACTTCCCTTTTGGTGATGAGAATCTGTCTATTTAGCTATGCCAGTCCTGTGTCTCAGAGGGATAATGTGGTTGGTTCACATCTATTTTGGTCTAGGGTCAGAAGTCCTGTTACAGTATGGTTCCCATGATTCTAGACTCTCTAGTGAAGGTCCTGGGCCCTATCATCTTCTAAGGACTGACTGACATTTCAATGGGAAGTCTTTATCAACCTGCTTATCTTATTCTCTGAGTTTCTAGAGGATACTTGAGTTTGCAGACTTCAGGGACAAGGAGGGCCCAAAGTAAGAAATGCTTAAAATTGTCATGCATGTACTATACCCAAACCCAATCAGAGTCCCAAAAGGTGGAGGCTCTGCCTCCAGACTAACTCAGTATGGGGCTCTACTGAGGAAGTAATTCACTGTTAAGTGTAATTACACCCAAGATCCATGGTGCAAAGTGAATTCTTCAGTAGTGTTGGTGATGAATGCCAAAACGCCACCATCCAGGGATTGGGGAAGAGGTCTTCTTCTAAGATGTCCAGGTTCATAATGTCTAACCATCCCTGTAAAACTCAGGGAACAGTTACACAAGACATAATTGGCTCCATGTGGCTGCTTATTTGGGAGATTGATGGGGAAAAGTTTCCTGCATCACTATTTGGAGAAAGAAAAGTAATCATGCTTTGATGCCTATTAATCTAATCTATTGACATTAGGGAGTAGGACGCACCTGGAGAGAAGCTAATGTTTTTCATTCCAGCGTGTAGATGTGCAATGGATTGATTCTTCCTGGGAGAATCCCAGATATACAGGTTTTGTGTTGACATCATGGCATTGTCATTGATCAGCTATGTGACCTTAAGCAAATTCCTTCACCTCCATGTCTATCATTTCTTCATCTGTAAAATAGGAATGTTCCTACCTGGCCTGCCTACCTAAAAAGGCTGTGATAAGGCTCAAAATGTGAGAATAAATTTAAACATTTTTAAACAGGAAGAAGACTTGAAGCTTATCTGTATTTATCTTGTCTGTACTAATTTATTACATTAGAATGTAAGTTCACCCAGGGCAGGGACTGTTCTCTTTTTAAAATTTTTTTAGTTTTTGTATCTCCGGTGTTTAGTATGGTGCCTGGCACATAGAAGCAATAATTGTGTGTTGATTAGTCTATTGCTGTGTTAAAAACATAAATAAAAAATAAAAAAATAAAAATCATTAACAAAGCATTTTTTTAAACAAAAGGGGTTGTGGTAGGAAAAGGCTACTTTAGGTATGCCTTTTTGTTGTTATTGTTAATACTACTTAATATTAGCTGCCTTCCTTTCCACACTCTGAGGAGAAGCACCTCATTGCTGAGTGTTGGTCATTGATATGGAATGGGAGCTCAGTATGAGTCAACCTTGTGACCTAGCAGCTGAACAAAGTCATGTCGTCCTTGGCTGCATGAATGAAGATGAAGCATCCAGAACAGAGGGGTCATCGACTGTCTGTATTCTACCCTGTTTAGGCCACATTTGAATATCTGTGATGACATCGCATTTTGGGAATGACATTAACAAATTAGTGTGACTTCAGAAGAAGGTTTTCAGGATAGGGAAAGGACTGAAGAATGTGTCAAATGAAGAAAGGCTGAAGGGTCGTTAGCCTGGAAAAGAGAAGACTGGAGATGGGATGGAGATGCATAATCATGATCTTCCAAGTTTTCCAAGTGCTGGCCTGTGGACAAGGGTTACAGTTGTATGGCTTGGTGCTGCGGAAGATAAGGACTGGAAATGATGGGGAGAAATGTCAGAGAGATAGAATTATCATCTTCATCATCATCATCAACAGTAATACTAACAACGGTAGTAACAGCTAGCCTTTATAGGTCTTTAAGGCTTACAAAACCCTTTACAAATATTATCTCATTTTGTCTTCGTGACAACTCAGGAGATAGGTGCTATTATTATTTTACAGATGAGGAAACTGACAGTTAAAGTGAGTTGCCTAGAGTCATATAGTTAGTAAGTGTCAGGCTGGATTTGAACTCTGGGCTTCCTGACAACATTCCAGTGCTTTATTCATTTGAATACGTAGCTGTTAGACTTGAAGAAAATCTTCCTAATGATTAGAGCTGACTCTCCTAAAGGGGGTTTGAAAGTGTCAGGAGGTTGTGGATCCCCACTTTATTGGAGTTCTTCAAGCAGAGGCAAGGTGATTGCTAGATAGGGATACATTCTTGGTCAGGCCAGTTTGGACGAGATGACTTGAGTTACTTTCTACCTGGGAGAGTCTTTGAGTTGTTCAGTTGTCTTAGAGTTGTCTGACTCTTTGTGACCCCATTGGGGTTTTCTTGACAAAGATGCTGGAGTGGTTTGCCATGTCCTTCTCCAGCTCATTTTACAGATGAGGAAACTGAGGGTTAGGTGACTTGCCCAGAGTCACGCAGGTAATAAGTGTCTGAGGCCAGATTTGAACTCACATAAAGGAGTCTTCCTGACTCCAAACTTAGTGCTGTATCCACTGTACGACCTACCTGTCCCTGATTCTTTGGGTACCCAAGGGTAAAAGTTAAGACCCAGATTTTCATATGTAAGCTGCTTAGGTCTGGTTGTATCATCTTCTCACTTCTTTTATGGGTCAATTCATCAGCTCGTCTGTATAAAATATCTCTTAGGTATTTAGTACTCTGAGTGAAATAAACAAATATGACACAGGATCTCCCCTAAGGACCGTATTAACATTCTTACAGTATTAAAGGAAACAAGACTCATAAAACAAAAGGTAGATGCCAAATTGATCAGTAATGCTAGGACTTGGAGGCAGATTTAGAGCTGGAAGGGACATTAGAGGTCACATCTGATGCAACCTCATTTTACAGGTGAGGACATCTAGCTCAGGAGAGATTGGATGGCTCTTGCCCAAGAAGATAGAATAATAAAGAATATCTCTCTTACAGGGGCAGCAAAATGAGCCAAGGTTCGGAGGGATGAATGAGTGTACTGTCCTATGCTTTGGAGAAGAGTGAGGTCAGCCAGACTTGAGTTGAGGATGTAATTTTGGGGGTAGTAGTGGGAAATAAGGTTGAAAACCAGACTTAAATAAACCTGGTCTATAGTCCTTCAGGCTTTGGAGAGTTTGTGAATGGTGTCTTCTCCCTGGCTTTTTATGTGAGACTGTTATTCACTCTAGTGCTTAACATAGCACTTGGCACATAGTAGGCAATTCATAAATTCTAGTTGACTGTCTGACCTTTTGACTACAATTAGTCAAATCTGGAATTCCGTCATGAGGCCACAGAATATGCAGCTGCTACAGTTAAAATATTTTCCTTTTGTCGAGAATATTGTGTGAATGGTACTAGGCTACCTTTATTTTTTTTATTTGACAGGGTTATTGTAGAGGTATAGGTCAGGGGAATGCTGAAGCCATAGTGTACCTGAGTTTTATAAGACATCTGACCCAATCATTTATGATATTTTCATGAGTTAGACAGATGTATATGTAGGTGGATTTGGAGCGGGCCTAATCACCAAACACAAAGAATGTTAATGAATCAGTTCTTCCACAGTAGAGGATGTGAAGCTCCATCCCTGACTTTTCAGCCTTCCTCCTCCCACCCCACAATCAGCAATAGCAATGAAGGTTTACATATCATGCTTATCAAATTTGTGGACAACAAAAAAAGTTGGGAGTATAATGAATATATTATATTGGATGACAGAATGAGAATTCAAAAATAATTGGCAAGAAGGAATGATGGGTCACATCCAAAAAGGTGGCATGTTGTTAGGGATAAATGTTAAAAGTCTTGCATTTGTTTTTATTAACAATATTAGTGATACAAGCATAATATGGGGGACATGGCCTAAGAGTAATTAAAACTGAAAGAACTGAAGTCTTTTAGGGAAAACTTAAGTAAGAGTCAACTTTATGATGAAGAGCATAGGGTTTAGATCTGGAAGCAGTCTTAGGGAGAGCATTTTGATGATAACTCTAATTTTACAGTTTCAGAAACGCTAGAGGTTAAATGACTTGTTTGAAGGAGTGCGCATGGGTTGCAAGCTTTGAATCCAGCTCCTTTTGTAGTATTAGCTCCTCCCTGTCTCCCAAAGGCTGAATTGATAGAAATGTAGGTTCTGGAATAAGAGGGGTAATATGCTTTGCATTCACAGGCCCTGCTATGCTTTTTCCTGGTTAGACCACAGACAGAATAATATTGTCTTTGATGAAGAAGGGGGAGAACAGAATATTTAGAGGATTGCTCTATGAACTACAGATCAGTCTAATGTACATAAAGTAAAGATGTTCAGCTGTTCTTCTTTGTCCTTCATCCTCGAGGAGTACTAAGACATCAGGGAGGTGATGCCATGACATGCAAATGAATTGGATTTAAGTGAGGGAGGGCTGTGCAAGGTCACTGGCCTCCCTTTCCACTCTGAAGCATCAGAGCCCAGTGACAAGATATAGATTAAGGATAACTGGAGATGTCTCCCAGATGTTGCAACCATATAAAGTCAATAATAGAATTTGAGATGTCAAATGACAGAAGTGAAGAACCAAGAACAAAATTCAGGACCTAAATCTTAAGGCTTTATCTAAATTAACCTAAGGCCCAGTCTTTTGAGCTCTCAGCATATGGAATTCAGGGCCTGAATTGCTAGGGAGGTCAGAGAGGATCCCTGAAAGGAAGAACTTTATAGGAGGACTCAGGGCTCTTGAAGATAACTAGCTATGTACCCTTAGGCAGTTCACTTTTTCTAGCTGCTAACTCCTTTCCTTCTTTCCTTGCTGTCTCTCTCCCTCCCTTCCTTCCTTCTTTCTCTCTTTCCCTTCACCTCTCTTCCCTCCCCCCTTTCATCTGTGATTTCATCATCACCCAAGTGACAGTGGTTCCAGAGTAGATAGGTGTAGCAAGACCAGTAGGCCAATCTTCATCTTCCTGGTGGTCCTTGTGAACTCTTTCAATGGCAAAACAAAATGAATAAATAATTTAAAAGTAAGTTCAAAGTTGTTTCATTCCTTGACCAATGTTGGCTCCATATAATAGAGATTGTTTTACTTTTCTTTGCATCTTTATTCTTTAGGATAGTGCGTGGCATATAATGGGAACTCAATAAATGCTTGACATCCTTGGTGACTTTTTCCAAAAAAAAAAAGATATTTATTTCCCCATGAATTCATAGGATTTAGAGCTGGAAAGAATTGTAGAGGTCATCCATTCCAACTTCTGTATCTTACAGATGTGAAATTGATGCCCAAACAGTGATGACTTAACCAAGGCCACAATGGGTAGAAAGCAGAAATGGAATTTAAACTCAGGTCCTCTGACTCCAAATCCAGTACTCTTGCCACCAGGACCATAGATTTAATAATAGTAATATTTATGTAGTTCCTTAAGTTTTATGAAGTGTTTTATTTATTTAATCCTTAATTTTAAGATGAAAAGGGATAAATGCATATCATTTAATTAAAGTCAAATCTAAATTTAGTTACATTTAGACCATAGAATTAGGGACTTGAGGTCATCTGTTCTAACATTCTCATTTTATAGATGAGGTCATTTGACTTATGCACACGAAGGTTAAGTGACTTGCCCAATGTCACACAGAGTAAATGGCAGAGATTAGATGCTGGGAGTACTAATCTCATACTTTCCATTTCCATTGTAGTATGGACACAGTATCAGTCTGTCCTGCTGTATTTTCAAAATATTTGCCTTGGAGTCGATAAGATCCCATACTGCCTAGATTTGGGAAGAACTCTGGAGGTTATGAAGTTCAACCTTGGTTAATTATATCATTTCATTGACTCTCAGAGATGGAGAGTATGAGGTTGCCTGTGTGGCAGTGTTATCCAGTGAAAGGACAGAGCTGGAAGTCAAGAAGGTGCCTTAGCTGGTATATGTGTGGTGTGGAAGAAAGGAGCTCTAGGTTTGAAGTCAGAGAAGACTGCCACTTCTTGCTATCTCGGTGTGACGTTGGGCAGAGTCACTTCTGTGTCATGAAGGGAGGATGCTGAACTGGATGACCTCAGGTACTTTCCAGCACTAAAACTTTGATCCCTTATTCTAAACATAGGTGAATCAGGTAAAGCCTTCTCCTTTTTTATAGTTGCTAGGAAAGTCAGAATCAAAGTCCAAAGGAGAACTTAGAGACTGTCTAGTCTGAACTCCTTATTTTACAGCAAAGGAAACTGAGGTCTGAAGAAAGGTTAATGACTTGCCCAAGGTCACAGGTACTAAGGAAACAGAGAGGCAGAACTAGAACCCAGGTCTCTTGATTTAATGGTTGGATGCTCTTTTTGTTATGCCACTCTTGACCTTAACCTTTTGGGACTCTCTTTCCTTATCAGTAAAACAAAGAGGATTTCTAGGGAGTTTCTGTCTAGGGAATCTCTCTAAGGTTTGTTACAAACTATTGATTTCTAGAATTTCTATAGATTCCAGATGTTATGTTGATCATTTTAAAGTGGTGTGTTGGCAAGTGTTTGAGTGGGAGTTGTGTAGCCTGGGCTGTACCCTGATCCCGCTTCGGACTCTGGCCTTGGGCCTCCCCATTTGTTATAATAATAATAAAATTTATAATAAATTATAATGATAATTGCTAGCATTTATATAGCAACTACTAAGTGTCAGAAACTGTGCTAAGCCCATGTAAATATTATTTTGTCCCATTTTTTAAAAATGTGAAGGTAGGAGTAGGTGGTCTTTCTCCAGCTCTCATACTTGGTGATATTCTAACCAAATAGATGGGCAATAGTTTGTCATCGTGAAGACTGTATCTGGGAGCAGGGGTTTGATTTGCAGGGCCAGCTATGCTTTATGCAGGACTGAGGGACCATGCTCATTGATGGGATTGTTGGAATTATCCTGGCCTCTGTGTGTTGTAAATTAGGAAGTGACAGTTGTGATTGGGGTTGATGTGTATGCCCTTCCCCTACTCCAGTCATTTTTTTCATCTCTCTACTAGACTTATATTCCTGCCTACCCAGTGTCTCACTGGCTTCTATGTCTCACTGTTGCCTTTTCACAGAGCTAGTGGCACAGAGGATAGAGTACTGGGTCTGGAGTCGAGAAGATCAGAGTTCAAATCTGGCACTGGACACTTATGTTACATTAAAAATAGCATGAGTAATTCCATTTTGCCTTTATCCACCATTTTGTGAAATTAAGTTCCAACTTCTTGTAAGTCACTTGATCATGAGAAAGTCACGAGACTGTCCCCCTACCTCAGTGTTTCCCTCCACCAGTTAGAAACCAGGTATCTCAGTCCTTATAATCTTGTTTTTCCATTTCCTTCAATAATGTTGTTGTTTGTGCTGTCATCTCAAAGACTACCGTGACATCAGGAAGATGGTGCCATGACTTGCAAATGAATTGGATTTAAGGGAGAGAGGGCTGTGCAGGGTCATCAGGCTCACTTTCTCTCTAGAGCCATCTGGGTCCAGTGGCAAGATATAGATCAGGACAACTGGAGATGATCCAGGATGCAGTGGGACACCTTGGCCTTTTTAAGCCAAGAGATCTTTCTGAGTTCTCACTTTGACTGAGGCAACACCCATGCAGTGATTAAGGCTGATTAATAAATGTGCCAAGAAATAGCCTGCAATTATATGTAATTGTAGAAATGAAGGTTCTGAGGCCTTGTACTAGTGAGAGCCTGGGATCTGAATTGTTTCTGCAACCACAGGCATTGCTAAATAAATTGTCTGGATGTAACTACTCTGTGTCTTTATTCTGTCATAACAGTTAACAAGTTGTGTGACCCTCTTATTTTCTTTCATTTCCTCAACTTAAAATTGGGATTATAATAGTACCTACCGGCCAGGGTTGTTAGGATGGAACGAGATCATATTTGTAAAAAGCACTTAGCACAGTGCCTGGCGCATAGTAGGTGGTAATAAAATGCTTACTCCTTTCCCCCTACCTTCCCTTTCTCTTCCCCTTGTTGATTAAAGTTCAAACTCCCTTGCTTATTAGCATGTTAAATGCTAAACCCTTCATAATCTGGAACCACTCTGCCTTTCCAGCCTTATCTTATATTCCTGTCTTCCTTCCAGGCAACCCGAAATACTCCTTGTCCACCCAAGCACCAAGTGTGTCCTCCCTTGTCCTTCTTCCTCCTTTTCACTTGTGGAATTTCTCCCCGTTCTTTCAGCTTCCTCACTAGTAACACCTGTCAGTAATCTAGTTCAGGGCAACAAACATTTATTTATTGAGTGCTTGGTGTAGGCAGGGAGGCACTACTGGTGTTGGGCATCTAGAGATAAAAGAGAGGCACTCCTACCTTTAAGAAGCTTCTATAGTACTTGGGGATGGACTGACAAACACAGAAATAGAAAGTACTGTATTTACAAAGTCATTTCATGTGGGCAAGAGTGGTCATGATCTGGGGACATCATCCAGAAAGGTGTGAGAGGTGGCACCCGACCTGCACTTTTCACAGAAGTCAGGGATTCCACCAGGCCAACCATCTGGGGAGAGGAATACCTTTTCTTCCCCTCAGAGCTCATCTAGCATTTTGTTCTTCATCTCTCTGATGTACTTTTCATGTAATGTGTTGTATGGCACTTACCCGTGTCTGTGACTTATTCCCTCGTCACAGTTAAGCTCATCCGAGGGCAAGAATGGTTTTATGTCTGAAGTTTTGTGTCTCCCCTAAGACTTAACACAGTGCTCTGTTTACAGCAGAAAATTAATAAGTGTGTGTTGGTTGGAACGAACAATAAAACTGAACCTCATGTAATTTTGATGACCAAGCCTAGCTCTGGCAAAGAGTTGGGAAAATGAGCTTCCCTCCTCTTTATTCCAGAGGTAGGGGAATGGGGTATGAGATATTACTTCTATTGTCAACCATGGTCAATGTGTTTGTTAAAAAGCTTTGTTATAATGAATGGCTCAGTGGGTAGGGAAGGGAGAAAGGTTGTACAGTATTCAGAAAAGAATGTGATATAACAAGACTTTTTTTAAAGTGTATTGAATTTGAATTTAGAGAGAGGGATTTTCTTCAGCCTCTTCCCATTAAAATCCATTCCATGCTTGACATGACTTGCATTTCCTTCCCAACTAATCTTGATGTTAAAGCTGAACTGGAGAAGCTGCAGTGTCCCAATCACTATATGTAATCACAGAAAAAGCCTTTGTCTCCCTCTTCCCTTATATGATTCATAGCAGAGCCTTTAGAAGTTGGAAAGGATAAATTTTGAAAATGAGAACAGGGGAGAGGGGTGGCCTCACTTGCTATATATGTCCCCCTTAGACTTAAAGAAATTTGACCCAAATAGTTAGATCCTTCTACCACTTTACACACATGATGTTACTTATAGCAGGCAACAATAACTAATACAAAGACATAGACTGTTTGGACCAGTTTTGGAAGAGTGGATCTTAGCCTTTAGTGGAATAGAATACTCATATTCTAATCTACTGCCCATGCTTGCTCCTGGGAAAAAAAAATCTCTAAAGGCCTTCAGCTGGTTCTGAGTTGAACTAGATGTCCCTGTAGAAGTTTCTTATTAAAATATCTACCCAGAAATTCTTTGAAGTTTCATGACCCTGAACCTTACTGTAGAGTGTGAATTCTCCTCTCTGCACCTTCTCATCGGTAGTCACCCCTGATGTCCACATCCTTGCAGAAAGCTTATGTAGAGGTTTTATACTGAAAGCCTTCCTTAGAATGTTTTAACATTTCGTTGATAACCATTGCCTCACGTGGGCTGGCCATCTGTTATACCTCATTCTCACTACATGACTGGGCCACCTTTTTTTCTGGTCATGCCTGTATGATGTCTTTTACTCTAGTGATATGCCACAACCTACTTAACACCCTGATAAAGATGTGTGTTTTTCGTTTTCTTTTTTATCTATACTAAGGACTTATAGCAGTAAAAATAAAACAGGAAAAAGTAAGAACTTAAAATCATAGTATTTTATTTTATTCTTTAAAAGTTTTATCGTTTCCTGATATTCTCCTGCCCCTATTAAAATCAACAGATGTAAAACTAACCTTGCTCTAACTAGCCCTGATCTAACCTGCCCTTCTCTTCAAAGAGAGGCTTGGTTGTTCTCTAGATCTGAGATTGGTTATTACAATTAATGTCAATTCCAATTACAATTATTTGGTTTTCTCTTCTGTAGCATTGAGATTATTGGTCCTTACAATTAATGTCAGTTATTGGAAGGTATTTGGTTTTATCTTCTCTAGAATTGATTGGTCATTACAGTTAATGTGAGTCAGGCCTGTAAGCTTTTGTTTACTGTGGACCAGGATACTAGTGAAAAGAAAGGTAGGTCGTGCCCTCCAGGAGCTCATCATCTAATGTAGACAGGTTACACAAAAATGGGAGCTGAAAAGCAAGTGGGAGGGGCACGTCGGAGGCGTGGGTAGAGGAAGTTCAGAGAGTGGTCTGAAGAGGAATGTGGGAGTTATTACTTTTTAGTTTTATTTTGGCTCCCATTGTTTAGGCACTTAATTTCACTCTGCATCAGGTTGTAGGTGTCTTCCTAGAATCAGTGTATATTAGTCCCTAAAGGAGAGGTTACTGAGGCCAGTTGCATCCTTTTACAGATGAAGAACATGTCCAGAGAGGTTTGAGTGAGTTGTTCAAGGTCAGATTTCACTCAGGAAAATGAGTTTTCCAGCACTTTATCCACTGTGGCACCTAACTGGCCTATGTGGGAGAGGGTGTGTGTGTGTGTGTGTGTGTGTGTGTGTGTGTGTGTGTGTGTGTGTGTGTGTGTGTGTGTGTGTGTGTGTGTGTGTGTGTGTGTGTGAAGAGGGTGTGTGTGTGTGTGTGTGTGTGTGTGTGTGTGTGTGTGTGTGTGTGTGAATATTTTTCATGTAACTTAAATTGTGAGCCTTGTCAATCTTGGGTTTCTGGTTTGTGGTCCTGTGGTCATGGCCTGCTTAGCTCTCTGGGTTCACTGATGAGCCACATCTGATAGAAAGTGATTAGTCTGGAGTCCAGAAAATCTCACATTTCTCCAACTCTTCAGTGAGGGTATTTGATTACATAACTTCCAGAATCCCTTCCAGCTCAACTTCTGTGATGACCCCTATGCTGTTTCCCTCTTCTCTTCCTACTCCACATCTGTGTACCCTTACTGTGTTAATCCTATCAGTTACTTAGCCTGTTCTTTCTGACAGCATGCAGTTCATAATGTCAGGGTTTATTTTTTTTCCAGATATTATTCACAAGGGAGAAGTGTGGTACACAGGAATACCAAGAATGGAGTTGTGGACAATGGGAATGTTATTCAAAAGATTTCATCCTTGACCAGGTGGTACCAAAGCTTATTATCTTGAGCCTGTTAAAATCCCTTGACTAAGTCCTCTGCATCCATGATTCACAGGCTTGTGGATTTGGAATTAGAAAGGTCCTTAGAATCTTATAAAGCTTTCATTTTATTTTATTAAAATTCTTTTCGGTTAACAAACATTTCTTTCTTTCTCACTTTGAAATAAATCAAAACAAAACCATTGCAATAGATATACATAGTCAGGCCAACAATTTCCCATATTGACCATGTTTAAAACTGTGTCTCATTTTGCTTATTTACCTCTGTTGAAAGGTGGGTAGCATTCTTCATAACCCAGCTTCTGGAATCATGGTGGATTATTTTGTTGATCAGAGTTATTAAGTCTTTTAAGACTGTTCACTTGCCCAGTGCTTTTGTTTTAGGATACGTTGTTCTTCTGGTTCTGCTCCCTTCACTCTGCATCATCTCATATAAGTCTTCCCAGGTTCTTTGAAACAGTTCTTTTCACAGTTTCTTACAGCACAATGGTGTTCCATTATATGCATATGCCACAATTCCTTCAGCCGTTCCCTACGGAATAGGTGCTTTTTAATTTCTTTTTCACTACCAAAAAAAGCTGCCATAAATAGTTTTGTACATATAGGTCCTTTTCCTCTTTGATCTTTGTAAGCAGCATTTACATTTTCGAGATAAAGAAACCAAAGCCTTGTGCTTGTCCAAGGTCAGACAGTTCAATAAGCTTTTTATTGAGTACTGTTTAGTCACTCAGCTGGTCAATAAACGATCAGTAAACACCTACTATGTACCAGGCATTTTGCTAAGTACTGCACATACAAAGTCAAAAGGACAGTCCCTCCTGTCAAGGAGCTCACAATGTCACATGGGGGAAGACAACATACAAACAGCTGGGCAGAAACAAGCTCCATATGAAGAGATCAATTTGAAATAATCAGCTAAGGGAAGGCACTAGAATTATGGGGGATGGAGAAAGGCTTCCTGTAGAAAGTGGGATTTTGCTGGGACTTGAAAGCCAGGGTAGCCAAGAGACTAAGATGAAGAGGGAGAGACTTCTAGGCATGGGGGATGGGCCAAAGTTGGAAAATGGGAATGTCTTGTTCAAGGAACAGCCAGGAGGCCAGTGTCACTGGGCACCGGATTAGGTGCTGGTGTGGTACAAAGGAGCGTACAGTCTACTCGAAGCTATAACATAAACTTACGAGTAAATGAAAGATAATTGAAGGGCTGTGACAAGTAGAGGGGATCAGGAAAGGCCTTCCTAGAGGAGGTAACATCTGAACTAGGGAAATCAGGAAGTATTTCCCAGAGTCATCCATTTAGAGCTGAATGAGACCTTGGAGGTCATCTAACTCAACCTCCTCATTTCACCAATGATGAAAGTGAAGTTGCACTGTGTCCTTTTTTCCTAGCTTCCTTCATGCCCCTACTAAAATCCTAAGAGGCCTTTCCTGGCCCCCACACTCCACCCTCTGTTGATTATATCCTTTAGATATCTCCCTGGCAAATAGAGGGAGAAAAAATGCAAGTAGCATCAGATTTTATATTTTTGGGCTCAAAGATCACTACAGATGGCAGCCATAGTCATGAAGTTAAACGACTCTTGTTCTTTGGAAGGAAAGCTGTGGCAAATCTGAACAGATACTAAAAATCAGGGACCTCACCTTGTCAGTAAAGGTCTGTATAGTCAAAGCTCTGGTTTTTTCAATAGCAATGTATGGTTGTGAGTTAGACTATAGGGAAAGCTGAGCACTGCAGAAACCCATGCTTTTGAGTTGTGGTGCTGGAGAGGACTTGATAGTCCCTTGGACAGCAAGGAGATCAAATCACTAGATACTTAAAGAAATTAATTTATTTGAAGAACAAATTCTGAAGCTGCAACTTAAATATTTTGGCCATATAATGAGAAAATGGGACTCATTGGAAAAGACCCTGATATTAGGAAAGATTGATGGCAAAAGGGAAGAGGTGATGTGATGGCAGAGGATGAGATGGATAGATCGTGTCAGTAATGACCATGAACTTAGACTTTGGGAGGTAGCAGAAGAGAGAGCGGCCTGGCATGGTGTGGTCTGTGATGGGCTCATGAAGAGTCCAATAGTAATGAATGAATAAACAACAACGTCTTGTATGTACATAGTTGTTTCTTGTATGTACATAGTTGTTTGCATGTTATCTCTTCCATTAGATTGTGAGTTCATTGAGGGCAGGGACTGTCTTCTTTTCTTTGTATCTTCAGCATTTTTCACTGTGCTTGGCAACCAGTGAATCAATATTCATTGGCACATAGTAAGTTCTTTACAACTGCTTATTGACTTGTCCAATGCTGAATACTAACCAGCATTTCCAAGGTTGAGGGTGATAACTTACCCTGAGAACCCAAACTCAGGTTTCTTCCTCTTCAAGAGAAGAGATTCACCACCAGGAATGATAGTGATAATAAATAGCAAATAGCTTTAAACTGAACCAAGGCTCTTGGGACACTGCATTAGGCTTTGAAGTTTGCAAATCTCTTTACATATATTATTTCATTTCATTTAATATGCTTTCCTTAAAACCTATTGAAAGGTCTGGCTCTTTCCTACTTAACATTGCCCCTCTTTTCTGTCTCCTCTTTCCCTCAAGAAGCTATAATTCAGAACAAAAACATCCCCTTTTTGTTTGTGGCATTCATTGAATAAAGGCTTATAAAATCATAGGCTTGTAGGTCTGGAAAGAATTTTAGAGACTTCTTTATTTTATAGATGAGGAAATTGAGGTTCCTGCTCTTAATTTTTATAAAAATGGAGGGTGGGGGCAGGAATGGGTAAGTGGAATCTTTTTCTTCAGAATAGTTTTTAAAACGTGTATGTTGGGGTGTGTGGAGCAAAAAAGGCTTTTTGTTTTATTTTATTTTGAGTAGTAGATGGCCATTTATTGATTCTTTAATGTGGGGTATGGTCTTTGCTAGCAAAAAGGCCCTTGCCCAGTTTTGTGGACACCTTCTCTCCTGATCAGTGGATGTGGTCACTTGGCTTTTGGGTGTGTCTCCTAGCCTCCTTTAGCATTCATTCAAGTTCCTGCCTGATTTCCTGCCTTTCTGTTATTCAGTTCAGTTGGTGTTCACTTTTCCCTAGTAGGGCTGATGTTGAACAATTCCAGGTTTGCTGGGTAATTCAGGATGTTATTCTCTGCCCTTCTGCCCAAATCTACCTACAGTCACCAAGATAAAGAGGTCTGGCTTGGCTATACATCCGGGTTTGTCCTTGGCTAGAGGGGGAGAAAAACTTGCCTAGGGAAGGTCTGAAAATATTTGCCCCACTCCACAGTATGAACACAGTTTTTCTTATTAAGGAGTAGGCTGTGTGGGTTAAATAACAGCTTGGGGAGGGTATTAAACATTGAAGTCAGTGTGATGTAGTAGGAAGCTGAATGGATTCAGTGTAAGGTCCCAAGTTCAAATACTGCTCTACTTATGGGACCTTGAGAAAGTGGTGACTACTCTAGCCCTCAGTTTCCTCATCTGTAAAAGCCCTCATCTAATCAGTGGTCTCTAGTGACTCTTCCAGCTTTAAACCTATGATCCAGAAGACCTAGCTTTGAATCCTGCCGGAGCCACTAGTTATGTGGCCCTGGGCAAATAATTTAACCATTCATAGCTCATTTCCTTTTCTCTAAAATGGGGTTAATAATATCTGGGCTTTTACTTCACCAGGTTGTTGCAAAGAAAGTGCTTTTAGCCTTTATTTTATAAAATAATTAAATAATTATATATAGTTATTACTATTCTTTGTTCCAAGATCTCTTCCTACAATTAATAGTCTGTGATCATTGTGAACAAGCCACCGTAGTCGGCACTCTGCCCAAAGGGATACCCTTCTACCGCAGCCCAGCTCACTTGTGAAAGGAGTCTTTCTTTCACAGCTGTGCTCCCAAGTCCAAGGGTTTGAATTGAAATTAGGCACTTTTAAAAAGTCACTTTTAAAAGTGCCCTTTGTTGCATTATGCCCTCCCCATGGCATGTGCACTTTGAGGCTCCCCAGCCGTGTGTAAAGTACCTCCTTGTGTACAGTAACTCCTGGCTCTGACCTTGGCTCGTCTGTTGAAACTTAAAACTAAGGCTTCCGCTTGAGCCTTACGTGTTCTTTTCAGCTATTCCCAAACCAAAGTGGAGCAACCATAGGTGAATGTAGTGCAGAAGGGATAGAGTGATGGATGTGGAACCCTCTTCAGTTTGTGGCTTTGCCATTTCTACCTTGGGCAAATTACTTAACCTTCCTGAGTCAACTTAATGAAGCTTGTTCCCTCCCTCTCCCCACTCCTCCAAGAAACTCCCTTGATGCCCAGGACCTTCGAGATAGGTAGCAGAGCCAAAATTTGAACCCAGGTTATAACTCCAAATGAAAGGTGGTGTAATTGAGTATAATTTTTCTCTAGGAAAGATGCAAAGCTGTTTTCCCATACTATTTCAATAGTCTCCTAATTGCTATCCCCTCCCCACCCCCTTCTAGTCTCTCCTTCTCTGATCCATCCTTCACACATCTGCCATATTATATTCTTAAAGCACAGATCTGGCCGTGTGGCTTCCATGTCAAGTAACTTTAGCAGACTTCCTCTTACCTTTAGGATCAAGTACAGATTCCTCTGTTTGATTTTTAAAGTCATTCATGCTTTAGCTCAGCCAGCTTTTTCAGTTATGTGCAAATAAAAATAAGCACATGACTGTGCTTCATTTACCCTCTAGCTCAGTCAGCCTGGCCCCTTGCTGATCCCTATCCTAGAACCTTCCATTTCCAGCCTCCTCCAGAGCTTTGCAAGGTTCCCTTCCATTCCTGGAAGGTCAGTGCTCTTCCTTCACCTCCAACACAGGATCCTTAGCTCAGCTCAGGTTTCATTTCCTAAGGCAAGTCGATCCTCATTCCCTCAGTGCCTTCTTCCAAAAGCATTTTGATATGTTCCTGTTTTGTATGTTTCTTAAGTTTTATATGTTTAGTAGATAAAAACTTACTATTTTTGCTCTAAAGAATGTAATGTAGGCACTATTCGCTTTCTGTCTTTGTTTCCCTGAGGTGTCTAGAACAGTGTACATAATAGAACCTTTTTGGGGAGGTGGGGAGGCATGCAGCATTAAATGACTTGCCCAGGAGTCATACAAAACTAGTAAAGGTCTGAATTCAGATTTGAACTCAGGTCCTCCTGACTCCAGGCCTTGTCCTGGATCCACTGTACCACCTCGCAGCCCTTCATAATAGAACTTTAATAGATATTGGCTAGATTATATTAGAATGCCTGGCCTCACCTCTACACAATGTATACTCAATCTCTGTTGCCTTCCACTTCAGAGTTCTTAAAGCCCAGATAACACTGTGGCTCCACATTTATCTAGCTCTTTTGCTTTCCTTCTTTTTATGTTTGGCACTTAGTTGGTCCTTAATAAATTCTTAGCAAATTAGATTTCCCTAGAGACCATGAAAACCCCCAGGTTGAGAAATGTTAGAATTCTAAGAATGCTGGCAAAACTGATCTATCTCTCCATCCCCTGAAGGCTCAAAAGATCCCTAGATTTAATCTATTCTAAGTGCTAATAGGATCAGGCCAGATAGCTTCTGTCTAGCATTTGCTACGTCCATTGAAATTTTCAGGCTGGTTAGTCAGATAGATGAGGTATATCTGAGGGTCAAGGAAGAGATTTTCTGTACTCTATATTATGTCACCTGAATAGATTCAGAAAACCAGCCTTCATGATGGTTATATTAGTATGTTCTGGGGTAGTTTAGTGGAATTAATAGTCAGAAGTGCTCAGTTCTTTTAAGTGCTAAATCTAAAGTCTCTTTCTCATCCCCTTTGACTTCTGCAGCCCTTGACTGTGTCAGTCACTCTTTTCTCTTGCATACTCTTTTCACTCTAAGAGTTGCTGCTCTCTTGGTTCTCCTCCCTCTCTCCACTCCTCCAAGAATCCTTCCTTGATGCCCAGGATCACCAAGATAGGTAGCAAGGCCAAAATTTGAACCCAGGTTCTGTAACTCCAAATGGAAGTCAGTGTAATTGATTATAAAAATGCTTTTCAACATATTTCTCAGTTATTGCCAAAGAGTTCTTACCTTCCCCTCATCTATACTGACATAGCTCTATTATTTTGCTCAGATTATAGAAGTTAATAGACTACTATAGGACAATGCAATATTTGTTTGCCTTCTCTTGAAGGCCATTCTACTTCATGGGTGTAGCCATGTGTGTATTACTGGAAAGAGGACCCTTCGGAACCTTCCATGGCACATCAGTCCAATCCTTGAAGTGAGAGAGCCTACTGATTACTCTGTCATTTGTGTATTTTAAAGGCAGGGGCTGGTGACTCACACCCCCCATTCCAGTATTGATCTTCTTAGAGAATCTTTGGCCCACTTGGTTTCTTGCCCTGGCCAGTTCATCCCTCTGTAGGTAATCTGACCCCCACCCCACTGAGGGGGAGGGGCTGAGGTTTGCCATATTGAAACCAAATTTAGGACAGACACTCAGTTAACTTAGTCGGTTTGCCAGTCTCTGTCTCTGTGGTGGCAGAGATGACAGGCATGGGCCACCACCCCTGCCTAGGGGATTTCTTTATTCATCGAGTGCTGGAAATATAGAGTAGAATATATGTCTTTGCATTCAAGGAGCACACTTGCTACTTGGGAGAAAACAAACCTAAAGGCTGAGGTACAATACTTGGCATTAGATCATAACTTATTTCTGTGAGTTTTGGAAAGTTTCTTAACCTCATCCATAAAATAAGGGGACCTAAGGAACTGTGGGCCCTGGATCATGGGGATAGCATGCCCTGTGTATCGGCATTCCACTCCCCCCTCCCCAAGCCATGGTCACTTCCCCTTATTCACAGCTCTGCACCTCATTATTCCAAATGTTTAGGAGGGTTTGGATTAATTCACTTGGTTTGCTGTCAACCCCTAGAGTAGATAATCTCTAAGGTCCAGTGTAGCCCCAGTCACCTGCATTTATAAACGACTCCAGAAAATAGCAGAGATGATATCTCCGGTGTGGCAGAGTTGATACATGTGGGTAAATGTTTAATAATTGGTTCTCTGAAGAGAAAAATGTGTACAGGACAGACTTTTAAGTTAAACTGAATTATTAATATTTCTCCATCACCTTTATGTCTAGACAATAAAAACAAAAACTCATTCCTGGATTTGTAGTATTTCTGAGGCATAAATGCTTCTACTGAACATTTAACAATTGTCAGGAGCCAATTTGATCTAGCTCCAGCACACCCCTGGTCGAGTTTCTCCTACCTACAATCAGAGAACCTAAAATTAGGAGGAAAGGTCATTTATTCCCTACCATTCTAGACCTCTTCCTTTCCAACTCTTTTCACCTTCTTGGAGCCATGAAAACCTCACCTCATCCCCAGTCATTCTCTCCAAGGCTGGTTTTATATATATATTTATATATATATATTTTTTTAATGGCTCCTACAGCACTGGACCAGGAGAGGGGATTGATACGTAGACATAACTGGAAAGACTGCTCTGATAGAGTTTGTGTTCTGTTATAGAAGAAATGACATGGCAAGAGGCAAGGGAAAGAAGAGTAAGCATTGGTTTTGACCTCAAAGGACAGACTCAAATTCCATATCTGCCACTTTACTCCCTGGGAAATGTGAGCAAATTATTTAACTTCTAGGAGCCTCAGTTTCCCTATTTGTAAAATAAAGGTTTGGCTAGATGATTTCCAAGGTCCTTCTAGCCCTGAATCCTTTATTCACTTTTTTTTTTTCCTAAAGGTTCAGTCTGTCACTGGCCATGAAAGTGAAATGTATTACTATTTTGAAAAAAGTAGTTATTGGGTTTATTTAATAAAAATTTGTTTTCTACTTTTTAATTTAAAGGGCAGATGCATTGAATATTTTCTATTTCTGCAAGAAAAATGAAGTTGTCTTTTACTTGGATACAGCTTTCAATTGGTTTTATTTTATTTGATTCTTTTTGAGTCAGGGCCCTAAACAGAAAAAAATAATTTACCAACTTTTAACATTTAGGAAGTCCTGGGAATACTTTTACACTTTCTCAGCCCCAAAGAACTTTGTTTCCTGACTCAGCTGCCTGCCTTAGTCTGTTGTTCAGTTACTAACTCCAAACTGTGGGATCCTGGGAAAGGGATGCCTCATCCTCAGTTTTCTTATCTATGAATTGAGGTGATTCATATCTCTACTTTCTCATATGCTTTGGAAACCGTAAAGTGCTATAGAAAACTGTTATTATTTTAGCTATGTTAACTCCTGTTTGCAGATTTATTTATTTTTAGTAAAAAACTCTTTTCCCTGTTGAGGCTACTTTTTGTTTGTGTCAGATACAAAAATGATTTTTGTTTTCTTTTGCCAGATGATCTATGAAATTTAAACAGGTGAAAAACCCAAAACTCTTAAACTTCAGTTAGGGCAAGTGTTCTTAAACAAGTTCTGGGAACTTGTTTTTTATAGTCTATGTCTATAAATGTGCTATATTTGTCCATCTTTATATCTATATACATAGATATGTGAATAGCTATCTCTCTCTCTCTCTCTCTCTGTATATATATATATATATATATATATATATATATATGTATCTATATACACATATAAAACTCTATTTCAATATAATTTAGTTTATTTTGTAATCCTTTGTATTTTATGCATTTTAAAAACATTATTCCAAGAAGACTTTCCTTACTAGACAGCCAAAGGTACAACAACACAAAAACTGTTAGAGGCAATCTTGTTGCAGTAGCAAAAACATTGGGTTTACAGTTCAAGGCCCTGGATTTGCATTGTGGCTCTTCCACTCATTACTTGTAAGATCTAGCGCAAGTCATTTAACCCCTCTGGAACTGAGTTTTGCAATGAGGAAAATGAGTGTGTTGGACTATATGAGCTTTAAGATCCCTTCTACCTCTAAATCCCATTCAGCTTTAATTTGCATTGAAAAGTCCTGTGGTGGTAGCCAATCTTAATATCCTTGGCCTTGTAAATATATCAGGAAATATTGTTCTGATGAAGTGTTTGTTTGTTAAAGGATTTTCCTCTCTGAATTCCCTACCTACTGGGAGGATGTGGCTTTGGCCTCAGATTCTCTGCCTCTGTTTTTAATTACCTCATTATAAGCTTTGACCTTTAGCCAACAACATCTTGAGCAAACCTTCCTGTCCCCTTAGGAGTGAAATGAGATGGACCCTTAACCTTGGCAGGCTTTCCCAGCAAATGAGGCCTGTCACATGGCTAGCGTGATTTCAGGGTATGAGGTACGTGTGGCCACATCATCACTGACCATTACAGCCAGATTTTACATCAGCACTGCAGATTGTGAAAGCAGTAACTTGTTTGGATTCCTTTCTAGAAAGCCGGTATGGTATAGCAGAAAGACTACTGGAGTTAAAAGGCCAGGGTTCAAATTCTGACTGTACCACTTAAGAGCCATGCATGTAGGTGTGGTCTCTTTCCATTGGGAGCTTCAGTTTTAGAGTTGGTAAGATGAGTTGGCTTGTTCCAGTAAGTTCAACAAGGTTTTATTAAGCCTCTACCGTAAGGAATACTCTAAAATAATCTCTTGGAAACAAATACAAAACAGGGAACTGTTGGTGTCCTCAAGCTAGGTTCTAATAGTACTTTACTACATTTGAACAGATCAGTAACTATACCAGTAAGATAATTTGAGGAGAAAGAGTGTACTAAAAACTCAAAAAAAAAAAATATGGAATGCTTCATAGGTTTGTAGACAAGATGATTTGTTAGGGTCACTGCAGCTTTCTAAAGTCCTGTGGTCCTGGAACTCTTATCACACTTTTTGTCTTGGGGCAGCAGGTGACCCTGGACTTTTGAAGGGAAAGATGGTGGAGTTTGACATGGATTAAATAGGATTCCTGCCCTCTAAGAGAAGACATGTTTAATGGCACATAAAACAATTATGAACAATGTATGAGCGTAATTGCATGCTAAGTTTCCTAGTATAATCAAGAAATTTGGAGAATATGGGGGTCAGTGAGGAGGGTTCACATAAGACTTTATTTTTAGATGGAGAATTTGAGGTGAGGCTTGAAAAATGGATTAGGATTTAGAGTCACTTTGAGTATTAAGACAAATTATATATGTCAATATGATTCAAGGTAGATTATATGATAGAGACAAAGGAGAAGATCCTTTGAGAATCAAAAAAGGCTTCACAGAGGAGGTGGTACCGTATATAGCAGACATTGTAAGGAAGGAAGAATATTTTTTAATAGATGGAAATGAAGAAATGCATTTGGAGGGATGGGGTGGGGGTTAATCTGTAGAAAAGCACTGAGGTAGAATTCAAGATGACCCTAGAAAACACCCAGAAAGAAGGTCAAGTTGACCAGAATGGTCATTATGAAGGGGAATAGTATGACATAATATTGGAAAGGCCTACTGGAGTTAGATTGGAAAGGCTGTAGTGAAGGTTAACTTGAATTTCCACTTTAGTCTGTAGGCAACACAGTTTCCAAGTGAGTTTTCAAGATGAGGAATAATGTGGGTGATGGAAAAGGAATGGAGCCTGGATTGACATGATTAGAATTATATTTTAGGAAGAGATGATTATCCTGGTCATAGAATATAGAATGGATTGAAATGAGGAGCAGCTAGAATCACAAAACTCAGTTCAGGAAATTGTTCTAGTAGTCAGTGAGCCTGCCTGGAGAGAGCTTGAGGGCCCAGTGAAGAGAGCCTCTGGGCCTTTAAGGCAAGAAGACCTGAGGTCAGATGTGATCTCAGTCATTTATTGGTTGTGTGACCCTGCACACGTCACTTAACCTCTTTCCCCTTCAGTTACTTCTACTATAAAATGAAGAGAGTAGAAGCACCCACCTCCCAGAGCTGCTGTGCAGATCAAATGAGATAACTGTAAAATGCTTAGCACAATGCTGGCACATAGTAGGTGGTTAATAGACACTGCTTTCTTTCCTTCAGTAAACATCTTTTAAGCTTCTACTATGTGTCAGGCTAAGAACTAGGGATACAAAGAAAGTAAGACAGTCCCTGCTCTCAAGAAAGTTATAACATGCAAACACCTATGTACAAATGTAGTTGGACTTCAGTGGGAAGAGATTCGTGGCAGCAGGAGTATTGTAATAGTTCACCTTGAGGTGATGAGGACCTGCACCAGGGTGGTGGCAGTGTCGAAGGACAGAAACCAGCCTGTTTGAGAGATGTTACAGAGATAAAAATGGCAGGCCTTGGCAACAGATTGGATATGGGACTGTGAGAGAAAATGAAGAGTTGAAGATGACTTCAACTGAGGACCTGAGTAGATGGGAGACTGGTGGGGTCCTCAGCAAGGAGGAAGGGAAGTTTTGGAGGGAGAAAAGTAATGAATTCAGTTTTGACATGTTAATGAGGGTTTGGACTGGGTAGGAGAAAAAGTGGGAATGGAAAGGAGGTCATGGATCTGAGGGAGAATGTAGACATATATTTTTCAGGACGTGGTGATTGGATGTAGAAGAGGAGAATCAAAGATTATTTGATGGTTTGATTTTTGTCCATCCTGAGATGGACATTTTAGACTGGTTGAGTCTGAGGTATGAGTGGAGCTTCAGGAATGTAGCTGTCCATCAACCAGGTTGAAAGTTCCTTTCTCTACACTTTGGGGCCTTGAAGAAATCAACAGATGCAACCTCAAAAGTTCCAATAAGTGGTAGAAAATGGGAAGAAGTAACAAAACTGGAAAGCACCAAATGTTATGTTGATTTTTTTTTTTAATTGGAAAAGTTACATTCTAGAAACTCCAGAGTGGTAACTTCTGCCAGAATTCTAAAAAAGATTATTAAATAGGTAGTTTGTGAGTACTTAGAAAAGGAAGTGGTAATCACAGGAAACCATAAGGAGTTCACTCAGAACAAGGCATGCCAAAACAATTTAATTTCCTCATTTTTGATAGGGCTTCTAGATGAGTAGATCTGTAGATACAGTGTTTTTTAAGTTTAGCAAGAAGCTCAATAATATCCTAATTAGATAAAATGGATAATATTTAAGTAGATTTGCAGCTGTTGGAACAGATATCTATAGTTACATTCACAATGACAGAAGACTAGGATTGTGTCATTTATCTTGTGGGATGAAAATGATGGGGTAAAACCAACAAAATGAAACACAACTAAGGGAGTATAAGAATGCTGTCTTGGCAGCAGTTTATAGCACCTGAATCATGCCCACATCAGTCATCCACTTCTCTCTCCACACATTGCCACCAGCCTAGTTAACACCCTCATCATTGAGTATGTTTGATGCCCAGCTCTTCTGCTATATGTTATGTTCCTTTCCTGGCCCATTTCTTCATCTATAAAACAAAGATGATTTTTAGGGGCCCTTCTGGGTCTGAATTTTATGTAGAAGTATCCTGATAATAAGAGAGAGGGAGCTAGAACCAATACACCCATATGATAGATGATTACTATGTCAAATTTTATTTCTATCAATTTTGTTCATTTATTATCAATTTTAGTTATTTACTAAATTTGTTATTAGTTTACATTCATTTTACTTATTGTCCGTTTCAGAGGGGGCAGTTGAATTTTGTATTATTTCATGAGCATTTGAGGGGCCTGGAGTGGTCTGGACTTGAAGTTAGAAGACCTGAGCTTGCATCATGGCTTTGTCGTTTTCCAACTCTGTGACCATGGACAAGTCACTTAAACTATCCGAGGCTCAGTTTCCTCATCTGTAAAAAGAGGATAGTATACTTGAACCAACTCCTTCAGGATTGTTGGAGGGAGGGGGCAACTTTTGTTTAAAAAAAGGTGCTAAAGGATGTGAGCTATTAATTATTGTGGTTATTGAACAAATCATGTAATAACAGGATTTATTTTACCTTACTATGCAAGGAACAGTGGATTTCTCTCATTTGTACTAAACAGGTAAAGGTTTTAAATAAATTTAGCACCTGCAAGAGATATAATTTTTTAGAGCCTCTGATGTTCTTTGTTAAAAATAGAGGTTTTTATTTTGAGTTGCAGGTAGAAAAATATTTTTTAAAAATTCCGCATTGCTCAGCCTGGGATAGATTGGATACTTTGTTCTGAGGCAGCTGCAACATAATAAGCCTTGATTTGGCTCCCAAGTCTTTCAGATCTCAGCTTTTCTACCCAGTAGTCTGTGGCTTTAGATGTCAAAATCTGGAGTCAGAAAGAACTTGGGTTAAAATCTTACTTCCCACACTAGTTGTGCGACCCTGGGCAAGTCATCTAAACTCCCTAAGGCTTTTACATTTAAATTGGATAATAAGATGGCCACGACCTATTTCTTTTGGTTGTTGGGTGGATCAAAGGAGAGAGTGGTTGTTCTAGTGCTTTGTAAAAACTAGCAATTTTTACAGCTATTTTGTCAGCTGTTATTATTGTTAGCAGCAATAGCTATTATTCACTGAACTGTCACTAAGCCTAGGTGAAGGAGGGCTTGTCCTAGGGCACTGACGTGGGGCATGGCTGCCTCTTGGGTATGACTTGGTGTCCTCTTCTGCCCTCAGCCCTCCACAATGAAAGCTGGACCTTCCCCCACATCAGGATCACTTGCACTAAGCCATTGGACTCTGTCCTGTGCTTTTATATTTTCCTGTCTCTCCAAATACATGAATGACTGCTTTTGCCCTAGGGGGAAAGAAACATTTCTAGTTAAAACTCTGATTGCAGAAAGTCTCTCAGTTGGAAAAGGACCACGAAAATGTATGGGCATCATTAATTAGCAAAGGAGGATAGAGGCTAGATTGCTGGTAAAAGGGGAAATCCCCTGGGGAAGGCTGCTTTAGGAAAACTTGTTTTACTTCCATCCCTGGACAGAGTCCTATTCAAAGTCAGCCTGACTAGACTTGAGCAGCTGGTTGGTGAAGTACATAGAGCTCTGGGCCTGGAGTCAGGAAGGCAACTTCACATCTGCCCTCAGATACTTACTAGCCGTGTGACCCTGGGCGAGTCATTAACCCAGTTTTAGTTTCCTTATCTTTAAAATGAGCTGGAGAAAGAAATGGCAAATCCCTCTAACATCTTTGCCCAGAAGACCCCAAGTGGAGTCAGGGGGAATCAGACACAACTGTAAGAACTCAGCAGCAACAAAACCATCAGCCTTTCCTCCAGTATGTAGAAACTTATAAGTGTTGTACT
Organism: Potorous gilbertii; assembly: GCA_028658325.1. NCBI lineage: Eukaryota > Metazoa > Chordata > Mammalia > Diprotodontia > Potoroidae > Potorous > Potorous gilbertii. The sequence continues at coordinate 185,646,465 of CM053769.1, forward strand.
TAGAGACCTGAGTTCAAATTCTGCCTTAGACATTTACTAGCTGTGTGATCCTGAGCAAGTCACTTAACCTCTTTCAGTCTTGGTTTGTTCATCTGTGAAATGGGGTTGTCAATAACCGTACCTGTTTCACAAAATTGTTGTGTGTATCAAATCAGATAACATGTAAAAAAACTTTGCAGACCTTAAAAATGTCAGCAAAGGGTCCAATACTTAACATTGTGCCTGTCACCTTCTGATTCATATATAAAATCCCATTTGGCATTCTGAGCCCTACCTAACTTGGCCCCCTCCCACTTTTCCAGATCTTCTTATACCTTACACCCCCTCTGTACATTTTGTGATCCAGTGACCCCTCCTGCCTTTAAATTTCTCCTGCATGACACTCCATCTTCTCACTGGCTGTTCCCTCATCCCTGGAATGTCCCCCATCTCCTCCTTTCTGGAACTTTCTTCAAATCCCATCTGAAATCCCACCTTGCCCAGGAAGCCTTTTCTGATTCCTCTTAATGCTAGTACTTCTCTCTGAGATGTGGTCAGATTCTGCCTCAAACCCGCAGCAGCTCTGTGACTCTGGGCAAATCATGTGACCTCTGTTTGCTTCAGTTCCTTCAACTGTAAAATGGGGTAATGACAGCACGTGCCTCCAGGGTTATTGTTAGTATCAGACGAGAGGATTTGTAAAGTGCCTGCTGTATGGTAGGTGGTATAAACATGTTAACTATTGTCATTATTGGGATTATCTCCAATTTGTTTTCTGTGTATCTTATTTGTGCAGTTGTTTTTATACTCTGACCCCCATTAGACTGTGAGCTCCTTGAGGGCAGAAGCTTTTTTTTCTTAACCTTTCTTTGTATCACCATCACTTAACACAGTACCTGGCTCATAGCAGACATTTAATAAATGCTTGTCAACTGAGTGCGTTGCACATGGAAATTAGAGCTAGCACTCATATAATATCCCTTTTAATGTTTGCAAAATGTTGTCATAGGTTAACTCATTTTATCCTGACAACAACCTTGTAAGCTTAGGTGCATTGTTATCCCTATTTTTTACAAGATAGACAGAGAGGTTAAATGACCTGCTTAGTATCTGAGGCTGGATTTGAACTCAGGCCTGCCCTGATTGCTACGTCCAGTGTTTTATCTGCTGAGCCACCTAGTTTGTTAGAAAGCATTTAGTGTTTGACTTCAATGGAAGAGATAGGGGCTATCCCCATAGGTAGTAGTAGTATTGATAGTAGAATAGCTTGCATTTTGCAGGGGAAGAGGGAAAGCAAAAGAAGAAAATAGCCAATTCCATCTTTGGAAATGTGCCTATTAATCTAATTTGGAAACAAGTACAATCTATCCTGGGTATGGCGGGGGATGGAGTGGGGGTGTAGGGTCCTTCATTTCAAATGAAGAGAAATAGAAATCAAATGCATATCCAACAAATCTATCCTAAGTTGGGAAATTTCTTGGACTAATAGAGAAAAACTGGTCCAATTCCTTTATTTTACAGATAAAGGAAAGGGTGGGGAGTGTGATAGTGACTAGCATAAGATCATATGGCTAGCTCTTGGCAGAGTGCAGACTTCAGTGGAGATGTCCTGATTCCTGGACCTGTGCTTGTTCCACTAGGTCTCTGTTTATCTTTTGTAAACTCCCAAGTGCACACCCAGGGCATGCTGAGTTCAGTTGTCCCTTAAGGTGAACTGACCCAGAAGTTCAGTTTATTCTGGCTCTTGTTTATGCAGATTTATACCACACCCTCCCTGAGTGACTCTCAAATCTTTAGAGCCTAGATTTTGGCATTAGAAAGAATTTTAGAAAACAATCTAGTTCAATTTCCTCATTTTGCCCTTAAGATAAGGAAATCGGAGGTCCCCTAAGGGAAAGTGATTTACTTGCACAAGGCCATATTAGTTATTATGCAGCTGAGCCTGGACTGATCTCCTATCTTCTGTGGACTGACTCTATTTCTAGGCTCTTTCTGTTACATCATGCTCTGCCTGCCTCCCAACTCTGAACTTTGGGTTGACAGCTGTAAAAGTAAGCACCCTGGCATACACAGGAAGGCCTGCTATCACAGGTTCTTTGATCTGCTTTTCTAAAAGGAAAGACAATTTTTCAGGGGTCAGCAATCAACAATCACTTTAATCAAGCCCATGTATCATTCACTTAGTTTGGGGTGGGGGGCAGTCAGCACCCTGAACTAACAAGAAAATACAGAGAAATCAAAATCGACAGGGCTTCCAGCTCCCTGACCTAAGCAGTACATACATCATAGATTAACAGACAAATCCTATGTCTGACCATTACATACATAGTTACCAGAGAAGGAAGCACCAGCTTCTGGGTTTTCAAAGCCGGGGTAGGGGTGGGGGGGGGGAAGGGGGAAGGTCTCCTTGACAACTGCCCAGAGTCTTGTCTAGCCAAACAAACACTTCTAGTGTGTAAGCTGCAAAGTAAATCTCACCTCAGAGTATTTATACATTTTTTTTTTTTTAGAGCCAGAGGGCATCACAACCCTTGAGGACCCGTGTTTCTTTAGAAAACTAACAAAAGGTCTGGGCCTCTCCTAATCAAAATTCCCTTGATGGGCATGGCCATTAATGGACGGGAAAGATCTTTAATCTGGTTTTTAATCTTATTGGCTTTACAACAGTCCACAATCATAGAATTTGAAACGTTAAAGCTGGGAAGGATCCCAGAGTTCACCTACTCTAATCCCTTTCCCTATTATCAGCAGGTGTCCTGGTCTAAGTGGATAAAAGTTTTCCTTCTTTTAGGGGGAAGCAGGGCTTCTGATGCAAAACTCAGAAGGAGAATGAGAGGGAAATGTGAATGTGAAGATGATGACCTTTAAGTGATATAAAAGAGTCAGAAAATAAACTTCTAGCAAACACATGGGAGAAATCTGCCTTCCCAAGATAAAGAAAATGCAGAGAAAGGTTTTCTTGCTAGGCAGCTAAGTGTAAAGTGGAGATAGAGCGAGGTTTCAGAGACTCACCTCTCAATGCCTCTGTTTCCTTGTCTGTAAAATGGGGATAGTCATAGTGACTCCTGCTTCTCAGAATTACCAAAGATGAAATGAGATACATTTTAGGTTCTAGAGAAATAAGCTACCTATTAGTAATAATTATTTTATTTATGTCCAGTTCTTCACGACTCCATTTGGGGTTTCCTTGGCAGAGACACTGTGATACTTTGCCGTTTCCTTCTTCAACTCATTTTATAGATGGGGAAACTGAGGGAAGCAAGGTTAAGTGACTTGTGCAAGGTTGTATAACTACTGTCTGAGACCATATTTAAACTCAGTTCTTCCTGATTCCAGCCCTGAATCTCTTCACTGCTTCCCTTCATAATTACTAGAAGACTGTATTTCTCATATTTTCACTATTGGACCATATGACACTCCCAACAACAAGTGAAATAAGACACATCATCCTTTGCCCTTCTAATTACTTTAATCTCCTTCACCATCTACCTGGAATGGGAGAAAACTAAATGTTTTATATGGTTCTTTCTCTGACTTGCTATCCAAAATGGGGATTTTTTTCACTTACCATTCCTGATTCCCTAGTGCTATATGTAGTTCTTTAGTTTTGTTGGGGTGGGGGGATGAATTCTGTTTGTGCCTCTACTTCTGTGAGATTTGGATTAGGTTAGAGGTTCTTAATCTTTTTTGTATAGAGGTAACCCCTTTGGTAACCTGCTGAAAGCTTTGGATCCCTTCTCAGAATAATGTTTGAATAATTGAAAGAGATGCTAAATTTCTTTTTAAACAAATTTAATTTGCTTCTTTACTTAGTGCAATTCTTAACCTAAAGTCAGTCCATGGACCCTCAAGGGGTCCAAAGAGAAATAGATTTCAGAGAGTCCATGAACTTGTGTGGAAAAAAAGATTACATCTTTATTTTCACTAACCTCTAGCTGATATTTGATATTTCCTTGAATTATTTAAAAACTTTTTTTGAGAAGGGGTTCATAGGGTTCCCTGAACTGCCAAGGTGGTCCCTGACACAAAATATTACTACTCCTGTGTTGGAGGGTAGTGAAAATAAAGATGTAATTTTTTTTTTCCCCTTCCAAAATTCAGGGACTCCCTCAAGTCTGTCTACAGTCCCTTAGATGGATCTTTAAAGTCCTTTCAAGCTCTGAATATAGATTATTTCCATCTACTTTGGGCAGCTTGTTGTCCCAGAGTATGCTGTTTCTGGAGTTAGAAAGATCCTGAGTTCAAAAAACGACCTCAGACACTAGCAGTGTGACCCTGAGCAAATCACGAAACCTTATTTTCCTCTATTTCCTCATCTGTAAAATGAACTGGATAAGGAAATGGCAAAGCACTCCAAAACCCCAAACAGGCTCATGAAGAGTTGGCCATGATTGAACAACAATAAAGCACCTACTTTACTGGATGACTTCTGATGGGAGATTGGATGATCAGTAGAGTCCTTTCTGACGGGGCTAAGAGAGAAGGGGCCATATGTGATCTAGCTCTGGAAGGGACTTTAGAAAACATCTGCCCCTTGTTTTTGAAACGAGAAAACTGAGGCCCAGAAAAGGGAAGTGACTTGGCTAAGGTCCCAAGTAAGAGGTGGACCTCCAGAATCTAGTCCTTTCTTTTGCCTGTAAACCCAGTGTCCTTGCTATGACACTCCATTCAGTAAGTGCCTGAATAGCCTTGTGACAGAGCTTCCAGGGAAGAAAAATGTCAGACAAGTTCTTTTGCCAGCGTGGTTAGTGTGGGGGAGTTGGTGTTTGCTTTCTTCTGGACAAGGTCAGGAGTGAATTCCTAAATCCACAGAGGTTGTTGGAGAGCACGGGAATGCTAATGCTGCTACAGTAGGTAATTGAGCATGTAACCTTGGACAAGATCCTTAATATTTATAACCAAGAGTCGTGCCTTCTGACAAATGAAGTGATGCTTCATTATTTGCTTAAAAATGTTTCAGATTTCTCTAATGTTAATGAAGTGACAGATACACATATATATTATAAATAGATGTTACTGTTATCGTTACAGCAAATAGAGTTGACTGCACATATGTGAATGTATATGGTTACGAAATGATTGCAGTTAAAAGTGCTGGATTTGGAGTCTGCATTTCAGTCTGGGCTCTGCCACTTAACATTTTTGTGACTATGTGTGGTTAAGTCACAACTTCTTTGGTCTCATTTTCCTCATCTGTAAATAATGGGGGTGTATGCAGTGCTGTTTAGGCTCCTAGCAACTCTAAATAAGCCTATGTTGTATGAGAGGCAGCTTTTTATGGGCAGCTAGATGGAGCAGGTGTGGAGGCAGGAAGACCTGAGTTTAAGCATCAGGCAATTAGCTGTGTGACCCTGGGCAAATCATTTAACCTTTTTTGCTTCAGTTTCCTTATCTGTGAAATGAGTGGAGAAGGGAGTGACAAGCCACTTTATTTCTGCCATGTAAACCCTAAATGGGGTTACAAAGAGTGGTGCATGATTGAAAATAACTTAACAATAGGCATATTATGGTCCATGAGTGTAACAGTACTAAGAAATGGTAAATATAAAGAATACAGAGAAACATGGAAGGTTTATGTAAACTAATACAGAATGAAGTAAAGAAAACCAGGAGAACAACAAATATGATGATGGCAGCAATGTAAACTTGGCCCTGGAGAAGAATTGAAAAATGCTCTTCCCTCCAGTTGTTGCAGAAGTTGGGGAAAGGACTGTGGTTATAGAACGTTATGTGTATTGTTGAATTCATTTGATGTATTGGTTGGTCTTGCTTATCTACCTCTTACCTTTTAATGTTAGTAGAGGAAGGGGTAGGAAAATATTCAGAAATGAGGGAGATAAGAAAGATAAAAGATGCTGGTAAAATGAGGGAGTTTTTAAAAGTCCATTCCAGTGCTGACATTCTAGTCTGTAAGATCATTGGATCTTTACAACTGAGGTAGGAAGGTCAGATATTCTCCATAACAGGAGAGATTGATAATGACGACATATTTGGTTTTAAGTATCAGAAATTGTTTTCCTCACAACATCAAGTGCTTTGCCCATCTTTTTGAGGTACAAATTTTGTTATCTTTAGCTATATAGGGGAATTGAGATCCAGAGAGGGAAATGGATTCACCCAAGGCTATATAAAGTTAAGAAGGAGAAGACTGGAGCCTTGAACCTCGGTTTCTGACCTCAGAATCAGGACGTTAGGAGAAAGGATGAGCAATTGAGTTTTGTTTTCATTTTTTTTTTTAAAGAAACCATTTTACCAGTATCTTCGAGGACAAAATAGCAGATAAGAAGTGGACTGGATGATAGTAAAGTTAGGTGAATGGACAATGTGATAGTTAATGATAGATGATCTTTGGAATTGGTCAGGCATCTTTTTAGTTCTGTTAACATTTTTATTAATGATTTGTTTAAAGTCATTATGTAATAGATGTTTTATGAGTTGAAGACATAACAATAGCCAGCATTTTATGTAGTGCTATAGGTATGCAAAGAACTTACAAGTATAGCTTTTTGTTATTCAGTGGTATCCTAGAGCATTTGTTGTTCAGTCTTGTTGTTTAGACCTGACTTGTGACCCCATTTGGGTGTGTCTGACGACAGATTTGAACTCTGGTAGATGAGTCTTCCTGACTCCAGGCAGGGGATTCTATCCACTGTGCTACAAACTCTATATATTCTGCTAGCCCACAAATATGGCTAGGTCTTGATTAATGCAAACAGTGAATCCAAAGAAGTAAGAATGAATAAAAATAGGAAAAGTTATATAAAAATGATAATTGATTTCAGCCTAGTGGAAATATGTAACATGAATTGGAATCATTTGACCGAAATTCATGTCTTGTTTGCCCTGACATCTAATGTAACTCATTTTATTCTGACAACAACCCTGGGAGTCAGGTGTTATTATCACCATTCCCGTTTTACAGATGAGGAAACTGAGGCAAGCAGAGATTAAGTAACTTGCCCAGGGTCACCCAGTGTCTAAGACCGCAGTTGAGCTCATGCCTTCCTGACTCTGTCCCTTGCATCACCCAGTTGCCGTACGGATGTCAAATTTATGAAATCTGTAGATCCTGACAGAGATGGAAGGGATAGCCAGAACACTGCATGACGGAGGTGGGGCCAAGGAAGATTAAAAAGGCTAGGGCAGCAGACTGAGTCTAAGAAGATGACATTTAATAGAGATTAATTAAAAATCCCTATATTTGAATAAAAAAGTCAGCTTCACAATTACAAGAGAGACCTAGGTAGGCAGCAGGTCATCTGAAAAGAGCTGCAGGTTTTAATAATCTGCAAGTTCAGTATGAAGCATTATTGTGTCATCTCAGCCAAGAAAATGAATGCATTTCTTGGGCTACATTAAGAGGAGCCTACACTTACCAATCAGGGAATGTTCTGGCCCCACCGCCTCGGAAGTGCTGTGTTCAGTTGTGGTTGCTACCTTGTGTAGGAAGGTCGTGGATCAACTTGAGAGTATCCAGAGGAGGGCAAGTGGCATAGTGAGTGGACTGGAGACCAGGTGGTTCCAGGAATTTAGGGATGTATAACTTGGAAAAGAGAAAATTGAAGAGCAAGGAACGTGATAGCTGTGTTACTGTATATATGCCTGACATTCGCGCACCTGTAGGTAGGTATGTTGTGTTTCTCCAGTATGGTGGTATGACCTTGAGCAAGTCACTTAGCTGCCATCTGTCAGTTACCTCAGAGCTGCCATCTGTCAGTTACCTCAGCTGTAAAATGGGGGTTGCAATAGTACCTACCTTCCCGGGTAGTTATGAGGATCAAGTACCCGGCACATAGTAGGTTCTTAATAAACATTGGTTCTCTTTCCTTCCCCTAGGAGAATGCAGGCTTTTTGCAGCCAGGGACTGTTCATTTTTTTGTCTTTGGAGCTCTACTTTCTAGCACAATGTCCTCTGCGCAAAGGAGAGACACGTGCTGTAATCAATTGTCGCATCTCTTACTGAGATTTCAAAGAGGCAGATTTCGGTCCATGATCTTGTTGGGACCGAGTCTCCTGCTTATTATCCAGTAGCCTCTCTCATTGAGGAAGCACTGGGAAGGTTACTAAGCCCACTCAATGCATCCTCATTCAGTCGTGCTGATATTGAACTGCCTCTGTGACCCTTTAACCTTGCCCTAAAATACCTCTAGTACCTGTCAGTCAGCCAATCAGCATTTATTTATTCATGTCAGGCACCGTGCTAATTGTTGGACGGTCATGAAGGCAAAAGATGACTGTAACTGCACAGTTGTGAGAAAAGCCCTTTGTAAACCTTACATCAGATGTAGACTATTGCTATTCATATTATTAACTCAGACATAACTATTGTTATTAATACTGCCTCATGGTGGGGGTGTCCACCTCCCCAGGTTAGAATATTATTGGTTTGCACCTCCATGGAGAGTGATACAGTGATCAGGAAATAAAACTCAGAAGTGATTCAAATTAATGGTGCAACCCCTTTTAATTCTAGGGCCCTATCTCTGTAAATTATTACCTATTTGTTCCGTATGGAGCTTTTTATATATTTGTTTGCATATTCTCTCCCCCTACATTAGATTATAAACATCTCGAAGACAGGAACTGTCTTTTATCTCTTTTTGTTCCCCAGCCCTCAATAAATGTTGATTGAGTGACTGATTTGGGGAAAGCTAGAGGTAGGTAGGGCTTACTGATCTCATTATTGTAAATTTCCATTGTGGTTTAAGCAGATTGATTTGCTCCCCTGAAGTGTTTCTTAGTAAGTCATTGGAATTGAGGAAGCAGGAGAATTGGGTTTTACTCCCGTTTCTGAGGAGCTGTGGCACTCTTAAGTTGCTTTACTTCTGTGAATATCAGTATCTCATCTATGAAACACTACTGGCTTCACTGGTTTGTTGTGAAGAAGGAATTGTATTAACATTAAAACACTTTGGAAATGGGAGTTTGAGAGCAGTCATTTCAGTGAGAAGCAGCACAGCTGACGTAATGGATACAAGGCCTGCAGGTCACGGAGACAGGAAGAAGTGCGGCGTTATGGTTATCTAATCACTTTCATGTTGCTTTTGTGCTCAAATGCAATATGGAGAACTCTCTGGTTTGTGCTGTATTAGTAGAAAAAGACATGTACACACAAATATGTGTATACACATACACAAATCCAGTTTTGTTCGTTTTTTGCTGAGATATATATATATGATATTCCCAAAAACCTGACTTTGTCCCACCTCTGCCAGTTATGCGCCATGTGATCACAGCAAAGTCCTTATTCCTCTGGATCTGGTTGCCTTGTCTATAACATGACCAGGTTGGAGTAGACAGTCATCCTGTCTAACATTCTCAAATTCTGTGTTGTTTTTGTCCCTGAGTAAGTGGAGGAGGGGTAGATTAGTGTAGCCCAGGGATTAGCAGGTGATTAACAGACTGGGAGGGAGTCTTTAAACCTAGAGACTAGGGATGCAGTCCCAGCATCAAGCTCTGTTCCTGAGATCTAAGAAAGTATTGTATAAACAAAGCTTGGACTGAAGGTCAGATACCTAGAATCCTGAAATCTAAGTAGAGAGAGTGGTCTGAGAAGCTGACTCCAAGTCCTGGGGCCATCCCTGAGCTAGATCTGGAGAACAGAAGTGGGGGAAGGGCACTGAGCCTTTGCTGCTTCTTTGTCCAGGCAGTCTACACTCCTTTTTTAACAGTTCAGATTCATACAGTGCTTTAAGGTTTGTGTGCCAGCCAGGCCAAGACCCCTTTCACTTTAAGACGTGTGTGGAGTGGTGCAATCCGACTTCTTAACCTTTTTTGTATCATGAGCCCTTGGCAATTTGGTGAAACCCGAGGGCTCCTTTCAATAGAAGGAAATGATAAATTTTCACTTAGAGGTTAATGAAAATAAAGATGTAGGGTTTTTTTGTGGTTTTGTTCAAGTTCATGGACCCTTATAGACTCCTTAGGTATCTGTAGACTCCTTGGGGGTTTGTGAACCATAGGTTGGCTTTAAAGTGAGGCTTATAGGAACACAAGATTTGTAAAGCTGAAAGGGACTTTAGGGATCATCCTTGTTTTTACAGATGAGGAAACTGAGACTCAATAACAATTGTTTTCCCTACAAATTGGAAATTTCAGAGCCAAGATTTGAACCATAAATCTCCGGACTCTAAAATGTTAATGCTTTTTCTAGTGCACTAGGTAAATGCCTGCTTGGAGAAATGCTGGCTCATTTTTCACCTACATATTAAATGAATGAAAGGTATTCTTTAAGTGTCAAGATGGTCATTATCTGTGTGCACATTAAAAACAAAAACAATAACAACTCGTTAAACTCCTTGCCATGAGGGAAAGATACATATATATATTCAGAACTAGATCTGAGGAATGGCTGTTGCTCTCCCATATCATGATGAGTAGGGTAATGACGAGTGCCTTTGGAATGGGGGTCATAATAAAGCAGGAGAGCCTGTGGGACTGTAGTTTTCACAAGCCAAGGAGAAGTGTTCCAGCCATAGAATTATTATTTTAAAAAATTTTAATATTCTTTGTTGTTAAACACCAAATAAAATAAGCATTTTCACATGCCAGATTGAACTGAGATTGAACATGAATCCAAGATCTATTACATTTGACTTGCCTTTTCTAAGTATATAATAAATTAAATATTTATCTTTCAGATGTGTCCAGCTTGTATGTTTCCTTCCATTCTCTTTGTGCATTTTTAAAAAGAAAATGCTTCAATGAGTCTCTCCTTTTTTATTTGGTAGCTGTGTCCTTAGGACTCTTCTTACCCCCACTCATGTCCTCCTTAGTGTCCTTTGGGGAAACAAAACCCTTGTCACAAATATACACAGTCGAGCAAAACAACTTCTCACATTGCCTGTGCCCAAGTTCTTCCCTTCTCTGTCAGAAGATGGGTAGCATAGGTCATCATCACTTTTCTAGGCTAGTGGTTGGTCATTGTGTTGCTTAGAGTTAAGTCTAACAAAGTTATTTTTATTTACAATGTTGTAATTGCTGTATAAGTATTTTCTGGTTCTGTTCACTCTACATCGGGTACATATAAGTGTCTCTGAAATGAAATGATCCCTTTCATCATTTCTTACAGTTCAAACATACTCCAGTTTTCAGCCATTCCCTAATTGAAGGGCATCTCCTTAGTTTCCAGGACTTTGCCACAATACAAAGAGCTTTTGTCAATATTTTTGTATGTGTTGACCCATTTCTTGTATTTTGAACCAGAAGAATTGAGTTTCAATCCCAGCTTTGATATAGTTATGCCCATTTCTACCTCTGATCCATGGTTCCATTCTCACCAGAAATAAGGTGGTTGAACTAGGTACCCCCCAAGGTCCCTCTTAGATATCACATTCTGTGTTCTGTATTTTAAGGCCCCTTCTAGCTCTAGAGCCTATGATCTTACCCAGTCTGAGTTGAGAGCCAGCAAACATCAGGTCAGAAGTGACTCTCATGACTATTTAGTCTAAACTATGGATACACAAGAATGAATCCTTTCTGAATTTTCCTTGCGAAGCCTTTATCTAAAGACCTCTAGTAAAGAGGAACTCACTGATGTCCCTGGGACATGCCATTCCACTTTTGGATAGTCCTAATTATTAGGAAGATTTTTCTCTACTGTAAAATGAGAGTGTTGATCTCTAACGTCCCATCCAGGGTAGCTAGGTAGCTCACTGAATAGAGTGCCAGGCCTGGAATCAGGAAGAGTCGTCTTCCTTAATTCAAATCTGGCCTCAGATACTTACTAGCTGGGTGACCCTGGGCAAGTCACTTAACCCTGTTTGCCTCAGTTTCCGCATCTGTAAAATGAGTTGGAAAAGGAAATGGCAAACCACTCCAGTATCTTTGCCAAGAAAACCACAAAATGAGGTCACCAAGAGTCTGACACAACTGAAAATGTCTGAACAACAAAAGTCTCAAAAGTCTAAGTTTTGAATTTATGTCTCCAGGTACAGAGTGATATGTGATGCATCTTTTGCCCCTGTATGGAAAAGTGTGTGCAATGTAGGTGTTCTTATTACCCTTGCTAAAAGCTCTGTTGTTGCATTTTTTTTGAAGAAAAAATGCATAGAAAAGAACAGAAGGAAGGTCAGAAAAAATCAGGGAAGAGCAGGAGGGTTTTAAAAATTAAATGTTGAATTTATTTAAAAAGAAAAGCAAGCTGTACATGACAGAGACTTAACAGTTTCATTTGCCATCCTGTTTCCGTTCTACCATGAAATACGGAAATGTCAAATTTTTTTGGCGTTAAACTTGGAATAAAGTATTCCTTTAATTAAAAACAATTATTTTATAGTAAGACTCTTTGTTTGATTGTGTTTTCATGTCCATAACTCTCTAGAACTCACCTTTGCTTGCAGAAAATGGGAAAACCTCTCTTACTGGTTATCTACTGTAGCCCAGGTACTTAACGCAATTATTTTTTTCTAGATACCTACATAGAGATTACATTGATCCTTGGTCTTGTTGCATATACAGCTTCCCAGGGTGAGGGAGACGAATGAAGGCCTAGGGAGCATGTGCTTACCATCCTGGCAGATCAACACCCAGCCCTGAAAGCTAATAATTAAGTGGCCGAATCTGGTTCTTTAATGATTTCAATAGGCTCAGCATTTAATAAGGTGAAATTTAATAGGGTTAAGAAAAAAAATGCTGTGATTCCGAAGTTGGTTTTTTTGAACCTAGTCAAGGACTGAATGAAGGACTTGGCTAGAAAGCATGCGACAAAGACCTGGGAGGATCAGTGGATGGCAAGCCCAGTATGAGTCAGCAGTGGGATGAGACAGCTAAGTGGGCCGCTTTGATCCTAGGCTGCATTTCTCTAAGTATAGTGTTAAGATTAAAGAAGGCTGTGGTGCTGTGTCCGAGTCATCCGGAGTACTGTGGACAGTGCTGGGCACCACATTTTAGGAAGGATGTTGTTGACAAGTTAAAGCCAGCCCACTGGGAGGTAACCAGGATGGTGAGCCGTGGGAGGAATGGTTATAGGAGCTCTTTAGTTTAAAGAACAAACGAATCCATGGGAACATGATCCGTGACCATCTTTGACTTTCAGAAGAGCTGTCCTGTGTCAGGGAGAATAAGTTTATTTTTCTTGGTCCCCAAAGGCAGAGTTAAGGACCAGTTGGTAGAAGTTAGAATTGCAAATTTCAACTCACTATAAGCTCAGTAAACATTCAGGGCTGTCCAAAAATAGAATGGGGCTGCCACACGTAAGTGAGCCTCCAGTCTTCTGGGAAGTTTGGATGTAGGGGAAGCTGATGCTGTGGAGGGGATTCATGCCTAGTGTAGGGTGTGGACTGCATCGCCTCCAGGGTCTTTTAAGGAATCTGTATGTCTGTTGTCACTTACTCATTCTTCTCGGGTCTTTCCTACATGAAACTGCCAGATTCATCCTCTTTATCCTGGATCTGACCACATCCTTCCTCTGTTCAAAGCCCTTTCAAAGTTTTCTGTTGCCTCTTGAATAAGTGGTAGGAGTTACTAGTGTTCAGGTCTCCTGCCACTGCTTACATCAGACTGCTCAGATTAAAGATCCCTTTTGTTTTTTTCTTTTCAGTTGTGAGAAGTTTAAAAAGTTGGTGTCTGGGGCCCTGTTATTCCCTTGCCCCCAAGGTATACTTATTAAAAACGAAGATTGTTTTTTCAAATGTTCCAGGTAAAGATCTAGTATCAAATAAAATGATTACTTACAGCCCAGAGCCAAAAATTCCCCAAACGTTTTGATGTTGAATGCGTTTGTGTTCTTGATCTCGGATAGGCCTCTAGAATGTCCATAAGGTAAAACTGCCAACAGCTGTCAAAATACTAAGGGGGTTGTTGGAGTGAAAAATCAACCCATTTTAATTCAGCAGACTTAATTTAAGTGTTTACTGTGTACAGAGCTCTGTTGAGGTAGGAAGAGATTTGCGGAAGAGAGTCCCTGCCCTCCCAGAGTTCACAGTGTGATAGTGGCATCGATAACTATAATAAAATGTATAATATAATGTAATAACATGAGTGGTCTGATGCATTAGGTTGAGGTGAGAGCGTAAGAGGGCGCTAGGGTCCATGGGAGGAGGGGCAGTCAGGAGAAGCAATAAGAGTTGCCCTTAAGCTTTTGCTGTTGTCCAGGGAGGTGGCTCTGATGACCACATACAGAATGCTAAGCCCTTTGTATGTATGGGGTATGTAAGGGGTGTTCAGGAAGATTGGCACTTCTGGCGAGAGGCCTTGCTAATCCCTTTTCAGAGCTGTTCTTCTACCTTTGTTGTCCACCTTTCACCCAACTCTCACCTGTGGCTCCAAGAAGCTGCCTCACACATAGTAGCCACACCTGATTAAAAGCATCTCAGCAAATAAGCTAAACCACGTTGAACGTAACTGACAGGCTTCAAACCCATTGGTGAATTAGGGGGATGTTTATCCCAAGCATGTGAAGACATGAAGAATGGATGAGTGAGAGCAGTATGTTCCAGTGACTGTAAAACAAGATGCCAAGGTCATCCCCTGGATCCTGGGCCATCACCAGTCATCCTCACTTTTGTCTTGCCATTGGACTTCCGTGACCCTGGGAGACAGAATGAGGCTGAGGACTGCAGCTTTTCTCACTTAAATCCAGTTCACACGTAAGTCAGCACATCATCTGTGATGTTGTTGCATTGATCCTCTTTGGAAAAAAGAAAAGGATGAACAACTGATGATCAGTAGTAGTTGATTGTGGGAATTAAGTGAGCCATGGAAGTGGGAATATTGTTTAAGCAGAATCACTAGGAGAAGGAAGTCAGGCATGGGTAGATCTCTTGACAGAAATTATGAAGTCAGAAATCAGGAGTAGGTTTTGAGGAGAAGAATAATTAACTTTTAATGAGAGGCAGAGGAAAGGGAAAAGATAAAGATAACAGCAAGGTTTCAGATGGTGTGTGAAAAATTATGACCCAAGGTCTTTTAAAGAGAATCTACTTCAATTCAATTTTCTAAACATTTGTTAAGCATGCATTTTGTGCTAGACATTGTGCTAAGGCTCTGGGGAGACAAAAGAGGCAAAAGACAGTTGCTGTCCTATAGGAATTTATAATGTAATGGTGATGGTGGTGATGGTGAGGGGAACAACTTGCAACTATACAAAGCAAGCTATGTATAGGATAAATAGAAAGTAATTAACAGAAGGAAAGCACTGGAATTGATAGGGGATGGAGAAGGCTTCCTCTATGAGGTGGGATTTTAGTTGGGATTTAGAGGAAACCAGGGAGGTATTTGGAGTGGAGGAGGGGAAAGCATTTCAGGCAGGGGACAGCCAAAGAGAATAGGGCTGAGATGGAGTGTCTTGATTATGGAATAGTCAGGATCATTTTCATCAGATCAGAGAGTATGTGTTGGGGAGGAAGGTACAAAAAAATTCAAAAAACAGAGGGGCCTGGAGTATGAAAGGCCTTGAAGGCCAAACAGAGCATTTTGTATTTGCTCCTAGAGGCAATAGAGAGATACTGGAAATTACTGAGTAAAAGAAGTGACACAATGAGACTTGAGTTTTAGGCAAATCTGTTTAATAACTGAAGGGAGGATGAATTAGAATAGGGAGAGACTTGAGGCTGGCAGATACATCAGTCTGTTGTAGTAATCAAGGCATGAGGATCTACCCTAGGGTGGGAGCAGTGTCTGAGGAGAGAAGGCAATGTATTTGAGGAATGTTGCAAAGATAAAATTGACAGCCCTTGGCAATAGCTTGGATATGATGGATGGAGGTAGACACCAGGGTGTCTCCTAGGGTTTAGAGAATGAGAAATTGGGAGGATGGTGTTGTCTTCTTCAGTTACAGGAGAGGTGTAGAATTTGGAGGAAGGACAATAAGTTCTGCTTTGGACATAGTATTTTTAAGATGTCCCCTGGACATTGAGTTCAAGATATCTGAAAGGCAATTGGAAGTCCATAGAGAGGTTGGGGCAGAATTAGTAGATTTGAGAATCATTAGCACAAAGAACGTAGTTTAATCTGTGGGAGCTGATGAGATCACCAAGTGAAGTAGTATAGGAGAAGAGAAAGAAGGTCCAGGACAGAACCCTGAGGGATCCCTACAGTTAGAGAACATGATCTAGAGAAGAATCTAGCAAAGAAGACAGAGAGGGAGCGGTCAGATAGGTAGGAGGAGAACCAGGAGAGGGTGGTATCCTGAGAGCCTAGAGAGAAGAGAGTATCAGGGAAGGAGAAAGTGATCAACAGGGTCAAAGACTGCAAAGAAGTCAAGGAGAAGGAGGATTGAGAAAAGCACCCCACTTGTTCTATCAAGCAGGAGAAAACTAAGGAAAAGGAATGCTGACTCTACATAGAAATGAAATAGAAGAGACGATTATTAAGTTAATAGCAAATTTAAAAACAATTCTCAGTGCCCACTCCTTTGACTGGCAAGACCCCTACCTCAACTCTTATCTTGTGTTCTTGAACATGAACATGAGCCCCCTCACCTTTCTGTATCCAGACACTTCAGTCATTACAGTAGAGGATTCCTGTCTAACACATTGGAGTGTTGTATGTCTTTAGTGAATGGATGACCAAGCTTTGGCACACTCTGGTGACAAAAATATTATGTCAGAATATTGTGGTGTGTGTGTTTATCTCTTCTGGCTTTACCAGGAGTGCTGACGCAAATATTTTACTCCATCAGGTAGCAGGAGGTCTCGATGCCAAATGACACATCAGTGCACACAACCTGAAATGAGAAATAATGAGCAAAAAAGAATACAAGATTATGACCTGAGATCTGTATAAACTAGAGCATCAGCAACTTCTCTGTAAACTTAACTCTGAGCTGCCTGACTCCTCCCCTGGTCAATTGCTAAAAGAAGGAGAAGCCCATAAAACTAAGTGGATCCCTGCTGCCTAATTAATTTTAGTATTTGCTCGTCTGGCAAGGTGGTTGGTGCTGGATTATATGAGAGTCTGTATCTGTTTTATGAAATAAGCCAAAACCATACTGAGAACCTTGAAGTCTGAATGGATGTGATCTAATTGTATGTCATATTAACATAGATGATTGATTACCTTCTTCAGGAGGAGGGATTTGGAAGAGGAAGCTTATGTCTTGCAGATTAGATTTCATGCCCTTGATTACTAGAAAACTCTCTTTATTAGGGCCTAGTTAGATTTTTTTTTTAAATGGTAGTGGTTATAGACTTTGGAGTAAAGATGTTCCGGGTTCAGGTTCTGTCTTTTTACTTAATATTAACTCAGTGACCTAAGTTATTGAACCATTCAATTGTCTTAAGACAGACTTATGGAAGAGCTTCTGATTTGCTTCTTTGCAAGGAGCTTGTACACCAAGGTATTTCCCACACTAATGATAATGAACCAAAAAAATATAAATGACATTTGTCCAGGTCTTTATGGTTACAGAGCACGAGAGTTAGCCAGGCTTAGTGGAAGGAGTGCTCGCCTTTGGGTTGGGAGGCCTGAGTTAGAAACTGCCTGCACTGACCGTAGAGCAGGCCAGCCATTGCCTCAGAGGCCCTCCTCTCAGACATCTGTCAAATGCCAAGGAGTTAACAAGCATTTATGAAGCACCTGCCACAAAATAGGCACAGAAATGGTTTTTGATTGGTTGAAGGGTGATGATGGTACTTGCCCTACTACCTCCAAGAGCTGTTAGGAAGGATGTTCTTTGTAAACCTTAGAGTGGCACAAATTTACATTATTATATAAAGACACGTTAGCATTATTAATCTTACTTGATCTTCGCTACTTGTTATCTGTATTTTGTGGATAAAAGACACAGATTTAGTGAAGTTGAACCATTTCATCCATGGTCATTAACCTAGTATGAAATTTGAACTCATGATCTAACCCAAAGTCCGTCATTCTATCCATAACATTTCAAGAACCCAAACAAAACAAAAAGCACAACCAGGCAATGAACCAGGTGCTGTGTCATTGGTCCCTATTAGCTCCACTTTTCAGAGATAATATTTGCTCTGAAAAAAACTAGCACGTGGTTCTTAAATATATGATAACATTTGAAAGCCTTTGTGGGGCGTCTGTGCTATTCCATTCTTCACTTGCTTCCTAAACCTGGGCAATAATCCTAAAAATAAACGATGCTTCTCGTCCAGCCTAAGAAAGGGGTCTTTGGGTCTTCTAAGGATCCCCTGAAGGCTCTAATAAATTCACTAATTCCCCATTCTTGAATTTTAGATTTTATACTTCCCTGTTCTCTCCAGATTCTTTAGTATCTACCTTTCATCTCTATTTTCTTTGTTTTGCCAGCCTTCAAAAGAAAAGCTGTGTAGTTTGGTTGTAGAGGTGAAAAGGTAGCAACTTCCTCTTAGCCATAAGGAGCAGATTGACATTTGCTAAAGCCCAAAGCTATAAGGTAGCTTGTCTGCTTGTCTTGTGCCCTAGGGCTGCCTGCAGCAGACCCATAACTGAGGGAACCTAGGTGGGATTCCTTATTCGTAGTCATCAAAGACTGGTCTATTATCTTGCTGCTGTAGATTGTCAGGTGAGATTTCTCATTTGCAAAGGAGGTTGAGAGAGAGAGAGAGAGAGAGAGAGAGAGAGAGAGAGAGTGAGAGTGTGTGTGTGTGTGTGTTTGACTGTGGGGTTGTGTGTGTGTGTGCGCGCGCGCATTGGACTACGTCACACTCCTGGAGGCCTTCAGCCCTGAAAACATGGAAGGATTTGGCCAGGATGACTGCGATAAGATAAGCAACTGCTGCATCCTTGACAGTATTTTTTAATGTTTTTTCTTTTCCACATCTTTTCCTCTCTTATTGGAGAAAAAAACATGAAAATCCTTGTAAATGCATAGCGTAGTTATACTTTGTGAGCCCTCATCTACCCTAATATCTTTTGTCTTGCCAATCTGTGCTTTATAATCCTCAAAAATATCCTCTCTACCTACTTCCTTCTTTATCAAGAAACTATATCTGCTTCTGAGAAAAACTACATGTGAGTCATGGAATGGCTCAGAGGATGTGTAGGCTAGATTTTTCTTAAAGAATATTTACTGTCTGTATCATCGACAAAGTGGTCATTCTGACTCTACTGAACACATTCAGTGCTAAGGAGCTTACAGTCTTACAAGCCAGTCCGCTCCACTTTGGAAAACCTTAAATTGTTAGGAAAATATTCTTTCTTTTGAGCTGAAATCTTTTTCCCTCTTAATTTCTATTTTTTTTTTAAAGGATTTTAGGTGTGTATTTTGGAACCAAGTAGAACAAGTTTAACTCATCTTGTCCTTAATAATAACCATTTTAAACATTTGAAGAGGGAAATGTTCTTCCTCCTATGTCTTCTCTTAGGGGTGAATTAAGAACCCTTTTAAAGTATGTGATAGAGAGGCAAGTTTTCTACTTTTTACATAAAGAACTTTTTTTGGTTACTGCTAGATAAACAACAGTATCACAAGAGCAGGAGAGCAAGAGGGGAGAGAAATAGGAGTTTTATTTACTTTTTATGTGATCTGCATTTCTGTATCTCCTTTTCTCTACCCAGAAAGTCAACTCTTAAAGCAGTGATCAAACAAGAAGGTAATTCCGTCATTATTTTCAATGGAACTTCTCTTTCTAGCTCTTCCTATTTTGTATCCTGCTTCATTACTGAAGCTCTTAGTTTTGATTCACTTTTTAGTCTGCTCTCTAGGGTCCATCATATCTGCTTATTCTCTCAATTTATTTTTCTTGTCATTGCTAGAGCTAGCATTTCTAGTATTTTGTTACATAAGGGTAGCAATAATGGAGATCCTGATTGGGAAGGCTTCTAGTTTAAGAAAGACCGTTACATATAATGCTGATTCTTGGTTTTAGATGGATACTGTTATCATTAAGGAAAAGCCCATTTATTGAGTGCTTTTAGTATTTTTAACAGAAATGGATCCTGTGTTTTTGCAAAAAGTCTTTTCTGCATTTATTGGTATTATCAGTTATATGATTCTGATTTTATTAGTATGTTCTATTGTGTTTGTTTTTCCAATATTGCATTTTTGTCCAGTCTAGACATGGTGTATATATAGCCTTTTCAGGGTGTTAATGTTGACTCAAATAACAGGTTTTTGCATTTATTAGGAATATTGGTCTATAATTGACTTTCTCTATTTTGTCTTCTTAGTTGGGTAGAAGTATAATGTAGTAGACAGAATGTTGGAGATCTTGTTTCACATCCTGCTTCTGACCCTTGCAATCTGTGTGTTCACCAGCAAGTCACTGACCCCTTGTGAACCTCAATTTCCTCATCTGTGAAATGGGAATCATAATCCCATGTCACAGGGTTGTTTCTAGGCTTCCTTAAGAATATATAGAATGCTTTCAGATTCCCAAAGCATTTTATATGCATTCTTAACTTTAACTGTTGTTGCTTATAATTACTACACATATTAAGGTTTGAATGGATTATGGTCTGTGGTGTTGAAATGTGAGGAAACATTCATATGGGGAGACCATCAACTATCAAAGGAGTGAGGTCTCTGTGTTCTTATAAATAAACCACAGGTGCTAAATCAGAACTCAGTATAGTTATATCTTAATAGTAATTTCCTCAGCAGTAAATGCTTCCCTTTCTGTTGTCTCTTGAGTCAACAGAGGAGGAAGAAATTCTCAACAGTACTGGGAGAAGTGAACTTTCAGAGGTTAAGTAGGGTAAATGAGTGAAGCATCCAGTTTGGGCAGACTAACTGGTGTTGTTCAAACTGAGATTTCTTACTGCCTTTAGGTTATATTTTGTTTGGCATTGGAAACCCTCAACAACCTGCCTCCAATCTCCATTTCCATTTTTTTTTCCTACATTGCTCCCTTAAGTGTACTCTCTGGTCCAGTCAAAATGACCTTTGCTCTAAACTGACCTTCACATATGACGTGACATCATTGTACCTTAGCGTAGGATGTCTGTCCTCTCTCCCTTCCCTCTCACCCCCGTGCTTCCTTGTTATCTGTTCGAATCCCATTTAAACTGAAATGCCACCTCCTATATGATCCTCCCCTGCTCCCTAATCATCTTTATTTATTTTGTTTATATATCAAATATCTCTATATGCGTACATGATCTCTCTCCTGATAGATTGTAGGCTTTTTGAGGGCAGAGATTGTTTGAGTTTTTGTCTTAGTTTCCCTATCTCTTAGCACAGTTCCTGACATAGAGCAGGCCCTTGTAGATTGATTGATTGGATATTGTAGAGGGGAAAACTGCCTTTGGATGGGAAGTTGAATTAGACTGCCTCTAAGATCCCTGCCAGCTCTAAGTGTCTGATTCTAAGACAAGGGGGCTAGAACTTAGTTCTTTGATCGGTGATCCTATACACTTGGAACCAGGCCCACAGAGAGGCTCAAGCAGGGGGTGAGGCTGAAAGCAGAGACCAACCAATCTATGCCAGAGAAGATTGAGGATTGAGGCTACTAGTGAACACAATTCATTGCCTAGGGCAAAAAATGGAAAGTATTTTCCCCACCCATACTCTATGCCATTTACAGTTAATAAAAGTTTGGGTTAATGAAAGTTAAATCTATTGGTTACTTATGTTTCATTGTGAATTACTTTAATTTCGTAATCAAATTGCTCTCCTCCTAGCTGAAATTTGTGGGTCTGGGAGTCTGGATTGTAGGGCTAGGAAGACCACGGTGGTATTTGAAAGTGTGGAGTACTTCAGGGGAGACCAGACCCAAGTTGGGAGGTGAGGCAGAAGAGTGAACCAGAGAACAACTTTGCTTACTTTATCCAGGATTAGTCACCAAGTTGCCTCCAAAAAGTTGCTACCAGTCTAGCATTCCAAGTACATGTGAAACAGAGGGCTGTAGAAATTGGAAAGTGGGTAACATACATCCTCTATGTATGTGTTCATCCTTCATTGTTGGAGAAGACCATGCCATCAGAGAAATGATGACTCTATAAGTGAGTCATTGTAAGCATGAACCATTGCCACTTGGGGTCCATAGGCATGTATGGCCATTGAGAAAGTGGAGAGGAAGCAAGATTGTAGCACAGAGTAGCCATCCTGCCCTGCTGCATCCTATCTCCCTTCCTGAACTTGGGGCCAAAGTTGGTTAGCACTGAAAAGGACCTTATAAATCATCTACTTCAAACCCTTCCTTTATACATATGAAGAAACTGAGACCCCAAGAAGGAAACCAAGGTGCACCATGGTATGTGCAGGTAAGGAGAGAGCCAAAAATTTGAGCATCAGTCTTCTGCAATCCCACTACTAGGTCTGTATCCCAAAGAGAGCAAAGAAAAGGGAAAAGGATCTGTATGTACAAAAATATTTGTAGCAAAGCCCATTCCTGCCCTTTTTTCTACTACACTGCCTTCTTTCTCCCTAGATTACCTGCATTATGTCTCTCTGCACAAAATTGGGGATAAAATAACCGTAGTTGGACTATCAGTCCTCCTACTCTCCTACCCCATCTTCCTTTTTTTTTTATTAAACCACAGAAAACATGGTATCATTATGCTCCTGAGACCAAATTGTAATCAATATTATAACAACAGTGTAAAACTTATCCACGTGAGGTCTGCAAGTAAAGTTTATTGAAGGCGGCTCTAGATGAGGAATTACATAATGACCTAATTATGAGACCTGCCATCTGCTTAGGAGTCATGCCTGCCTAGTTAGGCTTCCCTGATTAGGTTTTCCAGGGAGGATGTTAGATTGCCAATGGGATGGATGGTGTGTGGTGCATGAAGTATGGGGCAAATAATATTTGCAGCCTTTAGAATTGACTGGGCAATGGGTGAAGCCAGTTTGCCTGAAAAATTTAGGTTTATCCTTGCCTTAGGATTGGCTGGTCCCCCAACCCATCCCCCATGCCCAAATGCTTTTCCTTCTCAGCTCTGTTTCTTAGGAATCACCTCCTGGCTTTCTTCAAGGCTCAACTCAGTGTCAACTCCTATAGGAGACCTTTCCTCATTGTCCTAGTTGTTTAGTTACTTAACTTAGCAATTATTTATTTATCTATCTAGTTATTTATTATTTATTAATTAATGTCACCATTAGCCATACTGCAAAAGAAAAAAAACGCCAAAAGAAAATGTGCTTCATTCTACACTCAGAGTTTATCTCTCTGGAGGTAGATTACATTTTTCATCATGAGTCCTTTGAAATTGTCATGGATCACTGTATTGGTTGGAATAACTAAGTTTTTCACAGTTGATAATTATTGCAATATTGCTATTATTGTATATAATATTCTAGATCTGCTCACTTTACTTTGCATCAGTTCAAGTAAGTCTTCCCAGGCTTTTCTGAAACCATCCCCTTTATAATTTCTTATAGCAAAATAGTACTCTATTATAATCATAGGCCACAGCTTGTGTAGCCATTTTCCAATTGGTGGGTATCCCCTCAGTTTCCAACTCTTTGAAATCACAGGAAGAGCTACTATAAACATTTTTGTATATAGGAGTTCTTTTTCTTTTTCTTTGATCTCATTGAGATACAGACCTAGTAGTAGTATTGCTGGGTCAAGGGGTATGCATAGTTGTATAGCCCTTTGGCAATGGTTCCATCTTGTTCTCCAGAGTAGTTGCCCCAGTTCACAATTTCACCAACAAAGCATTGATACACTTATTTTTCCACATCCCCTCCAGCATTTGTTATTTTCTTTTTCTGTCGTATTAGCCAATTTGATGGGTTTGAGATGGTATCTGAGTTGATTTAATTTAATCTAATTAGTAGGTTTAAAGTATTTTTCATGTGACTATTAATACCTTTGATTCCTTCTTCTGAAATTGCCTATTCATACCTTTGACCATTGATTATTTAGCGAGTGCATAGCCCTAGTGGTTAAGGCTCTCTGTCCAATCCTCCTCATTATTTTGTGATTCCTTGGTTTATAATTTGTATTTGTTTCACTTAGTAGAACATTAACTCCCTGAGGGCAAAGACTGCTTTATTTTTGTCTTTGTATCTCAGTGTTTAGCACAATATGTTTTGTTTTTTTTTTTCAATTAAACAAACATTTATTAAAGTACTTACTATGTGCCAGGCACCATGCTAAATGATGGGAATACAAGAAAAGGCAAAAAAGTCCCTGTGCTCAAGGAGCATTCATTCAAATGAGGAAGATAAAATGTAAATAAATAACCCATACAAGATGTATACAGAGTAGATGGAACATATCCTTAGAGGGCAATGTTCTTTTTTTTGTTTATAAATAAATTTATTTAACTTTTTACATTCATTTTCACAAGATTTTGGGTTC